>OY720425.1:14616939-15855139 GCA_963082815.1 Melanotus villosus | reverse complement strand
TCAAAAACGAAAAGACGAAATTTTACCTTTTTACGAACAGCTCTACCAAAAGCAATATAATAAAGGCACCAAAAATTTAGAGAAATTAAATCAATCTAAAGAAAAAGTAGAATTCAATGAACCCGTAGCTTATTTCACTAGGCAAAGAATTAGAAAAACCGACCCCACTTACGATAAAGTAATTGTGACATCCATAGACCAAAATAAAGTAACTGGCATCCGCGAAAAGACCAAAAGAATAGCCAACATAAACACTCGAAAGCTACGAAGAACTAAGAAAAACAATTTTTTTCAGACTCTGCCTGTTAAGCCAGAGCCAGGGCCTTCAAGTTCAAACTCTACAAACGAACGGTTACTTCCTAGAAGACTTAGGAATCGCCAGACTACAAAATCATTATCATAAGTTTTATTTCTATTTCTTCTTCTACCGACCAAGATAGTTCCAGAGTAATTTTTAGCGACGAATCAAAATTCGACGTATGTGTTGGTGATCACCGCAAACGCGTGATTCCCACTAAACATGAGACTTTCCACAAGTATTGCCTAAAACATACGGTAAAATTTCCTAAAGGAGTGATGATTTGGGGCTGCATGACAGCTTCAGGATTAGGATGTTTTGAATTTATTGATGGCTCCGTGAATGCTGCGAAATATCAAGAAATACTGCAAAACAGTCTGCTACCAAGTATCGCGAAGTTAAATGCTTGCGAAAATGACATTTTTCAGCAGGATGTGGCGGCCTGTCATACGGCCAAAATCACAAAAAAGTGGTTTGGCGACCACAACGCCAATGTTCTTTCTTGGCCTTCCAACAGTCCTAACCTCAATGTCATTGAAACAGTGTGGCATAAAATGAAACAAACATTGAGGAACAACTAACAACGGACATTACCGGAACTTAGAGCTAAAATAGAGCAAATTTGGAATGAATTTACTCCTGAAACCTGCTGATCCTTAGTTGAGTCAATGCCCAACCGAATTCGAGCGGCCATAAACTCTAAGGGCGATGTTACTCCATTTTAGACATAAAAATTCGTTCTATGTCCCAATATTTAGTTGCCACACAATATGAACATTTTTCTTGTTAATTAGAAATGATAGAATAAGTATTTTATTTTTTGTGTTGCTGATTGGCCCCAATTGTTGTTAATTAACTAGTTACTTAGTATTAAATTTAAAAAATTATTAGAAAAACAAATAAACTGTCAAATACCTGATTTATATATGTACTTTATTTTGTCCCAATATATAGTTGTTAGGGCTCGTATACATTATTAGCAAATGTTGTTGTTTTAGAAGCCAAAGTTAAAAATTCAGCAACTTATGGTTTAATTGATATTATTAAGGAAAATTGTCTTTTAATAGAAGATCAATTTTCAAAGTTTGACTATAGAGAGAAAAGAGGACTGATAGATGGTTTAGGTACAATGATAAAATACATTTCAGGTAATCCAGACAATAACGATTTAATAGAAATTAATAAAAATTTAGAATCCCTTTTTAAAACTCTAGATATCGTTGCTAAGCAAATAAACAAATTCACCTCTTTTGCAAATCATATTACTGAACGTTATTCTAAAGATTTTAACAATATCCAAAATAGTTTAAATTCAACTTTGTATGCATTAAATAGCTTAAGTAAGATAACTGATATGCAGTTGGTAATCCAATATAATAATTATATGAGTTCAAAGTTACAACATCCTTAGAAGTATTGAGAGAACAATATCACTAGCAGCTGTTGAGGTAATTGACTTAGAAATCATCTATAAAAGTTCGGAATTACCCGAATTTAATTATAACCACATGTTCACTATACTAGAATTTTCCAAATTCCAAATTGTCTCAGTAAGGGAAACAATAGCGGCCTTTACACGGGAAGTTTTAACCGCGCGAATTTAGAAAAGTCCGTTCAATCGCGCGCGCATAACCCTTCGTATAATTATGATTTTTAATACAGGTTTGAACGAGTGATCAGTGGCGCGATTGCAGCGAAGAAAGCGCGTGAAGTTAATTTTTCTAGCGAATTTTCGTTTCGCGTGCGCAATTTTGGTAAGTATAAATAAATATAATTTTATTTTTTTTATATGTATAGGCATAACATTTCTTAGTGAAGCTCTCTACTCTAATATGAATCGCTATACGAACGCCGAGATGACTGATATGCATTTTATATATGGACTTGCCAATTGGAATTCGTTAGAGGCTAGCAACAACGGTAGAATTGGAAGAAAATGTGCTAAACGTGGTAAAGGATGATCCCAGGTACTTCTACCAGAAAAATGGCAAATGCGTTCAATGTGTCAGTAATAGGACTGTGTGAAAAATTTTGAAGCAGTAGTGCTTGTATCCATACCATATTCAGCGCGTTCAGGCACTTAATCCTGCTGATTTTCCTCCACGTATTGCATTTTGTCAATGGCTTCTGCATATCTGCATACATTGGTTCAAATCCCTCAACTACTGGCGCTGATTCTTTTTACCGATGATGCAAATTTCTCCAGAAATGCAATTAGGAACTTCCATAATAACCTTGTGTGGGCTGATGAAAACCCACATGCGGTAGGTACTTGAAGATCGTTTCCAACATCAATTTTCATTAAACATTTTGGTTGGAATTGTAGGTGACTGGCTAATTGGACCGGTATTTCTACCGGGAATACTTACCGCTGAGGTGTATCGAAATTTTTTGGAATAATCACTACCTGGGTTTCTAGAGGATGTACCTACCATTGACAACGAGAAATGTAATGTGGTTCATGCACGATAGCGCACCAACACATTTTAGTGTGGTTGCTCGTGAGTTTTTAAACGCAAAATATGAAGATCGTCGGATTGGACGAGGTGGACCTCACTTATGGCCAGCCTTGAATCCCTTGGATTTTTTCCTATGGAGCCATTTGAAGACATTAGTTTACACTATTCCAGTGAAAAATGAAAAACATTTGAGAAATAGGATAATTGATAGGTGTGATGCAATAAGAAACAAGCCTGGTGTTCGGCAGTCAATGAGGAGAAGATTGGATGCATGCATCCTAGCTGGTGGTAGTCATTTTCAGCAGTTTTTGTAATTAAGAATCTTGAAAGTAATAAAGTACTGTTTCTTTTCGAAAAGCTCTTATCGCCCTGTATCTTCGCAACAAAGCGTCTTTCCGAAAATCATTCAATGGCACAAAAATCTTAAAATAGCCCAAGCAATAACCCCCTTAATTTTTGCTGCGTGTTTAGTAAACACCCTATATATTATTTATCTAAAAATAGAAAACTAACCGATAGTTTTTTTTTTGGCATCGTTAAACCTGCTGCAATTATTGCAAGAACATAACGATTTTGTAAAAAAATCTAACATTTTATTTAATCTTGATGTTTCTTGATAAGTAAAAGTGTGTAAATTTCACAAATTCTACGCGCCAAGCCGATCGCGAGCGATTGAATACAGTTTTGCATTTACACGGGCACTTTTGCTCGCGCGATAAATGTTTACACATTCTTAACCGCACGACCGAGCAAGACGTAAATTTTCAAGTTTTTCGGCGCGGCGGTTTTACGCGTCCAAATTTGCGCGCGTTCATTCGCACGCATTATCGCGCGTCCCTAATAAAACGCGGGTAATCTCTCCCGTGTAAAGGCCGCTATTAACTTGTATACTGTATTTCCCTATCCTAAAGCAATCCTTACATCGATACACGAAGATTTACCCGATTCCTAGTTCCAATAACAAGGTGATAATACCACCCGCTAAATATCATCTTCAGGGCGCCAAAGGTGAATTATGGACCGACGAACAGTGCAGAAACATCTTTAATCAAACCATTTGTGTTAGCGCGCCCCGAATAAATAGGTGCTCTCTATTTTCAGATCTTAATAATTGTGTACACGCTGTGGTTAGTAATGATTATGAATTATACACTCAATTAAGTAACGGACAATTGTTAGTTTCTTCAAGACTTTATCTAACAATAACTGAAGAATGTCAAGATACAATTCATTCAACAAATATTAAAGACAGTGTATTAATAGAATCTATAGCTAATTGTAAGATCATAATTAATGATCAAATATTTGAGGATAAGGTACACCGGGGTAAGTGGAAATTCGGGGCAAGTGGAACCCAGGCTTATTCTGCTAAATCCAAGTTTTGTAAAGTGGCTCCACCGATTGAATACTAACCTATCTATGTCCTTTAGATGCTCTGTGGTATATGAAACCGACAGCGAATCATTTACGGTTCGACCTTGGCAATGTACGCAACGTTCGCGATTTATGTTGCATAGTGAGCTAACACCTGTTTGTTGTCAGTGCCTATAATCACCAAGAAAATTGTGGAATTATTTATATTTTTGAAGTAAGTACCTAATAAACAATAGTTCTTTATATTTTAAACTTATGGGAAACGTATATTTGTTTACATTAAGAAATCCTGCTTGGGTTACATTTGCCCCTAAAAATTTGTGGACTGGGAAAGTGTAACCTACGTTAGGTTCCACTTGCCTCGGTTGAATCCGTCTTGAATATTAGTAATTGTTTACATGCTAATTTACTTTATTTGTTTTAGACATGGTACGTACGTACGTTCGGAAGAAGCAGCCGCCTCAATACTCCAAGCAGACGCTAAAATCTGCCGTTGATGCGGTAAAAAATCAAGAAATGACGGTGTACAGAGCATCAAAAACTTATAAGATTCCTAAAGCAACACTATTTAAACAAGTTAAAGGCCAAAGAGGTGTCAAAAGTTCGACCATGGGTAGACCCACTGCCATCCCTTATGAAGAAGAAGAGAAAATTGCTGAAAGTATCAAGCAAATGGAAAGATGGGGTTTCGGCCTATCTAAAAAAGAAGTATTGACACTTATAGGCCGTTATGCGAAAGAAAATAACATCCAGACTCCATTCAAAGATGGGATACCAGGCCACGATTACTTCATACGATTTAAAAGAACATTCAACCTCAGCCAGAAGAAACCACAAATAGTGGAAGTAGCAAGAAAAAGGAGTGTAGATCCGTTTATCATCAATGATTACTTTACTCTGTTAAAAGATGTCATAGCAGATATTCCTCCATCAAGAATTTATAATATAGACGAAACGAGCTTTTGTTTAGACCCAAGCAGAATAAAAGTTGTTGGCGCAAAGGGAACAGCTGCTCATAGGGCAACAAGTGGGTCTGGAAAAGAAAACATCACTGTGTTATTAGGTGGAAACGCTGCTGGGGAGAAACTACCACCTCATATTGTATTTAGGGGGAAAAATGTGTGGGACTCGTGGCTCGCAAAAAAGGACGAGGAATATGTAGGAATAACATATTCGGCCACAAAAAATGGTTGGATGGAAGCCGAAACGTTCCAAAATTATTTCAAAAACAATTTTCTGAAAAATATAGTAGGGCCAGATAGACCTGTTATTCTTATCTACGATGGGCATAGCTCTCATATTGGCATCTCACTTGTTCAAATGGCAAGACAAGAACAAATACACATTTTGAAGCTTCCCCCACACACTAGCCACATCCTTCAACCAATGGATCTGAGTGTGTTCCGGGCCTTAAAAATCAAATGGGAGGAAGAACTTATAAAGTGGCAAAGGAAGAATTATGGGTATAAACTTCCTAAATCAATTTTTGCTGCTATTATGTCCAAAATTTGGGAGAACATAGATCCAGTGATCATCAAACATGGATTTCAAAAAGCAGGAATTTTTCCATTTTGCAATACTATAATACCCATCGAGCATTATGAACCACAAGCATATAAACGCTGGTGCACTTTTAAAGAAAATCAAGAAGATAGAGCTGCAGCCACTGATATTGCAACTGATGAAGCACCTACAGCTATAGTACATACAACAACTACCATCGTAGAAGAAAAGCTACCTGTACCATCAACATCCAGAGCAAATATGTCGGATTTTGCACCTACGGCACCTTCACTTGTAGCACCTACAACAACCACAATCGCGAAAGAAGATCCGCCTATACCATCAACTTCCAGCGTCAGTGTGTCGGAAGGTGGGATCTCAACACCTTCAAGCCATCGGAAGAAAACGTTCGAAGAGCTGCTTTTGGAGCAAGTAAAGCAAACGCCAAAAATTACCACCGGTAGAAAAAGAATCTGCGTAGGTGCGGAAGTGATCACTTCAGAAGACGCAATTGCTAAGCTTGAAGAAATCGCAAACCAAAGGCTTAAAAAGAAAGTCAAAATAACAAAGACGAAAAAAATAACTGAGGATAATAGCAGCGACGATGGCGAGTTAGAAAAATTAGAGACATTTGACAACAAAGAGAAAGGCAAGAAAAAGGTAACGAAAAAGAAACCGTTAGTTGAAGAGGACAGTAGTGATGATGACAGTCTTGAAGATATACAAAGCCTTTCAAGCAATTCTATCGTAGATGAAGTGGAAGAGATGAACGAAGAAATTAATTTCCTAAACCAAATGCAACTAGACTTGTTAAAAATAAACGTGGGTGATTGGATTGTTGTTAAATTCAATCAGAGGAAACAGGTTAAAATGTATGTGGGCCAGCTCACAGAGAAAGAACCATGTCTAGAGGCAAAATTTTGTAGGAGAATCGGCAAGACATCCACATTTCATTGGCCTGTTGTAGAAGATAGAAGCATAATCAATGAAGATGAGATTTTTATGCATTTACCCTCGCCTACAGTAGATAAAAGAGGGAAAATATTATTTAACATTGTATTTGACTCATATAATGTGGGTTAAGTGGTGTACTTTTTTTTTGAAATAAATTTTTTTACAGCATATACATCAAGGCTAATTATTTACACTTACCCCGGCAAAATTTCGTTTGCTCCAAGTGCAAAAATGTTCCATAGGTTACATTTGCCCCACACCAATGGGGTAAGTGTAACCGAAGGACCGCAAAAACAAAAAAAATCACAGAATAAAATTACAAGCCATGATCCGTTCAAATGTTTGCACATCATTTCAGTAATGTGTCTTTAGTCAGCTTGCCAAATATGAGCACGATCTGGATACAGGTGTTCTGGTTAAGTCGCTTCAAAGAGGAGCTACTGAAATTCGCGGTTCCACTTACCCCGGTGTACCTTACCATATGTTGCAAACTTTTTGCCGGTCATTGTATACAGGGTGTCTCGAAATTGACGCCCGTGCTTCTTGGATTTGATTCAGGGAGCTAAAAGAAATCGAAAATGAAGAGTGGAAAATTTTCCGTTTGTCATTTGTACCTTCAATGTCACGGCAAGTACCGGCTACTTCGAGCCAGGGGCCGCCTACGCCGATGGTACAGGGGTCTAGATCTGTGCGACATGCTGACAGTAATCAGGTAATTATAAATGCACACTAAAAGTTATCGTACGATAAAAATCTGCGGCTACGGTCAGATAATACGGACGAGAGTATACAATTTTTAATTTTCTGTTCTAGGTCAACCACTCGAGGCATCGAGGAGAGCCGAACTACAACGTGGGGATCCGACAACAACAGCTTCCAGCCGGTCCGTTTAAGCATTTCAAAGTACTCAGCGAGGGCTTGAAGGAAATCAAAAAGTTTAACCTGACGGCAAAGTCAATAACCTTCAAGTTTTCCGAGGTTGACAGCGAAGCGAGCAGCCCTGCTTTATGGTTTATGGTGAATAATTTATTTTAAACTTATAGTGTTGCTTTTTTTTTAAACAATTATCTATATTTTAAGAGTGTTTATTAATTAAGGAATATCAATTTCAGAACGCATTCCAAGAGCTTATCGACCAACTGGTAGCCGAAGCACCGCCATCCGACCGTATAGGCCTGGTTATCCACAGCGATAACTTCCCTGAGAAGCCTGTGGGTATCTCGTTTCGCCGGGTTGATCAGATGTCCGCTGCGGTCGGTTCTTGAAAAAATCCTGCAAAGCAACGTCAGTTTTCTCTCCCAAGATGCCCTGAGGCTACAGATGGACAGGGTCTCGCTCCCTGTGGGCGAATATGGACCATCAAGAGAAAAGTTAACTGGCGTTAGCTACGAAGAATTCTGTAGGCGCAGGAAGGGTATCTTGGTGATCAATAACAATGACAATTACTGCCTGGTACGTGCTGGCCATGGCTTAAATATTTTCTATTTAGTTTGTTGTGTACCAAATTTTTTATACATACAAAGAAAAATTAAGAAACAATTGATATTAATCCCTGGCGGAATACCGTATACTTTTATTCAAAAATTAGCTAAAATCATGTTTTAAATCTTTTATTTTAAAAATAGAATTTCCCTAAGCGTTCTCTTATTCAAAATTCTGTTTTATTATTTTAGCGTGAGAAAAAGACTATTGCCTCGCTCAGATTAGAATTGTTTTTATAAGTTGACGAATATGATTTTAAGGCTAATGAGTACTCTGTCTTAACTATTTATATTACGACAGGTGGATTATTTTCTGAATGTACCTTAGTGTTCAGAATTTCGGAATACCACGTTGGGATTTTGTATTTACAAACGATGAACGGTGTTTTTTTTTTTAAGATAACTTTCTTGGACATGTCTCTTGATACTAACGTTCTTTTAGATGTCATACTATTCAGGTATATAAAGGCTGTGCTAACTAACTCTGATGCTCATTTTTTTTTTTAAATTTTAAACGGAGTTGAGTACAGCTGTAAAGTCCTACACCCGTAAAAATGGCTTTTCACCAGAAGGAATCGTTTGGCGAAGGCGAAATAATCGATCTGTGTGGACCGGATCCGACGACCGCTGTAGAAACCCCAATCCAGCACGAAATAATCGATCTGTGTGAACCGTCACCGACGACCGCTGCAGAAACCCCAATGCAGCACGAAATAATCGATCTGTGTGGACCGCCGCCGACGCTCTCTGTAGAAGATCCCGTCCACCAGGAATTCGCAGCTGAGGAGTTGCGGCAGGTCTACTGGAGTGACTATAAACAGGATGACAGGTTACCAGCTCCGTCGCCGTTATTTGGTGGTAATTTAGCAGTGCAATATTCGCCTAATTTTGAACAGGGTTGGCCGTAAGCGGACAACGTAAGTTTGCCTGTATTTAACCACCTACAGAGGGCCTTCGATGCGCTTCTAGAAGGTAATTTTGAACAGGGCTGGCAATGCGCCGACCACCGAAATTTGCCTGTGTTTAACTATCTGCAGGGGCCGGCGATGCGCTTCTAGAAATATTAGACCCCTTCTCCGTTGAATGAAAACCGCGAATCTGCCAGATCTCCTGTCAAGCTGAATGAAAACGCGATAGCCGTTCTGGGATTATCGCAAAGATTGGTTCTTCAACTTGTATATAAACTACTGACAAACATTGTAATCAACCAAACCCCCTCTCACTCCTCAATAATATGTAAAATGTATGTACACTTTTTATTTATGTAAATAAAAACTACGCGATGGATATTCGGTATGGTTTGGTAAGGTTATTATTTTTATTGTTTTTTTTTTTTATTTGAAGTATATGAATATGTAAATTATATTACGTGATAAATATAAAGAATAAAATATTAAAATTATAAATAGACGTTATTAAAGCATCAAATAATGAGAAGTTTTATCGATGATCTGTATAATTAAAAAAGAAAAATGCACTGGCAGTTTTTTGTTTTATAAATATTTTACAAGACTAAAAATAAGGGATACACAGGCTTTTTGATCCGTTTTATTTACCCACCTGTCAGTCAAAGTTTAAAATGCAGAATTTAAAAGAGGTAGATTGCAGCGGTTTATCTTCTGTTTTGTCCGGCTGTTATACAGGGTGTAAATTAATGTCATGCAGATATTTCAGGGGGTGATAGTACTCGGCAAAATAAGAAAAAAATGTTAATATACACATGATCAAAAACGCGCCATTTTCGATATACAGGGTTGCGAAGTTTCCAATTTATATTAGTGCGTTTAACCTTAGGTCGGTGGTTCGATTCCCCGTGGTGGTATCATTTTTCTACAAAATTGAAATCGTTGGTTTAATCAAATTTTAAATAATATATTATTATTTAAATATTCTACTGAACAATTACTTCCACATCTCTACCAAGATATTCAGTAATACAACCAATTAACATCAACTTAGAATCCCCGGAAGTTTGGATTCTACATATTAATATTTATGATTTCATGGTGGTGTTTCCCTTGAGTTAGAAGTCTATGTTGCCGAAAATTAGTTTCTGTGAATCCGCCTTGCGGCTCTTTAACTTAAATGCAGCCGTAGAATAGACTTCAATATTGGTTTCAATTGCTAACGTAGAAATTTGACGCTGCCCCGGAGAACAGCCGCTGTAGCTAAATGGTGAGAGCGTCGGTGCGTTTAACCTTAGGTCGGTGGTTCGATTCCCCGCGGTGGTATCATTTTTCTACAAAATTGAAATCGTTGGTTTAATCAAATTTTAAATAATATATTATTATTTAAATGCGTGTTTACTGGTTTCCGAAAATGAAAAAGAAAGTAAAAAGTTACATTCAGAACTGTATTAAGTGTATTACATATTCTATTAATAGCGGAAAAAAGAAGGCACGTTACATAATATTCCAAAAGGAAACAAACCGATCGAAACAATTAATATCGACCATTATGGACCGTTAGAAGTTACTAATACTCATAAAAAATACGTATTCGAAGTTATTGACAGTTTCACAAAATTTGTTAAGCTTTACGATGTCAAATCGACTAAAACGATTGAGGTAATTAATAAATTAGATACTTATTTTGTTAATTATAGTTGTCCTGCTAGGATTGTTTCAGACAGAGGTACTGCGTT
This sequence comes from Melanotus villosus, assembly GCA_963082815.1. Taxonomy (NCBI): domain Eukaryota; kingdom Metazoa; phylum Arthropoda; class Insecta; order Coleoptera; family Elateridae; genus Melanotus; species Melanotus villosus. The sequence continues at coordinate 15,844,426 of OY720425.1, read as the reverse complement.
TACGTCGCAAGAGTTTACTAATTTTGTTAACAAGTATTCGATTTGTCACATTAAAATTGCTACCGCATCTCCCCGGTCTAACGGACAAATTGAGCGCATTAATAGAGATCTTACCCCAATATTATCAAAATTAGCCGAAGTTAAAAATAAGTGGGATAGATATTTAAAACATGCCGAATTTGCAATTAATAACACGGTATGCAGATCAATTAATACTTCACCGGCAATATTACTTTTTGGTGTAAACCAAAGAAATATGTAGAAAATGAAAATAGTACTGACATTAACTTAGAAAATATTAGGACGGAAGCTGAAAGTAAAAACAAAAAAATTCAAGAATATAATAAACAACATTTTGATTCGAAACATAAACCACCGTACAAATACCAACTTGGTAATTATGTAATGATCAAAAACTTTGACACTACTGTAGGTACAAATAAGAAACTTATACCGAAATTTAGAGGCCCATATGAAATTATCAAAATTTTGGATAATGATAGGTATGTAGTAAAAGATGTTGACGGGTTTCAAATTACGCAAAAACTATTCGAAGGAGACGGGTTTCAAATTACGCAAAAACTATTCGAAGGAGTAACTTCTCCAGAAAATACGAAATTATGGCAACAACCTTAAGTAGAATTGTAATATAGGTAGGTAGATAAAATTTAGAGATGTATTTGTTAGATTAGTGGATATGTACATTTAACACAAATTGTTTATTATTGTTGTAATATGTTATTTGTTTACTCTAGTGTTTAGAATAGTATTTTATGTTTACCAATTACGTTTATATGTGAAGAAAATTTTATTTGTAAAAGTTCAATGATCGGGGACGATCATATTGTCAGGTTAGCCGAACCGAAGTTTATTCTGTGGCCGAACTGTAGTAGGACTGGGCCGCTGCAGCTGGTATACCACCTGCCGTCTAGACTAGACTGACAAGTAGTAGAGGGGGCCAGTCATCTGTACACGGTCAACGAAGACAGACAGTTATTTAAAACCCTTGATCCGCTACACTACGTCATCTGGATATCATTTCAAGTGTAATTTGGCAAACAATTTGGTTCATTATACCTATGCAAACCCTATCCGGGGACACGCTGATGTATATTACAATTACAGAAATTCCAATAACTTTGAGTGATTTGTAGATTTCAGCAAGGGGTAAAGTACCCCAAGCTTTATGTGATTTTTGCCGTGATAATCTGTCCATCTGCACGACTTTTTTGTTAAATTTTTATACCAAAAAGGACCAATATGGTAGGGATTGGGATGGCGCCGAGTGCTTCGCCTGCAAAAAAAAAGAACTGATTACTCCGGTCAGTATTGAAGTTATTCAGTTACTTTTCCCATTTATTGGTGGAAATGTAGGTATCATTGTTTACTTGTATTCGTTATTTGTTCATTAAATATATCTTTAAAGCTGGCTGAAGCGCCATTTTTCTTTGAAATTCCGCGTTTCCTATGTGAGATGTGTTTGAATGCCATGGAGTTGTTTGTGACCATACACAAATAAATTAGACAGATCAATGGTTTTCTCCAGGGTATGTTTTTTTACCCTAAGCTCTAATTCAGCGATTTTGAAAACATTACACGTCTTCGGGTAAGTATATTTTAAACTCTTAATTGTACAATTTTATCCTTTAGATATTAATATATTAATGCAATATTGCCCAAGATAGTTATTAAAGTTGCCTGAAATATGGTAGTTTTTCATTATCGGAATATAATTTCTGTTTAAAATAGCGAACCAGGCTCATAGTTAGTACCTAACAGTTTTGGATAATGATAGATATGTAGTAAAATATATTGACGGGTTTCAAATTACGCAAAAACTATTCGAAGGAGTAACTTCTCCAGAAAATATGAAATTATGGCTACAATCTTAAAGTAGAATTGTAATATAGGTAGGTAGATAAAATTTAGAGATGTATTTGTTAGATTAGTAGATATGTACATTTAACACAAATTGTTTATTAATGTGGTAATGTATTATTTGCTTATTCTAGTGTTTAGAATAGTATTTTATGTTTGCCAATTATTTCTATGCGTTAAGAAAATTTTATTTGTAAAAGTTCAATGATCGAGGACGATCATATTGTCAGGTTAGACGAACTGTAGTAGGACTGGACCGCTGCAGCTGGTAAGCCACCTGCCGTCTAGACTAGACTAGACAAGTAGTAGAGGGGGCCAGTCATCTGTACATGGTCAACGAAGACAGATGTTGTTAAATTATTGAATTAAATACAACTTTATTTAAACATTAATGGTTGGTTATTTAAAACCCTTGATCCGCTACAATATTGGGTTTCATGTACCAAAGAAGGACAAATGTCTTATATGCGAAGTGCATAATCAAACAGATAAAAACCTATTAACTGAAGCGAATATTGCACGATACGAAAGTCACATTCTTGAAAAAGATATAAGTAAGGAAACCTTCTTGAGAAACCAAAAAGGATCAAAAAATAAAGAATCAGTTTTATGCACTAGTTTTGATTTACAAAAGGTGCTAAGCACTAGAGATGGACAATCCGGTTCCTTTTGAGGATCCAGTTCCGCCAAACCAAATCCGACTGCGGAACGACTCCGATGGAGTCGTTCCGATTCCGACCCACTCTAAATGAGAAAATCCGGCAAATAAAACCTATCAAGGAGCGGTGGGGAATAATACGGGAGAGTTGCATTTTTACGGGCACAACAAAAGTCACGTTGTACTTGTACATGTCAAAACTTTAAAGAGGTGTAACTAAATACTACAGTAATTAAGTACCTACAATCGGCTATTGTAAGGTGCAAATATGTCTTCTAGAAAACGTAGTATATATTTTAAAATTTTTGTTTAAGCTTTTTTTTCAGAAGTTTTGTAGTTCAGTTCTTTATGTATTGTCTCTTTAAATAAAAAATAATAGAGTTATTACGCTGCTATTAATAACTAATTAGTGTCATTACTGGATGCAAATAAAAACGAACGGTTAAAAGTATATAACACAAAATGACGTGCCGTATATTCGGTAATTCGATATTTTAATGTTTCTGTTGTCGTAAAGAAGAATTTGCAAGTGCACAAATCAAAAATAATTCCACACCTGCCTCCAATCACCGAATATCGAATTACGATTCGTCACCGGACTCATTTGGATTCAAAACTTTGTCGATATAATTGATTACTTACAATCGAAGAGTACGGACCCACTTGGAGTGACTCAGAAATAAAAATCGGAGTGGCTCCGACCGGATCCGAGGCCGGAGTCATTCCGAAGGAACGACTCCGAGCGGATCTACCCACCTCTACTAAGCACGCCAAATGGTGATAGCTTTTTGTTAGGATTTAGTAGCCGTTATGCTGTCTACAATCTCACCTTTTATGAAAGTGGCACTCGAAACGTTCAGTGCTACGTTTGGGGCTAATGTGATGGCAAAAGGAGACCCAATGATATTTGTACCTGTGTTTACAAATATCTGCAGTCAGTAGATAGTCAGTACCCTAATGTTAAAGAGATTTTGTTATACTCTGATAGTTGCACTGGACAAAATAAAAATCACCAAATGCTAGCAATGCTAAATTAGTTTTTAAAAAACTGCAAGAATATTTCAAGTGTAACGATTAAATTCTTACTGCCAGGGCATACGTTTATGCCTGTCGATTCCGTCCATGCAAGTATAGAAATTGCTCACAAAAAGAAAATTGTCTACGCACCATCTGAATGGGATACAATCATACGAAATGCCAGATACAATGGTCCACCTGATATTATAAATAATTTGGGTTTCAGAGATTTTTATAACTTTAAGGCTCCACATGAACAAACCTTTCCAAAGGTTCTAAAGAATGACAGTGGCAGCGTAGTAAAGATACGAGATATTCGTTGGGTCATCTTTAAAAAGGACTCGCCTCATATTTTTTTGTACTCCACATCTCTGTAAAATGAATCAGAACAATTTAAAATCAGCATAGAATCGTTACCTGGTAAATCAAGAAACACAAGAAAAAGTCGTGGTCCAATAGAGCTACAAACAGCTTACAGCTCCTGTCCTGCAATATCACAAGAAAAGTATAACTCGCTGAGAAGACTTTGTATGACAGAAGCTATACCAAAAAAAATACCACCCTAAATTCCTATCTCTTCCTTTTAAAGCAAGCATTCAAAACACCCTGATGGAATCCGATGAGGACGATAATTTTTCATCATCGGAATAGGTTTTTTTCGTTTTACGAACCAATATACAGGGTTTGTCAAAAAGTACGGATCATATGGGACTTTTTTTATTAATAGTTATTTGTATACTAAGGCCGCGAAATTACATTTTAGCGTACCGAGAGAAAAATTGTCGCCGATGCCGCTTGCGGCCGAGGCAGGACAATCTCGACAGCGCTAAAGAATTTCGCGGACGAAGTATACACAACATTTTTTGTGCAGCTGTAAAAAATATACAGGGTGGGGCAATAGTGCATCCGACTTCGATAGCTCGAGTTCTATGATAGCTAGAAATTTGATTAAAAAACATAAATAAACTAGAGAAAAAAGTCTGTAACCGGAAATTATTTTCGAATATAAAGGGTGGCCCAAGACGATTCTACAAGGTCAAGTGACTTTTTTTTAAATGGAATGTTGTGTATAAAAGAAAATTTTTTGAAGCCTCTTCCTAGGCTCTTTTCACTCCCATATTAGTATTGACTATCTCCAAACCACTAGGATGTAGTGATTTTTTTTGTTCAAATAATGGCATCTGCAGATGCATATTAACAAAATCACTACAGTCACAATTACGGGTTTTAAGAAAAAATTATGTAAGTACCAGTTAGGAAACACCTGTGCGATGTGTTTGAATCATTTTCACTTCCTAAAAAATATACAGGGTGGTAGAACATGATTTATCAATTTAGAACTTTTTGAATTGAATTTTCTCAATTTTTTCAAATAGAACACCCTGTATATTTTTCAACAATATGATGTAGAAACTAAAAAAGAACATTTTTTGTATGCACATCCCTATGGCTATTTGTAACCATTTTCGATTTATTGGGCAATAAGTACAAAATTCAAGTATAAAATAACTCAACAGATAAAATTATAATAAGTGGGGCCATTTCTTCCAATCCATTGGCTTGGGTAGATATTATTTAGGTGGTCTCTTACTGCATTTAAATAATGTGGTGGAGCACCATCTTGTTGAAACCATATCCTGTTTCCGATCCTTTCAGGAAGATTCACCAATAACTGCGACAGATAGTTTTCCAGAAAATGAAGATAAATTGCTCCAGTCAATGTACCATCAAAGAAATGGGGCCCATCATGTCTACAAGCTTTGTTAAAATTCATTTTGGAAAACTCCAAATATTTCAAAATTGGCACAAATGAGAACTGACCACCGGTAACTGCGATAAATGTGTATTGTTTGTCGAATAAAATAAAAATAAAAAAATGTACGTACAAGTAAGATCTTAACAAAAAATGGATGTGCTGGGCGAGATCGAGAATCAAACATAAAGTGAACTCACTAAAAAAACTCATGCTGTTTTCTTGGGCAACATGTGGATCACTTGTTATAATTTTATCTGTTGAGTTATTTGAAAAACGATCTAATATTTTAAGATTATCCTTGAATTTTGTACTTATTGCTCAATAAATCGAAAATGGTTACAAATAGCCATAGGGATGTACATACAAAAAATGTTCGTTTTTAGTTTCTATATCATATCGTTGAAAAATATACAGGGTGTTCTATTTGAAAAAATTGAGAAAATTCAATTCAAAAAGTTCTAAATTGAAAAATCATGTTTTGCCACCCTGTATAATTTTTAGGAAGTGAAAATGATTCAAAGACATCGCACAGATGTTTCCTAACTGGTACTTACATAATTTTTTCTTAAAACCCATAATTGTGACTGTTGTGATTTTTTTAATATGCATCTGCAGATGCCATCATTTGAACAAAAAAAATCACTACATCCAAGTGGTTTGGAGATAGTCAATAATAATATGGGAGTGAAAAGAGTCTAGGAAGAGGCTTCAAAAAATCTTCTTTTATACACAACATTCCATTTAAAAAAAAAGTCACGTGACCCTGTACAATCGTCTTGGGCCACCCTTTATATTCGAAAATAATTTCCGGTTATAGACTTTTTTCTCTAGTTCATTTATGTTTTTTAATCAAATTTCTAGCTATCATAGAACTCGAGCTATCGAAGTCGGACGCACTACTGCCCCACCCTGTATAATTACAAATAAACAAATAAACGAATATAAATAGAGTCGGCTTTCACGTCACAATGTTTCTATGAAAACAACATAAATAAAACGCTTTTCGCGGCCGTTACTAAGGGTAACGCAATACAGGCCGCGAAATCGGATCTCGCGTCCTGTATTGCGTACGCGAAATGACCACTTCGCGTCCGGCTGCACAAAAAGTATTTATGTAAAAAATCAATATGGTGTTGGTTTGTACTTGTCGAAGCACTAAAAAAAGTGCAGACAGATTTGATCAAATGACACTCTGTACCTGTTAAATTTAACAGTTTTTGAAAAGAATCTTCAGAAGTGGCCCTATTTATGATTTTTTCGAAAGATTTCATTTGGAACGTCGATTTTCAGCTAAAAATTCGGACCTATTATTTTTTACTCATTTATTTGATTTTTCCAAGTATAAGTATCTACTATAAAATTCTCGCGGAATTTTTTTCATTGAAATCTGATGAAACTCGCTTGTTATTAGACTTTTAATGTTTTTAGTAAAAATATCGAAAATGATGACTCAATTTCGAATAAAAACAACTTTGGATCAACGACGCAGCGAATTTTCAAATTTTTGCAAACAGTATTTTTTCAAGAGAGTCCAGGTGGGCAATTATTTATTGAAATAAGTTATTCTACACGTTTCCTCAGATCCTTAGCTGAAAATTTGTAAGGTACAGAATGTCATTTGACCAAATCTGTGTGCACTTTTTTCAGTTCTTAGACAAACACAAACCAACGCCGTATTGATTTTTTAAATAAATACTTTAATAAAAAAAACAGTCCCATATGATCCGGACTTTTTGACAAACCCTGTCTATATGTATTAAATTAATAAAAAATTTGAATTGAGTTTTATTACAATTGGAATACATTTCAGACGAACATTCCACATAGTCATTAAGCAAAAGGACGAACTTGCTTCTAATACAGTAAACGAGCGAATATCCGGACGAACGTTAAACTATTAAATTCTATGATATTGCTAAAGGACGAACATTCACAAAATTTTGTTTTTGAAAGTTATTTCGAAATATTTTAAGTGCTTTTATATGTATTATAGATTGTTAAATTATTTCCCATTTTGTTGGATACAATTATCATTAATTGTGCAGAGTATTTCCTTTGAAACAAAAAAGGGCGATTTCCTCAAAAGTTGGTTCTTGGTCTGTTCGCCCTTTTGGCAAAACTGGGTCGATTTGTTGACGTGCTATCCGTATCTGCAATAAAAAATGGGGGTTCCTATTTAAGATTTCAAAGTTACGCCCCACCCCTCCCAAAAGAGTGGCGGAGGGGGGGCTAATTTTAGCACTAGTGAATTTCCCCCACGCAAATTTTAACATTTTATTTCGGACAGTTTTTTCGTAGGATGCTTCTTTCTCCAGATATTTAAAAATTGCAGGTTAAAAAATGACATGGTTAATCAGTAACAGGAATGGTTATAATATTGCAATGTTATGAACAGATAACTCCATCATTGGTTTCTGAAACATTAATATTCCATACTGCACAGTTCTGTTATAACCTCAGGTTATAATAGTTACATAAATGTAATATAAGTAATTATAACCTAGCAGTGAAAATTTGTTACAACACCACATTATAACCAGTCCGTATTCAGAACATGACAGCTGTGTAACAAAATTCTGCCACAGTAATATAACAGGTATATTGTGCTGAGTGGGAAATTGAAACACACTTGCATAGAACTAGTTATAACCCTGTTATATTACACGTAATATTTGGGAGAACAATTTTATATTGCATTCATGTAACTGTTTGATAACTGTGTTTGCTGGGATGTAAGCCAGTGTTTACGCCGCTATTCCTGTACTAAATTTCAAATTCTCATATGACCTGGCGGTTGCCAAAAATCGAAGAGTTGCAATTAAACGTTCTTCCGCTGGAATTGACTGGCGCATGGCTGTATCCTGTTTTGTTAGATATGGACGGAGTACACCTTCAACAAGACCATTTTCATACATATATGCGTTCATCCACACACCAAATATTTATGCTTACTTATGTACCTATACTTATCCATAAGATGGTCAAAATCTGAGGCCCCCATTCTTAAGTAAATTTTCAACTCGTTCGGTTCGTTATCTCACAATTCTTTTAGTAAGGGTATGTGGCCAAACAATTCCCTTTCGGCAATTCAGTTTTTCACCCACTTTTTCCTATTCTTCCGTTTACACATCATTAAAAGGCCAGCGGATTCGATCCTGTAGACTGGATCCTTCAAAATTTAAGGAATTTTTGACCCATACACGAACGGATTCAATCCGTTGCCGGACTTGATCCGCTCAGAGAACAAACTCTAAAGGTCGATTCAGAGTGGCGGTAGCGGCGCGGCGACGGGACGGTAGCGATGCCGTTGGCGGGCCGCTCGGATATCGCTATCACATGTTTTAATGGAGATGATTCAGAGTAACATCTTCGGGGGTAACGCAACGGTAGCGGTGAGCCGACGGCATCCGAGCGGTCCGGTTTGTTTCGATCGGGGAGGGATCTTTTACAAATAACAGCCCAGTTCGACAAAGAGAGAAAAGATAAGTCGAGTGCGATAGCGCAGTTGTAGTTCAGTGCAGCAGTATCTAAAAAATCACTGTGAAACATTAACGAACGATTAATCGAATATGTATCAGAACATAATATTCTGTTTAATATGGGGGCAGCAGGGTATTCTAATACCAAACTAAAGAAGCAGATATGGAAGGACATAGCTAAAGAAATGAAGACCACGCGTAAGTTACCCGGATTTTATTAATAAGTTATTGCTAAAACGATTGCTATGATTATTATTACACATTATTTAGGTAGGCTATATATTACATTAAAATAATAATAAACCTAAATGATTGTTTTATCTATGTATACCTAAATCGATTTCCTTTAGTATCCTCCCCGTTCTAACATTTGAAGTTGATACGGTAATTTAAAAAGGCCGATTTATAAACTTGACGTTGAAGTTGGGGTTGACGCTTGTAGTTGCCGCTAGTGTGGGGTTAACCTTAATACGTTTATATAGTCGGTTGCAGTTGCTGTTTGCAGTTAACGTGACGTTCGCTTACGTTGAAAGATAACCAAGTTTTAAGTTTTGCAGTTCGCCGTACGTGACGTTCATTGTTTAACCAATGAAAATCATTTACCGATTCACGTGATCACATGTTTGTCAAGGCTAGTCTCATCTCAAATACTGTATGTGCGTTGTATTCACAGAACACGTTGTGTATTTTGTTGTATGCTGTTTATCATGTCGCAGTCGTCGCAGTCTCTTGAAAATCTTGAACAATCAGGTAATTAATTTTCTAGGGATCATAAATTACTATAATAAAGACATAAATTCCTTTACTTTATAGACGTAACTGGCTTATTTATAGAAGTTGTCCAAAATTATGTATTTTTATACAACTTGTCGCACAAGGATTATAAAAATAACCTAAAAAAGGAGCAAGCATGGAAAGAAATATCCGAAATTACGAATATAAAAGGTAAGTTGGAATTTTCTTTTCATATACAATTATCATATAATTTGAGTTTTCAGTTGAAGATTGTCAGAGGATGTGGAAGAATCTACAAGACCGCTTCACGAAGGAGAAGCGAATTCGTCCCTCAGGTACACCAAATATACGCGCCCAAGAAAGTAAGAACTTACCTGATTTCAATTTTCGTATGCATTTTATTAAAAATAAACCTTATTTGTAGAACTTATACAGCTACACCTGCAAAAAACAAAACAAGCGATGCAAAGAGTAGTCCATCCTCCTCGTGTTCTTCTAGTGCTTGGTCAACGCTAGACCTTATTCTATCTCCACAACCAGTGCGAAATGAAGATGAAATTATTGGTACATCAACTGGAGAAGAAAAAGAAACGCTAGACAGAAATCCTAGGGCATTAAAATCACGTAAAGGTAAATAGTACGTAAAATGATTTTTCCTTATATTATATCAACTGCGCTAAATTTTTAGAGTGCACCACATCAGATGTTAAGCGAAGGAAAAATGAGGATGACTTGGATGAAGTGGTAAAAGTAGCAAAAAGTATAGCTGCAACGCTTACAAAGGAAAGTGATAAAACAAATGATTCAAATCGGACTTTCGTCGAGTATGTGTACTCTAGATTAACCGAAATGACGAATGAGGAAGCAAAATCAAAACGCAAGGCAATGCTTTTACTACTTGAAGAAGATTAACTTATAACGCTGCAATGTATTTTTACGAAAATTAAATCTTACATAAAAAATATCTATTTATTTTCATTCAAAACTTACAATATATTAACAAAACATAAATAATAATTATGTCAATAATCTTCCTCTATTGATAATACCTTCTTGCCACGGAACTTTTCCACTTTCTGATACGAAGTAATCCGCTAGTGTATCTCGTATGTTATAAACATATCTTCGTGCTATATTAGAACCCACTCGTCCAATAGAAACCAAAGAAGTTTGTTCATCTCTCCATGTTCCATTCTTTTCATTTTCAGCATCCACATATCCTGGAGGGCAATAAATATTTTCATCATGGTTCAGTAATTCTATTTGACAGTAGTTGTGAAGAACCACAGCTGATTTTACAATATTATCTATATTTTCAAATTTTGCATTTATGTCGGTCTTCAAAATTCTCCATCTAGCAGCTAAAATTCCGAATGTATTTTCTATAACTTGTCTGGCACGAGACAATCTATAATTAAAGATTCTTTGCTTATAAGAAAGATTTCTCCCTGGATATGGCCTCATTATATATTCTTTTAGGGGGAATGCCTCATCTGCCACCAAAAAGTGTGGTATTTTAATATGTGAACCAGGTAAATGAATGGCACTGGGAACATTCATTTCAGATTCTTCTAACCTTTCTCCAAAAATGCTATTTCTTAAAACACCTCCATCACTTTGTGAACCGTAAGCACCAATATCAACACTTGTAAATCTGTATTTACTATCACATGATGCTAACAGAACAACGCTGAATCTTTTTTTATAGTTAAAATACAAGGAGCCACTCTTAGCTGGGAAAATTCCAACGCAGATAAAACCCATTTTCAATGTCTATCCATTCTTCTTCAGAAGAGGGGGTATAATATATAATTCTCCCCCTGGCGAGTTAAAATAATCTTTAAATTGATCTCGAATACTGAAAGCTGCTGCAGACGATCTGCTTGCTTGCTTGGACCACGATTTAATGGTTATTACTTTCTACGGTTGTGTCATTGGAAGCTGAAGATGTTCTACTCAATTCAAAAGTTGCGGAGGCTGCATGTGGCCATTACTACCATGTCCACATTTTCCGGTGCTAGTTGTATCCTTTTATTATAAAGACGCCATTTTTGCGTTAGTATTCCAAAAGAATTTTCTACGACACTTCGAGCACGCGAAAGTCTATAATTAAACACTTTCTTGTCCACATCGTTCAACTGTGTGCCCGGGTAAGGTATTCAGCTTCGGGAATAGCAAATGTACCGTTATTAAAGGCTTTTCCCATAGCGCTGTTAGAAAAAACTCAACGAAAGACGAGGGGGGAAAGGAGAAGGGAGAAATGAAGGACCTAGTAAAAAACATGAACGAGAAAAACTAAAACTAATTTCCAACGAACTAATAAAAGAAAGGTGGATAGAGAAGACATACTTGTCACGTATTTACGTGAGAAAGAAAACATAAAAATAAGGCAAGAAGTGGAGATGGAGATGATTGAGATGCGCTGAAGCAGTTATTCCTCAGCATGTATCACACCGTAAAGCAATTTCCGCCAACACTCCAAGCGGAAACAAAAATAAAACTATTTAATGTAATTTCGACAGCAGAATTACCAAATTTAAGACCCACAAATTATACATTTTTATGTATTTCGAACCCCACTTCAACACCATCTTCTTCAGGCCGCATCGAAAATCTCACTGTAGACCCTAATAACTTGCTTGTCAGCTTTGACGTTACGTCTCTTTTCACCAAAGTCCCCATTCCTGACTCAGTAGCTATCATCGAGCAGTTATTAGTTCAAGACGAGAAACCGGCAATTTTAGCCATTCTCGTTGAAAAGTGCCTTTCATCCACATATTTTCTGTTTAATAACCATTTCTATAAACAAGTAAAAGGCGCGGCTATGGGTCTCCTCTTTCGCCGGTGGTCGCAAACATCTTTATGGAATCTTTTGAGACAATAGCCCTAGAATGCTTTTATTTAAAACTCAAGGTCAGGTTTCGTTATGTTTTGTGTATATTGGAGAAACTGGTCGCTCAGTACACACACGAATCTATGAACACAAACGTTGCTTGAAATCAGATTTGCGTTGAACCTACTTTTTAATTCCAGTTGGCGATGGTTCAACGCGGCCAATGCTTGTGCAGTACTGTAGGCAAGGCCAGCTAAATTAAATATTACATATTAAGGCCTTTCCACTTTGTTTAGCCAAGACGCAATTAGAAACAACGGTGGCGCCATTTGCGGTGAACTATACATTTTTTAAGACAATTAGATGTTCAACTATCCAGGTCGAACATGGACGGTTTATGAAATTGCTGAACTAGTAGGGGAAGCACTACCACGAGCTTTCAATTCTATTAATATCCAAAAAGGATTTTCTTTCACTGGTATTTGTCCCACTAATCCCGACGTTTTTGCAGAAGATGAATTTCTTTCCAGCTATGTAACCGACAGACGAAAGCAATCATCAAAGAGACCCACAGGCACCAGATATAGATCAAATACCAGGAACATCAAGAGCCAACAATAACATTAATTATTGTCACCAGAATTTATTCAGCCATTTCCCAAAGCTGCACCACGCAAACGTAAAGCGGGTCGCAAACCTGGACGAACGCGCATTCTTACGGACACGCCGGAGAAATAGATATTGAAATGAGACACAATAAAAATGCCAAGTTCACCAAAAGAAAAATTGCTCCAGAAAGTAGCAGCTCTGAAGAAGATGTGTGCGACAATATATGCCAGGAAAGTGATGATTCACATTTTGAAGTAGAAAATTATGAAAGTGAAAGCATTGAAGATATTGATGATAAAGATTTCAAGAGCGGGGACTATGTTCCAGTTAAGTTTTCATTAACGAAAACTATTGTTTACTATATAGGAAAAATTCTAACGCAACTTGATTCTGACTGATATAACATAAACATTCTAAGACGATTTTGCAACTCGTACAAATTTAAGTATCCAGAGGAAACAGACGTTCAAGATGTTTTGAAAAACCAAATCATAAAAAAAACTTTAACCTACACTTAGTTTCGGTGGAACGCAAAGAGTTGCTAATTGTTACATCTTTAACGAGAATAGTTTAAGTTTTATAAAAAATGTACGATAAAATTCATGTCTTTCAATCATGTTGTTTAACGATAGTTTATTAGCTTTTAAAAATCTGTTTTTTTAATTACATTTACGTAGGCACCTATTATTTTTACATTTCTAATAAAATATTTGCACAAAACTTGTTTTTATTTAAACTATGTGTATGTCCCAAACCTAACTACTGTTGTCCCAAACCTAACTACAGGGTGGAAGGTTTGGTATGTTTTAGTACTTTTTAAAAATATGCATACGTTAGCTTTCTTTATATTTCATTAAAAAATGGTTATTAATGCAGTAAGAGAATATAAAGTAGATAGCAAAATCCCTTTTAGAATTGAAATATATGTTTAAATAGTATAAAAAACTACATTCAAAAATCCCAAAGGTGTCACCTTTCCCCTACTGCCACCCATTCTGAATAATATGTTAAATCAGTGTTTCTCAACGTGGGCGATATCGCCCCCTGGTGGGCGATTATCTGTCTATCCGCTTTTGGGGGGCGATGGTCATTTTGCGTGGGCGAATGCATTTTGAATACCCGCCTGAGGCGATGGCGTATGCAACCCGTACAGAAGTTCCGCAGAATAATGTGCGCATTGTCTTAAATTCGCTTTGTGTGCGGAGCAATAGTGCAACGGATGCAAAATTCAAATATTCAGTCAAGCAATGCAATAAGTAGTGCGCAGTTTAGTTTTAAACCTTGTCTGTTGTGCTTATGCACTGTTGTGCTTTCACACTTTTTCTCCAACTTTCATGTACTGTTATTAAATAAATTTATTTCATTTGTTCTGTCTATCACAGGTAAGTTAATTATTACTTATACCTATTGATTTACAAAATATTTTTTTTAATTTAATTATAGATCAACCATCAAAAATGTCGCAGAAAAAGAAATGCCGGCAATATTCTGTTGAGTATGTAAAGTTTGGTTTTATTTCTTCGCCACAAAATTGCCAACTTCCAATGTGTTTACTGTGCAATCAAGTATTTTCTAATGAAGCAATGAAACCATCGCGGATGATGGAGCATTTAAAAAGAAAACATCCCGACAAGCAGGAAAAGGGCATTGAATACTTTGAAAATGTAAAAATGAGTTTTACCAAAAGAAATACAATAACTGATGCATTCAAAATAACAACCACAAATATAAGTAAGGGATTAAATGTGTCTTACAAAATATCACGTATAATTGCTCAAAATGCAAAACCTCATAATATTGGAGAGAAATTATTAATTCCAGTTATAAAGGAAGTTCTTACGATGACTTCAGCAGATCCAAGCAATATTTTATCAATGATTCCATTAAGTAATGACACCATATCACGAAGGATTAATGAAATGGCCAAGGATGTTGAAAATCAACTAATTGCGGATCTCCAAACACGAGAGTTTACGATACAGTTAGATGAGAGTACTGTGCGAGATAGTGATGCAATATTAATGGCTTATGTTAGGTACATAAAGGATGCAAAAATGATGGAAAAAATGTTATTCAGCAGACTTCTAGTCACTGATACAAAAGGCACATCAATATATGAATGCTTGAAAACGTATTTTGATCAAAACCAAATTCCTTTAAAAAGTATATTAGCCTGTGCAACGGATGGTGCTCCTTCGATGGTAGGACGTCATCGTGGTTTTATAGCGATGTTAAAGAGAGAAAATCCTGATATGTTTTCAATTCATTGCATAATTCATAGGCAACACTTGGTTGCAAAATCCATTGGCGGGAGATTACATGAAACAATGAATCTAGTAATATCAATGATTAACAAAATAAAAGCACACCCGCTTAATGATAGATTATTTCGGCAACTTTGCCATGAAAATGATGAGGAATACGAGCGTCTATTATTGCGCACGGAGGTCAGGTGGCTATCTAAAGGGCGTTGCCTCAATAGAATTTTCGACCTATTTGATACAGTCATTACTTATTTAGAATCAATAAATTATAATATTCCAATGGAGATATCTGTTTTAAAGAGTGACATAGCTTATTTGGCAGATATATATGCAAAAATAAATGAACTACTTTTGAAACTACAAGGAAACAATGTAAGCATAATTAAAGTGAAAAGTTTGATTATTGGGTTTATGAACAAATTAAGTCTCTATAAAAATAATATTGGTAGAAAGGATTTTTCCCTATTTCCCTGTTTAAGTAAAATAATTGTACAGGAAGAAAATATTGTAATTTATTGCAAGCATTTGGAGAACCTAATGGTAGATATGAAACTTCGGTTTAAAGACGTTGAAGGTATTCATATTCCTGATTGGGTTATTAATCCATTTATTACTGATCCTGCTAATGCACCTTCACATATCCAAGAAATGTTAATAGATTTGCAGGCAAATATTGAAGCAAAACTTTTATTTGAACAAAACAGTTTGGAAGAATTTTGGATCGAAATTAGTAACACATTTCAGCCGCTGTGGATGGAAATTAGAGTTTTAATTATGACGTTTCCAACTTCATATTTAGTTGAAAGGGGTTTCAGTGCTGTTTCCCAAATACTGACTAAGCAAAGAAATCGCCTCAAAATTTGCGAACAAGGTGACTTAAGATTATATCTCTCGAAATTAGAACCAAATATTATTAAACTTTGCAAGGATCACCAACCTCAAGGTTCTCATTAAAACTTTAAATTTCATGTAGCTTATTATTTGTATGTTAGGTTAAAATTATAGTAAATATTTTACTTTCATGTATCTTATGTTTTTGTACGTTAAGTTAAAATTATTAGTAATAAATGTTTATTTTACTTTTGTTCCTTTCAAATTTCTTTGTTTATGTCTTACTAACGCCTAACCTACATTATTTTGGGGATTACCATGCAATTTTAAGCTCTTAAAAATTAAAGTGGGCGAATTAAGAAGCGGACCTGACAAAGTGGGCGTTTGGTCCAAAAAGGTTGAGAAACACTGTGTTAAATGATATTATTTGACAGTTATTTAGCAAAAGGGTGTTCGATGGAAGAAATTGCATGGGGTTTTCGAGTAGGCAAAACAACTGTCCATAACATTATCAAGGAATGTTGCGAAGCTCTTTGGGAGGTACTGTCACCTATAGTACTTCCAGTGCCATCCTTGAGAAACTGAGAAACAATGGTGGAAGAATATTTTCGGCAGTGGAATTTTCCTAACTGCATTGGGGCTATTGATGGAAAATATATTATAGTGATTCAAGCACCAGCACACTCGGGCAGTAACTTTTTTAATTAGAAAAAAACATTTAGCATAGTCCTTATGGCAGCTTGTGATGTTAATTATCGGTTCACATTGGTGGATATTGATGCTGCTGGGTCTAATCATGACAGTGTAGTTTTTAAAAATAGTGGATCTGCTAGTGCCGTAATGTAAAATAAATTAAATATTCCACCTAAGAACCTCCCCAATACAAATATTGAACTGAATCACTTTTTCGTCGTTGCTGCTGCATTTCCACTCCATAAAAACATAATGAGACCTTACTTTGGTTCAAATTGGGGAGAGGAGAAAAATATTTTTAATTATAGGTTATCTAGACCACGGCGCACAATTGAAAATACCTTTGGTATTTTAAGCCAGAGATGGCACATTCTAGTCCGACCTATAAAAGCAAATTTAGAAACATGTGAGCAGATTGTGCAAGCCACTGTTTTGTATAATTTTTTACAAAACAAAGAAAAGGTTAACCCTCTTAATCAAAGACGATATTGTCCAACTGAATTCGTTGGACCCCAGGAGACATCGCCTCCGCTGTGTCATTGAGAAGCGTGAGTCCCAAAGCGTATCGATACTTGCGAGCTCATAACTATCCCTTACCGGCGGTATCTACCTTGCGAAACTGGGTAACCAATTTTGATGTAAGTTGAGGGTTACTGACTGGTGTTTTTAACTTGATGAGAAAAAATGTTACGAGTTAAAGGAAATGGAACGCATCTGCATTGTGTCTTTTGACGAAATTCATATTTCCAACAAAAACGAAATTGATAGGAAGAAGAAACAAAAAGTAGGCTCGCACAAAACCTGTCATGGTAAGAGGTCTAGTGTCAAGTTGGAAACAACCGGTGTATTACCAGTTTGATCAGCCTATGACAAAGCCAATTTTGGAAACAATTATTGCGAAACTGTATAACTCTAGATTTGTAGTAGTCGGAATGGTTAGTGATATGGGCACTACTAATATAAAGTTGTGGAGAGACTTAAATGTTGGTCACAATAAAAATTGCTTTTTCCATCATCCTATCAACAGTGAATTGAAGATTTTTGTTTTTGCTGATGTGCCACATCTACTGAAGCTCAGTAGAAATCACTTGATAGAAGGTCATATTATTAATGTTGATTATTTTCAAAGCCTCTTACATATATCCACGTCTGAGTTAACATTGATCCCCAAATTAACTCAAAGTAATCTTGAAGTAAAAGGAGCAATGCGAGCAGTAAGTGGGGTTCATTAGTACTAATTATAGTAATTAACAATCAAGGTTAATGACAGTCATCAAGACTAACGACATATTTTAATTACGTTATGATATTGTTTATGACATTCCTTAATTATCTTTTAATCTTTATACTGTATTTACAAATAAAATCAAATTTCTAATTTAATTTAGAACAAGTATTTGTTTTGGAATTTCTAATTTATTGTTGTCATACGTTAATTACTTTGACATTCCTTAATTATCTCTTCATCTTCATACTGTATTTACAAATAAAATCAAATTTATAAGTTAATGTAGAACAAGTATTTGTCATTATAATTTTAGAATGTAGCTTTATGTATTTTTCCTAGCAATTAAACCTTACGTAATATTCATAATTTGGAAAGTGTACTTGGATAATTTTCTATTACAAAGGTATTAATAATGATACAGTTGTCTTGTGTATATATTCATATTCGGTTGTACGTGAATATATTTTCCGTATCAAATTAATTCCTTGCGTAGTATTCATAATTGGTAAATCGTACTTGAACAATTTCCCCTTACAAGAGAAATTTAATACGTTTATTGCAATATTGCAAGCTTATATATATAAGCTCTTGAAAAGCAAAAATAATCCACAGTCTCTTACAAATAATAGCTCCTTCAAAGTGTCTAAAGGTCTCATCGCAGTTTTCTTGTTAAGGTAAGTTTCATTTTGGTCCGCAGTCGTGAGTTCGAAGAGTGAGGTCGTATTGCGAATTCATAGTGCGGTTTTGTCGGGAAATAAGCGTAAAGGTGGAAAGTGATACCTGACCCGGTAGTTAGTAGTGTAGAATTAGCAAAGGAAGTGATTTTTAGCGTCAGATTGTTGATGTAACGTAAGTACGATATTAATAAAGGCGCTTTAAAGCGAGTACACGGCAAATATTATACGCGGCCGAAAAGGCAAAGTGCACGCGGGTCCAAGTGAATGCTCGGTCGGCTGAGATAAGAGTTGATAGCTGGCGTTCAAGGCGAATCAGGTACAACAAATATTAAATACATTTAAATACATTTAAATTAAGAACATAACTAGTACGTATCCATAATGGAAAAAATACTAGAGGAAATTAACCGAAAATTAGATAAATTGGATTCGTTAGTTGAGAGAACACAAAGAATGGAAAATAAAATAGACGGCATACGTAAGGAATTCGATGCGATTAAATTAGAAAATGCTAAAATGCAGGGAGAGAACGAAAAACTTCAATCGTTAATTACGGGGCAAGATGAGCGTATCGAAATGCTGGAAAAAGAAATACGAAAGAAAAAAATTATTGTGAAAGGCATACAGGGAAAAGAAAACGAGCCAGCGCTAGAACTGAGCGAAAAAGTTAGAGTATTGTTGCGGGATATAGGGGTGGAAATAAATATGCAAGAAGAAGTGCAGGAGATAAGAAGATTAGGCAAACCGGCTACGGGGGAGCTAAAAGGACGTCCGATTTTGATAGAATTAACAACAATGAGTAAAAAATACGAAATTATGAGGGCAGCTAAAAACCTTAAAGGAAAAAATATATGGATTAGCGAGGACTACTCAAAAAGAATCCAAGAACAAAGGAAAGTCCTTATCGAACATATGAAAGGCGCAAGGAACCAAGGGTTACGAGCGAGCGTAGTGTACAATAAGCTGATAGTAAATGGCGACGCCTACTCACTAGAGCAACTTATGAGCAAGGAAAAAGAAGGTTGAGAAGGCAAAGATAATAAGATTGCAACAGGTAGCGATATGGGAATAGAGAGAGTACAAGAAAGTATGGAAGATGAAAAAAGTAAAAATCAAAAAGTTAGGACAATAAGCGAGAGATCCCCGGAAAGCACAGAGAACGAAGAAATAAGAAAGCAGATGAGATTAATCACAAGAACAGGGCGCGCCCCGCCAAAAAACTAGGGACGGAAAACAACCGGTTGGCAACAATAGACGACGAACGCGACGGAAAGGAACACGAAAAAGGTAAACGCAACAAATTAAATCAGGATAGCACAAGAAAAAGGCAGCAAAAAAAAGGGAGTGTCCGACTTGCAACATGGAATGTGAGGAGTTTGATGAAACCAGGGGCACTGCAGAATTTGAAAGAAGAAATCACGCGTTATAAAATACACATTACGGCGGTACAAGAAACGAGGTGGAAAACGAGCGGAATATGGGAGGTGGGTAACAATTACACCATATTGTGTAGTGCAGCAAAAGGGGGACAGTACGGTACGGGTTTTATTATAAGCAATGAATGTAAAAGTACAATTATGGATTTCAAGCCAGTGAATGAGAGAATAGCTATGATAAGAGTAAGAGGGAGGTTTGGCAATATTAGCATATTCAGTGTACACGCACCTATAGAGGACCAGGAAGGGGACGACAAAGATTTATTCTATGCACAGATACAAAGGGTCATCGACGAGGCAGCAACACATGACGTTAAACTGATAATGGGGGACTTTAATGCAAAAGTGGGAACCGAGGAACAGTACGCATCGATTACAGGTAAACACAGTCTACATCAAGTAAGCAACGATAATGGAAAGAGAATAATAGACCTAGCAAGTACTAACAACATGGTAATTAGTAGTACACGATTTCCGCATTTGAGAATCCACAAAGAGACGTGGGTATCCCCTGACGGGAAAACAAAGAATCAGATCGACCATATTATGATTGACGCGAGGCATATGTCCGATATATTAGATGTTCGTAGTTACAGAGGAGCAGACTGCGACACCGACCATTTTTTGGTAGGTGTAAAATTCAAAGAACGAATTTCGTTAAAGAAAGAAGGTGGCGGAGTTAAAAATCAAACATTTAATCTAGGAAGGCTGAGAGAGGACGAAGAAATTGCGGAAAAATACAGGGGAGTAATTTCAGAAAAAATCAAAAAGAAAGGGCAAAAGGAAACATCGGTGGAAGAAGACTGGGAAGAAATTAAGGATATACTGCTGTCTACATCAGAGATGTTAGGAAGAAAGAAAAGAGAAAGCAAGAAGAAAGGATGGTACGACGAGGAATGTAGAGCTGCTATAGACGAAAGAAACAAAGCTAGACTTGCACTACTAAAGGAAACAAGCGAAGAAAGAAAAGAGAAATACAAAGAAAAAAAAGAAAAAGTAAAGAAGCTATGCAGAAAAAAGAAACGAGAATACGAACAAAAAAGATTAGCCGAAATAGGGGTGATGTCAAAAGACAAAAGAACAAGAAAGTTCTATAGAGAGGTGGGAGCACTAAGAAAGGGATTTCAACCTCGATCGACATTTTGTAGAGACATAAAAGGGGATCTGATCGGGGAGAAGCAAAACAGAATGAAGAGATGGAAGGAATACTTCGAAAAGTTGCTAAATATAGGAAGCGAAGGCGAGACAGCAAACGGGCAAGAGCTAGAAGTAAGGCAACAAGAAGAGGAAAACGTCGAAACGCCAACAGTGGAAGAAGTGAGAGAAATTATAAGAAACCTAAAAAATCATAAGGCTCCAGGGGAGGACGAAGTAGCAGCGGAAATGCTCAAGTTTTCAGGTAGGGAAATGGAAAGTCGAATGTACAGTCTAATTAAAAAGATTTGGGAGAAAGAAGAAATGCCTAAATCCTGGAGTTCAGCTATAATTTGCCCTCTACACAAAAAAAGTGATAAAACCGTATGCGAGAACTATAGAGGAATAGCCCTGTTAAGTATCGGATATAAAATACTAAGTTCAGTAATAGTTAGAAGGGTAATACCTATAATGGAAGAGATGGTGGGGGATTATCAATGCGGATTTAGGAGAGGTAGATCCACTCTAGATCAGATCTTTACTATACGACAAGTAATGGAAAAAAGCTATGAGAAGGATTTGGACTTATTCTACTTATTTATAGACTTTAGTCAGGCATACGATTCGGTCCAAAGGTCACGGTTATATGAAATATTAAACAGCTTACAAGTACCATCAAAATTAACAAGGTTAATTAAACTATGCCTAAAAGATTCACAGGCAAAAGTAAAAATACAAGGAAACCTATCCGAATCATTCGAAATCAAGGAAGGACTGCGTCAAGGGGATCCTATATCGACGAGTTTATTTAATCTGATATTAGAGTGGGTCATAAGGCAAGTAACAGCAGTAAGAAAGGGGACTATACTGAACAGATCCACGCAAATCCTCGCATATGCCGATGACCTGGTTATTATATCAAGAAACAAGACCGAATTACAAGAAGTGTTTATACAGTTGGATGAAGCAGCAAAAAAAGTGGGTCTCAGCATAAACCAAAACAAATCCAAGTTTATGATAACATCCAGAGAAGGAAGAGACGAAGAAGACCTGAAAATAAACCAAAACTTTTTCGGTAAGGTAGGGACTTTTAAATATTTAGGAACGGTAGTGACGGAAAAGAATATCATTCAGGACGATATAGAAGCGAGAATAGCAGCCGGGAATAGATGTTTTTATGCATTGCGGCAAATATTTCAATCGAAAGACATCTCGAATAGCTCAAAAGTGACAGTGTATAAAACAGTAGTGAGGCCGGTCGTAATGTACGGAGCAGAGGCATGGACCCTCACCAAAAAAGAAGAAAACGCACTGGAAACCTGGGAAAGGAAAATTCTAAGAAGAATATACCGGTGATGGAAAATGGTGAGTGGCGAATAAGGTATAATTTCGAACTAAAACAGATGTACAGCCAGGAAAGTGTAGTGAAAATGATTAAAAGTAATAGAGTGGGGTGGCTCGGACATGTGGATAGAATGGGCGCATCTAGGGGTTGTAAAAGTATTTTCAAAGGGACATTCGAAGGTAAAAGGCCGAAGGGTAGACCGCGGAAAAGGTGGTTAGACAACGTAGAAAACGACATCGAAAAAGCGGGAGTGAGTAATTGGAGAAGATTAACAATGGATAGGAAAAAGTGGCGGGAAGTGAAAGAAAAAGTTAGCAAGGCCGATGACCAGGCGCAAGTCTAACTAACTTGCCCTGGTAGGAGTAAATCAGTTTGGAAACTCGGAAGAGAGGCTTTGGCCCTCAACGGGCCGTCAACTGCCAAGGAGTAAGTAGTAAGTAAGTTTCATTTTAAATTTGATTTCTATAACTTTTAAATTAATATTATTAGTTTATTTAATAACTATATGCTAGTACGCGATTTGATAATGTTTAGTTTCTTTTTTAATTTCAGATGGAATGCTCTCAACAAATGTTTGATTTTGCTGATGTACATGCTGTGAGGCCTTTTTTAGGGTTTTCTCCTACTAAGGATTTGGAAGAAAACAACATCAAAGGATGTTACGAAATGAATTTTTGCAAACCGCAGACGTCTAATAATAATAATATTAAAGAAGAAGACGATGATGAAGTTGAAAAAGAGGACGAAGAGTGCCTCTACATAAGGTATGAGTTATTAAAATATTTAAATATTACATGCAAATAGAGTTATTGAACAAAAAGACATTCAGTATTAAGAATAATGTTTAAGTTTGTTTTCGAAGTTATTATTATTATACAAAGATACTAATTCTAAACTTTTCACATTTTCAGATGACTCTTACAAGGAAGCGTTTCGTGAAACCATCTCAAACAGTCGTTTATAAAAGAAATAAACACAAAGAGGTCCAGAAGGTAATACCAAAAACAGAGTCGTCATCAATAATTATGTCTGAAGATGAAGAGTTGGAGTCTGCTATGGCAACGATTAACATCCCTGTTAGAAAAGAAGATGGAAATTCAAAGAAGAAGGAATCAGTCCCCCGATTCGAAGCCTATAGGTTCATCGATGAAATATCGTTGCCAATTACGAAGACAGCTACAAAATTCGTAACGGTGGGAGTAAATCCTCTGCAGAACAATTTACCCTTGTTACGTATTAGTAACGAACAATTAACCACAGCAGCGACGTTTTCGTACGATGAGGCTTCGAAAATGCTACAGGTACTAGAGGATGTAGTAAAAGAATGGGAACCAATATCAGTACAAAGATCCTTGTGTACCTTACAGAACTACACAGCGATACAACAACCTAAAAACTGTTTAAGCTTTGTTTCTAGGCGAAGAGGAGATGCGCACAACACTTTATATTTATCATTAGACACTTTACGTACTTTATTGAACATGAAAACGTTACTTTTAAATTTATTACAAGCTAGAAGATTAAGGGTACATTTATACCCAATCTGTAACCACTTCATTAAAGACGTTGTAAATTATATGATACAAAATGAGATGGGGTATGAAAGCATTGGTTCAGCTGTTACTAAGATTTTAGATAATAGTGAGTGCAACGTGTATTTATACGAGGTGGCTCATAAGTTACCCTATAACGTTATGCTTGACGTTAAAAATAAACGAGAGTCAATAACATGAATACAAACCTGTCGAAGGACATTTAGCCACGATCTGATTAAATATATTTAATTCCCAGTCATTCAGGTTCAAACCTTCCAGCATAATTTTTCTTGTAATATTAGACACAACATATTTTTAAATATTCTGATCTTCTAAGAATCCACTAAGATACATAAAAAAGATATTTGTTGCAGACTGTGTTTTTAAAAAACAGTCGAACCCTAGCATTTTCGAACACGTTTAATTTCACACAGCTAAATCTGAGCAGAAAGTTCACGTACAACCGAATATGAATATACAGGGTGCTGAAAAAATGGCGTATTAACTCAATGGTGCGTAGTTTACGGATACTTCTTGAGTATGGGAAAAATAGTAAAAAAATTATGTGTAGCATATTCTTCAAGATGTGGAGGCCCAAAGTTGAGTTTTTAACTTACTTATTATTTTATATTAACAAAAGTTATACCTTTATTTTGAAAGTTAATTACGTAAGTGATGAAAATTGCAAATAATTTAGGCCGTCGCGGAAGAAAAATTCGAAAATTATTAATTCAAAAATGTTAAAAATTTGGAGCAACAAGCACTAAATCCATTTGGCAACAGTGACAGGAACAACGTAGACGACGATTTTGCACAGGCATTTTAACACACACCTACGTGATTTAATATTTTTATTTATTCAGTATTTGACATTTTTGTCAAATTTTTCTTAGTTATTTTCATCCTGAAAATGTACCAATTCAATGAATACGCCGATATGTATTTAGCATTAGGCCGCTGTAATGGCAATGCGACTGCAGCTGCTAGACATTATGAACAACAATACCCTCTAAGAAGACATCCTGATCCAAATGTCATTAGAAGATTAGACCAACGAGCGAGGCAGAATGGAAACTTTGTACCAGTACAAAATATTGATCGTGGCCGCCCAAGAGCCATACGTACCCCAGAAATAGAAGAGGCTGTGCTAGACCTAATAGAAGAAAATCCAACGAGGAGTACTAGAGGTGTAGCACATGAATTGGGTTTAGATAGAAGATTAACGTGGACTATTATTAATGATGAGGGATACCACCCATTCCACTACACCAAGGTTCTTTCTTTACTACCAGAAGATAACAACAGGCGAATTAACTTTTGCAACTGGTTACTTGCACAAAACGAAGCTGATCGAAACTTTACATCTAGGGTGATTTGGACAGACGAAAGCAATTTCAGTAGAGACGGTATGTTCAATCAACACAACGAACATTATTATAGCCTTGAAAATCAACACCAAACATATGTTAGAAACTATCAATATCGTTTTAGTGTAAACGTATGGGCTGGGATATTGGGGAACCATGTAATTGGACCTGTTTTTTTTACCAGCACGGCTACGCGGAGAAAACTTTTTCGAGTTTTTAACGAATACTTTTGTTGAGCTTATAGACGATATTCCTCTGGCAGCAGTGAATAACTCGTGGTTTCAATTAGACGGTGCACCGGCACATAACACAGCACCAGTCCGAGCATGGCTTGATAACAATTAAACTAACCAATGGATTGGCAGAAACGGTCCCGTACTTTGGCCGCCAAGGTCCCCAGACTTGACTACGATGGATTTTTTCCTTTGGAGTTACATAAAAATTTTGTTTATCGAACCCCAGTTCAAAATAGAGAAGATCTAATTAATCGGATACAAGCCGCCTTTCAACTAATAAATCAAAATATGTTAGAAAGAGTTTCAAATAATATTATCAAAAGAGCTCGAGCTTGCTTGGACCCACAGGGTCTTAACTTCGACCACCTTCTCTAATTATTTCAACAACATTTGTATGATGATATTATTTAATTGTTATTTGTTTGTTACATCGTTTCTAAGATACCTTACTTAAATACTGTACCTACTACTTTTTTATTAATAAACCACGTTGCCAGTTCAACTAATTTTCATAAATAAATAGTACGTAAGGTTTAATCGCTAGGAAAAATACATAAAGCTACATTCTAAAATTATAATGACAAATACTTGTTCTACATTAACTTAGAAATTTGATTTTATTTGTAAATACAGTATGAAGATGAAGAGATAATTAAGGAATGTCATAGTAATTAACGTATGTCAACAATAAATTAGAAATTCCAAAACAAATACTTGTTCTACATTAAATTAGAAATTTTATTTTATTTGTAAAAGATAATTAAGGAATGTCATAAACAATATCATAACGTAATTAAAATATGTCATTAGTCTTGATGACTGTCATTAACCTTGATTTCTAATTACTATAATTAGTACTAATGAACCCCACTTACTACTACATGTTTCCTTCAGAAAGCTGTTAGAATATAAGGCTGATGTGATAATGGATCTTCTAGCTAGAGTTCTTCGAAGTAACAGAAGATTCTTCACAAATGATAAATTGACTGTGCAAGTGGATTGCATCAGTCCTCCAATGGGTTCGGGTTTTTCTTTAGCCAGCAAAAAGTGTGTGAGTTACGAAGAATTTAGTTTAAGTAAGAATAGCATATATGTTATAAAAAATCGTGATAGTTTATGTTTAGCGTCTGCTTTAATCGTAGCAAAAAGATTTTGTGACAATAACTTTGACAGAAAATGTTTAGAGGTATTTACTAAAGATGAGGGGTTAAAATATTTAAAAAGTCTTAGTAAGCGTTTCTGTGAGACTACTCAAGTAGATTTATCCAATGGTGGTGGTGGTTATGAGGAAATTTCTAAATTTCAAGTTATTTAGGAAATAATTATACAATTGTTGTTTACAATAGGCGCGACAGTAGTTCTGTATATTATGAGGGAATCAGAGAAACTGGTAGGCCTTGCTTGAATTTAATGTTTGAGGATAGTCATTATAACGTCATTCTGAGTTTAACAGGGGCTTTTTCAACATCTTATTTTTGCGAAATGTGTCGTCAAACATATTCACAAAGGGAAAGACATTCCAGATGTCCTTATGTATGTCCTTGTTGTCAATCTAAACCACCTTGCGATAAACGTAACAATGAATTAAATTGCGATAAATGTTTTAGAAAGTTTAGGGGTCAAATTTGTTTAAAGAATCATAAACAGAATAAAATTTGCGATAAAATAAAGATAGGTAATAAATGTAAAACTGTAATTACCGTAAATAACAAACAAAAACATATGTGGCGTTAAATATTGTTGGGTATGTGGTGAAAACAATCCAACGAGGCATTTGTGTTTTATGAATCTAAGAACAAAAGTCAATAAAACAAAAGATACTGATATGTTTTTGTTCCTTTTTTACGATTTTGAAACTACACAGGATACTATTGTCAGTCAAAACTCATTTTTACATGTGGCAAATTTATGTGTAACACAGAAGGTTTGTAGCCGTTGTATTAATAACGACGATATAACGAAAAACTGTGAACTTTGTGGTGTAAGGGAGTACATATTTAAAAATAACCCTGTAGAGGAACTCATGGAGCACGTTGCTACATTATCGAAAAAGTTCAACGTTACAAGAATAGCTCATTACATGAAATCGTTCGACGGATGTTTTGTTTTAAGACATGTATTTAACAATCTTAATCGTTGGAACCCTAGGGTTATTAAGAATGGTACAAAAATAATGAGTATTTGTTGCGGGTCGTCTGTTCGTTTCAGAGATAGTTTGAACTTTATACAGCTACCTTTATCTCAATTTTCAAAAGCTTTTAAATTAGACGAAACAATACTTTCCTCACTTTTTTAGACCAAACAGAATAGTTCATATGTTGGAGACATACCTAATGTTCATTATTATGGTTGCGACACCATGAAAGACAAAGAAAGATCGATGTTTTTAAAAATGGTACAATCAACAAAGAGGTAAAGTATTTGATATGGAAAAAGAATTAATTAAATACTGTCGGTTAGATGTCGATTTACTCAGAAAAGGTTGTATGAAGTTTAGAGAATGTTTTCAAACTACTAACAATGTTGATCCATTTATAGAATGCTTAACCATAGCCTCATCTTGTAGTTTAGTTTTTCGAAAAAATTTCTTGAAGCCCGATACTATTGCGATATTGCCGTCAGGCGGTTACAGATTAAGCGACAAACAATCACTTAAAGGTCTCAAATGGCTTCTGTGGGAGGCTCATTCGAATAATGTAGAAATTTTACATAGCTGTAATTCTCGTGAAGTAAGATTAAAAGAAGGTTTTTTAGTTTACGGTTATTGTGAAGAAACGAAAACAGTGCATGAATTTCATGGCTGCTGGTGGCATGGTTGTGAACGCTGCTTTTTCGATCAAACAGCTAAACTAAGCAACAGGCAGGATTTCTTGTATGCTAGGCGAGAGACTAGAAAGAACAAAGACGAAAGCATAATACAAGCTGATTATCCTTTAAAAGTAATGTGAGAATGCGATTTTAATAAACAACTCAAAACTAACGAACTGTTAAGGCAATTTCTTGATAATCAGGACGTATTGAGACAAACACCTCTTAACCCCCGCGATGCGTTTTTTGGAGGTAGAACTAACGCTTGTAAACTGTATTATAAATGCGAAGAAGACGAAACAATTAAGTATTTTGACGTTTGTTCTCTATATCCGTTTATAAACAAATACGGTAAATATCCGTTAGGTCATCCAAAAATTCATATAGGTAGGGATGAATGTGATAAGTTAGACTTAGTAACAATCGAAGGTCTTGTAAAATACACAGTGTTACCCCCTAATGATTTATATCACCCTGTACTTCCATACAGATGTGGTGGAAAACTTACATTTCCTCTGTGTAAGACATGTGTCGAATCCTCTTTTCAAGATCGGTGCGAACATTCAAGTACAGAAAGACAATTTACAGGGACTTTTGTAGCCGATGAATTAAGGAAAGCTTTACAGTTGAATTATAAGGTAACGGAAATTCATGAAATTTGGGAATATGCAGTGACAAGGTATGATAGTTTAAGAAAGGAGGGTGGTTTATTTGGTGAATACGTTAATACATTTTTGGAGTTAAAACAAGAAGCAAGCGGATGGCCTTCCTGGTGCACCAATGAAGATACAAAAGACGAATATATAAAAAATATGTATTATGAAAAAGAGGGAGTTCATTTAGATAAAAATAAAGTGTCTAAAAATGAAGGTTGGTTCTCGTTTTCTTTCAAAACTCATGCTTAACTGTTTTGGGGTAAATTCGGTCAGCGCGAAAATTTACATCAAACAACTCTAGTTAATGAACCACTTGAATTATTTCGTTTGCTAACGAGTCCTAATTCTATCGTACATAATGTAACCGTGATCAATTCGGAAGTTTTGTTAGTTACTTGGGAAAGAGGTGAAGAAGATACGAAACCTATGAAAACAAATAATGTTGTAATTGCAGCTTATAACGGATGTTAGAATACTCGTCTTATCAGAGTCACCTCTGCTTATTAAAATGTATGTCCGGATTGGTTACATTTTTAAATGCATGTCCTGTATTGGTTACATTTTATACGCGCAGGTGACTCTGATAATACGAGTTTTCTAACACCCGTTACTACAGCTAATGCTTGATTAGAGTTGTATAAGTATTTAGAATTGCTAGGTAAAAGGGTATTATATCGTGACACGGATAGTATAATATTCACATATAAAAAGGGAGAGTATTTACCCTCTGTTGGAGATTTTTTAGGAGACTTAACAGACGAAATGAAGGAGTACGGTGAGGGAAGTTATATCATTGAATTTGTAAGCGGTGGACCAAAAAATTACGCTTATTTATTTTGGAATGCTAATAAACAACATTTTGATACAGTATGTAAAGTCGAGGGTATTAACTTGCATTATGAAAATTCCCAACTTGTAAATTTCAAAAAAAT
The DNA here is from genome assembly GCA_963082815.1 of Melanotus villosus. NCBI lineage: Eukaryota > Metazoa > Arthropoda > Insecta > Coleoptera > Elateridae > Melanotus > Melanotus villosus. Next base: position 15,814,319 of record OY720425.1, on the reverse strand, counting down.
TAAATCTATGATTTGTGACGAAAACGCTGACCAAGAAGTTGTTTTGCATGACAGACGTATTGTAAGAAGTCTTCGCTTCGAAGTTGTTACAAAAAATGATTCGAAAAGGTATAGGGTTAATTACACAAAACGACGTAGGCTACCCAACAGCTACGATACACTACCCTTTGGTTTCAAATTGTAATTACAGGATTATCAATAATTGACATGTGATAATAGTATTAATAGGTGATAATGGTATTAATAGTACCTTCTTATTGCAAATAAATTTTTATTACCATTAGAATTGTTTGTACTAGTATTATGTTGAATTATTTAAAGTCAAAGAAAATTTATAATTATACTATTAAATAGTACCTTTATTATTGTTGCTGTCCTAACATTATTTCGAATGTGAAGAAAAATTGAATAAATGAATACTTACTATATGAAAATGTACTTGTTTTATTTATTGGGAGGTTACTATATACTATAATAGGGACAGTATGGACCTCAGGGTGGCCTCAAAATAAGAGAATCTAAGTAAATTAAGTAAAATAAAACCATAAATAAATTTAAAATTATTTATTGCAAAATATGAATAAAAATAGTTTTTTACAAAGAGTATCTTTATTCTTATAATTAGTTGTAAATAAATTTAAAAAGTAATCTATATCATGCCCAAGAGTATAGTTTAATAACAGTAATACACAATATTGTCCGCACACGCTAGATGTTACACCTTGAATTTGTTTGTTATTAAAACTATACATTATGCTATTCCTTCTGATGAAATACGAAAAACGGAAATCGTCGATGTATATGGCCATTAGGGTGGAGCGCTCTACTATAGGCGAAAATTTTTTTTGCTACTGAAAGTTGTAATAGCAAAAAAAGGTGCTATAGTAGATTATAAATAATGCCCTAAAACCGTTTTGCAATAAAGCTATATCTGCCGTTATAAGATTCATGTATTGCATTGGAACAAACGCCGCCTTAATGTTTATTGTTTACGTCATAGAGGTCACGCCTACTGTAGTCACACCACCGCTGGTCTACCAGTATGTGATCTCAGTTCAGTCTCAGTTTGCCAATACCTGGTGTTAGGTGAATTACAATTTGTTTGCGTTGTTAGCGACTAAATGTTAAAGATGAGCGTTTCAAAAAAACTGTATACTAGAAGAGCAGTGAAGTGTCCTTTATTCGGAGCCCCTTGTGATTTTAGTGGTATTGTATTACCTACCTACGAAGACCTCATTAAATGTTTTTTGTATGTGCGATATGAAATTAAGCCCCCTGACTCCGGAAAAGAGCCAACTGTGACAGAAATTTGTGAAATTGTATGTGAAAAAATTTGTAAGTTGTGGTCAAAGGCATCACTACCTATAGTTTCCCGTACACGAGTAATTCAATGTATTCGATCGGATCACGACAAATACCTTAAAGTTATCAGACATCCACTATCAAAACGAAATGATATTACTGAAAGTAAAAACTTTTCAAGAGCATTCCAAAACCCTTTTGGATATTAGTTCTTGTAAGTGCAAAATTTTTGAAAATTGTTCGTGCCTAAAACAAAATAAAGTAGCAGTTCAAGAACAAACTTTCTTAACTGATCAGAGGACCGACCGAAAAATATTTATAGGCAACGTTGACGTAATAGAAACACAGAAATTACAGAAAAGACAAGAAAGAAAAGCAAGAAACTTTGAAATGCAGCTACCACCTACTCATGACGTTCGCAAGGAAAAAAATAGTCGATTTCGACAATGCCAATATTTCTGGCGAAGAAAGTACTTCCGGAGAATATAACGATGAAGTTCCGTCTACCTCCAAAGAAACCCAAAGTATACACAAAATAGGGCCAAATCGGATTAATCTGAGAACATTCGCTCAAGTTTGTGATCGATGTGGTTTGTCTGACAGATCCGCAGCAGCCATAGCATCAGCTGTGCTAAGAAATGTTGGACTCATTACAGAAGAAGATAAAGATAATGTGGTAGACAGAAGTAAAGTCAGAAGAGCTAGGACAAAATGTAGGCAAAGTTTGCAAGACAATGTTGTTGAGAAGTCAATAAAAGCGGTTTACTTAGACGGTAGAAAAGATAAAACTTTGACTCAAGAAACAGTTGGAAACAAACGACATAGGAAGACCGTAGTGGAGGAACACATCTCCTTGATTGAAGAACCCCGATCAGTTTACATAGGACACATCATACCTTCTTCAGAATCTGCTAAAAGTATTACAGAGTCCATACTAGAATTTCTAGAATCAAATAATTTTTACTTAGGTGGGTTATTAGCAATTGGATCTGATGGGACAGTAGTAAACACTGGATCAAAAAACGGAGTCATATCTCAAATCGAGGCAAAATTAAAACGTCCTTTGCAATGGTTTATTTGCCAGTTGCATAGTAACGAACTTCCTTTAAGGCATCTTTTTCACTTTCTTGATGATGACACAACTGGGCCTCGTGGATTCGTAGGACTTATAGGTAAAGCACTGGAAACCTGCCAGAATTTACCAGTTATAGACTTTGAACCAATTGCTTGCAGTTTGCCAGATGTACTTATTTGTGAGTTAAGCACAGATCAAAAATATCTCTACCAAATGTGTTCTGCAATCCCCAACGGTGACTGCTCCTTAGATTTATCTAAAATGGATCCTGGCAAACTGTCCCATTCCAGGTGGTTAACTACAGCTAACCGAATATTGCGACTCTATACTGGCACAGAAAACCCAAGTTGCAATCTCAAAGACTTGACCCAGTTTATTCAAACGGTCTACGCACCAATGTGGTTTGAGATTAAGTTTAACCCATCGTGCTTAAATGGTGCCAAACATGTCTGGAAATCAATTCAGCTAAGTCGATACGTAAAACCAGAACAAAGAAATGTTGTTGATCCAGTAATACAACGCAATGCCTATTTTATGCACCCCGAAAACCTGCTAATATGTATGCTTGCAGATGACAGAACACCTGTCCAAGAACTAGCATTAAGACGTATACTAAAGGCTAGAATGACCTGTGACAGTGACATACAGAGAACATTCGTCATTCCAAAGATAAATTTTGAGGCAAGCGATTATATCGACATTATTGATTGGCATTCCCAAGCCACTAAAATATGACCCCACCTTTTCTGAAAGATCTTACCGATGAAGAAATCACAAGCCTAATTAAAACTAAGGAGTTGCTACCCCTCATCTCCTTTTCGTGCCATACCCAGGCGGTGGAAAGATGTGCCAAGTTAGTGACTGAAGCTTCACAAAAAGTGATTGGCTCCGAAGCGAGAGATGGCTTTATTAGAGTCACTCTTAAATCCAGAGCAGCAATGCCAGTCTTTAATACGAAAAAAGAGTTTAATCAATAGAATCTGAAGGTGATTGGAGGGTGGGTGGGTGGAACTAGCATAGCAGCCACCTCCTCGTGGTGAGTTCTGGGTTGATTAGTTACTTAATCAAGCGAAGAGCTGCTCTTAAAGTCAATTAACACCGGTTGGTGCCAAGTAATTTCTTTTTTCATTTGTCATCTCTATTTTAAGGGTGCGTAGAGGGCAAAAAATATTATTCGATGTTTTTCAAAAAATTCCGAGTAATAACTGACCTACAGTAACAAAATTTTTTCACTATTAGAACTAAAAATAAAAAAGTTGATTTTTGCAGGTTTCACCCCCACTTTAAGAGTGCGTAGAGGGCAGAAGAAAATGTCCATTTAAAAAAAAAATTAAGGTAGTAACTGATCTATAGTAACAACTTTTTTCCACTATTAGAACTAAAAATATAAAAGTTGATTTTTTCGCTCCACCCTAATGGCCATCCAGTGACTGCCTGGTAGGTGATCTGGATCCTGATTAACAATGATTAGAGAGGGTCTACTTATGTATCTAGGGAGTTCTAGGGAATTACTATAATTAGTACTAATGAACCCCACTTACTACTAATGCGTCAACGTGTCCTTCCTGCTGCACAATTGTTGTCCAATTCTGTAGCAAAAGCTTTGCATTATTGTGGTGAAAGAGGTCTTATGTCGAAAAACTGTTTCTGGCAGGACGCTGCTGCAACTGTGCAACTTTTTAACGACTGGTTCGATTTATTGAATTCCAATTCAAAAAATTTTGGAAACTGCCTGTCAAGAAATGCGTTTGGAACTAATGTTGAATATCAAACAAATTAATCAATTAAAGGATGAGTGCCCTTATTAATAAACTGAGAGTGGGTAACCACAAGGACCTTATTCTTGCTGTCTAACAGGTCTTTGATAGAGATGTATGATTATCTAAAAACTGCATACGAGTATAAAGTCGAATACACCCTAACAGCTAGAATAAAGCAAGACGTCTTGAAAAAGTTTTTCTCTTATAGATATCAGAAGCATGGGTGCTACCAATGACCATTCTTCTCCACTCGACTTCCAGCACAGACTGAAGTGGTACATCATGGAAAAACATTCAAAAGCAATTTTCACCTAGAAGCGGAATACTAGAGAGAGCAATGAAAGCTGCTTACTCAATATACTAGAACATCAATGTAACAGTATTCCAACAGGCAGCACAGATTCCAATGATATATGCATAACTCATACAATGCTTTCAAACTTAACAGATAATGTTGGATTGACAGATGTACCATGCGAGGAGGAATCACTTACGTGCAGTTCATTTGTGCAACCAGAATATGTATCTGCATCAGACATGTTAAGTGATGAAACAATGCAAATAATGGAATCTTTTGAAATCAAAAAGAAAATAAATCGGGAGGCACTGCGATATATTGCCGGGTATGTGACTTTTAAATTTAAATCTAAATATACTTTATGAATTCCGTCTTCTTAATCTCAACTTGACACAAAACATGCACCTGACTGGATTGATTTTATCTCTAGAGGATCATTATTACAACTCTGTGTTGAATTATTCGATGCAGCTTTAGTTCTGGAAACAGAATTCTTTGCAATGCATGGGAAATCTTTAACACGTGAAACAAAGATTTTCTAAATTCTTGCAGAAACAACGGCGTCCAAAATAGGAACATCCAAGGTACCATTTGAAGTACTGTTGTTACTGAGCAGAACTCACACCTACATCCGGCTGCGAGATAAGTATTAACCGGCAGATAAGTTTCCAAAACTGTCAGAGAAAATTAGAGAAAAAAATTTTAAAATTTACCAACAGAAAAAAATGCCTGTAATCTCATATTTTAGCAAAAGTACTGTTGTAATTTAATTTACATGAATGTGTGCTTCTTAAGTCTTACTTTTCCCATACGCAATGTTATGTTTATAAATACACAAAATTCACAATTTACCAACATTAAACAATTAGAGTGTACTTAATCTCTTATTTTAGTTAAAGTAGTTTGTTACACGTGAGCTTGTTAAGGTTTACTTGTCTCATTCGCAATGTCAATTTCTGATATTTTAGCGATTTAGTGTACTATGTACATAGATTATTTCCTATAAATGTATGTTTTTTATGGTCAAAACTATGTGTTTGATACTCTGGTCGTTTTATAGTAACAGAAAAAAATACGTAATACCTAGTGTATCTCTGAATTTTCGTACAAACCTTTATTTACGAGTGTGTCTCACTGGATTCCCGCGTCGTTGTCATGCGAGTGACGTCACGCACCCACCGAAAACTAACCTTACATGCGCGCTGTCATACCGTCTTGTGTATGCCGTGGGTGTACGTGAAGCCTTTTTAAAAATGAGGTACACCATACCACAGAGAATTCTTTTAATAAAGCTGTATTATGCTGGAAACAGCTTCCAAAATGTATCTGATATCTTTCCCGTGCAGTTTCCAAATAGACCGATACCTTGTTAGGTATCGGTCTATTTGGTCTACCGTGCAACGTCTGGTAAAAAAATTGGAAGAAAAGGGAACTGTTCTGGATAATTGTAAGTGCAGCGAGGACAATTCTGAAATGGAATCACCAACGGTAAATGAAACAGAACTAGGTGTAGTATCTGTCGAAGAAAATCGAGGAGTAAATACTATGCAGCTTGGGGACAGAATAGAAAAATACAGTGTAACAGCTTGGAGAATTTTAAAAAACCCAAATTGAAATCTTACAAATAATACGAATGCCACATTAAGAGAAGAGGATGCAGAAAAAAAGGAGTGAATTTTGTTATGACATGATGGAACGAGCAAATAATGACAGGAGTTTTAAAATAGTAATTTGTAATACAAGTGTTGAAAGCTTGCGTTTGCCACACGAATGTGAAGTTTGCAGCACGAACGCTAGTGAGTGCTGCAGTCACATGAGTGTGGCAAATACAAGCTTTCAACACATGTATTACACACTATTTTTTCTACAACCACAAAAAATTTAAATATTTCTGCAAAATCAAATCTGACATTCATCAAATGTCATTTATGACATTTTGATTTGCGTGCGGAAAGTAAACAAATTAGCGTGTGGAAAGTTTACTTTCCGCACGCAAATCAAAATTTGAGTGTGGAAAGTTTACTTTCCGCACGCAAATCCAGATTAATCCAGATTTGCTAATTTTCACTTGTTCGGCAAACACTCATTTTCAATACTCGTATCTATGGAGACGAAGTCTGAAAATCCCACTTTCCATGGTGGTTGTAGAAAAAAATATTTGTTTCGCTGATGAATACCCATTTATACTGAATAACGAGCCCAACGTACAAAACTGTAGGTACTGGAGCAAGAACATCGGTTTGTCGAAACAAGAACCCAATACCCCCAAAACGCCAATGTTTGGGCAGAAATTTTTGGCCACCACATTACTGGATTTTTTTTTCTAGATGGAAATTTAACAGGCGAAAGATTTTTGGATTTGCTACAAAATCGTGTAGGGCCAGCTTTGGATGATGTTGTTCGAGAAGATCAGGAGGTCTGGTTTCGGATGGATGGTTGTCCAGCACATAAGACACGTGCAGTACGAGAATATTTAGCAAACACTTTTTCAAATAATGTTATTGGACCAAATCACAGCCCTGCCTCCTGATCTTTCACCCAACGACTTTTCTCTCTGGGGTAGGTAATTTAAAATCTAAAATTTTTACAAATACACGTTTTGAGAACCTAGAGCAGCTACAGAATGCCAGTTTTGCAGAATGTGATAGAATCTTACATTATCAATTGAGTAGCGTGCGCAATGAGTTTTACAATCGTTTGGAATATTGTTTAGGAATAAATGGGGATTTATTTGAACATTTAATTTAAAGTTGTTTTTATTGTTTAGTTTGCGTGAATTTAGTGAACATGTAATATAGTTCAATTAATTAATAAAAACAAAAATAATGTTAAATTTAGTTCAGACGTTGTACAACTTATTTTAACAATGAACAGCTTTTTCTATCAATCTTTTTCAAACACAACTAAATAGATTTATCAATCATCTGTCAAGTTTTAACAATCACTGATCAAGGGCGTACTGATGGTTTGTTATAAATTGAATTTGATTACCGAATCTTTTTAAAATATTTTGAAACTGAGCAAATGAAAAATGCCAAAAAAAACTGCACAGATACTCATCTTGAAAAGTACTTTAAAAAACATAAATGGAATTTTGCTGTAAAATAATTAGGGAAGCCAATTGAAAACGTCTAAATTAACATGGAATTTCCTATGTTGCGTTCATCAGTGCAGCACCCTGTATAAATATAATATTTCATTATTGTGTTTTTTTTTTGTAATAAAATAATCAAGTCCCGTGCTATGTACTGAATATGTGCTAATACCTGCATTTCCTGTGCGTCGCTATTATGAGACGTACATCCGTAGAATTAAGTCATACTTATATCTGTCCAACTTTATGTTCACGTATATTTTTATATTTTTTGGTAATTCAATAAGGTTGAATATCCTGCTTATAATGGCTTCCGAGGTAAAACTCCTTTTAACTTCTAAGAAAGCTCTCAAAATTTGTTCTTTGTATTCAACTACTAATTTTGACAGGATATTCTATTCTTTGAGACTATTTCATGCATGTTAATAGGTAATTTTTAGGTGTTCCACCACGACTTTTTGTCACTTTGGTTGTTCACAAAGAAGATCAGCCTAGTTAGTCTTAATTCATCATCCGTTTCGATCAGTCAGTGCCGGATTATCCGTAAGGCAAACTAGGCACGTGCCTAGGGGCGCGAGGTTACAGAGGGGCGCGGAGCGCGCGCGCGGAATTTTTAAACAAAGAAAAATATATAATGGGTTAAAGATGTTATTGAAACGGTGTAATATCTGTATTCAAAAGCAGGGGAACTATATTGAAAAATAAATTTTTATTGTTGCTCTAGTCATTTGTTTTCATGCCCAGTCCGGGAATATAAAAACGACCCCTCGTACAACTACAACTGCAATGTTGCGCGCTCGTTGCGTCGATCGCGAGCATCGGACGTTACTAGATTGCGGTGACGAGGGTGCGACGCGGGGGTGGGAGCTAAGCGGCCGGTGCCGAACGAGTGACACCGTGACACAGCTTTGTGATTGTGGTCGTCGGGTACGCGCGCTTCTATTGTTTACGTTCTCGCTGCGGTCTGCGGTATTTGTGTGTATTTAATTAGTCCATCACGTTTTAGTTTATTAATCAAAGAATGAGTGAATTGAAGAAAAAACCTAGTGGCGCAGCATATAAAAGGAAGGCTAAGGAGAAAGAAGAAAAACATCAAAATGTAATAAAGCACACCAAAAATATTGAGACATTTTTTTCAAAATTAAAAAGTGATGATTCGGAATATTCTAACGCAATTCACAGTGCGTCTGCTACCAGTGCTACCGACCCTATTCAATGCGAAATTCCTACTAGTTCTAAACAACCAGAAGATTTGTCCGTGCTCACGCCACCTACTCCGTCAGCAGTAGAAGTTGTGAGGCAGTCGCAAAATAGACTGGTTATCGTGGATTGTGACCCAGTCAAGTGGGATATCAATAACGAAACACAAGAATATATTGCACTGAATGGCTTTAATCAAAATATAAACGCAGATTTTTCATTGAGTAAGAGAATATTGTATGAAGATAAAATCTTACGTTTTTTGACAAAAACAATGTTTGAACGAAAGTTATTAAATAGCGAAAAACGTCCAACGAAATGGCTCATTTACTCTGCAAGCACAGGAAAAGTTTATTGTGGACCTTGTTTATTATTCGGTGGTGGAACTAGTTTTGGAAAACAAGATGTTGGTTTTAATGATTGGAAGAACGCATCGATTAGATTAGTAAGCCACGAAAACTCATGTGAACATAAAACATGTGTTTTGATCTTGCAACGTAGATCTAACAATGTCGGTCGTGTCGATCATGAGCTCGCCGCTCAATTTCTAGAAGAGTTAACTTATTGGCGTGAAGTTTTGAAACGAGTAATTGCAACTGTAAAGTCTTTAGCATCGCGTGGTTTACCTTTTAGGGGACATGACGAAAAACTTGGCTCTCTTCATAACGGAAATTATTTAATGACGCTGGAACTCATAGCGGAGTTTGATCCGCTTTTAAGTAAACATATTGCTCAATATGGCGGCAAGGGAAAGGGATGTACCAATTACTTAAGTTCTACAATATGTGACGAATTTATTGAATTGATGGCAAACAAAATTTTAACACAAATAAAAGTTGAAATCAAGATATCAAAATATTATTTAATAATAGTGGATTCAACACCAGATATTTCCCACATTGACCAATTAACTTTCGTGATCCGATATATTCAAGCCGATGGTACGCCCGTTGAACGTTTTCTGAAGTTTATCGCAAATGTCGGTCACAAATCACAAGACATTGCAGAAGCTATTACCTATTAAAACATTAGACATGTTTGAAATTAATATATTAGACTGTAGAGGCCAGTCGTATGATAATGCCGCAAATATGTCAGGCATTTACAATGGATTACAGGCCAAAATAAAAAAACTATATCCCCTAGCAGAATATATACCCTGCTCCGCACATTCGCTTAACCTAGTGGGTGAATGTGCCGCTGAATGCGCTCAAGAAGCTTGTTGGTTCTTTGGTCACCTTCAAGAAATCTACACATTTTTTACAGCTTCAACTCAGAGATGGGAAACTCTACAAGCACAAATACACCCAGGCAATGATAAAAAAAACAAAACTACTGTCAAAAATCCATCTGACACACGCTGGTCAGCTCGAGCAGATGCTTGTAAAAGTTTGAAAGCGTCATTTCCAGAAATTCACGATGCTTTGATTGCTATCGAGAGCAATCCTGAGCAAAAACATTCTGCTGTATGTGAAGCTAAAGGCATAAGATTGAAATTAGAACGACTAGAAACTGCTTTCATGATCGTGTTTTGGGGTTTTATTTTGGTTCACCTGAACAAAAGCAACAAAAAATTACAGTCCGTTAATATTGACATTTGTACAGTTATTCAAATGTATGACAGTCTAATTCACATAATTTCTGCAGAAAGGGAAAATTTTAATAAATATGAACAGCAAGCCTTGGAACTCTCATTAGTCAAAGAATATGAAAAGGACACAAAGAGGATACGGAAGAGAAAGCTCACAGCAGATGAATCTGCCGAAGATATTACTTCTTCATTATCTGGTCGGGAAACATTCAGAGTGACAGTATATCTAGTAATTATAGACAGACTTGCGGTTGAACTTCAAAAGAGACGAGAAGGGTACAGCAATTTTTACAGTAAATTTTCGTTTTTAAGCAAGTTGATCAATTTGAACACTGAAGAAGTTCAAAATAGAGCAAGTATGTTAGTAACAATGTATTCTGGTGATTTAGAAAAGTGCTTTGTTGATGAATGTATCCATCTACGTTCTTATTTAACAACGATAGCTCGAGACGGAGAACTGCCCCGAACAACCAACGCGATTTTACAGGTTCTAAGAAATAAAGAACTTGAAACAATTTACCCAAACATTGATATAGCCTTAAGAATGTGCATATCGACGGCAGTCAGCAATTGCAGTGGTGAGCGGAGTTTTTCCTGTCTAAAGAGAGTGAAAAATTATCTTCGCTCAACCATGACAGATAAGAGATTAAATTCGTTAGCAATACTTAACATTGAATCAAACTTATTGCTATCTTTAAACTATGACGATGTTATTGACAATTTCGCAAGACAAAAATGTAGACGCAGAAACTTTTAATTTTTTTTTAACAATTGACATTGAATGTGATTAATATCAATTTTTAAATAAATAATTCATAACTTTAATTTTTTTATTCAGCTCTTAATTGAGCTAATCAGCCGTCCACTCGCCAATTGTGTTCACTAATTGTTCGCAGTTTCTCCAAGTGCTGTGCCAAGTGCTCCCGCGAGTGTTCTGATCGGCTGTCACCTCGCGGTGCAGTTAGGCTCCACCCCGCGGATCCGCGGATTTTCTCGCGGTTGCGCGGTCCAAGTCGCGGAATCAGCCTGCGTCGTGCTACTAGGCTCCGCCCTCGCTGTACAACCAGGCTCCGGCGGCTTCGAGCTCTGCCGGCAGAGTTAGCCACGCCCGGTTTCGCTTCGGCGGCTTCACGGCCTGCGATCCGGCGGCTTCACGGCCAACGGCTTCCACCCGTTTTACGGGCCCAATCTTTGCTTTCTGTTCCAGGTCAACAGTGTCCAGGATCAGCTACGGCTACCAGCCGCAACAAAATGCCGCGGGCGCCGCCGGAGCGACGAGCTACACGGTCCACGGTGAAAATCGTGGACGCCTCACCCCCCACGACTGCTGCTACTACATCTGATGACAACCTAAGCCCACGCTCCAACGCCGACGCCGCCAGTCCCACACCAACCGACGTGCTGCTTAGCCACCCGCTCCTACTGGATTACCCGATGCCTACCGCCTGCCCGATGCCTACCACTACCCGATGCCTACCACCGCCTGATGCCTACCGCTACCCGATGCCTGCCGCTTCACCGACGACGACACCAGCCTCTACTCCTAGCCGCCTCGCCCACACCGACGCCGACCTCTCCAACGACGCCTGCCTCTCCACCGGACCAAGACGGTTTCATCACCGTGCCACCTCCACGTAGGCGCCGAGGGTCCACCAGTTCCACCTCTTCGGCCTCCACCGCTATCATCAAGACCTTTACGGTCTCATTTATTCCCCGAGAGGCCCAAACCCCCAAGGCCTTGGAGGGGTATTTTAGGAGAATCTCCTTGATCCCTTCCAACATCTCCATCCTCCGAAACGGCTCAGCAATAATCTCCTCCCCTGACTCGGCCCTAGAAGACAAGCTTCGTCAACTAGGCCACCAACTCGGCCACCCACTCAGCATCTCGTCTGGCCGCGCTTCACATCAGCCGCAGCCCCCCGCTACCAGACTGCCATCCTTCTCCTGCGTCTTGCGCGGGGTCGAGATGGACGTCACAATAGAGGAAGTGAAATACCACCTCCGCTCCGAAGGCCACTCTCTTACCAATTTCTGGAGGATCAAGTCCCGGCAAACAGACCAGGAAACCCGCCTTATCCGGGTTATCACAAACTCCAAGGAGTCCTTGGACTCACTTCTCACCAAGGGCATTCGTATGTTCAGCCATACGTACCCCGCTGAGCCATCACACCCCCCAAAACCTCAACCAGTGCAGTGCGGTCGCTGCTTAAAATTCGACCTCCCCACTCAGCTATGCCAGGTACGCAAGGCGACCTGCGGAATGTGCGGCGGCGGACATACTTCGTCCGCATGCACACAACCAACCACGAACCCCAAATGCTGCGGGAACTGCGGAGGAGAGCATGTCGCTTTCTCGATGCGCTGTCCCGAACGTCCAGCCGAACCTATAAACCCGCAAGCCAGCGCACCCCTTAAACCCACCATCGTGCCCCCAACCGCACAACCCCAATCAACGACCACTCCCCCCATTGAAAACTTTCTTCGGTTCATGACCCACACGCTTCTGAGCCTTTTTCCAGACCGCCGGGAGTACGTCCAGCGTATTATCTTCCCCCTGATAAAATCATACTTTGGTTTTCAAGCTGCAGCGTCCTACGCTGGCAGCTACTTTCACCTAACCCTTGACAAGTAGGTCACCCCCCTTTATAAAAAAAAAACTCTTTATGGATCTTAAAATCACGACTGTGAATGCCAACGGCTTTCGTCGGAAGCGCCCACTCGTCGAGAATCTTGTCCTTGCGGACTCGATTCACATCCTCTCCAGCCCAACAGCTGACAATATCCGGGTTCACTGTCTTTCGGAAGGATGGCGTAAGGGGCACTGCCGGCGTGGCTTTAGCCTTGAATCGCTGGCTTCCTGTCGTCGAGGCTGAGCTCCCCGAAGAGTTTCATCGCCTCCACTGCTGTGCGGCCATTCTCCACAGCCCCAATGTTCCAACACACATCTTTTCGATCTATATCCCTCCGGATGACCCGTTCCCCGTGGACTTTTTCGAGTATCAAATATTAATAAATTCTTTTAAGCTTTTATATAATTAATGATAACACACCAGCTATGCAATGAGACAATTCCTCGTTCTTTCTAACTTTCGCGTTAGAGGGGCGCCGATGAGGTGCTTGCCTAGGGCGCTCTCGACATTTAATCCGCCTCTGCGATCAGTTGATCACATTTACTATTCTAAACTTTCATGTATGTGTAATTGAATATATGTATACTGGGTTCATCAAATAACTTACGAAGTATACATATAAAAGTATAATTTAAATATTGTGATTTTATTCAGTACGTACGTACGTAACCGCTCGCGTACTGCAGTTAGGAAGCTAACAATTATTGGTGTCAGTGGTGTGGGTTGATGCAAAGGCTTTTGATGAAAAAAACTGTCCCGAGTTTTGCATTCCTGGAAAGCTGCACAGATCCAGTGCATCGGTTTAGGAAATTGGATCGACAAAAGAAGTCTCCTAATGCTGTTTCACACCTTGTTCACGTAAGTACATTGATGTTTTTTGGCTGATACTGCTAAAGTGTCTTATTAACATTACCTATTTCTCTTTCTCTTATCCTAATTTCCCTCTTAAAAACAAATTACATCTAAAACTACAAGTTCTAAATTTAAAACAAAATCCAGAACAAAGCTCAATCAATCCAAATCAAATTATTGATTCTAGTTGTAATTTTGACGATAATCATTCTTATTCTTTGTCATAACGGATGATTTCAATCAACATAGTCCCTTAGAAATTCTAATTAAATTCGTCAACCTTTTGATGGAAGTCGAGAAGAATTACCATCATTTATTCAAGCATGCAATTCTGCTCTAAAGCCTGTTTGACACGGTGACAAATTTACCGCAAAATTTTTCAAATTGCATTTACCGCCGGTGCACAGGAAAAAACAGATGCAAGAATTTCAGCTAAATTTTGCAACAAAATTTTTAGAACGTGTTCTAAAAATTATAAATTGCATGCAAGAAATGCGCGAAATAGTGCGCAGAAACGTAAATAGTTATTTGCGCTCCAAGTTATGGTAAGTGAACTTTTTTATCCGAGGTGGTAATTTGTGGACCGAAGCGCAGCTGAGGTCCATAAAGCCACCGAGGATAAAAAAGAAACTTACCTACGCGTTGCGCATTACGTTTTTCTCACTACCACAAAACAAAATTCATTAATAATACTAAAATTTAACAAAAATTGTAACGTTTATATTTATGATAGTTTAAAAAATTATAATCTAGCGTCCTAACGGTGCTGTTGCTATGGTACAAACAAACAAACAAGCACAATCAGCAGAAAAAAATTGATTTGTATTCTTTAAAGTGTTTGCAATGAGTGATTCCGAAGAAAACGAATATTTTTCTGAAATTGAAGTTAGTGCTAATGCAGCTCGAGCATCCCTGCTACCAGAAAAATCGAGGGCTCGGTATGAGCGAACCTACAATAGTTTTAAAGAGTGGTGCATTTCCAAAAAGGTTAAGGAAATGAACGAAACTGTGTTTTTGGCATATTTTAATGAAAGAGCATGTGCTTTTAAGTCTCCAACCAGTTTATGGAGTGAGTATTCGATGTTGAAATTAACAATGTGCATTCATGAAAATCTTGATATGGCAAAATTCAAGCAGGTAATATTTACCACTTTTTCTAAATAACAGTATAGGTAATTGTAAATATATTTTCAGTTAATATCATTTCTCAAGAGAAAAAGCGATGGTTATATTCCCAGGAAAGCCAACATTTTTACAAAAGAAGAGGTGGCAAGATTTCTTAGTGATGCTCCGGACGATGTGTTTCTTATGATGAAAGTTTCGATGGTATTAGGAGTTGCTGGTGCATTGCGGACAATTGAGCTTTACAATTTGAATTTTGAAGATGTTGAAATGAAACCTGATGTGGGAATTGTCAAAATTGTACAATCAAAGAACAAAATCCCCCGAAGATTTGTAGTCACTAGTTGTAATGAAACCGTTAATTGGTTCAAGATTCTTGAAAAATATATGAAGTTACGGCCCAATAATATCAAAGAAAATCGATTCTTTTTGCGTTACAGCAACGGTAAATGCGTACGACAAGTAGTTGGCAAGCATACTTTGTCTGCTATACCAATGAAAATTGCAAAATTTTTGAATCTGGAAGATTTCAGAAATTACACGGGTCACAGTTTTAGGAGAACCTCGACTACTTTGTTAGCTAACAGCGGATCAGACGTCCTTGCTTTAAAAAGACATGGAGGCTGGAGATCCTCCACAGTTGCAGAGGGGTATGTAGGAGATTCCCTAACTAATAAAGTAGAAACGGCTAACAGAATTTCATACGGAATCACTGAAAATTCGGCTCGAGGGCCTGAAGATAATAATACAGCAGAAGTAGAAACGGACAACAGAATTTCATACGAAATTACTGAAAATTCGACACAAAATAAAGATTCTGCAAACGTCAATGGAATTGACATAGCGAATAGTGTAATTTCTGTTTCCAGTAATGAACAGAATGAAATTGTAAATATACCTTCTTTTAATATTCAACATTGTTCTAATTGCAAAATTAATATTAATATTAATAAATAAAGACGTATTCTGCATTATAACTATTTATTTTTTTTAAATATCCGTTGTGGTGTAGAGACAGGGGTACCATGAGCGGAAAGTGACCTGGCGCGGTAAATCGTCTTTTTTGTCCTTAGATACAGTCTGTTTTTGTTCAACTAAATGTTTTACTTTCCATTATTGTCGATATTTTGACAATGTAATGTCAATTTACCAAGGTGGTAGTGATAAAAATAATTTTTACCGGACGTGTCTGATGTTACACGAACCGCAGAACCGACCGACTGTAAACAATTTCCAAACCTCAAATCACCTTAAGTTTGCACGTGCGACGGTCGTGATAGCGTAACTTGAAATTTATAAGTGGTTGGTTTGTTTGTTTATTGTGGTGATAAATTTAAACATATCCTGGTCCAGGGAACAGGTACGGTATTAATAGACGAACACCAAAAGTTTCCCTGTTTGTATGCACCTATATACAAAGACTACAAAAATAAACACGCCCGTACTAGGGCATTGGAAATAATTTTACAGGAAGTGAGGGCAGTTAAAGCAGATACCGCTACCGAGAAACTGAAAGGAAAATTTCGCGGTTTAAAAACAAATCTCCTTTCCGAACACAGAAAACATAAAAACGCATTGCACAGTGGAACAGGGGAAGACGATGTAGTAAGTAGTTCAAACTCTTTATCATATGTGCAGGACTTACATATTTATTTTAAAAAATTATGTTTATAAGCCAACCCTGTGGTACTACAAAAAATTGTTTATTTTGGACCACTGCGAACCAAGAAATGCTATGGATTGTTTGTCGTTGACTTCGGGAGCTTTCTCGAGTAGCCAGTCAGAGGTGATGGAACTTGCAGAAAGTGAAGAACAGGTATGTGGTAATAATAATATTAGTAAAGTTTAATTTGAAATGGCAGGTGTAGCCGGACTTGAAAGTTTTTCTTTAATTTATACTGCTCGTCACGAATGTTAAACAAAAAAGAGCCTTTGGCACACTACTTATATATGCGAGATATAAGTGAATACAATGTGCATGATCACGATAGAAGTATTAATCTGAGGTGATACTTCAGCCAATTCAAATTAAAGTTACTTATACCACTATTTTGTAAACAGGTCAGTTTTTATAAAAAAATTGAACCTATTGCAGACGTATTCAGAAGTTTTAACTTACGAAGTTCGAGAGAACAGTATTTTGCAGTTGGTGCAGGATCAACAAGATAGTACTGTTCTTACACATGTGACTGCAAGAAGAAAAATCACAAATAAATCTACAGATTCGTCATTAAATGATGCCACCATCGTTGAAAACTGTAACAGATTTCTTCCAATCGAAACGACATAAGAAAATGGAACCAAAAGATGGCGACGAGATATTTGGAGAATTTGTAGTCACCAAAATGCAACAAATTCCCCCTAGCTTAAAAGATGAGGTGGAACAAAAAATAATCGCAATATTATTTGAAAGCTTGGCAAAAAGTAAACAGCTAACATAATGAAAAATGTTGTATGTTTCTGTAGCGTGTAATGAATATTGTATTTAAACAAATAACAAATAAAACTTTTATTGTACAAAAACTATTTGCAGAGATGCAAGAAGATTTAGAGGCATTGAGCAACTGGATGGGAGTAAATAAGTTAACAATAAATGCAAAAAAGACAACATATATGATTATATAAAAAACAAGTATTAACCATGGACGAGGCCTATTCATAGAAGGAATCCAACTAAAAGAAACAAATAAGGTAAACTATTTGGGAATCACTATAAATAATAGACTTCGATGGGAAGAACACATACAAAATGTAAAAACAAAAATATCAACAGTAACAGGAATATTATATAGGATACAACAAGTAATGATAGAAGAAATCAGGAAAACTATCTACTATGCCCTAATATATTGTTCACAATTTCATCTTTAATAAATGCAGATGCTTATTGCTCTACTTTACAAAGATTACGAAAGGCCATTAACAGCAAAAGGCCAGGTCTTCTCAGTTCGGGAATTGTTTTGCTGCATGACAATGCCCGACCTCACGCAGCCGCTTCGACACGAGAACTGTCGACAAAATTTAATTGGGAAAGTTTTGATCATCCGCCCTATAGCCCCGATCTTGCACCAAGTGATTTTCATCTCTTTCTTCAGCTTCACATTAAAAATTTCTTAGCAGGGCAACGATGCAACATTGATGAAGAAGTAAAAACCAAAACTAACCTAACATTATCTATGGGTTGTACCGAGGTACACATAGGCATAATTATACACTACTCAAAAAATAAAAGTAGTCATTTTTTTTGTTGCATATTTCTACTATTGTTGAATATTTTGAAATAATATTTTGTACATATTTAGACCAAGTATTTATTTCAACTGTAATAACATTTTTACAAAATAAAAGTAACGTTGATGTAAGTACAGGGTGTTAAACGCAATTATGCGGAAAATTAAAGCGATAATACGTAAATACTGATCAAAAACTTTTACAAAACTGTCTCTTTTTGTCTTAAGTTATACAGTTAATACTTAGAATTGCCCCCTCGGGCCTGTATAACTGCAGTACAACGTCGAGGCATACTGCGAATAAGTCTTCGAAGGGCATCGACAGCAGTTGTTTTTCTTTGTCGGCCGGTTCCGGGACGTCGAGTAACCTGATTTGTGTCTCCCCGTTTCCATAACTTCCAAATGGTTCCTTGTTCAACTCCAAGTTTCCGAGCTACATAGCGCTGAGAATAGCTTTCTTGTAACAAAGTAACACCTCTGCTAACTTCTACTGGTGTTAAATGTCTTCCAAGACGCTGAGGAACTTGATGATTTGCAGCCATATCAAAAATGACAGAAACAATAGATTTATTCCCGGATCATTTTAGTTTTTCGCATGTTCACCTTTTGCAGCTTGTAACTTGATCAACCATAAACGAAGTTTGTAAAAATACACGGATATTTTAGATAAGTAATAGCTTTATAGATGTACCAAGCCTTATTTAAAAATTTGGACCTTCACCAAAATACGCCAATAAAAAAATGACTAGGGGAGAGTGGGTAGGAATGGGTCGCAGGAGGAATGAATCAAAGTGGAAATTTAAAAATTTTGCGGTTATAACAGAATTCCTACTATACCGATAAGTAGTGTATACCACCTGTCAGTTGTTGACAAAATATTGTGGCGCTCTGAACTGTTGAATGTGTTTTACGAAAACAAGTGTTATTTGGAGCATAAAAAGTAAGTAAATTGACTTAAAATCATTCCTTAACTTTGTAGCAATAACTGTTGATAACAATTTCAAATCAATGCTGCACAATAAGCCTGCAGTGCTGGTCATTCTAATATGTATAAAATTGCATTGCATTTGAAACTCGTGATTTGGCGGCAATTTTAAAAAAGATTTAACATGCAGGAGGAATGGATCACCCATACACAGGAGGAATGGGTCGCGTGATCCATTCCTCCTGCATGTCCGAGTTTTCTTTTCTATGTGAGACGTTTCTTTATTTTACAGTTTTTGTATAAAATGCCAAGATTGTGGAAACATAAAACAAACCGTATAAGGAAGAGCAATGATGAAATTAAAGCAGCTGTTCAGGAAGTTTTAAATGGATCATCTATCCGGGAAGTTTCAAAGCATTATTCGATATCATATTCTGCTCTTCAACGTCATGTACACAAGGCTAAAAATTTGCCCGATGGAGTAACTTTTGAACACCAACCAAATTTATGTATTCGTCAAATTTTTTCGCCCCAACAAGAACAGATGCTGGCGAACTATTTAAAGAAATGCTCTCGAATGCATTACGGATTAACCACGGCGCAAACAAAGCAGTTAGCATATAAATACGCCAAAGCACTTAATGTACCGGTTCCTGAAAAATGGGGCGACGAAGAGAGTGCCGGACGTGAATGGTTGTTTGGATTTTTCAGAAGAAATCCAGATTTGTCACTGAGGGCTCCGGAAGCTACAAGCATGAGCAGATCAACGAGCTTTAATAAGTACAACGTTACGAAATTTTTTGATAATATTCAGTCAGTCTACGAACGCTATAATTTCACTGCAAATGACATTTGGAATTGTGATGAAACTGGGCTAACCACAGTTCACAAACCTCCACGGATAGTGGCAGAAAAAGGACTCAAACAAGTAGGACAAGTGACGTCTGGTGAAAGGGGGCAGCTCGTAACGTTTTGTGGATTTATTAATTCTGCAGGAAATACTGTACCACCAGCGTACATTTTCCCAAGAAAAAGAAATTTGGATGTTCTGGGCCATGGAGCCCCATCTAACAGTTTAATATTGGGTTCAGCCACTGGGTGGATGACCGCTGACAGTTTTTTGGTAGTTTTTAAACATTTTGTGAAGAATGTCCGTTGCACCAAAGATACCCCAGTGGTTCTCTTCTTAGACAATCATGAGTCCCATGTAACTCTCGAAGTAATAGAAGAAGGAAGAAAATCTGGCGTCCATTTGATTACATATCCCCCACATTGTAGTCATCGACTGCAGCCCTTGGACGTCGGAGTTTACGGTCCTCTAAAAGTTCGCTATAATCAAGTGTGTGACGAGTGGATGTCCAGTAATCCTGGGAAATCTATAACAATTTACAACATTGCAGAATTGTCAAATAAGGCTTTTACTTTAGCCTTTTCAAAACAAAATATAATTAAAAGTTTCGAAAAGACTGGAATTTGGCCCATGAATCGCTTGATTTTCTCCGATGAAGACTATTTGATGTCATCTGTTACGGATCGCCCTGAAGTGGGTGCACCAGTAGGATCTTCTAGCGATATTGCGGAGCAAGAAGAAACTGAAGTTTTATTTAGCACGCCATCTACTTCAAGATTAACGGAGACAACCAATTTAAGTGAAACATCGGATGTTTCATGTTCTGTAAGTTTAACCTACGTTTTAAGTAGAACTGCAAAATTACCAAACAGCACCTTTATATATTTTTCAGATGGTTTCTCCGGAGGATGTTGTACCCTACCCAAAGGCTCTTCCTAGAAAGTCTATAAATCGGGGTAGGAAAACTGGGCGTACGCGAATCCTCACTGACACCCCAGAAAAAAAAGAGATAGAAAGAGAAAGAGAAAAGAAGAAGAAAGTACCACGATTGCAGTTCGATAGTTTACCTTGTAAGAAGAAAACAAAACCTGTCCCCAAGAAGGTACCAATTGATGAAGACAGCTCCTCCGACTTGGATGAACCTGATCTAAAGGATAGTTCTGGTGACGAAAACTATGAACCAGAAATGTCTGAAGAGGATTTCGATTATGGTATAGAAAATGTGGAGTCTGGTGATTTCGTTCTAATTAAATTCCCAATGAAATCCACGATAATCCACTATGTTGGACGTATTGAAAAAGAAATAGGTCCTTCGGAATATGAAATAATCTTTTTGCGGAAAAAGGGGAGAGGATTTGTTTTCCCAAACATACCAGATGTATCTACAATCTCCAAAGAAGATATTGTTCTCAAATTGCAAAGACTCCTCAAAACTGGGGGAAGTGACAGAATTTTTTCTGTTTATATGTTCGATGTAAATTTTGATGGTTTTTCGAATTTGCGTTAACATGTTTATTGTATTTTATATATTGTTGTAAACTATTTAGTCAAAATAAAATGTAGTATGGGATTATTTTGTTGAGTGTCCACTTTGGAGTATTATTTTATAATTTCTAAATGAGTGACCCAAACCTTCTGCTCCCATATTCATTCCTCCTGCGTGCAGGAGGAATGGGCCACTTTGACATTTAAAGACATTTTTTTCTGCCATTATTAATAACTTGTTCATTTTGATATAAAAGTAAGAAATATAGTTAGCACAGGCATATAGCAACATGCTTTATTAAAAATTTCATTTTTAAAGCTGATCGTTTGGAAATTACCAGCTCTTAAGTAAAAAATTACCCATTCCTACCCACTCTCCCCTACTTTTATTTTTTGAGTAGTGTAGTTAAATATCGTGAGTAATTAGGAGCGTTCATGCAAAACCAGACATGTCCATTTTTAACCTAAATCGGTTTTTTTTTGCGGATTGTACTCTCTGGTATGGTTTCTAGGGTTGGCCTTACTCCGATTCTCGCAAAACCAGCCAGATCCCATACTATTTGCCATTTAAAAGTACCAAGTTCGATCAAAACAAGACATATCCAAATGAAATCTAAAACTAAACAAAATAAGACAAATCCCGATACAATGTTGCTTGAGTTTACAGTTTCATTGCAAAACAAGACATATCCCCACACAATTTTAATCAGCTTATGTTTCCTGTTTTGCCGACTAGACTGCGCTATTAATCAGCTGTTCAGTCGTTGAATAAGTCACAAACTAAACAGGTGTTTTTGCCTGCATTTTAGTTGTTTTGTGTGCCATAATTATTATTACTAGGAATAATGGAAACTACAGTAAGTGTTGGTACTATCAACGTAGGCAGTAGAAAGAAAAATCCGAAATCTTTAAGACGAGAACAGGAGAAAAGGCAAACGTAAGAGTTTGATTAGAGGTTATGTGTGTATTATGCTTCTTAAAAGAAATAACGTATGTCTCATAAGTTTTGGCACAAAATAAAAACTGAAATATTTTTAACACAGCAAACTTTTATTAGAAATTATTTTTTTCTTAAAATAAGTGGACTATTTGAGAACATAATTTAATTATTTAATTATATGTAACGGCCCGTGCTGTTCCACGAGGCGCAATTTTCTTCGGACACCTCTCGTAAGGATCTGGGCGGCGACAACAATTTCCCTGAGCTTAGTCAAAATTCTACGACGTAGTTGGTCCCCATTTTGGGCTGTCCATCCTCCGTCGTACACTTTTCGTGCCAAAAGTGCCCAAAAGGCTTCAATGGGGCGAGCCTGCGGCAAGTTTGGTGGGTTATCATTTTTTGGTACATAAGGAATGTTATGCTGTCGAAGCCAATTTTGTGTTTCTCTGGCATAATGGCAAGAAGCCAAGTCGGGCCAAAACATTATTTCATCTCCAGCATGATGGTCTTGTATAAAGTCAACGATTTTTGTTAGGCAATTGTCAATATATCGTTTGTTATTCAGTGCTTCGCCCCATACATGACCCACATAAGGCCTTGCTACACCCCTTTGAGAAATTGCACACCACACTAAAATGTTGTCAGAAAATTTTGCTTTTTCTTTAAATCTCACATTGTCTGGACATTCCTCTATATTCTCAGTATAAAATCCGGAGGATGGACAGCCCAAAATAACTACGTCGTAGTATTTTTACTAGATCAGGGAAATTGATGTTGTCGCCGCCCAGACCCTTATGAGAGATGTCCGAAGAAATTGCGCCTCGTGGAACAGCACGGGCCGTTACATATAATTAAATAATTAAATTATGTTCTCAGATAGTCCACTTATTTTAAGCAAAAAATAATTTCTAATAAAAGTTTGCTGTGTTAAAAATATTTGAGTTTTTATTTTGTGCCAAAACTTATGAGACATACGTTATTGTAGGTATTCCAATGCTGATCCAAATCTACGGCGTTTTGTACGGTCTTGCAACCACAACACGAAGACTTACATGTGTAGTTTAGCAAAGGCTACCGACATAAAAAAAATCCAGAGACAATTTCTACCAGAGCCCCTCAAAAATAAACCAAGATCAAAGGTTGTGCCATTTGATATCAGTTTTGGAGCCAAAAAGACGTCGACCTAAGGAAGGGATATTACCAGAAAAAAGAAAACCCAAATCAGTTCGCGTTGTGTACTTTCTGCGTGTATACAGGGGAAATAAAACTAAAACTCTGACAGTATGCAGAAACTTTTTTTTGGCTGTGTTTAGTATTACAAAAACTCGTTTAACTGGTATCCACAATATTATAAGAGAAGGCAATATACCAAAAGAAAATCGCGGTGGTAATCGTTATGGCGATAAAAACATTGAAAGAAAGCAAAAAATTCGGGAGTTTTTACAGAAAATTCCAGCCTGTGAGAGCCATTACAACAGAAAAAAATCTAGTCGTGTTTATGTGTCATGTGACCTCAATATTAACAAACTTTTCCATCTGTATAACGCAAAAAATCCGAATTTTAAAACATCAAAATCCATGTCTAAAAGACTGTTTTACGGAGAGTTTAACATAGGATTTTCTTCGCCAGCTTCAGATGTATGCGGGACGTGTCTCAATTTAAAAAATGCTATAAAAGAGGGAGGCGAGAATAGAGCCACTCTAATAACAGAATTAAAAATTCACAAACTTCGAGCAAACACTTACTATAAATTGCTAAAAGAAGAGCCTGCAAATAGCATTTCTTTCTGCTTCGACATGCAGCAAGTGCATCCGTTACCAAAAACGCCCGTCCAGGATGCCTTTTATTTAAGGCAAATCAGTTTTTACACCCTTTGTTGCGTTGATGTTGATTCAAAAGAACCTGTATTTTATACCTGGTCCGAAGACCAAGATAACCGCGGTGCAACAGAAGTTGGGTCAGCTTTAGGTCCCTTGATCTAACTACGGATATAAAATTGCTCAGACTTTTTTGTGATGGCTGTGGGGGCCAAAACAAAAATGCCCACATTATGCATAGTTTGGCATATTGGTTAAAAAATGAAGCCCCACAAAACGTTGAAGAAATCATAATCCATTTCCCAGTTAGAGGGCACTCGTACCATCCGGCTGATCGTGTTTTTGGCCCTGCTGAAAAACTACCTAAAAAGCACGTCGTAACTGAGAATCCTAAGGAATATAATAGTTTTCATTCCCAAGTTGGGACAGTTCGAGAGTTGGGCAAAGGCTGGAATCTTTACAATGTCAAAGAGCTTTCAGAAACCTACACTAAAGTCATAGGAAACAAAGAACTGAAGAGAATTTTTACAAAAAAATTCGTGTCCAGGAAAGGTACCACAATCAAATACAAGGGTTGTCAATATTTTCGCTTCGAAAACGTTATCGATGAAAAATACTTAGCTTTCTTAAAAAGAGGGCGCAAAGAAAATAACCAACTAGAGGAGCTGCCATTGGGAAACCCAATTTCGCCAGAAAAAAAGAAAAATGTTATGACACTATTGGAAAAACAATTTAACAACAAAGATATTCAATGGCAAGATCTTCCATCATTGGAGTTTTTTAAACATATTTTGGAAGAAGCTACTGGGACTTTGCAGGAGCGAGAAGAAAGGGAAGAAGAGGAGACCCACGATGAGAGCTGTGATTGCCTCGAGGAAAACAATAAATTACACATTTAAATAATATATTTCACATCTTGTATTGCGTTCTGAAGTTTCTCAAATCAAATTTAATATAATGTTAAATTAATATTATTTTATTATACTTTATCCCAACAAATCCGGACATCTCCACCATGTGTTCAAACAAAACAAGACATATCCGTCGGCTATATGCAGATTGACTACCTCTTAAGGCCAAGTTGAGATCATGAGAAATGAACCTTGATGTCCTCCGTTATGGTACTATGGTACGATTGTTAGTAACGTCGATCAGTAGACCATTCCGAATATTCCAATAAGAAGTCTCCAGTAATAAAGTTGATATTAATTAATTAAACCGCTTCTATCTCAGATACTAGTTCGGCCCTCCACGGAGTTACCCTATGAAGAAAATGTTGTGAAAATTAGTTTAATTCAGTAAATCAATAGCGGAAAATCTGAAAATAATACCAAAACCGAACGTCAGGCCCCAATAAAGTTGATATTAATGAATTAATTAATTCAACCATCGTATCTGAGATACTAGTTCGACGCCACCCCTCGGAGTTGTCCTATCAAGAAAATTTGGTTTCCAATAATACACTCAGTCAATAGCGAAGAATCTGAAAATAATATCAAAACAAAACGTCATGCCTCACCTTATGTATTTTGGAAGCAGCATCCTCGTAAGGTTCAACGTCTTAAGAGCACGCCCGCAGGAGTGGGGATAACTTGAGTGCGTGCGTCTGTGCTACCAATTATATCTACTGCTCATAGGTGGCAAAATAATAGCATTTTTCAGAATTTATTTTCTGTCGCGAGTTGAACAACATATTTAGCTAACAAATTACAGATGGCGCAACAACTGAACGCACTACGCGTGCGCGATTTTCCACAAACACCGTAGCATTAAATACAATGACCGTAGACAAAATTATGGTCTTTGGGCTTTCGTTTATAACATAACTTTCCAGGCCCGTGCCGCGCCGGGGGTGCAAGGTGCAAGGGGTGCACAGCACCCGGGCGGTCACTCTATCGTTGGCATATTCTAATGAAAGAACTTCCTACCATAACTGTAAAACCTTTATCTGATACACGGTGGGAGAATAGAATCGATGCCATTAAAACCCTTAGATTTAATTTAGAAAAAAAAATTATGATGCTCTCTTTTCCCTTTATAATGATACATCAAGAGACGACACAAAAAACCTTGCAAAATAACTAATTAATAAAATACAATCATATCAATTTGCGTGTTCTCTTGTACCTAATTTGGTACAATATTTTATCAAAAATAGACACTGTAAGCAAAATCATGCAAAAATCTAATATTATTTTACCAGAAGCTATAAAAATGTTGAAGGAAATTCAAATTTTTTTCAGTCAAATACGATGTGAAAGTAGTTTTACGGCTATGCTTAATGAGGCAAAAAAAAATCCTGGAGATATAGACTGCGAAAGTGTTTTTCCGGCTATAGGATTGGTTAGAATCCGAGAAAATATTTTTGAAATTTTCATGTGTCATTGCTACCTTGAAAACTTATGTGCATAAGTACTGAATATGTCACATGTGATATCAATTGTTACGACAATCAATTCGATTAAAAATAATTCATTGAAGCATCGCCAGTTTCAAGAATATCTTCGTGAACTCGAATCTGAATACAATGATCTACTTTTTTATATTAAAACTCGTGGAAAATCCTTACTAAGATTTTGGAACTTGAGGGAGGAAATTCGGATTTTTATGATGGAAAATTGCCATGATATTTCTGAATTCTACAATGAACAATGGCTTCTAGATTGATGTTTTTTGACAGATATAACAACGAAATTAAATGAACTAAATCAGAAGCTTCAAGGGGAAAATAAATTAATTACTGACTGCGATCAAGATATAAAAGCGTCCATAATGAAAATCAAACTTTATGAACCTCAATTGAGATCAAATAATGCCATATATTTTCCGCTATTAAATAACTTTACCAGTAGGTAATCAGAAAGATTTTTTGAAATATGCGATTGAAGTTAAAAATTGTTAAATCAAAGAATCGCAATAACTTACCAGTTAAAATTTAAAAAATTAGCA
This sequence comes from Melanotus villosus, assembly GCA_963082815.1. NCBI lineage: Eukaryota > Metazoa > Arthropoda > Insecta > Coleoptera > Elateridae > Melanotus > Melanotus villosus. The sequence continues at coordinate 15,787,198 of OY720425.1, read as the reverse complement.
AATAATATAAAAAAACAAGTTTCACATTAAAATTTTAATTAAAGTTTGTTTTATAATAAATTGTATTGATTATATTAAATTAATTAATTAAAGGAAATAAATTATAATAGTGTGATTAATTTTCCCTGTTTATACAGTGTCACCGTTGAAGTCCGCATCATATGGGAAATTTTTTTATTATTTAGTTTACGCAAATTTAGATTTTATGAACAGTTTTTGCTTTGAAAATAATGCAAAATGACGTTGACGCTTTTGTTTTATCGATCGGCTATACCTGTCAAATTCGACATATTTTCAAAAAAATTACAAAAAGTTAGGTTATTTATCAAAATTTCGAAAAATGTTACATGAAAAAGTTGTTTCTTTTTCAGTTTTCTACCCATCTACCAAATTTGAACAAATTTGGACAATCTTGATATTTTTCACGTTTTCTTAACCTAACAATTTTTTGGCTCATTCGAATTTATTAAAATCCGAAAAGAGTGAAAAGACCCGTAAAGATGTAATACACTCATCTGTCAAAGGCTTTTTTCTGTTTAAAAATGTTTCTATTTGGATTTTTTCAAAAAAATTCCAAATATGCTAATAGAATTATGTCATACTTGATGCAAAGTTGCTCTAGTTTCAAAAATTCACAGCAAAATTCGCTTTATTCATTTTTATCACAGTACAAAAGGGCATTTCAGTTCAAAAATGCCATAAGCCAAAATTCTCAAATGGTCAAATGCATTTGCCAATAAATAGAACCCCAGTTCTTGCTAAATTAATTTAATTAAATGTTTTTCTGGACTAATACTTAAAAATTAATCATCAATCAAGTTGCTCTTGAGCTAAGAAGTATGCTATGGAAAGAAAAGAATTAAATGTCATGGAAATTAAGAAAACAAAATGTTTCACAGTTTCTCTAAAATTATGAAACAGTAATTTAGAAAAAAATATCAAGGTTGTCCAAATTTGTTCAAATTTGGTAGATGGGTAGAAAACTGAAAAAGAAACAACTTTTGCATTTAACATTTTTCGAAATTTTGAAAAATAACTTAACTTTTTGTAATTTTTTTGAAAATATGTAGAATTTGACAGGTATAGCCGATCGATAAAACAAAATCGTCAACGTCATTTCGCATTATTTTCAAAGCAAAAACTGTTCATAAAATCTAGATTTGCGTAAACTAAATAATAAAAAAATGTTCCATATGATGCGGACTTTAACGGTGACGCTGTACTATGTGTTACCCACAATAGACCAGAGTAAGGTTTTTTTAGCCCAGTAGCGATTTCAGTTGGACATAGCTGGGATAGATAAACAATTTGGCTGTTTAGCAGCTTCTCCAGATGGTAACTACCTAATCATTTTTTGAAATTGGCTAATTTGGTATTGAAAATTACATTGTAGGGATTATAGGCGAGGATGCAATTGTCGAAGTGAAATGCATCTATTTAGCTCCAGATGCTTTATTAAATAAAAAGGAATACAAGTCTATAGAAGATACTGTAGGAGTTTTAAAGAGTAGAATACCTATGCCAATAAATATGTAATTTATTGGTACTGTAGTGTTAGGGTTTTGGTCAATTACTTAACACTAATAACAAAAATCAACCAATCATGCAAAAAAATTGTGCTTTATTTTGCTACATTTGAGATTCCACCTGTATATTCATTTTACCTACTTGCAATATGTTAGTATTTTGATTAAGTTAGATAGTAGGTAGTGTAATATAGTAATTTATATACCTCTTATACATACATGAAATTTTTCTGAAAATTTGGAAAATGAAAACAATATTTACTTATTCTGATTTTAAATAAAAAATCAAATTTGCACAATCTTTGATTTATTTCATAAGAATAGCTTCCATAGATTAGTAATGACGTAATGAGAAAAACATCTAATTACATGCTTTATAGTATTCTGGTTATGAATAAAGTGATAATTGATAATAAAAGTTGAATTTAAATATTAGTTATTCATTCATATTTTTTTTTATTATTTTATATACTGTATTAAACTCCGTATTTCGAACAAAATAAAACTTCTAGTTCCTAAGTACATAATTCTATACCGAACTTTCCGACAATCCTTTTCCACCGCTTAATTCCAACTAACTAATTATTACAAAATATATACCTACCTTAAATAGGTACATAATTTGACTTAACACCGATACATAACCCCCTTCACTCATAATTATCCAATACTTAATACTATAACCAAAATAATAGCTCATAATGTGAATAATATACGTAAAACAACGACTACCACGTCTTCTTACATCGCTTCACAATACACAACATAATTGAATTTGTTAAAAAGATATGATATTCAGTTCGATCGTCTGCAGTAGTCTAATACGTATTACATTCCTTTTTTGAAAAAGAGACTGCTATTTTATTATAGTATGTATAACCTAAGGACCTAAGGCATAAACAACGTAAAAAAATGTGCAGCTCTTTTTGAAATTTTAAAATTGGCGGTAATATTAAAGTTTCATAACAGGGGGTGCGCCCTCTATAGAAGTATAGCTGATCTATCAAAGAAATGTTAGACAGCCATTTTAAAAGCTGGACTGGGAAAAATAACTTTGCAAAAGGAAATTGACCTTATTATACCAAATAATTCCTTCGTACTACGGGATTGAATGCTCACGTATCATGTTAAGGTATTAAAGAAAAATAATTGAATTATTTATTACGTTTGAAAAAAAAAAACATCTACTTCGCGTATGGTTTTTTCCTAAAGTAAGTGAGATTTTAGGCTGAAATTTGGTTAATCCCTAAATGAACATATGCTTCAAAAAAGTATCAGATTTTGAAATCAAGATTATAACTAAAAAACGTGTTATGCTTTCTAGAACATAACACTGTGATTCACTAGTGCTGCCATCTATATATGTAAATCACAGCGGGCGCGCTCTTAATAGCAAGCCGTTTCTAGATATGCCTATCAGCAGTCAACAGGTTATATTAACCTTTAAGCAGGCGCGTGGCGCCTTACAGGCGCCAGTTCATGTTTAGACGCCTGCCGTTTTTAAAATAAATTTTTGTGTAATATTTCCCTTCACGTATACTTTGAGCAATCTATTCTGAATCGGTATGCTTAACTATTCATTTATCTTCGAAAAAACATTTACTTTGTTTCAAGAAATGCGAGAGGTTACGCTACTGGCGCCTATGTATGAGGCTCCAAGAGGCAAGAGGAATATTTGTAAATTCTGTGGAAAAAATATTTGCGGCGAACACACAAGTAATATCTGCAACAAATGCTTCAACGATAGATAAAATTTTTGTGAAATCTAAAATTACGTAAAGAATACTAGCTTCAACGTTTGTCCTCCACTTTTCATTCTGATGGGACTATATAAGGTTTTATCTTTTTATTGTTGTATTTTTCTGTAGATATTTACCCTAAATTTTAACATTATACTTGTATCAAGCCCTACATGCATTTTATTTGATAAAAGAAGCCAAAATTAAGAAAGTCGGGGCATTTTAAAACGCTGGCGCTTTATAGGCGCCACGCGACCACTTGTGTACCTAAGAACCACGCGACTACTTAAAGGTTAAGCGGGCTAATGAAGCAATTCGTAATGCGATATCGACTGTTTGGGCACCCCTGCCTTAGGGTACTGAAACAATTACTTATTCGAGTTTAGTCTGATGTTTACTTTTTTCAGATAAACGTCGTAACAGTTGCTTGTGGCGGAGCCGACATCGTGACGCCGCCGAAGTCCTAACGGTTCTTAGGGTTAGCACAATCTAACGGGACTTAAGGGTTAACAAGCCCAACGGTATGCGAGGTGTTACCCTGGCGGTACACAGTTAGTTGGTCCACGAACGGCACTCGACGACGTTTCATTGTAATTTATAAATACTTTCCTTTTGTAAATAAAACCAATTTAACACGACTAATTCTAATTTATTCGACGCCGCTAAGCATCTCCAAATGCTCATTTTAATTTCATTTTCACTTTCTGTTATTTTCTACCTGTCATTGTTTCCATTGACAGATGACTGACTTATGATGAATTTAAACTACAGGGCGGTGCTGCCACATCACAGGATTCAGCAACCCTATGATTAAAAAATAAATTTCCTCCTAGATCTGATATTCTACACAGCCTAAAGTACAGCACGACCACAATAAAATGAAATGTAGCATTTTTCGTACACACATTGTTTTTATTTTCGTGTTTAGAATAATCTTTAATTTTATGTGGCTTATACGCCGCAAAAGCAGAAACCGTTCGTTCTCAGGCTGTTTATTTGTCGATTCGGTATTTTTGGCAAAGTTAATAATAAAATACTTTCAAATTTTATTAGGTTTACGTGCCACAGAAGAATAAACAGAGTTCGCCCCCAGGCTCTCAATTTGTGGGTTTAGTATTTACCTGCAGAAACAAAATTTTCAAGAAGCATTTAGTTTTACTGTTTTTTCCGCTTAACGTAAACGTAATATTTTTAGTATTTATAGTAGGTAAGGGCGGTTTGCACAAACATGATTCGACGGGGTCGTCAAATTAATCATTCGTCAAAGTGCTTGTGCTATAATACTTTGGTTTTTTGACCTATAGTGTGTTAATTTTTTGATTGTGAATGCAACTTCCAAGGTATTTTGGTTATTTATTTCTAATTATGCAAAATTACAGTTTGGTCGTCCAGATGTATTTACCGAATTCATGTTGACGCTTCTTAAAATGTTTTATCTATAATTGAAAGACGCATTCTTGATAATACTTCTCCAGTCTGTGATTTGTTCTACGAGTGATTTATCAACTGCCAATATCTCAGTTGCTATGAAAAATAAGATTTGCGAGCTGTTCACAATACACCTGAATTGTTAGTGTCAAACTTGAATAAACAATTCGGAAATTTAGGGTAAGCAGTACAATATTTGGCCCCCGTACAGTTATTGGCCTCCCGTAATGTAATTAGAAATAATAAGCATTCTAGAAAACTAGGGACTTTTATCGCCAAAGAGAGAGATCGAATACCGTTTTGCGGTTGCTGTGGTAAAATTTGCCGTTTTAAGGTTGGCACTGGAACATTTGGCGCCAAATGTTTGTTAGAGGTTTGCGTGATTTTTCTTTTGCTTGGGATTCCTTCCTGGTAACAGCAAGATAGGTGGGAATTTGCTTTGGTCAATATTATGTAATATCTTTCCAGTTTCGATGTTGTAACTTCATGATAACTTAGTAAACACATTTAAGATGTGAAACTTATCATTGTAACCTAACTTTTTTTTAATTTAGTTGCTAATATTCCGGGGCCAATAATTGTACTATACATGTTTGTCATAATGATAATAATTGGCCCCCTGGCCAATTACTGAAATTTTTCGTAATTTAATTAAAACAATTGTTACTGTTGCTAAAATTTTGCTATTAACTTTTCTATTGTATTTCCTAAACCATAATTCGATAATATGGTCCTATACAGTTGTTGGCCCCCAGCCAATAACTGTCCGATTATCCATGCCAATACTAACTGTACTAGATTTTTATATTGTGAATATTAATAGGTGCAGTTTGCAAATTTTGAAAAAAAGATGCAAAAAATTTGTGACGGTCAGAAGTATTCAAAGAAATACAGGGAAGATGATGTTGAAACGGCTCTTGCAGCGATGGAAGGTGGGATGTCAAAGCACGAGGCTTCAAAAGTTTTTAATATTCCTCGTTCGACCCTTCAGTTTAGACTATCAAGTAAATTTTTAAAAACTACGCATGGCCCAAATACTGTGCTAACCACAGAAGAGGAGTTGACGTTGGTACGGTGGATAAGCGACTGTCATAGAAAAGGGTTTCCGCGAAGGAAGGAGGATGTCCAAGCCTCTGTTAAACAATTCTTAGATGAAAAGCCGCGGCCTAATGTCTTTAAAGAAAATTATCCCGGTGAAGGCTGGTATAAAGCTTTTCTAAAGCGGCATCCGGACATTGCAATTAGAAAATCAGAAGCTGTGACTGCTGCTGCTTCGTCGAGGGTTAGCGAAGCTAACATAAGAACATGGTTTCAGCATATAGAGACTTATTTGAAAGAAGAAGGACTCTATGAAATAGTCAATGATCCCAGCAGAATTTTTAATGGGGACGAAACAAATTTTCAGTTATGTCCCCAAAATAAAAAGGTTTTAGCACCCAACAGTTCTAAAAACGTGTATGAAGTTGACTCTGGCCAATCAAAATGCTCGCTAACTGTTATGATGACTTTCAGCGCTGCTGGAGAAATCACTCCCCCTTTAATTATCTATCCATACAAAAGGATACCAAAAGATATTTCAGAATCCATACCCCAAGGGTGGGGTATGGCATGCAGTGAAACAGGATGGATGAAACGGGAAATCTTTTATGAATACGTCGGTAATATTTTTTTCCCATATGTTCAAAAACAGAAAATAAGGTTTCCCATAATTCTGTTTGTTGATGGTCACAAAACTCATATGGACCGAAACTTAAGTGAACTCTGTTCCAATTTGAACATAATATTAATCGCCCTTTACCCCAATGCTACACGAATTCTACAGCCGGCCGATGTTTCTACTTTTAAGCCGCTTAAAGATGGGTGGCGGAAGAGGGTTATCGAATGGAGAAGAAATCATCCAACTGAAGAATTAACGAAACCTAGATTTGCTCCTTTACTTAAATCTGTAATTGATGCTTCAGTGACAACAAGTACAGTAATTAATGGCTTCAAAGCCACAGGGTTATATCCTTGGGGTCCTGAAGCTATTGATTATAGCAAATGTCTGGGGAAAAGTAACACCCTTGGTAAGGAAAGATCGGAAGAGTCTTCAGAAATGTCGGTTTTAACGTTTACAAACTTTAAAGCTATAGTTGGGGATGCAAAAATGAAACAATTCGAACAGTTTCAACAATTAATAGGAGATCAAAATGATGACGATATAAACTTTGGCTCACATTTCAAGAGAAACCCCTTAATTTGCAAGAAAATGTTGGTGAAAATAACAACGATATTATGGAAGTAGATTATCCATTGCTAGACATAGCAATGCAAGATAATAATGCTGAGATTACAATTGAATCCGTAAACAATACTACACAAAAACAAGAGATAGAATTAAATGAGAGTGTTATCTCAGAACAAAATGTTAAAGAAAAATCTTCAGAAGTTGCGGCTATAGATTTGTTGGGCGAGTTTCAACTAGATCAGCCATTGATACCAATGGAAGATACACAAAATCAAGATATAGAATTAATTGAAAGTGTTATCCAAGAACAAAATGTTAACGAAAAAGCTTCAGAAAATATTTTTGCTGATTCGTTGAATGAGTTTGATATCCTGAATATGCCTATCATTTTAAATAATAACATTGATGATGGAACTGAAAAAAACGAGACACAAGGGAAAAATACAAGTCTTGTGGATTATTTGTACTGGCCCCTAACACCAGAGAAAAAAGGCAGAATAATTGAGAAATCCCCTTTTGTAATAACGTCTCACAAATGGAAAGAAATACATGACAAGAAAAAAGAAGAACAAGAAACCAAGTTACAAGAAAAGGAAAATAGAAAAATTGAAAGAGAAAAGCAAAAGCTACTAAAACAAAAAGAAGCGGAGGCAAAAAAGATGAAAATGACCAAGAAACGAAAAGAAATCGATAATAAAAAGAAAGAAAAACAAGAAACCAAGTTAAAAGAAATAAAAAGAAGAAAACGCGAACCAGAGAGCACAGAATTGCTGAATAGTAAAGAAAAAGGCGCGAAACACATGAGCACTGTTGAAGAAAATGGCGAAAATCATTCGAACAAGATAAACATAATTTCCTGTATAACTTTGAAGGCGGCAAAAACCAAATCGAATGAACAAAATGCGACTGTAGGTTGTGCCCCTATATTTGCAAACAATATTCAGCTATGCTCCGGACTCTGTTATACATGTGCATCAAATATAACTACTATCCGAAAAGGAATTAAGTGCACAAAATGCGTCAGATCCTATCATATTAATTGTTTAAAAAAATATCTTAAGAATACTGTTGGCACGGAGGAATTTTTTTACTGTAACACCTGAAAACAAGGGTGGTAACGGCATAGGTACGAATAAATGTACTCCATTTTCTATAATTTATAATTAAAGTAAATAATGATCATGGCTGGTTCGTGAATAAAAAAGGTGGACCAGAACGATCTTGCATCTACAAGTAGCATGGCAGAAATTGATGCCAGCTTGGATACGAATTGGTCAAAATATACGCCAAAGGTTCTTCGAACCGAAAAGTCAGCCGCTTTACAAATTAAGGGAAGTAGAGGTGATTAAATTTTATTAAGATTAATAGTAATAATAATAGTCATTTATTGGACAAAACAAGTATTTACCTATATCAAACAAATTTGAATAAATTACTGTGGAATCTAATTTTTCACTTATTTCTAGGAAAATGAAAGAAGCTACTGGAAGGAATAAGTGATAGGGTATCGCAATGGACTGAAGCTAAATCCTTGTTACAGGAATCAAAAACAACATTTCTGGCTGAGGGAAATAGCCTTAAATTGCAGTTTATGAAGGAAAACATTTTCCGAACTGAAAAAAAAATTGTAATTGCAGCTTATTATTTATTTTCACTTCTAATATCACAAGTAGTCATAGTATTATCGAATATTTTTCTAGTAGTAAGTATTGCGAATGTTTTTGTGGTGGTATATGAATATTACGAGTAATATTCGCAAGCACAAAACATGAGTAAGACTACAAGAAAAACTAAATATAAATTACAAAGCGAAGACATCTATAACTTAGATGAAACCGCTGCTACCGCCGTACATGAACCACCAAAAACACTTGCCACAACAGGCCAGAGAGGCGTGGGTCAGATAATATCTGCTGAAAGAGGGATATTGATTACCCTAGTGAGTATTATTGGAGCTACTGCTCGTTATGTACCCCCTTTCTTAATATTCCCTTGTGTTCATTTTAAAGACAATATGCTTTACGGAACTCCACCTGGTACAAAAGGTGCTGCTATTGTATCTGGGTGGATGAAAAGCAGTTTATTTCTACCTGTTTCCCAACATTTTGCATAGCTTGAAAGGCCATCTAAACAACACCCTTAGTTAATAATATTAGATAATCACGAAAGTCATTTTAGGCCAGTCATATTGTACATCCAACATTGCAATAATTAGGGTAAACTTAATTTTTTTATATGTTGTTAGGCTCTACTCAGGTACTATAAATCCAGATTTGCAACCCCGAAAAACTTGTGCCAGCTGAGATATAGCCGAAAAACCGCGAAATTTTTTCATTTTTTTTCAGTTTTTTGCAAAAAAATCACTAAAGAAACCTTCTGACAAAAAAAGCCACTCTTATCTTTTTTTAAGTAGATGAAATTTGCTACAACCGAAGCTGTACATGAGCTCGGTAGCTGCAGTAGTTGCTGAGATATAGCCCTGCAAATATGAGGAATTTCTTCCGGCTATATCTCAGTTGGCACAAGTTTTTCGGGGTTGCAAATCTGGATTTATACTACCCGGGTGGATCCTAACAACATACAAAAAAATTAAGTTTACCCTAATTATTGCAATGCTGGGTCCCTTTTTGTGTACAATATGACTGGCCTATTATAAGAAAGAAACCTTCTGACGAAAAAAGTCACTCTTATCTTTTTTTAAGTAGATGAAATTTGCTACAAACAAAGCTGTACCTGAGCTCGGTAGCTGCAGTAGTTGCAGAGATACAACCCTGCAAATATGAGGAATTTCTTTCGGCTATATCTCAGTTGGCACAAGTTTTTCGGGGTTGCAAATCTGGATTTATACTACCCGGGTGGATCCTAACAACATATAAAAAAATTAAGTTTACCCTAATTATTGCAATGTTGGGTCTCTTTTTGTGTACAATATGACTGGCCTATTTGAGTATAGCTGCTTTACAATATGCTAAAGAAAATGGCATTATTTTGTTAACTCTCCCACGCCACTGCAGTCATAAACTATAGCCCTTGGGCGTAGCTGTTTTTGGCCCATTCAAAAAGAAGAAAATTGGACATTCAAGGAAAATTATAATTAAATACTTCTTACGTAAAGCAATTAAGTGTTTATTCTGTGTGGACGTTGTACATTCGAAGTCCTTGGGTTAATCGTGGCATCATGAAAACAGCAGTAGTTTATATATTATAATACCATAAGCGAAGACGGTTTTATATCTTGTACATTACAAGTCTTTGGAAAATTCAAACATGGTGATAGAACTGAACCAGTACGCTTTTCCCAAATTAGAAATTACAAAAGGATACTTGCAAAACAAGAATTAAAAAACATATCTGCACAAAAATATATTCCGGAAAAGATTTTAAATTCCGATCAAAATTTATTAAGAGTCAAAAACGCTCAAGGTATCGTCACAGAGGCAGTAGCACGTAACATTACATCAGAAGCTTCGTGTGAAAATGATTTTGCCAAAGATGATTATAAACCCGTCGAAATAATATTTACAAAACAAAAAAGAGGGTATATTCGTCACTTCTTTAATACATCTTATACAGCTGTTTATCTACAATTAGATTGGACATATTCTTTCTGCTTAGAATATTTCAAAAAGATTAATAATGTGACTTTACATTATTTGGATTCCACTGGTAGTGTAGTAAGAAAATTTAATAAAAATAGTAAGAGAATTTTTTATTATGCGGGTATTATTTACCAATCCGATAAAACTCGAAACAAACTTTTGTCCATTTTAGAAATGACTTCTACTTCCCACACTTCTTTAGCTATTCGAAGTTGGTTGTACAACTACAAATCATTTCATGCAGGAATAATACCTTTCAACAATGTTGTTGTCAATTTTAGTTGGCCGCTAATTCATGGCGTTTTAGAAAAATTTGCAGAAAAGTCAGTATTAAATTATTTAAATATTACCCATGGTTTCCTTCAAAACCAAAATGTTTTACAAGCGAGCTGTAACCTTTTTGCAGTTCACATTTGTGCTGCATACTTCATTAAAATGGTAGCATCTGATGCAAAACAAGAAGCCAAAAAAAAATAAAAACCTAAAAAACTTTCTTGTGGGTGGTATTAATTAATTTATTAAATAATCATTATTTAAAGATTTTGCATTAATCTTAAGTAATATCTTTTATACAGAAGAAGTGAAAGCTGCTTTGGAAAGGTTTAACAATTGTGAAGTAGAAGAAACTCAAGAAGTATTAGAAAATTTAGACGATAAAGGTGAAAACATTTATTTTGGCTCTCTATAAGGAAAAAGTCCATTTTACAATGATTTTTTGATAATTAGGGACACTCTAGAAACTTTCGGAGGTTCTACTACTGAAAACCCGTGGGCACTGTCCAGGTTTCTTAGAAAAATCAATAAAGAAATATTTATCTTATTTTCCATTTTGGTCAAGTCTAGAATATTAGTTAAAGATAAGTCAAACGACGTATTAACAAATAACCCTGTAGAATCGCGATTTAATGTGGTAAAAAATCATATTTCAGAAAAAAATTCAATCTTAATTGTAGGTACTAAATTTATTCAGGCAAAAAATTTTATACCGAAAATATGTATTTATTACCACAAAAAACCGTAAACGAAAAAGAAATTTAACTGAAGAGCTAAATTCTACTCAAGAAACCTGGAATAGGACACCCAAGCGGCGACAGAAAACTACAACACATCTCCGACAAACAAAACATTTGTCAAGTACGATAAATAACATTCAAACAGAAATTGAAAATAATTTCTATTCTAATTCTGTTTTTAAATATTGTGGTAAAGCCGAATAGGCAAAATATTTAGTAAAGTTAAAATGAATTAAATCTACTTCAAATTAACAGTAAATTCATTTACGTACAAGTTAATGTGACGTCAGACACGGGGAAATCTTAAGCAAAACCAAAATGAATTTAATCTCAGGCGAATGTACTAAAGTCAAATATTAAGTAAATCAAAAAATGAATGTAATCTCATATTAAATTCATTTGCGTACAATTAAGATGAAGTCAGCCACGTCTGGGGCGTTGACTGAACTGAGCGACACGTGTGCGCCAAGGTTGAATTCTTTCATGAATTAACAAAGAATACAACCGACGCCCACACATATTTTACAATTTTACCTAAATTTTGTAAAGCGAGCGACTTGCTGATTAAGCAGGTCGACGCGTCAGGTTCTCACGGGTAGTTCAATAAGTGGGAGTCGAGTTTCCAAATATAAGGAGCTCGAATTGCATTTAATTGACATGGTTAGACGCGATCCGTCAAAGTAGAAACATGGGCCTTACATTCAGAGAATTAGTGTAACCAAGATGTTGACCGCACTGTAAGATAATTTTGTTTATTAAGACTTAGACTAAGTAACTTTAGTGTGAAACAACTAAATTCTTTTAAGAACTTGATTGTGTTCAGAATTAATAAGAACTTGTTGTATTTTTAGTTATTGTTTATAAGGACGTATTTGTTTGGGATGTAACAGTAGTTGATCGTCAATTGTTAACAAGATGTTTTAAAGTAACAGTGAATAGAATTGGAATCATAATTGTAAAAGTTGGTAATGCTAAAGCCCCTTAATTAAATATCCGAATGTTAGTTAAAAGTCATTTTGTTTTAATCACCTCTCGCAAGCCAAGGAAAAGGTTCAAAGTGACGTTTACGGTTAAGACTCTACCTAATCTACTGAAGCTACTTGAATTAATATAGTTCATTGTTTATAACAAATATTAAATACGCCACAATATCATCAGTTTACTAACAGTTGTTTAAGTAATCTTCAAGCTGCATACATTGCAAAATTTATTGACTTGGATTTTGCAGATTTCTCAACTTTGTTTGAGGCAAGATGGGTTGCAAATTTTGTAATCGACTTATTTAACAAACTAGTTACAAAAAATTGGCGAAGAATCTTCGCTGGACTTTCCATACTTTTTATTTTTGAAATTTTGAATTTTTTTTCAGCTAGTTCTAATCAGCCGAGCTAGAGGTACAATCGCCCAGGACGCAATTTATGACATAGAAACTTCGGGCAAAAATTATTCGATTACCTTTCAAATTCTCTATTGATTTCCTAAGTAAAATTTTGAAATTCTTTTCAAGAAAAAATCTGCGCCCAAAAAAACATGGCTAACTTCCGTTTCCGGTTCCGGATTTTTTTGAAAAGCTTATTTTACAGATGTACTGTAATTATAGGCCCGCATACCAAATTTGATGAAAATCGGCCCAGTAGTTTTCGAGATATGACGATAACGCCACAGTCATTCATAAAAAAGTAATAATTAAAAAAGCTAGAAATCGGTAACTCTTTTAGAGAAGGATAGTTAATTTTAAATCCTAAATTAGGATCCAGCAACACCTACAATAGCCAAAATATTACAGTAATTTGATGACATAATTAAAGACTTTGCAACGAAAAAGTCCCGACAAGTTATTTAATAATAATCCTATATAATATGTAATAATGCTTTTATAATAAATAATTTGTATTTTCAATATAAATGAGCAGAGATAATATTTTTTTGAAAAAGTGGGTAATATAAACAAAAAAATATATATTGTAGTCACGCAGATTCGAACCTCCAACCTTTCAAGCGTATGCGGGTGGAAGCTTGGTGTCTTACCGCTGGACCAACACCGCCTTCGTTAAAACGGTGACTCCTGCCCTGATATTTATCTTCTGTCTTTGGAATGTGCCGTTTCCGAGAATTTTTTTTTTGAAATTTTGAAAAATTTTTTCAGCTAATTATAATCAGTAGAGGTAGGGGTACAATTTGGCGTTAGGTTTATAAAAATATGTTGATGCGTTTTTGGGAAAAAAAATGTTAAAGTCCAAAACTTCAAATGGTCATAAAAGGCGTTAGGGAAAAATTTTGGGGATGCGATCAACGCTATTTGAAAGGCATCTTGATTTACTATCGACATTTAAAAAAAATCGTGTGTGTCGTTTCCGAGAAAAGTTTTTTTGAAAATTTCCAAAACTGTCCGGACTTTTTCTTTTTGAAATTTTGAATTTTTTTTTCAGCTAGTTCTAATCAGCCGAGCTAGAGGTACAATTTGGCCTTAGATTTATAAAAATATGTTGATGCGTTTTTGGGAAAACCGTCCTTAAAGTTGCGCTTTTCAAAAATTCGCCGCGGGCGCAATTTGTGACATAGAAACTTTGGAAAAAATTATTCGATTTCTGTGCAAATTCTGTATTGATTTCCTACGTAAAATTTTGAAATTTTTTTCAAGGAAAAATCTGCGCCGAAAAAATCATGGCTAACTTCCGTTTCCGGTTCCGGATTTTTTTGAAAAGCTTATTTTATAGATGTACTGTAATTATAGGCCCGCATACCAAATTTGATGAAAATCGGCCCAGTAGTTTTCGAGATATGACGATAACGCACGCACCCACCCACCCACGCATAACGCCATAACTTTTCATTTTGAACAACTTTTCTTAGTAACACATTGGCGTACTGTGAACGGAAACAGTACTTTACCTGAAACGAAATTTACAAATAATGAATTTTATCAAAGTAGGCCGATCGCTCTGAAAATTCGAATAACGCCATAACTTTTCATGCTGAACAACTTTTCTTAGTAACACATTGGCGTACTGTGAACGGAAAAGGTACTTTACCTGAAACGAAAAGAGTTTTTGCTCAACTGTAAAGGTCTACTTGATTTAAAAGAATCGAAAGTAAACTAAAAATAAATTTCAGACCGAGCAGGGATTAATCCCAAAATATGAAAATCCAATTCGAAAATTTTTGGTAAATCATACCTATTGTCAACTCCATCCGGGGACACACTGTAGTTATCTGTGCAAAAAAAATTTAATTAGCACTAGTGATAAGTGTAGAACAAAGTATTATTCTTGGTTTTGTTTAATATGCGTCTATTAAAATTTAAAAAAAATAAAAACTGAACGTCAGCACATTGGTGGAATTCCGTATGCGTGCAAGGTGTGTTCACACATCTAAGCCAAATGCAGCAATCTGCAATTTTTCTATTTTTTGAGCATTAGGGATCTTCTGTCATTAGTTTGGAATAGTGCTACTAGATGTCGGAGGCATTCAGTTATTTAAACTGGGTGAGTCAATCTCACCTCAACAAAATTTAGCCACAGAGCATGTTACTTTGACCCACTTGAACTTGACTGCTTAACTTAACCTTACATTTTCTAAAGTTGTTAAATTGTTTCTATTTTCAATTTTGTTTGCTGTTTCATCAAGGTAAGACTAATAATGAACTTCAGTAAGTAATATTTTTTATTATTCATGCATATATTAATGCTTAGGGAACAAGCCGGAAAAAACACAATATACAGTAGGAACTTTTGGAGAAAGCATAGTAAACAATAACGGAAAAAGAGTAATAGACTTTTGCATACAGAATGAAATGATTGTAGCAAATACTTATTATGCTCACAAAGATATACACAAATACACCAGAACAAGGCTCAGACGAAACGAAAAGTCTATCATCGATCTTGTACTAATAGAAAGAGAAATTAAGGATGTCGATATATTAATAAGAAACGAGCCGGTGGAAATTATATGGGAAAAAATGAAAGAAACGATCATCAGCTCCGCCATAGAAACGTGTGGCATACAGAAATGTGGAAAGAAGATAAAGCAAACTTCCTGGTGGGATGAAGAAATACGAAGAGAGGTAAAGCAAAAGAAGAAGCTGTGGAAAATATATTTGAATAAAACAGACGAGAAAAACTATGAAGAATATAAAAAACAACGAAAAATAGTAAAAGACAAAGTTATAGAAGCTAAAAAGAGAAGCTGGGAACAGTTTGGTATGAAAATCGAGAGAGATGGAAGAGGAAATGCTAAGATGCTATACAAAACAATAAAAAGCCTTAGAAGTGAGAAAAAAGAATACACAATTGGAATAAAAGACAAAAACGGAAAAATGGTAACAAGAAATGAAGAAGTAATAGAAAGATGGTACCAGTACTTCACGGTCTTGTTAGAGGGACATGAGAATATCGGGGAAATGCCAAATAATTGGAACAACGAAAACATAACAACAGAAGAACAGGGAGATGACATAACTTTAGAAGAGGTAAATATTGCAATAAAAAATCTAAGTAATGGGAAAGCAGCGGGAATTGACAAAATAACAGCCGAAATGTTAAAGTATATGGGTGGAAAGGGGCAGAGTTTACTACATCAACTGATACTAAAAGTATGGAAAACAAAAACAATCCCCAATGACTGGAAGACAGCAGTAATAGTCCCAATATTTAAAAAAGGAGAGCGATACAAATGTGAAAATTATAGAGGCATTTCGCTTCTGAGTGCACCAAGTAAAGTGTACGAAAAAATACTGGAGAAACGGCTAAGAAAAGAAGTGGAAAGTTCAATGGCAGATACACAGTGTGGCTTCAGACCCGGACGTGGAACACAAGACCTCATTTTTAACATCAGACAGATATGCGAGAAAAAGATCAACTACAACAAATGCTTGTATGCCTGTTTTATAGACCTAGAAAAGGCATTTGATAATGTACCCCGGAAGGAAATATGGAAAACCTTAGAAGAACGAAGAGTCAATAAGCACCTCATAGAAGCAATAAAGAGTATATATGCAGATACTAACAACATCGTGAGAGCAAAAAATAACTGTTCAAGAAAGTTTGCGACAACAAAAGGCGTGAGACAGGGTGGGATATTAAGTGCACTACTGTTCATTTTGGTGATGGACAGCATATCACAAAAATGTGGGCAAAAAACTAAGGGTGTTAAGGTAGGAGTAAGAAAACTGAAGCCAATAATAGTAAAAGAGTTTATTTATGCCGATGACCTGGTACTACTCGCAGAAAATGAAGAAACAATACAAGGAAATCTGAATATATGGAATAATGAACTACAAAGAAGAGGAATGAAAATAAACGCTAAAAAGACCGAAGTGATGGTAATATGCAAAGAAGACAAATCGGCTAAGGTGAGACTCGGTAACGAGCAAATCAAGCAAGTTAGTGCATTTAAATATCTGGGATCAATAATAAATAGCAATGGGGACTTGGAAACGGACATAAATAACAGAATCAGCATAGTAGCAAGACTATATAAAGCACTACAACAAGTATTTTTAAATAAAAAAGAAGTTTCAAAGACAACAAAAGTAAAAATATACAAGTCCGTATTTATGCCTGCTTTAACTTACGGAAGTGAGTCATGGGTGGTAAACAAGCAGCAGCAGTCAAAATTACAAGCATGCGAAATGCGTATATTAAGAAGAATAGAAGGAGTTTCTCGAATAGACAAGATAAGAAATGTAGAAATAAGGAAGAGACTGAAAGTGCAACCTTTACAGAATCATATCGAAACAAATCAATTAAGATGGTGGGGACACATGAGGAGAATGCAGGACAATCGACTTACAAAAAATATATGGGAAATGGGAGTGGACGAAAAAAGAAGTAGAGGGCGACCAAGACACACGTGGAACGAAGAAGTGAAAAGGATATTGGAAAAGAGAGGAACCACATGGAGGGAGGCAGGAAAGCTAGCGGAGGACAGAAAAACTTGGAGAAAATTCTGCGACCAACAAACATCTGACCAACAACTCTAGAAATAACAACCTCGACACCGAAAGGTAGAAGAGGACAGGATTATGTATGTATGTATGTATTAATGCTTCAGATGCCAAACAATTACCGATCTCCCTTGGGAAGTCGAATGTACGCAAATTATACTGCAGAAAAATTAAATAGGGCTTTGGAAAGTATTCGTAATGGCGAATTAAGTCAGCGCAAAGCTGCGAAACATTACAACATTCCAGTAAGCACCCTAAAAAATAAACTGAAACAAAAGCATCAAAAGCAAACTGGTGGCCAACCAGTATTTTCACAAGAGGAGGAAACTTTATTAGCTAAACATGTGATTACGCTGTCAAATTTTGGATTTCCGGTTGATCGTTTTGAACTGCGTTGCATTGCAAAATGTTATTTGGATAAACGTGGTGTAAAAATCCGTTGCTTTAAAGATAATATGCCAGGTTTAATATGGGTAAAGGGGTTTTTGAAACGTCATCGGGAATTAACAGTTCTAATATTAAACGACAAAGAGCCGAAGTAGATTCCGCAATATTAAACAGATACTTTGACAACCTCGAACTAGAGCTAAATGGTATCCCACCAAATAATATCTGGAATTATGACGAAACAGCGTTGTCAGATGATCCAGGTAAAAAAAATACTTACAAAACGTGGCACTAAATATCCAGAAATGCTTCTAAATAGCAGCAAACAAAATGTTTCTGTAATGTTTTGTGGTAACGCGGCTGGAGATATAATGCCACCTTACGTTATTTACAAATCGGCCTGTATTTGGGACCAATGGATTCAAAATGGTCCAGCAGGAACACGTTACAACCGATCTAAAAGTGGGTGGATGGATAGTTACTGTTTTGAGGAATGGTTTAATGCGATGGTTCTACCTACTTTGAAAAAACAAGATGGCCCGAAAGCTCTGATAGGAGACAACCTCAGTTCACATCTTTCACCTGCAATTGTAGAGAAATGCCAAGAAAATGACATCAAATTTATATGTTTGCCTCCAAATTCAACACACCTGACCCAGCCTCTGGATATCGCGTATTTTCGCCCAATGAAAATTCATTGGAAAAAATTTTTGGGCGCATACAAACTAAAAGCAAAAAGATCGTCTTTGATAGAAAAATCCGAATTTCCAAACCTTTTACGCCAGCTAGTGGATGCTATGGATACGAACGGCATTTCTATTTTGCAAAACGGATTTAGAAAAGCTGGTATTTATCCCTTAAACCGCGCCGAAGTTTTATCTCGCTTGTCTAGAGCTGATGACCCAGACAACTCACATGTTGGCGAAGCCGTTTTAGAGTTTTTGCAAAAAACTAGATGTCCAGGAGACGATGAACAAAAGCCCCAAAGAAGGAAGAAACTGAATGTGAAAATGGGAAACCTGAAAACAAAAAGAAGAAAAACAAACAACAAAAGTTAAAACAACAAGAAAAGAAAAGAATGATCACTTCCTCTGATGAAACTTCCGACGATTCTGCTGGTATTTCAGACGATTTTGAGTTTTCTTCTGAAACTTCAGACCTCGAAGAAGTTATTACACATGAGGGGGATTACGTGATTGTAGTCTACGAAAATGACTATTACCCAGGAGTAGTTGTAAAGTATTCTGAAGATTATAAAACAGTCCAGGTCAGTGCAATGCAAAAAGTTACCAACCTTCTATGGAAATGGCCAAAAAAGGCAGATAAACTATTTTATCCGCTAGAGGACGTTATGGATGTAATAGCAACACCAAAAGAAACACACACAAGTGGACTATTTGAAGTTCCAGATATTGTAAAATACTTACCGAAACTGTAAATTACGTTTATAATTCGTTTTGAATAAATTTTCTGACTTTTCTGACTTATTTTAATTTTTTTTTTGGTAAAGAGTGGTCTAAACTTGCACCAAATAAATATTAGTTTGACGCACCTTCTTGTTATATGGCAATACAAGGCAAAAACGGACCTGAGCCAAAGTCACCTCGAATCATATCCTAAGATTGGCCCACTACAAAAAAAAAAGAATTCCAGTTTATTGTTCATGATATTAAAAAAATAAATACACTGTTGGGTAGCTCTAAGGGTCAGTCAAATATATACATGCCCAATAGCGACCAACATCTAATAACAAAAGAGGTGTATTAAATTATATGTTAAAAATGAGTCAAACTCACCTCGTTTTACACACGAAAAAAAAGCCGGTTCGCGGAGATACGCTGATTATTCACCAGAAGCATTAGAGGCATGTCTAAATGCTGTAAAATCGGGAATGAGTCAGAGAATAGCAGAGGATACATACAATGTGAATTTTTAAAAACTCAATTGCAGCAGGCCGTATTCTGACTTAATACAGACAGTTCTAAGGTTATTAAGACAGAATACGGCCTGCTGCAATTGAGTTTTTACAAAATCACATTGTATAAAATACCGAGGCGTACAATTATAAACAAACTGAAAGCGCGTCACACTAAAAAACCTGGCTATCCACCTACATTTTCTGAAGAAGAAGAAAGATCATTTGTCGCATGTGTTCACAGATTGAGCGATTTTGGCTTTCCGGTCAACGAATTCGAGCTACGTTGTATAATTAGGACGTACTTAAACCGTCAAGGAAGAAAAGTTGATCGTTTTTCTAATAACCTTCCTGGAAAAGAGTGGGTGAAATATTTCATGATGCGGCACCGTGATCTAACGGTTAGATTTGCTTCCAACATTAAGCGCAGTAGAGCTGCCATTAATGAAACAACTTTAAGACCATATATTGAAAATATGCAGAAAACAATAGAAGGTATTCCACCTGAATGTATATACAATTATGATGAAACCAACTTAACGGACAATCCTGGCCAAAAGAAAGTCCTTACTAAACGTGGCATAAAGTACCCGGAAAGAATATGCAATTCTTCTAAGAGCAGCGTGTCCTTAATGATGGCAGGAAATTCAGCAGGGCAACTTCTGCCACCATATATTGTTTATAAATCAAACCACATGTGGAATACATTGACAGAGAATGGCCCAAAAGGTGCGCGATACACTAATACGTCTTCTGGATGGTTTGAATTTCAAACCTTTAGCGATTGGTTTAACCCTTATGATACCGTAAAAACGTACACCTTCTATCTCCCAGACGGAGTACCCGGGTACTACCTCTATATACTTTGTTTTCGCGCGCCATAGCTCATTTTTTATTGTTTGTTTATGCTTTGTTCTCAAATTTCATGTGTGAGAATGATGAAATTGTGATGCTCAGGGCGTCAGTTGCGTCATTTACGAGCTAGAGTGCAGTCGATTTGTGTGTGTGCTTCAACAAAAATGGAAGTAAATCCAAACGAACCGGTGGCTGGACCGAGTGGTTTTGGCACTTCAGGTGCTCGATTACAACGGTAAGTTTAGTAATAGTTCTAATTATTATATGTGCTGTGTACCATATTACCATATAACCATATTAGGTAGCTATTTTTTGTTTTCTCTATACGTTGCAGGTCGGCAAAAGACTCATTACCTTTGGACTCCATGGGAAGTATTCGACTTGATCGGTAAGTTTATGTTCGCCTACTTACGTGTTATGTACTCGAATCATCTAATATGTACATATTTATTTTATATGTATTTATTAATTATTGTAGTTTGACCGAAGAGCAACTAATGCGTTTATACCACCAAACGCCGAGGACTCCGACGTAGAAGATCTAGCTGAAATCGAAAGAATGTCAGATGCAATTGAAGTTCAATCAGAGTGCGATGACGAAATAACTGAGGATGAAGATAATCAAGATGACTCCCATACTTCCACAGAAAATGGAACTCCTGGAAAATTTACCTCCCGCGACCAAACAATTTGGAAAAAGTCCCCATTGCCAACATCACAAACACGTTCAGACAATATGATACGTGAATCAGGTAAAAACAACACACCTATTTCATTTCGCCGTACAATATATTACCATATAGGGTAGTGCTGTCCAAGATTGCGCAGTCTGCAAGATTGCGCAACGGCTATTTTAATACTATAGCTGCAATTTGATGTTGCAAAATGCGCAGTGTTACAAACATCTTACAATTCTTGTTACACGGCAGAAACGATTGTGGTGGTGATCAACTGTGTTCGCCTTAAATTTAATTTTATAGTTACGTGCTCCACTGGCTATAACTTTCTTGCTGCACGGGGTAAGTCTGTTACTCTTTGATTTTGTATATATGTTGAATCTAGCTTATTTTACCTATTAATTATAGTATCAACTAATGTTTTTTGGTTAAAAATCCTAACCTAATTTCCAATCCATCGTTAGTTTGCCTCCTAAACTCAAGTAGCAGTTATTTTACAAGATTGCGCAACTTCGCGTTTATAAGATTGCGCGGTATTTACAAGACTACGCGCGTTGGTTAATGCCTGTGTTTTCTGCTTTTCCCTGCAGGATTGCAATGTCTTCGTATAAGCGAAAAAGTAATAGAGAACTGAAGTTTACAAACCAGATTTTAGAAGAAATTCATAAAAAGTTAGAAAATGGTCAAAGTAAACGAGAAATTGCACGAAATCTTGGAGTGCCCGAATCAACTTTGAGAAATAGATTAAAACTGGGTACCGTTCCAACTTCATTGGGACGTTTTAAGACAACATTTAATGCGGAAATGGAAAAAGAACTTGCGCAACATATCCGCCATTTGGACGTAAGATTTTATGGAATAACGCTTAAAAGTCTTCAAGTTTTAGCATACCAATATGCTAAACGGAACCACATTGATCATCCGTTCAATAAAAATAAACAAATAGCGGGAAGAACATGGGCTACAGGTTTTTGCAAAAGACATCATCTAAGTTTAAGACAACCAGAAAAATGTTCTTTAGGTCGAATGATGGGATTTAATAGACAGCAGGTGGGCAGTTTCTTTGAAAACTTACGTACATTGTATGAGAAATACAACTTTACCCCTAACAAAATTTACAATATGGACGAGTCCGGAATATCGACTGTGCCCAATAAACCACCTAGGGTATGTGCTCCAAAAGGAAAACGATTGGTTGAGAAAGTCTCAAGCGCAGAACGTGGTCAGCTGGTTACAGTTGTATGTTGTTTTAATGCAGGTGGAGGATACATCCCCCCAGCAATAATATTTCCCAGAAAGAGGATAAGACTAGAGTTATACAAAGATGCTCCAACTGGTTCCTTACCACTGATATCGGACACCGGATACATAAATGGGGATTTATTTCTTGAATGGCTGAAACATTTTAAGGAACACAGCCAGCCTAGTAAAGCTTCCCCAGTTCTTTTAATCCTAGACAACCACGTTTCCCATTGTACCTTAGCAGCAGTAAACTACTGCCGTGAAAATTCTATTCATCTTCTTTCTTTACCGCCACATGCGAGTCATCAGCTTCAACCTCTCGACAAAGGCTTTTTTGGACCGTTAAAAAGTGCCTATAGTCAAGAATGCGATAAATGGTTGGTAAACAACCCAGGAATGGTAATCACGCAGAGAGATGTTTCATTTCTTTTTAAATCGGCTTATTTAAGAATAGCAAATATTGAAAAAGCTGAAAAGGCATTTACCGCGACAGGAATTCTACCATATAATCCAAACAAGTTTAGTGATGAGGACTTCGCTCCATCCGACGTTACTGATAAAATTGTAAATGAGAACTTGAACTCCGAAACAACTGGACCAGCAAATACTACAAATCAATCGCATGCTACTACAACTTCTGACCAGCAAATTATGGAATTAGAGAACGTTACATTTATCGAATTAGATCAAAATGAAATTAACAACCTAGACTTCAATGCCATGGAGTTTGTTGATGAATCTGGTATTGCAATACCGGTGCAACAGTACGAAAGACTGCCGCAACCTGTAAATATACTGTATGATTTTGCATCCCTACTCGCAGCTGCATCCCGTTTGTGGGGGTAGCAGGCGGGCTCTAGTCTCACTAGACGTGAAAACCTCGCATGACAAGCAGGTTGTTAATCTTGTTTATATCTTTTAATAGCAGAAGTTTGTTCAGCTATTTGGTTAGCATTTAATAATGCCAATGTTGTGTGTCTCTTAATTCTAACATTAATAATAAATAATTAAATTTTACATGAAGTTTAATTGAAGAAGTAAAGCAAGCGTTTCCCTTTAGAGCCGTTTGTGTCCACAGTCCACTGCAATCTTGTTTTATGTGCTTAATTGCTACATAAATTGGTCCTTCAGCCGGATTTTAATCAACAAACAGTTATTCCATGAATAACGATATATGTTGTGTGTGATCCAGTTTTAAATAAACATTTCGGCATTTACGTCCCCATGTGTAAGACGAAGAGCACGCATCCGTGTTCTACATGCTGAAGAGAGACCACAACATAAAGGCACGCTCTAAGGTCGTGAATACAAGTTTCACAGGTGTCTTTTTCCGGCGTTTGTTTAGTCTGGGACGGCGGCGCGTTTTGTCTGTCGGCAAATAAATGTGAGTATTCCTTCCTTATCTACCTATTACCTATTACATTGACGGCGGCTTCAAAATTAAATTCGTCGAATTTTATTGTTGCATATTTGAAGCGGCAATTAGTAACACGTTTTTTACATTGTGCTTTGACATCCTGATGGCATTTGTTTTTGCTAATTTTTGTCATATCAATTAAATCGTACAAATATTTGAGTACGTTTTTGTTGCGAAAGATACGTCGCGTTGTCAGCTTGATATACAGGTGCAGTTCGCTTACGAACTCTATTTACGATTCACACCTTGTGTTAAATGTTTTTTGCCATTGCAACTTAACCCGGCGTTGGTAAGGTGAAAAAATGGAACATAAGTGGTAAGGTGGGGTGTAACAAACCCCAGTAGTTTTTATTAAATAAAACATGCTTATGAAGTATTTTTGGATCTATTTAATGATTATTAGTTTAATTATACATTATTTATTTAAATTAAAGAGAATATATATTAATAACAGCGCTAGTAAAAATATAATTAAAAAAAAACTAAAATTAGTCATTTCTTGGAATGAGAACAACCTACATAGATGTAATTGTCATTTAAAAAAAAACTATGGCCTATTTTAACACAAAACAAATTTTTTATAACTATAAACTTAATATGCAATCAATTAAAATAAAAAGTATAGAGATATATTAATAAATATAAAAAATGCTTAAATAAGATACAAAATTGTTTGCACTTCACCTTCAAAAATATTGTAACACAAATGGTAAGGTGGGGTTTGTGACACCCCAGAGTAATTTATTTGTCTGCCAATAGCGTTAGAGCCTACGACTTATTAAAATATTAATATGAAACGCAAGTCAAATGTCTCAAGTGAAGCTACTAGAACCCGCAGGTCTGTAATTAAATGTTGACTGAAGTTGCAGCCTGATAAAAACGCGTGGGGTTTGTCACACCCCACCTTACCAACGCCGGGTTAATTACGTTCGATTGGGCTTTGTTCTATTTAAAGCATTTTTATTTTAAAGTTATTTTGGCCATTATTCGATTAATATGGCACCTAATAAAGAAGTAAAATTATTACTTATTAGCGCTCAACACATAATGGAGCAAGTACAAGACTTCGGATTGTTACTCAGTTCTACTGATGAAAATTTATTAGAAGCCGATTTAAAACGGCTCCAAATTGAATTCGAGTACTTTAAGCCGCTATTGGATAAATACGAAAGAGCTATTAGTTCAATAGCAGCTAGCGATGCGAGTAGTGATACGTTACCAACGTTTGCGGATTTTCGTAAGCAATATTTTGGATTTATGGTCACAGCTGAAAGTTTATTACAGGAGAACAAACTAAAAATGGCTTCTCGTAGTAATTCAGCAGAATCCCTTGCTAACAGCCGCGTCACAAGAGATAATATCAACCTCCCAAAAATTTCGCTACCATGCTTTGACGGGAGTTTCCAAAATTTCAGAAGTTTTTTCGAAACTTTCGAAGCTCTCGTAGGCTCTAATGCTGACCTATCCCAAATGGAAAAATTTCTGTATTTAAAAAATTGTTTGAAAGGTCCTGCCGGCAAAATGATAAATGAACTCAAATCTACAGAATCAAATTTCAACGTCGCGATCCAGTTGCTTAAAGCGCGCTACGAAAACAGAAAACTATTAATTTTCAGTCATTTTGATGCGCTGTTCGAATCCCCTAAATTGACAAGGAATTCAAACTTAAGAGAATTTTATGATAACCTTATCAAACATTTACGGGCAGTTGAAAACGAAAACATGACCGACGTCGAGTACAAGGACGCAGTCATTGCCTACATAGTGAAGAATAAATCTGACCCTCATACCTCGGCAAAATTCGCCGAAAAATTCCCCAAGAGAATTCCGTCAATTCAGGAAATTTCTCAATTCTTATCAGAGAGGTGTAATGTCATTGACGATTCGAGTAACGTCACCAAACCTTTAAATTCCCCTAAGAAAAGTAATATTAAGGGATCTTATGCGCTAGCTCAAACGTCGTATTCATGTGCCCTGTGCAAGGAGCAACACCTTTTAAATCGTTGCCCATCCTTTTTGGCCTTATCTACTAAGGCTCGTTTTCACAAGGCAAGATCTTTAAAACTTTGCCTAGTGTGCCTTTGTCACGGCACCAAATCGAAGTGTACATCTACCTTCAATTGTAAGCACTGTAATCAACGACATAATACGTTACTCTGTTTCAAGGATGCGGGGCTTTCCCACCAAAATAAAGGCCACCCAAGCTCGAATAATCCGAGTCCCTCTCCTGGTGCTCCAGAAGCACTTCCCTCGTCAGCTGGAACTACTACCAGCATTTCTACTTGCAATTTTTCTAGAACCGCGGAGGTCCTATTAGCCACTGTCCAAGTCAAGGTCAGCAGTGGCAACGAGAGTTTCACCGTTCGTGGCCTGCTAGACCCCGGTTCACAACATAATCTTATTACCGAGGGTTTATGCAAAATTTTAAATTCTCCATGCAAACCCATTAATCTCATTTTAAGAGGAGTAAATGACGCCGTTTCGTCTTGCTCAAAATACACCTCTGTGGATTTAGAATCCACTACTAGGCGTTTCAAATCAAACATCGACTGTTTAGTCGTACCTACAATTACCGACCAGCTCCCTCGAGTTCGGTTCAACAAGGATCTTCTAGATATTCCATCTCATCTACGTCTCGCGGACAGTTCTTACAACAAACCCGGAGACATCGATATTTTGCTTGGATCTACCATGTTCTATAAAATACTTTTACCTCAAAGGGTTTCGTTAGGTACTTTCTTGCCGACCTTGCAAGGCACATTATTAGGCTGGGTTGTCGCAGGTGACTTACCAGCCAATTTTGCTTCCTCAAGCGCCTTTCGTCGTGAAACTTCGACGATATCGTGTCATGCCATAACTGAGGCCAGTGATCCTGATCTGGACCTACATCAGTCATTAACCAGATTTTGGGAATTAGGTAATCCCGTTCCCATTAGCAAGCAATCATTACTCTCAGACGAAGAGAGATTTTGCGAAGAGCAATTCACGAACACCATTCGTCTGGATGACACTGGTCATCTGGTGGTTTCAATACCATTCAATGCGAAATTATCGTTGTTAGGTGATTCCAAACAAACAGCAGAATCCCGTTTCTTTCATTTGGAGAAACGACTCCAAAAATCTCCTGAGCTTCTCAGAGAATATTCCAAATTCATGGCTGAATACGAGTCCATGGGTCACATGACCAAAATTTCTGAATCCGAAATTCATAACCCTACGGTATCCAGTGTCATCAAGACTATCAACGGTTGCATTGACACCGCGGACGTTCCTCCGCAATTTTATCCACATCATGCTGTAATCAAACAGTCATCCATTACGACCAAGTTGCGTGTGGTTTTCGATGCCAGCGCAAGGTCATCTACAAACATTTCGGTCAATGAAACACAGGTTACCGGACCTCAAGTCCAAGACAACCTATTCGACATTTTACTTCGCTTTCGAACGCATCCAGTCGCCCTATGCGGTGACATTGCGAAAATGTACCGGATGATCAATGTTGATCCTCCTTGTCGTAAATTTCAGCATATTCTTTGGAGGGATAACCCTGAAAAACCCCTCGATATCTACCGTCTGAATACGGTCACGTATGGCACTACGTCAGCCAGTTATTTGGCTACACGGTGTTTAAAGTACCTCGCTGAGTCGCATAAAGATTCCTTTCCGGAAGCTTCCGAGGTCATTTCCAAACATTTCTATATGGATGACCTACTATTTTCCACGGACTCGGTGGAAGGTGCCATAAAAATCAAGGAAAACCTTTCCGTCATACTTTCCTCAGCTGGATTTACAATTCGTAAATTTCTTTCAAACGTACCGGAAGTTCTCGATACCGCGAGCTCCGGAAGTATTGAATTCGCTACATTGCCCACTGAGGAGCGTTCTGATTCAAAAACGCTAGGTATTCATTGGAACTCATTGAACGATTCCTTATTTTGTAGCATCAAACTACCTGACCAGAAGTCAGTACCTACCAAAAGGAAAATTTTATCCGTTGTGTCGAAACTTTTCGATCCTTTAGGGTTCCTTTCCCCACTTGTCATTCAAGGCAAACTACTCATTCAAAGAGTATGGCAGCTCGGGCTAGGTTGGGACGACCCTATCCCAGAAGTCCTCTATTCCCAATGGTCTAACTTCAAGGATCAACTTGTAGGTTTAAGCAGCATCCGTATTCCAAGGTGCGTTGCATCGGCACCTTCTAATCTTGCCGCCGCGTACGAGCCTGCTGCGTCGTCTAGTTCCCTCGCTTCTTATTCGCGGGTCGAACTGCACGGTTTCAGCGACAGCAGCTCCGTCGCGTTTGGTTGTTGTTTTTATGCGCGCTATGTCCTCCTTGACGGCAGCGTGCGCAGCAACTTACTATTCTCCAAATCAAAGGTCGCTCCATTGCGCACTGTCACCATCCCTCGTTTAGAGCTCTGTGCCGCTGTGCTAATGGCACAATGGTGTTTCAAAATACTTAATTCTCTAGACATTGTTTTTCATAACGTTTTTCTGTGGACTGATTCCAAAATAGTATTAAATTGGATTAACTCCGCCCCAAACAATTACAAGGTCTTTGTTGCAAATCGCATCGCAGTTATTCAAGAGTGTACTAACTCTGAGGATTGGTACCATGTTGCCACGTCAAATAATCCTGCGGACCTAATTTCACGCGGAACAAATGTCTCTGACC
Source organism: Melanotus villosus (assembly GCA_963082815.1). NCBI lineage: Eukaryota > Metazoa > Arthropoda > Insecta > Coleoptera > Elateridae > Melanotus > Melanotus villosus. The sequence continues at coordinate 15,758,551 of OY720425.1, read as the reverse complement.
TGCAATCCAATAGATTATGGTTTCAAGGTCCAGAATTCCTCGTTAACGGTGAGCCCCAGTGGAACGTCAATTCTAACATTATTGATTCAAATGAATCAAACGAAAGGAAACATACAACCTTGATAAACGCTACCTTCGCGCGGTCAAGGGATCCTATTTTCGAAAAATATTCCTCTCTAGGAAAGCTACAAAGAGTCTTCTCTTATGTTCTCCGATTCATACATAACAGTCGTAATCCCGACAAACAAAATGGACCATTGAAGGTCAATGAACTTAAAAACTCCTTGCTAGCGCTAACCAAGCTATGTCAGCAGGAGTCATTCTCTATGGAAATTAAGGCCATAGAGAGCAATCGTAACTTGACATCTTCCAATATTCAAGCCCTCAATCCCTTCTTGGATGCTTATGGGTGCCTTCGCGTTGGGGGTCGGTTAACAAATTCTAACTTTGGGTATGATAAAAAACATCCATTGTTGTTGCCCAAAAACCACAAACTTACCGAACTAATTGTTCGCAGTTACCACAAGGAGCTACTACATGGTGGCGCACAACAATTGCTCTACAACATTAGAGAACGTTTTTGGCCAATCGGTGGCCTTTCTCACATTAAAAAACTTTTAAGGACTTGCGTTCCGTGTTTTCGAACCAAACCAGTTATTCGGCACCCTTTGATGGGAAATATGCCCGGAAAAAGGCTGAAGGCAGTCTACCCGTTTTACAACGTCGGTTTAGATTACGCCGGCCCAATAATGGCAAAAGACAGAAGCACAAGGGGTGCGCGCCTCACAAAATGCTATACTTGTGTATTTGTTTGCATGATAACTCGTGCCATACATTTAGAACTTGTTACGTCCTTGTCTACGGACGCCTTTATAAACATGTTAAAACGATTTATCGCTCGTAGGGGCATCCCTAACTGTATGTCAAGTGACAACGCTACTAATTTTCGAGGTGCAAAGAGTAAACTTGATAACTTGCACTCGCTACTACACGCGAAAGAGTCGCGGGACAAAATTACTAATTTTGTATCAAACTTTTCAATCAAATGGGAATTTATAAACCCAAGGGCGCCCCATGAAGGTGGTCTTTGGGAAGGGGCTGTTAAATCAGTCAAAACACATTTGAAACGTGTTCTCGGTAACGCGAATTTGGTATTTGAACATTTGTACACGACTCTAACAATGATAGAGTCAATTTTAAACTCAAGGCCGTTATCCCGAATCTCTGCTGACCCTGATGACCTTACCCCATTGTCTCCTGCTCACTTTCTAATTGGCCGTCCATTAAACTCCTTACCGGAACCCAATATTGCTCACCTTCCGGAAAATCGCTTACGACTTTTTCAACGATCTCAACAAATGGTTCAACATTTTTGGAAGCGTTGGAGCAAGGAGGTAGTCTCTGACTTTCAGCGGCGTCAGAAATGGTTCAAGCATCTGCCGGACCTCCTCCAGTTAGACACCGTCGTCATGCTTCAAGACGACAACTTGCCTCCACTTCAGTGGCTTCTTGGCCGTGTCATTCAGCTCCACCATGGCCACGACAACGTTCTTCGTGCTGCCTCCTTAAGGCTGGCAAATGGAAGTGTTGTGCGTCGTTCCGTGCATCGTTTGTGCGTGTTGCCAACGCAGTGCTAGTTGCGTTATTAATTGTGTACTTCGTTACAACTCTATATGTTTAACTGTTTAGAACTTTTAGTTTTTTTGTATCACAGTTGCAGTTGTTATATTACCATGTATCATTTGTTTTTTGGGAGTTCTTCCTCCCACATTTATTGTAAATATTTGTAGTTGTGTTTGTCGTTATTTGTGCCATTTACTGTTCAGGTATCATTTGTATCTGAGTCTCGTTGAAATCTGGTTGATTTCAAGGCGGGGAGTGTATGATTTTGCATCCCTACTCGCAGCTGCATCCCGTTTGTGGGGGTAGCAGGCGGGCTCTAGTCTCACTAGACGTGAAAACCTCGCATGACAAGCAGGTTGTTAATCTTGTTTATATCTTTTAATAGCAGAAGTTTGTTCAGCTATTTGGTTAGCATTTAATAATGCCAATGTTGTGTGTCTCTTAATTCTAACATTAATAATAAATAATTAAATTTTACATGAAGTTTAATTGAAGAAGTAAAGCAAGCGTTTCCCTTTAGAGCCGTTTGTGTCCACAGTCCACTGCAATCTTGTTTTATGTGCTTAATTGCTACATATACTTAACAATTCTGTTCACCTGGAACAAGTAGACCCTAAACCCTCAACATCAAAGAAAGTTCCAGTGCCACAGTATCGTGAAACCACACCATCTCCGCCGATAGATTCGGTGTCTCCACAAGATCTACATCCGCTACCCAAAGTTTCGATGCCCCAGAAAAGAAGACAGCGAGGAAAAAAATCAGAAATCATGTCCAGCACTCCTTTCAAAACTGAGTTAGAAAATGCCAGAAAGTTCGCAAAGAAAGCACTTGCGAAGCGAGTAATTACCAAAAAAGCAAAAACTACTAAAAATACAAGAACTAAAATATCCCAAAAGGATTACTTCTGTCCACGCTGCAAAGACATATATGAGGAACCTACAGTAGAAGACTGGATTCAGTGCTTTTACTGTAAAAACTGGTGGCATGAAAATTGCACCGCATATTCTGGCTGTGGACGATTTAAATGTGAAGAGTGTTGAAGGCGCAATCTTACAGTCTACAAAGCGCGGTCTTGTACAACATTGTATACAAGATGGCGCATGTGCAGAGTTTCATTAAAAATTTTATTTTTATTTTGTATTCAGCATTATTGTTTGTTTCTATTATTATTTGCTTAATAAACACATATACCTACTTGTATAAATTTTTGTATAATTACCACCACCATGTGTGACATACTATTAGCCTAAAGAATTTAAGTGCGCAATCTTGGACAGCAATACCCTACATAATTTATTATCAGGCGGGCCACATCGAAGTAGCAACTTATTGACACATCTAGATATCTTGAATTTGATATTTACGGATGAAATGAAGCTCATTATAATCAGAGAAACAAATCGCAAAGCAAACCATTGCATCAATAAACATAATCAAGCCCATCCCGATAGACAAAAACAGTGGAAAGCTATTACACTTGATGAATTTAACGCCTTTCTGGGAATATCGGTCACCGCAGGTGTTCACCATTCTAACTCGGAACACGTAAATGAATTATGGAAGAACGATGCGTTACCGATCTACAGAGCAAGTCTTAGCCGGGCAAGATTCCAAGACCTACTGAAATACATCCGCTTTGATAATGTGCATACACGGGCAGAGCGACAAGCAAGGGACAAGGCAGCCCCAATCAGAGACATTTGGATAATGCTAAATCATAACCTACGCCGTCACTTCAAGCCATATGAAAATCTAACCGTCGATGAACAGCTTTTTCCGTACAGGGGCAGTGGCGGCTCGCCAGGGTAGGCAAGATAGGCACCGCCTACCCTGCTGTTTGTATCGAAAAGAAAAAGAAAGATGTTTTGATAATTAATAAATAAATATATTATAATCAAATATTCAAAAACACTTTTTGCAATTTCGTTTTCTTGAATTTAATTCAGCTGCTACAGCGCAACCCCTGCTCAGCAAACCACCTGTAAAACTAGCGCGTATCTCTGGATAACCGAAAACCAAGCCGAGCTCGTAAGCAAGCAGCGGCATAGGCAGGCACTGCCAGAGTTCGCCTGCATTTATCTGATTTATCATTAGTTTTCTACACGCGCTATGATTCTATCTCGTTTGCAGTTGCATTCTTTTGTGGGCAGGTTTAGGGAAAATTATGCGAGGATTAGGCGATAGATTCGTTCGCCTTCGAATAGTTTCGGGTATTCCGATCGCTTTAGCGAACCCACTTGACTTCCAAACATTAAATCATTAAGTGTGTTACATGTTAAATTTACACGTGGGATTCCCTGCAATTTTGTCTACCTGTGAATCAGCTGCGATTGTATTGACTTGCTTCGCCAGCGAATAAACCAGATAAGTCGTTTTTATTTTATCTGAATTTAATATTATGGATGTTTTGCATGATATAATATGTAGTTTGCTGGTCACGGCGAAGCAATTCTGAGCGTAGAGAAATTGTCGAACATGGCCGCCCCTTACCAAGCGTATTAATTTTATCTCCTGATTAAAAAAAACGGTAAAACGTTTTCTCGTTCTTTTAACATTCTATATTATGAAACTCACAAGTGGCTTTGTGCAAGTTTTTATAAAAAGAAATTGTTTTGTTGGCCCTGTTTGTTATTGTCTATCCTAAAACGCAATGTGTGGGTTTGTCAGGGATATTCAGATCTTAAAAACCTACCAGCTAGTATTAAAAAACATGAATCGTCTAAAGATCACATAAATAATTTTTTGGGGTTGAAACGCATGGAAAAAAATGCGACGATTGAAGATGCTTTAAACGTGCAAGCAGGTTTATCAATGAAAGCATATAACGAGGATGTAAGAAAAACTAGGGTTTTATTGTCGTATTTAATTGATGTAACTGTTACGTTGGCAAAACAAGAGCTTGCTTTCCGAGGGCATGATGAGACGAAAACATCTTTGAATAGTGGTAACTTTCGTGAAATATTTAATCTTACCATCAAACGTGATTTAGAAATTCCGGAACATATGAAAAAAATACAGGGTGTTTTTTCTGGATTGTCGAAGACGATACAGAATGATTTAATTGACTGTATAGCCGAGCACGTTATGGATACTATTCGAGAAGAAATCAATTCTTCGTGTTTTTTGCAATTCTAGCAGATGATACCACCGACATCGTCGAAAAGTCACAGTGTGCTCTTTCAATAAGATTTGTTACTAAATCTGGCGAAATTAAAGAAAGATTCTTAGGGTTTCATGATGTAAGTGAGAATAAAACAGCAGATGGTTTGTACACAGTCATCAGTAATATTCTTGCCCCATTTAATTACAAAACAAAACTGGTTGCAGTGTTATGACGGGGCAAGTGTAATGGCAGGTCTTTTGAATGGCTTACAGATGAAAATTAAAAATAATGCTCCGAATGCCCTTTTCACACATTGTTGCGCCCATCGTTTGAATTTAGTGTTGCAAAATGGATCAAACTGTATTAAGGAATGTCGAATATTTTTTAAAACACTTACAGCTATACCGGGATTTTTTCATCAATCTTCAAAACGAACCGTTGTCCTTGATGCCGTTTTGGGAAAAAGGATTCCCACGGCTTGTGAGACTAGATGGACATCTAGATCCAAAATTTTACATGTTGTACATTCTGAATCGGAGCAACTTAAAAATGTCTTTTTAAAAATAATCGAAGATCCGTCCTCAGCAGGTGATTCCATCAATAGTGCTAGAGGTTATTTGAAACAATTAAATAACATGCAATTTGCTTTTTTGACAACGGTTTATAATGAAATATTTAATATTACAGATATTCTCTTCAAAATTTTGCAAACAAAATGTTTAGATGTGAATTACTGTCAAAAACAGATCAGTAGTGCTGTAACTCGAATAAAAAATTTGAGAACAGACAGCAAGTTTGATGAATTGTATATAACCAGTACTAGGAAATTAACAAACCACGAACAATCACCAAAAAGAATAAAATTATACAACTTGGAAACTGAGACTGTAGCTTATAGAGCTTTGTATTTTAATATAATTGATAACATCCTAGGCCAATTAGAAATACGTTTTCAAGATTTCAGTCGCTTAGAATACTTTGCTTTAGCAGATTCTACCAAATTTGACTCTTTTAGTAAAAAAATTCCCGATGATTTAGTAAACATTTTACTAGAACAGTTTAAGATTATTTTTGAGAAACAACGTCTTATCAACGAATTAAGTGTAATTTATAATGACCAACAATTTAAAAATAATCTGAAGGTTGATCAAATATTAAAATTTTTTATCGAAAATGATTTGTTAGAAGTTTTCCCCGAAGCGTATAAGCTGTTTGTTTTAATTGCTACCATTCCAGTTACCACCTCTTCAGTTGAACGCAACTTCTCCTGTTTAAAAAGAATTTTAACCTATTTGCGTAATTCGATGTCGCAAAACAGATTAACTTCGCTTGCGTTACTGTCAATTGAAAAGGAACTGCTAATTAAATTATACAGTGAAGATGATTTTATGGACAAAATAATTCACAAGTATTCGCTTTTGAAAGACAAGAATTAATCTGATTTATAAAACATAAGTAGTTGTAAAATATGTTCTGAATGTTAGTTGTTCAAAGGTTTTGACTGGCAGTCGACAGATTGTACTGCAAAACCTTTTTTCGTTTTTTAACATTTTTAATTGGTTTGAAAACGGAGATAGAGTTGCCTCCGAAGCGTTACTGTTACTGTTCTTCAGTGCCTACCCTGCCTGAAACGTCACGAGCCGCCACTGTACAGGGGTAGAACGAAATTTACCCAATACATCCCATCGAAACCAGCGAAGTACGGGATTAAAGTTTTTTGGGTAGCTGATTCCAAAACGGGTTACCCATTACAGGGAATAATTTACACAGGTAATAAACAGATTTTTTTTCGTTCCATTTCAATAATGAAAGTGTTTGTCTTTACAGGTAAAGAACAAGGACAAGCACGCCAAGTCAATGTTGGAGAGAGAGTAGTATTGAATCTATGTCAATATTACAAAGGCTCCGGTAGAAACATCACTACCGACAATTTTTTTACCTCACTCCCCTTGCTAAACTACCTCAGAGAACAGGGGCTCACTTTAGTTGGAACATTGAGGAAAAACAAACCCTACATCCCAACAGAATTGCTACCATCGAAGATCAGGGAAGTAACATCAAGCCTTTTTGCTTTTCGTGATGAAGGAACTTTATGTTCCTATGTACCTAAGAAGAACAAAGCTGTTGTGTTGCTTTCCAGTATGCACACAACTTCAGAAATAGATGACACGACTAAAGGCAAGAAACCTGAAATAATTCTGTACTATAATTCTACCAAAGCCGGAGTTGATCAAATGGATCAAATGGTAACGCAATACACGACTAAGAGAAGAACAAATCGCTGGCCACTGGCCTTTTTCTATAACATTTTGGATATTGCTTGTTTGGCAGCGTACATCATTTATACTGAAAACAATCCACAAATTACCTGTAAAACTGATCGTCGTAGATTATTTCTAAAAAATCTAGGAAGAGATCTCTGCCTACCCTCCATAATAAAAAGAAGCAAGGAACCGCTAGTCAAGCGGGTTTTTTTTGTGAAAACCGCGATGGAAAACGTTCTTGGCGTAAAAATAGCCACCGTACATAACCCACCACCAGCACCAACCCCCGTCCAAGAACGTGACAAGACCGGGCGCCTGAAGTTCACTGGTTACTGCATTATGTGTAAGACCGCGGATGAAAAGAGGAAAAGGAGAACGCGCAAGAGATGCTATAAATGCAAGAACCCAGTGTGCGACGAACACACCAACCCAACTACTGTATGCAGAAAATGTGTGGAATGAAGATACGACTTGTTTATCCCAAAATCATGCATCATTATTTACTTTTTTATCTTTTTGCTTACTTTTTAATGCTTTATATAAAACTTACGCATTATAGTTACCTGTTTACTATTTATATATCTACAATATACAAATAAATACTATCCAATTACGCATTTATTATTACAGAAATCGTTTTGTATTGATATAAACCTAAAGAGTACCGGGGTACTCCATACGGGAGACACAAGGTGCACTTTACAAAATTGTAAAAAAAAATCTTTGATTCCACTATTTTGACCAAAAATATGTTTTTCATGGGTAAAACTATTTAGTGTGAGATGTCAGGAAAATTGTAACCAAAAGAATTGAGATCATCCATGTTTTCCGGATACTTGTAGTGGGTTAGGTAATAAAAGAATAAAGGTGAACAACTAGAAGTCTTTCCCACTTGATATATTTAAATTTACAAAGTCAGCAAACCAGGTTTCATCTCATAGAGACATTATCAATGCTAAAAATAAAGTACATTTACAAACTCAAAAAGAGCTAAAAAACGCAATCTAACCAAAGCAAAAAACAGGTAAAACATAGCAGGATCAGACAATTAACCAACCAAGGTACCGAGTTCTCTAAAAAACGAAAAAAACGATATTAAAATTGTCTGATCCCGCTATGGAAAATGAAGTCCTAACATCTGGACATTCAAAAGGCAAAAGTAACGTCTGAAGGAAATACAAAAAGGAGTAACAAAATGGATACCATATGCTAAAAGCAAAAGATAAAATCAAACATAGTAACTAAATATAAGAAAGCCAACAAAGTTGGACCACAAAAAAGTACTTACTAGGAAAGAAAAACTTTATAATAACATTATTTAAGTAAAAGGCTCTTCAAAAGAGCAATCTCATGTCTTTGGTTCATAGTATTGAACTTGATCACATTCAACATAAAGTTCGTGAACAGGTCAATGTCTTTAGTATTAAAATTTTCAAAAACTTAAACAAAAAACTCAACAATTTGAGATTAAAATTTCGTTCTATGCATTTCCAGTTTAATAACAATAATTCCATTCATGACAGTTACAATAAAAAACGGCCTCACCAAAATAATCACAATAGTTTTGCTAATTTGAGTTCTAACCGGGTTGAACTTTCGACTTTGAACCAGGGACTTGATCATTTCAATGGCTCCAATTTGGTTAATAATAAGAATTTAGTTAATGAACTTAATGTTAATTGTACTCATCACCCAACCACTCAACCAAGATATTCTGTTTATGATAGTCATGAGCCTTCTTCTTCTTTTTCTGCCAACTCGCCTCTTTACACCTCTAATTTGAATACCACCTCTTCAAGACCAACCTTTACTTTTCACCCCAGAACGCTTAACCTTACAGACACTGTGTTTTCTAAGGACGAACTTGAGTTCTTAGATAAGGGCTTGAAGTTTAACCACATTAAGTGTGATAACAGTAAGTCACTAGAGAATTTTCTAGTAGATCTGGAATCCATAATCCAAAGATTAGATCTTCATAATTGTGACCCTGATTTTGTTAATCATAACAGAACTCTCATTTACAGCTTAAAAAATCAGTTTAAACACAACTCATCTGGTAATAGTCAAGATTTCTTTTCTAAAAAGTACAACAAAATCTCTAAATCTATTTCTCTTAAAATTAAAACCAATAACTTAGTTTTCAATAAAGCCGATAAGGGCAATTGCCTTGTAATTATGGATTCCACTGAATACGTAAACAAGACCCTTACTTTCTTGAGTTCGGTTGATTTTGAAGAGTTGAGGTCGGATCCTTTCCCCAAGTTTTGTCAGACAGTCCGTAATGTGGTTTATAGTCTCAGACAACCTCTTAGCTCTTTGAATATTAATTACCTTTCTTTATTAGTTATGAATCCGGTTTCCCCCAAACTTTATAGTCTTCCGAAAATCCATAAGAAAGATATCCCTATTAGACCTGTTTGTTCGTTCACCAATACTCCGGTTTCAAGGATTGCGCGGTTTATCAATACCTTTTTTCATTCCAACTTGAATTATAACAATGTTTATTCCATCACTAATTCCGTTCAACTGGTGGAACTTTTGAAAATTATTTCGATCAATCCCGATTGCCTTTTGGTCTCCTTTGATGTTACTAATTTGTTTCCCAGTGTACCCTCTTGTGAGGCATCCGAGTGCTTTAAGGAATTACTTACCTCTTCCGATCTGGAGGCAGATATAGTGGACTGCATTTTGAAATTATTGGATCTTTCCCTTACCCAAAACTTCTTTCAATTTAACAATAGTTTTTTCAAACAAAAGACTGGTCTCGCCATGGGATCCAATTTATCACCTTTACTCGCTGAAATCTTTATGTCAAAATTAGAATCCTCCATTTTTAAACATCATTTGCCTACCAACATTATCCTTTGGCGTCGTTATGTGGATGACATCTTATGTATTTTCAAGGGTCCCACCACTTTGGTCTCGGAATTACTTGATTTTATGAATGATATCCACCCCAACATCAAATTTACCGTAGAATACGAATACAATAATTCTCTCGCTTTTCTTGATCTGTTGATTTCTAGATACAACAATAAATTAGTAGTAGATATTTATAGGAAACCTACCACCACGGACCAGGTCATCCCGTTCTATTCATTTCATCCTATTTCACACAAACTTGCTGCTTTCAGGTATTTTTTCAACCGGCTTTTCTTATATCCGCTCAACCAAACTAATTTCCAAAAAGAATTTAACACTATTCTTCATATTGCTCGGGCGAATGATTATCCCCATGACCTTGTTATGAATTTGTATAATAAAATCAAGTTTAAATATCTGTGTTCGCAACACCTTCAGGATCCCCATAAGGGTTTATTGTGTTTGCCACCCCCTACACAACAGTTTAATTATGTTGCTTTACCGTTCATTGGAACATGTACTTATAAGTTTGGGAATCTCTTTAAGGGTATTAATATCCGAGTGTCATATAAAGTTGACTCTAATCTTAAGAGCCTTTTTGTTCACAACAAAGACAGCATAGATCGTTTCGACAGATCAGGAGTTTACCTCTTGAGCTGTGGTAGCTGTTCAAAATTTTATGTAGGCCAAACGGGTAGAAATTTCCGTTCACGCGTTAACGAACACCTCTCATTACTCAACCCCAATTTATTAGATGTTCCTAACTCTAAGTTACTTAAATCTCCTTTCTCTTTACACTTAATGTCCTCTTCACATGACTTTAATCCGTATTTACATACGAGAATTTTACATTTTGAGAATAAAGGTATTAAACTTAATATACTAGAAATCTTGGAAATAAGAAGATATTCCAAGAACAATCGGGATAATTGTTTGAATGAGTTGGGTTATGAAAATAGTAATTTTAGTGTTTTAGATACCATATTACAATAGTTCCTTTGATTAGCCCTCTTTCTGTTACAGTTTATTGTTTGAGATTTATATTTAACATTTTTTGACTTTGGCGCGTTTACTAGTAACTTCTAGGGGAAAAGCTTTATTCTTACGTTGCATTTTTGGTGGCATGACGCTGTCTCGCCAGTTTCGTTTAAATGTCAGCCGAGTGCACTCCTGATGTCGTTGTAGATTTAACTACTTTGTAGTTTTTACTCTTTTGAAGAGCCTTTTACTTAAATAATGTTATTATAAAGTTTTTCTTTCCTAGTAAGTACTTTTTTGTGGTCCAACTTTGTTGGCTTTCTTATATTTAGTTACTATGTTTGATTTTATCTTTTGCTTTTAGCATATGGTATCCATTTTGTTACTCCTTTTTGTATTTCCTTCAGACGTTACTTTTGCCTTTTGAATGTCCAGATGTTAGGACTTCATTTTCCATAGCGGGATGAGACAATTTTAATATGGTTTTTTTCGTTTTTTAGAGAACTCGGTACCTTGGTTGGTTAATTGTCTGATCCTGCTATGTTTTACCTGTTTTTTGCTTTGGTAAGATTGCGTTTTTAGCTCTTTTTGAGTTTGTAAATGTACTTTATTTTTAGCATTGATAATGTCTCTATGAGATGAAACCTGGTTTGCTGACTTTGTAAATTTAAATATATCAAGTGGGAAAGACTTCTAGTTGTTCACCTTTATTCTTTTATGTCAGGAAAACTCAAAGTAAAATGTTGACTAAAAAAATAGTTATGTGATTGTAAAGACGAAATGGTACCCGGGTACTCCGCATGGCACCATAAGGGTTAAGTCCATGTTGCTTCCGAGGGTGACGAAATCCGAGGGAAAAACAGTACTGATTGGAGATAACCTGTAGTCACACATTAATATTATGGAGGTTTTAGATTTGTGTAAACAACATGATATTTATTTCGTACGTTTACCTCCCAATAGCACCCACATTATACAGCCACTAGATGTGGCATTCTTTTCTCCAATGAAAAAAGCCTGGCGAGAAATTTTATCCGAATACAAGGAAAGTCACACCGGCAGTAGATCTACTACATTAGAAAAGCAGCACTTTCCCCAACTACTTAAGAAATTAATGGACAGAATCGAGGAAAACGCTGCAGATAATTTAAAGGCAGGATTCAAATGGAATGCGATTCAATACACGCCACAATGGAAACTGCAGCAAAAATAGCCCTGTGTACTTGCCTCATGAATGGGTAACCATAGCAAAAAACGAGAAACGTAATGAGCCAAAATATGAAGTTTTTCTAAAACAAGACATTAATTTTATTGATTGGAAACCCCTTGCAAAACTTATAATGGTTAAGCGTAACAAAGATGAAGACGGATATACAATTAACTGGCATGACATTAAGTAGATCAGATACGAAAAAGCTAATCCTTTTGTTATGAACGTTAAAACACATTTTGATGACTCCCATAAAATATTTATTGTTCCCCGTAGGGGCCGACGAGTTACGTTGACTACCATGGAAAATTGTTTGAGGCCTCTACATGAACAGAAAAGGCAAATATCGGCTGTAAAACTTCAAAACCTAAAAGATATCAGCAATTCGAAAAATTTTCCCGACGACTGCAAACACTTTTATAGGGACTTAACTGGCGATGCGAATGTTGAGGACGAAACGGTATTGCCAAATGTAAATGATCAGGAAGATCAGGATATTTTTTGAAAAATTGTTTAAAAGTTACACCTTTTTGTTTATTTTAGTAATTCGTTATAACACTATTTTACAATTGAATACTATAGATAGATACTAATGGTTTGCTAATTTAGAAATAATGTTGCGTTCCAAATATATCTATCTGTGTTTTATTACTGACAATTTAATTCATGTATAAAAAATCCCATAAGCCGATTTAACAATTTTTCTGACACTGAAATCACAACACGAGTGCAAAGAACAGTTCCTAAAAACACTGTAAATACTCAGTCGTCAATATGGAGACAATTTGCGGAATTTCGCAAAGCAAGGAATTATCAGTTGGTGCAAACCACATCCATGGAAGAACTAACAAACATTCTAAAGGACTGGGCCTTCAACATGAAAAAGGTACGTAGAACTATAGTAGCAAAGCAAACCCAAGAAAAATATATATTTTATTAATTAGGTCAACGGTGATGACTATAAGGAATATGTTGTAAATACACCGTGGCGAAACTGCTCCAGGAAAAATACTACAATGAATTTCATATCAAAATTGATCCGTTCAACGATATCCGCTTTAAAGGGGTTAGAGATGCAAGAAATGCCAAACGTCGAATCTTGCAAGAGCAATTTGAGAAAAGAAAGTGCAATTCAAAAGCTGTTACTAGAGATGAAGTATTTACTATGGCGAAACAATGGAATGAAGAAGAGCCAGAAGGACTTCAAAAAAGATTTTACCATATAGCTGCGTTTGAGTTGGCCTGGAGAGGCGGCGAAGCTACTTACTGCAAAATATTCTATTTTAAAGAAGAAAAATCTAATGTTGGGACGATCACTGGGAGGTTTGAATATAATCCCGTCTTTACTAAGACTTGTCAAGGAGGAGCTAAAAAATTAAATGATTCTAAATACCTGGCGTCAAATATATCAAATAATGATATTTGTCCGGTCCGCTTGTTGAAGAAGCTTTTGGAGAAGCGGGGAGACAATATCAAAAGTGACCGACTATTTCTAGCCCCAAATCCTTTCTGGAAGAGGCCAAATTCTAATGGTTGGTACAAAGACATGCCTATCGGTGTTAATGAAATTGAAGGGTGTTTAGCAAAAACAGCGTATGTCCAAAATTGTCGAAATTGAGATTTTTGCGCCATCTGCCAGAAAATATAATTAGTCATCTAGCACAGTTGCTGAATTCCTCAAAAAGGACATAACTACCGAGAAATACTGCATTAAAATATAGGCAGTTCTGCAAAAACAGCACGTGTCCACATCACTTCTAGCAAAAACAGCATATGTCCTGGACATATGCGGTTTTTGCTCTCCCGGTAATATGTACCGGCCTAACCTCAAAAAGCAGGAACTCTCAACGAGTGTTGTTTGCTAAGTTTCAGTGTTACACATACATAATATAAGTGCTTTATAATAAAAGACGGTATAAAGTGAATAATGGAAAGCTTTCCAAGGCATGAGGAGGGAAATGCAAGTGAGTGGCCAGAGAGAAAGAAACCCAAAAAACGTAAATGCGACGAAATAAAAACATGGAAGGTTCTTGGGCGCGAACATATTAATCATGTAGGGAAGCATGTGGAAGCAAGGAAAACCGGAAATGATTGCAGGTACAGTTAAAACTATTTTGAATAGCTAATTTCATACAAAAAATACTTAACACAATATACTTATTTTAGATGTAAACGTTACCAGTGTTTCGCTGAGGTTTCTGAAGAAGATCGTAATTACATATTGCAAAGTTTTAATAGCATGCTTGACAAACACGAGCAAGATAGCCATTTGCGTGGTCTTATTAGCACGAATAATATTTCTAGAAGATGACCAAGAAACAATCAAAGACATACTTCAAAAACTCATGCAGCTTCATATACTTATAAAGTTCGAAAAGCGAATGGGAAAGAACAGGCAGTTTGCTTGCAAGCATTCTTGGTTTTTTTTTGAGTAACTGTAGCTAGAATTAGAAGGTTACAAAACAACTTAATAATGTTTGGAAAATCTCCTAGGGATAAAAGAGGTATCCATAAACATCGTCCTACAAAATTTCCTCAAGAAGTAATCCATTTAATAGCACTCCACATTAAATCGTTTAAAAGCCGACAATCTCACTATTCTAGAAGATAAAACCCTAATTGTGTATACTTACCAAAAGGTCTTTCAATAGAGATAATGCATTCGTTATTTCTGGAAGAATATAAGCTCAATATTCCGTACAAAATCTACTGGAGCGTGTTTACAAGACTTTAATATTAAGTTTGGATTACCGAGGTCAGACACCTGTGCTGAATGTGACAGTATTAATCAAAAGTTGAATTCCCAAAACATAAGTGAGGAAGAAAAAATTCAAGTAGCAACAAGAAAAGAATTACATCAACGTAAAGCAGAAGCTTCTCATGCGGAAAAACGATATTACAGAGAAAAGGCGCAACGCAATGAAGTGACATGTATTAGCTTTGACTTCATGCAGAATTTGCCACTGCCACATATTCCAACAAATCCTGTGTTTTTCTCGCGACAATTGTGGTACTATATATTTGGTATTCATGATCTTGCTACAAATGAAGCAAGTATATACACATATTATGAAGGGCAATGTACGAAAGGATCTTCCGATGTAATTTCCATGCTTTTTCATTACCTTAAGAATTTAGATTGTACCAGAAATCTAGTTTTATTAAGCGATGGGTGCCCAGGACAAAACAAGAATTATGCTATGGTTCATTTCTTATACAGTGCGGTCGTTTAGTCTGGAAACCTGGGAATAAAATGTTGTCCGTTCAGTTATGGAAAAAATCCTCGGACAGGTCAATTTTTATTTTTTATTGCACACATTTTGACATATCGCTAAAATTTTTTCCGCCATATCTGAAAAAGTTATGATGTCATCACCAATTTTTTTAAATGGCGACCCCCATTTTTTTGGCAGATTTGGATACCTCGTGAAATTCTAAAACCAAAAATGTCAAAAAAGTATGAGCTTGAACTTGAAAATTTTCGAAATAAAAAATGGCGATGACGTCATAACTTTTTCAAATATCGTTGTAATCAGAGAAAAAGTGAGCATCTGAATCTGTAAAAAAACAAAATGGCCCCCATAAGAAATAAGAAAGTTGATGATGGCCTGCAAGCGACGAAACGTGCCAATAAAATTATAACCAGATCATCAGATAGAGGAGAAAAAATGGCTACGAAAGTGTGTTTTTAGTTTTTAAATATAAATTCAAATAAGAGCGCCACAAGCAAAAAACTAAATCCCACTTTTTTCGCTTTTTCAAAATATTTCGATTGTCAATTGTCGTAAGTCAATTTTGCCGGCGGATTCTTAAAGAGAACAAAAAATAGCAACTTTGCCGAATTTAAACATTCCCTCTAACTCTGCTCATAAGGGAGATCCCCATGGTGAGGGTTGAATTTGAATCACCCTGTATACTTGTTTTCCCTTTTCCGAAGAACTTGCGAAAATTGAAGAAATACAAAATGCAGTAGGTGGTAAATCACCGTATCAAATTTTTTCGTTATATTTTGATTCTGAGGTTTTGTTGAAAATTGTTGATTATTCCAATAAATACGCGCATGACAATAATCGTCATTCCTTTGAAGTAAATGTTCCAACACTCAAACGATTTATTGGAATAATGATTCTTTCAGGGAATCATACACTACCTTCTGCAAAATTACACTGGCCAAAAGGCGAAGATAAAGGACTACCGTTCGTTAGAAAATGTATGAGTCGTAATAAATTTATGGCAATCAAACGTAATATACATTTATCCGATAATAATGAATTGAACAAAAGTGAGAAATTTTCAAAACTGCGGCCAATTTTTGATATCATCAACGAAAGGAATCTTCAGTTTGGAATTTTTTCGCACAACCTCTCAATTTATGAAGAAATGGTCCCGTATTTCGGTAGGCATTCATGCAAAATGTTTATCAAAGCGAAACCGGTGCGATTTGGCTACAAGCTCTGGTGTTTGTGCAGTTCAAATGGCTACTTGTATAAATTTATTCCATATGGTGGAAAAAGTACAGACAGTGAAAATTCTGAATATACGCTAAGTGAGAAAGTAGTTCTAGATTTACTTTCAGTTGTTCAAAATCCGTCTCAGCATCGTCTGTATTTTGACAATTTCTTTTCATCTTATAAACTGTTTCGTACACTAAAACTTCAAGGATTTTTTGCAACTGGTACCATTCGCGAAAATCGCACTGCTAAGTGCCCTCTGGAAACCACTGCAACTCTGGAAAAGAAAAACAGGGGCTCATTTGACTTTGCATTTGAAGATGAAGCTGAAGTCATGATGATCCCAGGTAGAATGAAACGTTTTTGGAACATCCGGGACGTCCACATGATGTTACATTTTTGGTATTACTTGGAACGTTCCTTAGAAACGTTTTTAAAACCTTACCACGCCGTATTTTAAAATGTTAAAGAAAACGTAAATGTTCTTTGTTAACAAAGAAGTTTCCAGAACGTTCGGTGGAACTTATAGCGGCTTAACTGCCTTATTGTTAGGCGCACGATTTTTACCTAAAAATTCTTGGAAAATGTACTTTGTGAAAAGCTATACAACATAACTCGAAAAATGACTAATGAGTCACCGAGCCCATCAGGTCTTATTGCCAATGCCAATGCAAAATGCATTTGCGTTTTTACAGTGGTTGTAGCGTGTTGTTACATAAACGTTAAGTTTGAAGTAGTATTTTGTGCTATATATTTTAAAGATTATTTATTAAGTTTAGTGAGAATGCCTTCCAGTGTTGAAAATACAAATAAGGTAGCTATAATATTATTAATTTTTACTTTTGCTTTTTGTAAGGCTCTCACGAAATAAACACTATCGAAAGCTTCACTCTGTGTAAATTTAAAAATTATCAGTGTATTTAGTAAGCGTCGCGTCGGTGTGAACCACGTGCTAACATTCCCATATAAGGTAAAAACCCCAGTGACCGTCAGTGGTCCAGTATTCGTCATGCTTTTGATTTATAAGCAAATATTAAGGTGCTGGTTTACAGAAATGGATATAGTGTATGATCTAATATTTCTAGTTATATTTTACAATGTTAAGTTGATATTACATACATTCCCGCCAAATTTTACTCAAGTAAAATAGCAGGTGAATGTGAGTGCTATTGTGATCACGGTGTTGTTCTTCTGGTCATTAGCATTTCAGTTAAGGTGAGTACATAATTCTTAATTGCATAAAAAGAATTTATTGAAATATATACTATATATGACTCTGCACCAATGTCTAACACACATGTTAAATTATGTATTAAAACTATAATATTAAATTTTTAACCTAAATTTATCTCAATTTACCGGGTGACGAACAATGGTACGCCGTAATTGGTTCCGAGTTCAATATTCGTCATGACTGACGAACACTGGTGCACTACATCAAGTTTCATATTCTTTGATTTTCAACCTAATGGTACGACATTTTAAGGCTCCAACATGCTGATTTCACTCTTTTTCTATTATAAAACAAAAAGACCAGTGATCGTCATCCTCTTTAGTTTTATCTAAAACTGTAACCCCCATTCGAAAACTATGACGATTACTGGTGCATAGTAATGACGATATCTGCATATTTAATTTTTATGCAGATGGCTCGAAATCAATATCCGGAAAATGATATGGAAAATGCCATAAACGCCGTCAAAAGGCATGGGATAAGCATCAGAGCTGCTGCTATGCAATTTAAAGTGCCGCGTATGACTCTTTCCGATAAATGCAGAGGGAAAACTCCAATAATTAGGAAGATGGGCCCATCTCCAATACTGAATGAGATAGAAGAGGAAAACTTGGTGAAATGGATTGTGCACTTAGGAGAAAATGGGTTTCCAGTAACTAAGGATCATTTGCTAGACAGTGTGCAAATGCTCATAAAAAAGTTTAAAAGAGATCCTACCCCCTTTACAAATGATAGACCGGGCAAGCACTGGTATCAAGCATTCCTAAGACGCCATCCTATATTAACACAGAGAGTGTCCCAAAATTTAACCAGAACTCGAGCTGGAGTCACGGAAGTAAATATTAAAAACTGGTTCAAGGAAATTAAAGAATATCTCCAAGAAAAAAATATATTCGACATAGTTTTAAACTCTGGAAATAGAGTTTTTAATTGCGACGAAACCGCTTTCTTTTTAAGTCGTGCAGATAATAAAGTTCTGGTTAGGAAGGGCCAGAAAAACGTTCATAATATTATTAACTCCGACGAAAAAGAAAACATTACCACATTATTGATGGGAAAGGCAGATGGCCAAATTGCTCCACCAATGGTTGTAGTAAAGTTAAAGCGAGTTCCAAAATCGTTAACTGAACCTGTACCTTCTTCGTGGGCCATCGGAAAATCAGATAATGGATGGATGACCAGTCAAACATTTTTTGAATACTTCTCAATGGTGTTTTATCCTTGGTCGTTAGAAAACGGTTTCGAGTTCCCGATAATAGTTTTCCTAGATGGTCACGTTTCTCATTTAACGTTGCCGTTAAGTGAGTTCTGTAGTGAAAAAAATATCGAACTCATTGCATTATACCCCAATTCGACCCATTTTCTACAACCGATGGATGTAGCTATGCTCCATCCTCTTAAAGCAGCATGGAAAAAGGAAGTTTATAAGTGGAGGATCCAAAATTCCGGCACACGGTTGAAAAGAGACAATTTTTGTCCCCTTTTAAATAAAGTTCTTGAATCAACTTGTAAAGGAAATATATTGCAAAATGGGTTTAGGGCATGTGGGCTCTTCCCATTTAACCCAGATGCTATTACATATTTTAAATCAAAACAAGCACAACCCAATGCCGAAGAACGGAGAAAACCAATTATTCCAGATATTGACGCAAAATTGCAGTTCATTGAAGACAATATTCCCAAAGAAAAGTTACAACTTTTTTCTAATTCTGGTGATACGTGGTCAGGAAACATTGAGGAGGACACTAGTCTATTTTATTTTTGGCGAAATTTCCGAGAACTGAAATCACAAGAAATGGAAACTGAAATTGAGGATGTTGTTCAAAATAAGGTGGTTACACTGGTTGATGACGGTATTTTAGACGATATTTTGGGACATAGAGGTGTTATGGATTGCGAAGTGGGTAATGGCGGAGTTTTGGAAGAAGTAGAAGGTCCTGATATATTGATATCTGATGATGTTGATGTTAGAATAGACAATGAAATAAATGAGAGAAATGAAGCTACAAAACAATGTTCACTGAGTATACGCGGCGAAAAGTCAGGTGACAAAAAAACCCAACACGAGAGCAATGAAACTACAAAGGAATATTTAGAGCTTACACGCGGAGACAAGTGAGATGAAACAGATACCCAAAATGAGAATAATGAAACTGCTAAAGAATATTTAGATGATGGAGAAAATCCAGATGAAGAAATTAATGCTCTGGAACAAAACAAAGACATTGATGTAGGCGAATTAAAATCGAATAACAATATATCTCTGATCAATATCGAGGAAAATGCACAAGTGACACCTCCACCATCACCCACACCGACAACATCAAAACCTCAGCATCTTATTCCTGAAGGAATTGAGTCACCTTTTAAAAATCTCTTATTCTGCCCAGAAGTATCACCAAAATTACAACATAAAAAGAGAGAAAAAATACCCTCAGTGGCCACTAGCGAAAAATGGAAACAGTATCACAAGAAAAAAGATGAAAAACAGATCCAGAAGCAAACTGAACAGGAAGAAAAGAAACGTAAAAGATTAGAGCAACAGGCCGAAAAGGCAAACAAAAAGAAAAAAGAAACCAAAAAGAATCAAGAAAAAAAAGACAACTGGTATTGTGATATTTGCAGTGAAAATACGGTAGAAGATATGATTTGTTGCATGAAGTGTAATGTATGGTTGCACAGCAAGTGTGCAAATGTATCTGCTAAAGTAACAAATTTTATTGCGCTTCGTGTACAGATTAAAAGAAATAATTAATATTGTCAAATCTGCATTAGTTAGGCACTACCTGTATCCAATTTTTTTTGCGGAATAAATCTTTTTTCTACACATGATACGAAAACAAGTATTTTCTTCACGATAAACCCTATGCGAAAACGCTACATTTTCTATCTAGAGATGAAAACATATTTCACTTCTAGAGATGAAAACAAGAATTCCAAATCTATGGCAACAAAATAAAAAAATGCCTGTGTTACTATGGAACCGATTAAACAAACAATTAATAATTTGCATTGACACAATTCGGTTTGAATTAAGTCGAATTAAAACTTATTTCAAACAGATAATTAAAATGTCGTAGAAAAAATAGCATTTACTACTCGACATGAAATACGTTTTTTTCGTTCGTGATTGCCCTACTCGCTGCTAACACAGCTCGTGGGCAACTTCTCATCTCACGAAAAAAACGTCATTTTCATGTCTTGTTGTAAAATATACTATTTTCGTTGAGTAAAGCCTGTATTTTTCCCTAGAGTGACTGTGACGAAGATTGGTGCTATACACTGACGACCACTGGTTTCTAAGTATTTCTGGTATGACGTATACTGGTATACCGTATCATTTTTAATTAAAATACAAATTAAAAAACTTCAAGTTGAATTTAATATAAACAGAATGTTAGTTCAAGGCCTCTTTAGAACTGAAGAATGTCATAACAAAAGATGAAAGGATTATGTCAACATATCATATTTCCACAATTGAATTTCTATAGTGTTAGACCTTAAGGTGACGAACACTGGTGCCACTACCTTAGCATATAATCAGTTGTTTCCATGGGCGCCGTTACATAAGGGCAAGGGGGGCGCCCCCCCCCTGGATTTTTGAAAAATTTTACACTGATCGCTAAATTTGCTTGCTAGGCGCCGCATGGTCGTGTATTTTTATGTAATAACAATGCCCGGGCCGTTCGGAAGGTTTGGGAAAGCTAAACAATCGTCGTGAGTCGCGTTGTCACCTCCCACTACCCAGAGTACCCACTTCGGCCACTTCCGTAGGTAATCGGTATCGGTGTTCGGCGACTCCCACCTCCCACTCACCTTTCAGTTTCAGACATGCTCTACCCTAGAGAGAAAACAGAAAGAGGTTAAAAAGCAGTGTTATTGTGTTATTGACTTATTGCGATTTGTTTATTGCTGTTACAACGCCGCACTTTGGGCGATTCGATGCCAAAACTGTAAGGTAAGAAAAAGAATGTGATAAGTGATAACATTTGTTTTTTCTGTTTTTGTCTATGTATGCGTTTTGGCAAAAGGAATTTTGTCCGATCTTTTACATCATGCGAACTGATCTCGACATGAAAACGTTATCGTAAATGTCGATGGTTAAATACCTAAATATTATACCAATACATATACATTTATTTGTATTACAGTTTACAGTCTGTAATTTACAGATAAATACAATAATGGACATTCGGAAATTTTTTAACGTAAAATCCTCGTGCAAAACGGATAATCCAGATAATAAAAGTCCCCCAAAGAAAAGAATTAAGCCAACCCATGAAGAGCAGCCCAATGTTCAAGGGGAGCCTACCGTAGTAGGGCAAGCCTCGTCCAGTACAAATATGCAAGAGAGTGACGATTTGGGAAACTACATAGGTTTGCAAGGAGTTAGTGATTCACAAAAATATATTCTTCTTACTAGTTCATGCATACCTTTAGAAAATTATAATTTTAAAAAGGATGTTCCTGAAAACAAACGATATTTTAGGCGCGAATGGTTAAACAATTATGAGTGGATTGCTTATTCTGAAAAATTAAAAGGAGCGCTTTGTAAATATTGCGTTCTTTTCAAACCAGCCGTCAAAAGAGGTCTTCAAGGTGCCTTTATTGTTAAAGAATTTACAGATTTTAAGCATTTACACGAATCTGCCAAAAACCACATCAAGTCAGAGTGGCACTGCAATTCCGTTGTAAAGGCAAATAATTTCATAAAAACGTTTTCTGGCCAGAAACCTACTGTTAGTGATCTATTCTCCTCCTGAAATTTAGAGTTGAAAGTGGTGACAAACTATTAGAGAATCATCTAACGACGTGCTGTAAAAAAGCAAAGTATACCTCTCACCAAATTCAAAACCAACTTATTGAACTATGTGGAAGTGTTATTCGTCAACATATTATAGATGAAGCTAACGAAATCGTTGGTTTTTCTGTGTTGGCCGATGAAACAGCTGACATAGCCGGCAAGGAGCAACTTTCTATTGGTATCCGGTACTTGGATAAAAATAATGTTGTAAATGAGCAGTTTCTTGGTTTTACGGAATTAAAAGTGATGGATGCTCAAACCATTTCAAGTGCAATTTTAAATACATTGAAGGGTTTCAAATTAAATTTAAACAATCTTGTAGGTTTGGGGTTTGATGGGTGTTCCACTATGGCTGGTAAAGAAAATGGGGTGCAACAATTAATTAGAAACAAATATCCCAATGCAACCTTTTTTCATTGTTCCTCCCATATACTTAATTTAGTTATCAATGACCTAAATTCCGTTCAAGTTGTCCAAAATTCTATAGGAGTTATTAAGGAAGCAATAAATTTTTTTAGAGAAAGTCCTAAAAGGCGGGCAATGGTTCCAAACGTGCCGTTGTTGTGTGAGACCAGGTGGTCATCAAAATATAAATCGATTAGACTTTTCTACGACAAATTTCTTTCTATAACAACAGCTTTAGAAAATATGTCAACAGATCAACATTTTAATGCCAAAACAAACTCAAAAGCTCAACAAATATTATGCTGTGTATCCTCCCCCCAATTCATTATCTGTCTTAATATAATTGCAAAGTATTCTTCATTGCTGCAACCAGTCGCAAATAAACTACAAGGAGTTTCTATTGATTTACTTTCTGTAAAATATCATATTGATAGATTAATTACCATGTTTGGAGATGACAGAAAAAATGCTAATTCTGTTTTCTCAAATATATTCAAAAAATGTACAGAATTTGCTAACAAACTTGATGTAGAAATTAAAACTCCCCGAACAGTTCCACGTCAAATAAACCGTGCAAACATTCAGGGCAAGTCAGTAGAAGAATATTTTAGGATTTGTATATTTATTCCTTATTTAGATTCAATAATAAGCTCTCTTAAAACTCGATTTACGTCTGACAACACATTAGCCTTTCCTTTGTCGCGGTTTCATCCATCTCTCATTAACCAAGGAATTATTCTTAGCGAAAACCAGTTAGAAGGTCTTTCAAACAAATTTGGAGTTGAAAATTTAAAAGCGGAATATTCCACATGGCAGCAAGTGTGGAAGGATAGAGAGTTTTCGGAAGATATAACCAAACTTGTAACTGAGGAATGTGACTTTTTCCCCAACATTAAAACCTGTTTAAAATATTTTTTAATTATGCCACCTACAACGTGTTCAATTGAACGGTCTTTTAGTACTCTTAGGAGAGTTAAGACCTGGCTTAGGTCAACAATGAGCGAAAATCGCCTTTCTGGACTGGCTCTTATAAGTGTACACAGGAAATACGTCGATGATAATAAAATGGATATAATTAACAAGGTCATTGATTTATTTGGCTTACAAAAAAGAAATTTAAAATTTCTTTTCGGCGACTAGGACCTAGGACTGATTTAATGTGGTAGTTAAAAGAATATTTTATTTTCTTTGGGAATATTAGTATTATTTCGTAATGTGTTTCACTTGCCAAAGAGTTTGTGATTTTTGTTTATGTATTTTTCTGTTGTTTATGTAAAACTGAAAGTTTTGTTTTGTGAAAATAAATAGATTTTTTGATAGATGTTTTTATGTAGTTCTTTATTTTTGGTTATTTGCACCATGATGTATATTATGTAATTCAGATACCTACATAATTATCGGTAATATTTTTTAAACTTAATACGTAGTATTGATTAGTAGGGTGTTTAGTTGAATTTAATGCAACGCCTCCATTTTATAAAAAAAATCTTGTCCCCACCAGTGTAGATAAGGGGGCTACTGGGGGACAGTACCCCCCCCCTGTGGAAGCAAAAAAATAGTAAAGCGCCTGCATGCCCCCCCCCCCCTTGAAAAAATTCCTAACGGCGCCCATGGTTGTTTCTGTGGGGGTTTGTAAGTAGTTATGCGTTGATTATGTAACGGTTCATTTTCCGTTATATTATTTTGCTCCTTTCAATTGCTTATTTACGGTGAATGCATTTATTGAACCTCTATTTATTATATATTCACTGGTAAAAGATTACGTTTTTAGTGACTTTTTGGTTTTGAGTAGGTTTTCTGATTTGGGGAGAGAGCGTCATGCGCGTTTGGGGATTGGCGTTGCGTTCTAGAACTCTTGGCTTTTTCCGTTTGGGTTGTCTGCGAAGCAGTTGAGTTTGGTAAAATTTATCCCGAAGTTACTTATTTAATTCTGATGGAATTTTCGTAATTATAACTTCCGAGATTTTCGGTTTTGTTTCACTTTGTGAAATTATTTTTTAGAAGCACCAAGATTGTGGTGGTAAGTGGAGATTTTTGTCTTATCATTGAACGCACGTGTTAATGGCGACTTTGTTACAGCTTCTTTCTTTTCGTTTGGTTTTATTTTCCATTACTTTACCGTACTCCGGCTCTTTTGGTTATTGCCTTTTTGCGGCTGCATTATTTATGGAGTTGAAGGATGCGGTAGTATTGAAAAATTATTTATCATTGCTGGTTGTTCGCACTCGATCGCTTGGAGGATTCAAGGTCGGTGTTTATTGAATTGTTAAGTGTCGTCGAATTTACCTGATTTTATTCCATTTATTAAATTTCTTAATTTTTAACTTTGCTTTACTTAAATATATACAATTGAATTTTAACGCCTTCAGCTAATTTAATTTGCATTAATATTAATTATTTCATATTCATCTTTTTCGCTTCACGAAATAAATTTATATTTTTGTTGTAATATTCTGTAACGCTTTAGGTTGGTTTTTCCATTTTATTTTATTAACATAACGAATTTGCGTGTTTTTTTTCAAGGTAATAAGCTTGAGTTTAAACAAGGCTATTGCTATTTATTTTTGATCGTTCATTTTTATTAGACTTGTTTTCACTCAGGTAATAAAGGTAAGCGCTTATTTTTTATTTATCCACCTTGATCGTTTTTTTTTTCATTCATGTATATCTTTCTTTAATTCAACTAACGTTGATATTTAGTTTTTTTTTTGGTTCCTTTGAAATTAACCTAAGCGAATTGTTTTGTATGTTTGATTGAATATTTTTGGCTTTTATTTTGTCTATTGTTAAATACTTTGAATTTATTAAAATTACTTATCTGTATTTCTATATTTTTTTGAAAACTGAAAAGTTTTCTGGCGCCCAATTTTTTCATTTTTTTATTAGTATTCACTTTCTGAGTTTTAACTTTGATAAGGCAATCCTCGGCGATCTACGGCCCTCGCAAACAACTAAGTTAGTCGGTGAATTCTTTTGAGTTTTTTTGTAAGTATACAGGTAGGTGATTATTTTTCTTTGTTTCGCTTTTACCTGTTATACTAAATTGACGCAGCAACGTGGGGCTTTCGAGATTGCTACTGGTTTTCTCCCCTTATCATTTTATCATTTTTTTCGACACCTTTGTTCGGACACTTTGTCATTTTATTAATTCGCCACCATGAGTTTCAACGTTAATGCTTTGAGGGGCGATGAACTCTCTTATGAACTAATCTTCCGAGGGATAGATCCCGAATTCATGTCCGTTGACCAAAAGCGCAAGGCTTTACGTGCTAAGTTAGCCCTGGAGAAATTAGATACCTCCTTAATAAACAGTTACCCTCCTATTCAGTACGATGTTCCTGGTGAGTTGGATGTTTGTGGAACGAAATTGAGTGAGCTGTCCTCTCAGATCAATAATGTTTTTCTTAAAAAACCTACTTCTTCTGAATGTGTGAGACTTGACGCTCGGTTGTCCCATTTATTTGCTAGGTTGAATCGTTTAAAACCCGAAAGTGACTTAGAATCCCTTCACGCCGATAAGGTTAGTCTTTGTTTGGACTTACTGGACTTAGTTAGGAAAACCGTTGACGACGATGAAATCCCTGAAGATGAATCCGAGGTTGAACAACCCGAATCCAATATTGAAGAAGTTTTACCGTTAGCTAACTCCACGAGTCAGCGCCCGCGGGTCTCTTTTTCTGACGTTCAGGTAGTTGATTTATCTCGTCCAAGAGCTCCTGTATCTTCGGGTGGTGGTCCAATTGAAGATCCAATTGATGAATTACGTCGTCAACTTGATCGTTTACAACTCTCTAGAGCTACTTCGAATTTTACCACGACTGCTAGTTTACCTTCTTTTACTAAGTCAGTTCCTGTTTGTAAGTGGGGTTTAACTTTTACCGGTGACGCCAGTGTTATTGGAGTCAACGCTTTTTTACAACGAGTCGAAGAACTTAGAGTCGCTCGCAATGTTTCTTTTGATCAATTGTTTGCCAGTGCGGTAGATCTATTCTCTGGTCAGGGTCTCGTTTGGTTCCGAGCTGTTAGGAATCGTGTTACTACATGGTCCGAATTAATTGACAAGTTACGTTTTGACTTTTTGCCAAATGATTTCGACGAAGCATTGTGGGAAGAGATTAAAAGACGTAAGCAAGGTTCCGACGAAAAACCAAGTTTGTTTGTAGCCGTACTTTTAAACCTTTTCGACCGTTTAGTAGAGAAGCCTTCTGAGTCAATAAAACTTAAACATATTTTACGTAACTTACAACCTTTTTATGCTACTCAACTTTCATTAACTGAAATTAGAGACGTTGATCAACTTCTTGTTTTGTGTAAACGGTTAGAGGAAGTTAAACTTCAAAATGCTAGGTATAGAAATCCTAACCTTGATTATTCTTTACCTCTCGAACCTGATTTAGCTTACCAACCCAAGAAGAAGCCTCCAAATGTTGTTAGTGCCGAAGTTTTCACTTCTAAACCTGCTTCTACTTCTAAAGTTTTTAAGAAAGTAGCGAATCGAGCTAGGTCTAATACTAAATGTTGGAACTGTCAGGGTACGGGGCATACTTTTCATACCTGCTCTCAATCCAAGACTATCTTTTGTTACGTCTGTGGTAACCCTGGGGTTTATTTTGCCAAATGTTTAAGGTGTCATCCAAAAAACGAGGCTTAGGGATTGGATGTTGCAGCCGATCCATCCCTTCTGTAGAATTATTGAAGGCTGAACTCGAATTATGGCCATCTTGGTTGAACGTGGTACGTAATTTTTGTCTTTCCTCTCCTGAGACTTCAGCTATTTTTGCTAAACGTCCAGACGATAACAGGCCCTATGTTTCGGTTTTTATTAACGGCGAACCTGTTCAAGCTCTCTTCGATTCTGGAGCCAACCAGACTTTGATTGGTAAGAATGGTTTTTACCTAATTCGAAAACACGATCTTAAAATTAATAAAAGTAATTTACCTCTTTCCTTAACCACTGCTGATGGTAATTCGCAGACTATGTTGGGTACTGTATCACTTCCTATTTCTGTTGACGGGGTTTCTAAAAATCTTGACGCCGTTGTTTGTGGTACTATTCCGTCTACTCTTATTTTAGGGATGGATTTTTGCTACTCTTTTGGAGTTAAAACCGACTTTGTTTCTAACCAATTTTCGGTGTCTGAGGTTTCCGCATTACAAGCTATTTGTAGTACTGACGATTTGAGTCCGCAACAGAAATTATTATTGGATGAAATCATTCAAAATTTCACTGAAATTTCAGGTCCCGGGTTAGGTCGAACTGATAGAGTTTGTCATATTATTGATACTGGTGATGCAGATCCCATTAAACAACGTTATTATCCACTTTCTCCTGCTATGCAAGTACATGCTAATGCCGAATTAGATAAGATGTTAGAGAATGGTATTATACGTCCTTCTAAATCTCCTTGGAGTTCGCCCATGGTTCTGGTTAAAAAGAAAGATGGTGAATCTTTTCGCCTGTGTTTTGACGGAAGGAAACTGAATTCTGTGACAAAGAAAGATGCTTATCCTATTCCTTTCTTATCAAGTATTTTAGATAAATTAAGAGATGCGCGATTTCTTACGTCAATTGATTTGAAGCAAGCTTTTTATCAGATTCCTCTTCATCCTGATTCACGCGAAAAGACTGCTTTCGTTGTTCCTCGTAGGGGTTTGTTCGAGTATAATGTTATGCCTTTTGGTGTTGCCAACGCTCCCGCTACGCAGCAGCGTTTGATGGATTCTATTTTCGGTCCCTTGCTTGGTGATAACATCTTTGTTTATTTAGACGACATTATCATTGTTTCGAGTACTTTTCAGGAACATTTAAGCATGTTAAAAGAAGTTTACGACCGGTTGAAGAATGCCAATTTAACTGTTAACATTGATAAGTGTGAATTTTGCAGACCTAGTTTGACTTACTTAGGTTTCATCGTTGACAAACATGGATTGCATACAGACCCTAAGAAGGTCCAAGCTATTTCGAATTATCCCAGACCTTCTACTGTAACCGAGGTTAAACGTTTCCTTGGCTTAGCTTCTTGGTATAGGCGTTTCGTACCCAATTTCGCTACTCTTTCTGCTCCCATTTCAGACCTTATTAAAGGACGTGTTAAAAAACAAAAGATTACCTGGACGGAGGAGGCTGAAACTTCTTTCCGTGAAATCAAATTACGATTAACTTCAGCTCCTATTCTTTGTAGCCCTGACTTCACTAAACCCTTTAATATTCAGTGTGACGCTTCGAGTTACGGGTTAGGTTGTATTCTTACGCAAGGTGAAGGAGATGATGAAAAGGTCATTGCATACGCTTCACGTACTTTAAATTCTTCTGAACGTAATTACTCTGTGACTGAAAGAGAGTGTTTGGCAGTTATCTTCGGTGTAGAAAAATTTAGAGCATATATTGAGGGAACTCATTTTACAGTTTTTACCGACCACTATTCTTTATTGTGGTTAACTAATATGCGTGAACCCACTGGTCGTCTTGCTAGGTGGAGTGTTAGACTTTCACAATATTCTTTTGATATTAAACATCGACCGGGCAAACACAACGTTGTTCCCGACGCTTTATCACGAGCTCCTGTCATAGTATCCGCTTTAGAACTTGCTGAAGTTGACTTAGATCCTTGGTACCTGAAGATGATTGACAATGTCCAGAATAATCCTGATAGTTATCCCGGCTGGAGAATTGAAGGCCATAGCTTGTATAAATATACTCCTAATCGACATAATATTACCAGTAATTTGATTGAATGGAAGCAGGTAGTCCCTAAATCAAGACGTAGAGAACTTTTCAAAATTTTTCATGATGAGCCTACCTCCGCTCATTTGGGCGTTTATAAAACCTTTCATAAACTTTGCGAGCAATATTATTGGCCCAAAATGCATGCCGATGTTGTTCGTTATGTCCGTCATTGCGATATTTGTGCGGCTAGTAAAGCTTCTCAGCTTGCTAGACCTGGTTTTATGGGAAAGGAAAAGAAAATTTTATATCCTTTCCAATGTTTGTCCATAGACATTATGGGTCCTTTTCCTCGTTCTAAAAATGGTCATACTAGTATCATCGTTGTGTGTGATTGGCTCACTAAGTTTGTTTTAGTGAAAGCAGTGCGTCAAGCTACCGCTAAATCGGTTGTCAACTTCATTGAGAACGAAGTTTTTCTTATTTTTGGGGTTCCTCAAGTGTGTATGGTCGATAACGGTCCACAATTCATTAGTTCTGACTTTAAAAAACTTATGAATAGTTACCAAGTTCAACAGGTTTGGTATAATGCTTCTTACCATCCACAGGTTAATTTTGTGGAAAGAGTCAATAGAGTAATTGGTACTGCTCTCCGTTCATATGTAAATGACAATCATCGCACTTGGGATGTTAATCTTTATAAAGTAGCTCATGCTTTACGTAATGCTATTCACGAAGTTATAGGTTATACTCCTTCTTTTCTTAACTTTGGTCGAACCGTTCCGATTTCGGGAGATTATTATGGTCGTCTAAAGAATTTTAAAGAGGAAGAACTGACTCTTGACACCCGCGAAGACTTAGTCGCTGATGTTAATCAGTTGTCCGAATTGTATCAAGACGTTCGTAGACGCCTTAACAACGCCTACCAAAGAAATTCTAAATCCTATAACCTTCGTAAACGACCTTTAAGATTTCATCTTAATGATTTAGTTTGGAAACGTAACTACGTTTTGTCAGATGCTTCACGTAATTTTAACCAAAAGTTAGCTCCTAAGTATGTCAAATGTAAAGTTATTAAAGTAATAGGACCTTTAACTTATCAACTCGCGACGGTCCCTGATAATAAACGTGTAGGTGTTTGGCATATTAAGGACCTCAAACCCTGCTTTGGGGAAGAAGAATTTGAAGAATAAATTTAGTGTGAATGTGGGTGAATGCAGTGTGATTGTTGTTGGTTGAGCTGGTAGATATGTTCGGTCATTGACCCTAAGGATTTCTTTATGGTGTTTGTTCGCTCTAACTATCTATATTTTGATATTGACCTTGATTAGGTTATTTTTAGTGTTAGGGGTCAAAAAGCATTTATTTTACTCCTTTATTTATAACCATTTTGGTTTATTTTTGTTTAGGGTGCATTAACACATTCCTTATTTTTAATGCGAACCTATTCTTATTTACCGATTTGTTGGTGCTACTTCCACTGATTATGGATTTATTTTGGGAAGTTTATTTGAGTGGCGGATTTTCTGTAAATTTAACGAACTCATCCGTTGTTAGAGTGGTCAGGCACTTTCGTGTCTTTGATTGAATATTTTTCCTGCGTGTGTTTGTGTCATTTACTTCTCCCTGAAGACCTTTTATCCATGTTTTTGGTTAACAGAATCGTCTTCCTTGTACCTTTGTTTTTAGTCTTTTGTCCTCCATCCTTTCCTTTTCCTTCGCTAGCATTTTTGGGTGGTAGGTAGAGGATGCCGGCAGGCCACGGGGGTGTCTTTTCCATTCCCCATACAAAAGGCGCTCTCTAGGGTTTTACCTTCAGGTTGCCCTTGTGTTATTGTGTTCGTGTATTTTATATGTTTTTTGCAATTTTTGATTTCGTTTTCCTACCGTTGGTCACGGTGGCGGTAGTTTCAGTGGGCTAGTCGGTCCTGGACTAGTTTGCTTTACCTTGGCCTAGTGTGGTGGTGGGTTTAAGATTTTTACTGCTACTCACTGAAAGTTACCTACGTTCACTGATGTATTCTTTCGGGAACCAGTGCCGGGTGGCTCAAGGTGGTAGTAGTTTCATTTTTTTTTCTCGGCTAGATTCCATTTTGAAATTTTCTGTTGTCTTTTTAGTCAGCCACACGAAACCAACCCTCCTACCCTCTCCTTCTTCTGTGGTTGTTTTGTGCCGTTTTATCCCATTTTTTTATTGTTTTTTCTCGGTGCTGCCATGCTGTTACTCATCTATTTTTTTTGTTCATTAGTGGAGCTAACACTAGTTGTGTTAGGGTGGTCGGTTGGCCCACCGGCGCAGCAGTTTTCATCAATGCAGCGAGGGGTCAACTGGCATTTGTTTTGTCATTTTTAGATGAGCAATGGTTGGGTCAGTACTGTGTTTTTTTCTCTTCTTTATTTTATTTTTTTTTAGTCCTTTGTTCTCCTTTCATGTTCTTTATTTTCTCCGGACCTTATTTTTTTTCCAATTCCATCTCTGGTGAGTTCTCTCCTCTGATCGATGGTTTCTACTTTCGTCGTCTTGGTTGGGGGGAGTGTAACGGTTCATTTTCCGTTATATTATTTTGCTCCTTTCAATTGCTTATTTACGGTGAATGCATTTATTGAACCTCTATTTATTATATATTCACTGGTAAAAGATTACGTTTTTAGTGACTTTTTGGTTTTGAGTAGGTTTTCTGATTTGGGGAGAGAGCGTCATGCGCGTTTGGGGATTGGCGTTGCGTTCTAGAACTCTTGGCTTTTTCCGTTTGGGTTGTCTGCGAAGCAGTTGAGTTTGGTAAAATTTATCCCGAAGTTACTTATTTAATTCTGATGGAATTTTCGTAATTATAACTTCCGAGATTTTCGGTTTTGTTTCACTTTGTGAAATTATTTTTTAGAAGCACCAAGATTGTGGTGGTAAGTGGAGATTTTTGTCTTATCATTGAACGCACGTGTTAATGGCGACTTTGTTACAGCTTCTTTCTTTTCGTTTGGTTTTATTTTCCATTACTTTACCGTACTCCGGCTCTTTTGGTTATTGCCTTTTTGCGGCTGCATTATTTATGGAGTTGAAGGATGCGGTAGTATTGAAAAATTATTTATCATTGCTGGTTGTTCGCACTCGATCGCTTGGAGGATTCAAGGTCGGTGTTTATTGAATTGTTAAGTGTCGTCGAATTTACCTGATTTTATTCCATTTATTAAATTTCTTAATTTTTAACTTTGCTTTACTTAAATATATACAATTGAATTTTAACGCCTTCAGCTAATTTAATTTGCATTAATATTAATTATTTCATATTCATCTTTTTCGCTTCACGAAATAAATTTATATTTTTGTTGTAATATTCTGTAACGCTTTAGGTTGGTTTTTCCATTTTATTTTATTAACATAACGAATTTGCGTGTTTTTTTTCAAGGTAATAAGCTTGAGTTTAAACAAGGCTATTGCTATTTATTTTTGATCGTTCATTTTTATTAGACTTGTTTTCACTCAGGTAATAAAGGTAAGCGCTTATTTTTTATTTATCCACCTTGATCGTTTTTTTTTTCATTCATGTATATCTTTCTTTAATTCAACTAACGTTGATATTTAGTTTTTTTTTTGGTTCCTTTGAAATTAACCTAAGCGAATTGTTTTGTATGTTTGATTGAATATTTTTGGCTTTTATTTTGTCTATTGTTAAATACTTTGAATTTATTAAAATTACTTATCTGTATTTCTATATTTTTTTGAAAACTGAAAAGTTTTCTGGCGCCCAATTTTTTCATTTTTTTATTAGTATTCACTTTCTGAGTTTTAACTTTGATAAGGCAATCCTCGGCGATCTACGGCCCTCGCAAACAACTAAGTTAGTCGGTGAATTCTTTTGAGTTTTTTTGTAAGTATACAGGTAGGTGATTATTTTTCTTTGTTTCGCTTTTACCTGTTATAATTATCAATTATATCTAATAAATCGTACTTGTTTTAATATTTACAAACATGAATTTTAGATCATCTTAATGAAATGTATCCCTTTTCTACAATATTTACACAAACCATTATTGTGACCTTATAATTTGCGACTTCTTTTCATATTAAAATATTGTCTAGATAGCTTGCGTTGTTGAACCTTCGATTGTTTTCGCAATTGTAAATTTTCAATTGGGGTCATTTAAATAAGTTTTTTTTAAATAGATTAGTTTAGGGAAAAGCATTTAAAAGTTACGTTTATTTCATACCGCCTTCTTAAATAATTTGAAATTCCCGCCTTGTTTGTTAACATAAAAGTCACTAAAGGTGTTTGTTATCTTTTAAACTATAATCTGTTTCATTCTTTCGTAATTCGGGGTGACCTTTGAATTAATATTTTTTTAACATTTTTTGGACGTGTTGTTATTAATTATTATATGAGAAGGGAATTAAATTAGAATTGTTTCTAAACTTTGTCTTTAAAGGAATAAGCACAGAGCAAATGACATTTGTGAAGCAGTGGCGTAGCTACCATACCGCCAACCCCCGCGGCCGCGGGGAGCCCTGTCGTCAAGGGGGCCCTGGTGTCAAGCCCAAAAAAAAAATACCAAACAACTTCAACAAGACCTCAAAAGCCAACTGGCACTGGCCACCTGCCGCCATTAGCCTGATCAGAAAGAATGTTTGGGATTGACACTAGAAAATGTTAAAAATTATCGAAATAATTACGAAAATTTGAAAACTGACGCTACTAATACTGCTAAAAGATGGAATATTTATCCATTATTTAGAGAAGAAAGGCAGCATAAGCTAAAAAAGTAATATGATGAATGTGATACAAATTATCTATTTTATAACCAAGAGCATTATTTTAAAGTAAATATTTATTACAAAGTTTTTGACATTGTTATTAATCAATTAAACAACCGTTTTGAAGGGATGAAGAAGACTGTTGACAAATTTAGTTTCTTAAGTCCACCCATTCTTGTATCAGTGACGGAAGAAGAGTTATTTAAATCGGCTGAAGCTTTGCAACAATATTACCCTCGCGATATTTCCTCAGCGTTTCCTTTGAAAATTGTTGCCTTATCTCATCCATTGAAAGACAAAAAGGCATTAGAGAATTTGCACATTTTTTTATTTGTAGAAAATGATACCCTAGCATCAAATTTTGCAGAGGTATATACTGCTTTAATATTATTTTTGACGCTTCCTGTAATCGTTGCGTCTTCAGAACGCTCATTTTCTAAATTAAAGGTAAGCAAAAACTATTTGAGAAATTGCTGCCCCCAAAATTGACTAAGTAATTTAGCATTGCTTAGTTTAGAGGCCGTGGAAACTGCAGCAATGGACAAAACTGAATTAGTTAAAGTTTTTGCGGAAACTAAGTCCAGAAGTAAGCAATTTCTTGAATAATGTTTATTCTTTGATTTTCTCATTATTTTTAATCTTACCGCCGAGTGTTTTATTTTACAGAATAGATTTATTTTGTGTTGTAGTTTGTTTTTATTACATTATCTAGGATACAAACTTTTCTTTTTGCTGGTCCCTGGTCTATTTGGACGACATTATAGTGTACTCCAACACCTTCGAAAAGCACCTCCAACACCTCCGCCTGGTTTTTGAGCGACTCCAACAGCACAACCTCAAGCTGTCACCCGAGAAGTGCCACTTCGGAGTTCAAGAGCTGGAGTACCTGGGTCACATTATAACAGCCAACGGCAACCGCCCCCGACCGGAACACCTGGAGAAACTGCAAGCAGCCCCAGTCCCCGTCAACCGGAAGCAACTCCGCGGGTTCCTGGGACTCTGTAACTGGCTCCGTGAGTACCTTCCAAATCTATCCGACCTCTCCACCCCTCTCACCAACCTGCTGGAGGGAAAAAGCCGGTATGTCTGGACCCCTGCCGCGGATAAGGCTTTCCAGGACGTCAAGATCGCCCTCACCCAACCCTTAACTCTGCACCGCCCGGATTTCGACCTGCCCTTCGTACTGCAGACAGACGCCAGCGGGGTCGGCATCGCCGCCGTCCTGTACCAAGAAGTGGCCGGACACCGCCACATCGTCAGCTACGCTAGCGCCAAGCTCAGTCCGACCGAGCGCAATTACCATATCAACGAGCAGGAGTGCCTCGCGGTCATCTGGGCCGTCAAAAGATACCGCCCCTACCTCGAGGACCGGCGGTTCACGCTGCGAACGGACAGCCGAGCCCCCTTATGGTTGGACCGTACGAAAGACGACAAATCTAAGCTGACCCGTTGGGCCCTGCTACTCCAAGAGTTCGCCTTCGATGTCGTCCACTGCCCCGGAAAGGATAATGAGCTACCGGACCATCTGGACCGGCAGCCCACCGACCAGGCCGTCACTCCAACCGCCACAGACACGGACGGGATGCTTCCCCCGGACCCATCAGCCTCCGGCCCAATCGACACCGAGGTAAGCCCGGCGCTCATGTTCATCAACGCGGCCGACCTATCCAATGAGGTCAAGGACGCCCAGCAGCGAAACGCCCACGCCGCCAACATGATGCGTACGTGGGAAGAAGTTCAAACCAACGGGCCCCAGACGCCCCGTGACGCAACAATCCTGCGAGACTACAGGGTCCGTGACGGGTATATATGGAAGCACGAAGACAACACCGACCTCCTGATCGTCCCCCACGACGTTCAACATCGGGTGCTGTATCACTTCCATGACCACCCCACGGCCGGTCACCCGGGAGGAGAGGAGACGTTACGGGCCATCTGCCAACACTACTCCTGGCCCAACATGACCCAAGACGTACAGGACTACGTACGACAATGCTGGGTCTGCGCCAGCACGAAACGAGGCCGACCCCAGCAACACGCTCCATTGAGGCCACGACCACCCGTGCGACCATGGGAAACCGTCTCCGTGGACCTGATGGGCCCCTACACCACCAGCCATGCGGGAAACAAGAACATTCTGGTCGTCACCGACGTGTTCAGCCGTTGGATGGAGGCCTTCCCACTACCGCAAACCGCAGCCGGCACCCTCATCAGGATCCTGGAAGAGCAGGTCTTCCAGCGTTTTGGCTACCCGCGTACGATCCTCTCCGACAACGGGCCTCAGTTCATGTCCGTAGCCTGGGACGGAGCCATCACACGCTGGGGAGCACTACATTGGACCACCCCCATCTATAACATTTACTTAATGACACAGCATTTGTGCCACACGGCCCTGAACATGCTTTTTTCACACGGAGGCCGCACGGCACATACATTGTGCCAAGCAACAGGTCTCAACTTGTTACTTCTAAGAATAATAATTGAATGCATTTTTGCATCAGTATTTGCCCGCAAGTGACCAGGTGCAGTTGTGACGTGATTTTAGTTGTTGGTTGTTGTTTCGTGTGTTACTATGGGAGATTACGAAGAAGGCCAGTGGAAGTTACAGAGATTATGGGACGACCTCATGTCTGATGAGGAACCAGATCCCTTTGCGGCAGATTCGTCCGATTCATATAAACCATCATCAGACGATTCATGCCGTGAATCGGATGATGACTCACCAGGAGGTTATACAGTGCCCAAGAAGCGGAAGAGAACAGCTGCTGCAATCAGTGGAGAAGAACCAGAACCGTCAACCTCTGGTGGTAATTATGTTTTATTTAGTATTACTGCATTTTATTTTATATTTTCATTGTTGGCATTGAACGTAGTCTAACAAAATATTGTTTGTTTTTACAGTATTGCCAATTAATGTGGCTCATACCGTTGCAAATGTTATTGATTCCGTTGTGGCCCAATATTCCAATATGATTTCTAGCGACGACGAAGTCGATAATACTGATTTGAATACGGATAATATTACATGGCATGATGTAACGGGAAATTTTTTACAAAAATTTGACTTTCTTGAGCCCAATGTAGGCGTAAATCCTGAAATCCACCAAACCTATTTTGATAAGGGGCCATATGATTTTACAAAATTTATTTGACAGATGATTTAATTAATCTTATTGTCGATGAAACCAACAAATACGCAAAGCAATCAAAAGAGAAAAATCTTTTTCCAAAGTCTCGATTACACACTTGGAGCGACACAAACAAAGAAGAGCTTGAAGTTTTTATTGGCGTTTTGATGTGGATGGGCCTGTGTCACTTCCCTACTATTGCGAGTTATTGGTCAAAAAGTCCTTTATATCAGAACGAAATAAAAAGTAAGCTATCGCGGAATCGATTCGAGTTATTACTGCGAACGGTTCACTTTAGTGACAACGAGGACGTTGATCAGCCGCAAACAGATAGATTGCGAAAGATAAACCCTCTTTTACAAAAACTAATTCACAGATATCAGTACGTGATGGTTTCAGCAGAAGATATTTGCATTGATGAAACACTGGTGCCGTTCAGGGGACGACTCTCGTTTCGTCAATATATAAGAAACAAGCGTCACAAGTTTGGAATCAAGCTTTACAAATTGTGCTTGAAAGACGGCTATACATACAATTTCAATGTCTACTGTGGAAAAGACAAAGGCAACGGAAACCAATCTGCTCCAACAGGGGTCGTAATGCAGCTCATGGAAAACTTATTGGATAAA
Organism: Melanotus villosus; assembly: GCA_963082815.1. Taxonomy (NCBI): domain Eukaryota; kingdom Metazoa; phylum Arthropoda; class Insecta; order Coleoptera; family Elateridae; genus Melanotus; species Melanotus villosus. Next base: position 15,720,448 of record OY720425.1, on the reverse strand, counting down.
GGAAGAACACTTTACACTGACAACTATTACACTAGTGTAGCATTAGCGCATCGCCTTTTAGAAAAAAAGACTCGTTTAGTTGGAACACTGCGATCCAACAGAAAGCTAAACTGTAGGGAAGTAGTTGACAAAAAGTTATCTAAAGGACAGGTTATTGCAAAAGAGAGCAATACAGGGTTGGTTCAATTAAAATGCAAGGATAAAAGGGACGTTCTTACTCAAAGCACAAAACACACCGATGCAATGAAGCAAACTACTACTTCAAGAGGTGAAGTCAAGGACAAGCCTGCAATTATTTTAGATTATAACAATAGCCTTTCCGACCAAATGAAAGCATACAACAGTTCCCTCAGGCGAGGCATCAAATGGTATCGCAAATTAGCTATTGAAATTCTGCTAGGAACAACTTTGATCAATGCACATATTATATATACAACTGTAACCCAAAGAAAAATTTCGATTACGCAGTTCAAAGAAGAAATCGTTCTACGCATGTTGAACTTAGAAAATTATCGAGAGCAGTTACAACCAAATCCGCCAGCTGAACTTCTGTGTGGAATGTTTTTTTGAAAAGCATAGTAGTGTTTCTAACTAGAGATAATTAGAGTTTAGTTAGTTTTTACATACAATGTTTATCCGAAAACTTGTATTTTCCTAATAATAAATATTTATAAAACGTCCTCTACATGTTATTAGATTAAATTGAGTCTGAGAAAACTAATCTACGTAACAACGTATTATGAAAAATAATTTTCCGGGTTTTTTTTCTTTTTCGGGTCTCTCAGGCCACTACTCAACGGACTACACACAAATATATGGGAACCTAGGCACACACGCCGTGCCAAGGAACATGAAAGCAGTTTATTATACATGGCACATACGTTGTGCCAGCGGCCTGAAAGTCAAAAACTACAAGGTACAGGGTATGTGCCAACCGGCAGTTAACGTGTTTTAATTAACCAAATTGAAAAAAAAAAACAGGTTTATTTTTGTCTTTGTAGTATCGCCATTTCATTTTCCTAAAGTGATAAACTATCTCACACACGTAAATGGGGGGGGGGGGGCACTGAATATTCGAAAATCTAGCATCCCCCTTGTAATGTTTTCCCACTTCGACCACTGCGGGCCAAATCTTTGCTTTCTGTTCCAGATCAACAGTGTCCATGATCAGCCCCGGCTACCAGCAGCAACAACATGCAGCGGGCTCCGCCGGACCGGCGGGCTACGCGGTCCACGGTGAAAATCGTCGGTACCGCACCCAACACGACTGCTCCCTCAACTGATGTAAACCCGCGCCCACGCTCCTACTCCGACGCCGCCAAACCTCCCCCGACCGACGTATTGCAGGGCTACCCGCTACTCTTGAATTACCTAAGGCCAACCGCTCCGCCACCAGTACCGTCACCGACCGCCGCACCGACTATGACACCTGCCTCTTCTCCTGGCCACTCTACTGCCTCGCCCATTCCGACGCCTGCCCCTCCACCGGACCAAGACGGATTCATCACAAACCGCAGGCGCCGAGGGTCCACCAGCTCTACCACCTCTAACTCTTCGGCCTCAACTTCCGTAGTCAAAACCTTCACCGTCGTGGGTATCCCCCGGGATGCAGCGACGCCTAAGTCGCTAGAGAAGTATCTCAGTAAAATACCTCTTATAACATCCAATGTCTCTGTGCTATCAAACGGTTCCGTAGTCATCTCGTCCTTCGACGCCCAGGTTGAGGCCAAGCTACGCGAGCTTGGTCACCAACTGGGAACCCCATCCTTCTCCTGCGTCTTGCGCGGAGTAGAGATGGACATAACCATTGATGAAGTCAAAGAAACCCTCCGCTCCCAAGGTCACACCTTCTCCAACGCTTGGCGCATTAAGTCCAAGAAGACCGACAAGGAGACGCGCCTCATCCGCGTCATAACCACGTCTAAAGAGGCCCTTTACTCTCTTCTGTCACGCGGGATACGAATGTTCAGCCATTCGTATCGGGCCGAACCCTCCCATCCCCCCAAAGTCCAGCCCGTGCAGCGCAGTCGCTGCCTAAAGTTTGACCACCCTACGCAGCTCTGCCAGGTCCGCAAGGCGACCTGCGGCCTCTGTGGGGGGGGGGGTCACGGCACGGCCGCCTGCACCAAGACAACCGAAGACCCGAAGTGCGGGAAGTGCGGTGGGGAACAAGTTGCGTTCTCCCGCCATTGCCCCGTACGCCCCGCTGAGCCGATCGATCCGCTAGTCAGCGCCCCATTAAGAACCACTGTAGTTCCTCCAATGTAAATACTTCCACTTTTATTGTTTATTCTTTTTTTTTAAATTAACTATCTTAGCAAAGGCTGAAGAGGGGCTATCCCTAACTTTCCTTTAGGTTAGTTGAATATCTTGTTGTATTACCATTAACCTAATAAATACTTTGATAATAATAGGTATCGCACTTGTTACCGGATCACCGGCAACCACTGAGTATACGCCTACCAACCAATCCCAGCGCCCCACGCTGCGGACTTACCAAAGCTCCTACGTCACACCGAGGGCCTTCCCCAACGGCACTGCCGTAATTTCAGCCGTCGACCCCCAGCTGGAGGCCAAGCTCCGTGAGCTTGGTCACCAAATGGGGACCCCTCTCCGGATCGCCTCCGGACGCCAAACCCGGCCAGCCATCTCTCCCAAGGCTCCCTCCTTCTCCTGCGTTTTGCGGGGAGTGGAGATGGACGTCACCATTGAAGAGGTTAAGGTCACTCTTCGTGCCCAGGGCCACATCTTCACTAATGCATGGCGCATTAGATCCAAGGCCACAGACAAGGAGACGCGCCTTATCCGCGTCGTCACCACATCCAAGGAGGCCCTCGACTCCCTCCTTTCTCGAGGAATCCGAATGTTCAGCCACCAGTATCGTGCTGAACCTTCTCACCCCCCTAAGGCCCAACCGGTGCAGTGCTGTCGTTGCCTGCAGTTTGACCACCCGACGCAGCTTTGCCAGGTTCGCAAGTCGACCTGCGGGCAGTGCGCACGGCACGGCCGCCTGCGCCAACAAAGAAACAATCCCAAAGTGTGGAAACTGCGGCGGTGACCACGTCGCATTCTCCTTCAGTTGCCCCAAGCGACCAACTGAACCAGTTAACCCACAGGCCATCGCGCCACTCAAGTCCACTGTGACTCCCCCCTCAACTCCGGCCGAGCCATCGGCCCCAGTTTCGACCGAGAAACTTATACAGTTCCTCGTTCACACCCTTATCGACCTGTTCCCTGAACGCAGGGAATATGTCCAGAACCTAATCTTGAACAAGATTTTGACGCATTTCGGAATAGTGGCTGTAGCATCCTACGGCGGTAACTATCTTCATGTTACCGTCGATAAATGACTTCCCCGTCTGATGTCCATCCCCCACTCCCTTCTTACCGCCTCACGGGCCTCCGCATTGCAACAGTGAATGCCAACGGCTGGCGCCGGAAGCGCCCCCTCATTGAGAACTTGGTTCTTGTGGATTCAATCCACATCCTTTCGTTAACGGAGACTCGGGTTAGCCCAGCCCAACAGCTGACGCTTCCTGGGTTCTCTGTTTTCCGTAAGGACGGTGAAGGGGGAAAATCCGGCGTGGCTCTCGCCTTCAATAGCCGGCTTCCTGTTGTCGAGGCGGAGCTCCCTGAGGAACTCCTCCACCTCCACTGTTGTGCTGCCACCCTCCACTCCGACGTCCCGACGCACTTCTTCTCAATCTACATTCCACCAGATGACCCATTCCCCGTAGAATTTTTCGAATACGTCGCCACACTCCGACGAGCTGTTGTCTTCGGCGATCTCAACGCCAGGCACACCTCTTTCGGTGACACTGAAACCAACGCCAAAGGCGCTGGCCTCGCAAACCTCCTTCTACGGCTTCCCCTTTACAGAGTCCCCAATGCCAATCCCACCTTCATCAACCACCTAGGCGCGTCTATCATAGATCATATTATTACCACCGATAACTTGGTACGATTTGTTTCAGATGATGCAGCCATTGGTACCTTCATCACCAGCGATCATCTCCCGTTGATGGAGACCATGGAACTGATGGTGGCGCCTCCCAGACGGGTGTCCCTGAAAACCATCCGTGACTGGAAGAACGCCGACTGGGACCGCTTCCAGGGGGCCATGACAGCTGCCTGCGCAGACGCTTCGACGCTTACCACCGCCGAGCAGCTAGAAGACGCCGTCAACCTTCTAACCTCCAACATCCGTGATTCTATCAACGAATCTGTCCCCACCAAAGTCATCGACATCTTCCGCCCCCCCCCCCCGCCTCCTGCCGTGATCCGGCTGATCCACGAGAAGCGGGCCCTCTACCGACAGTTCATCCGGACTCGCGACGCTGCAATTAAGACGCAGTGGAACCGTCTCAACGCTCTTGTCCGCCTACAAACGACAAGGTTTAGGGAAGAGCGTTGGGCGAAGTTCTGTTCCGGGATGGACTACCGGCGGGGCGCCCAATTCTGGCGGAAAATCCGAACCATTACGGGGCAGCGGGACTCGGCTTGCCATAACCTCAAAGTTCAAGACCAAGTCATCACCGACCCGCAACATCAAGCGGAAGTCTTCGCGGATACCTTGGAGCGTGTGCACCAGGTGCCCGAGGACGACCGTTTCGACCAACAATGGTTTCGCCATATTAACGACGCAATCCGTCAAGATCCTCGACTTGTCCCTTTTGACCACATTCCGCAGGGTGACCCCCTCGATCCTCCTGACATTATCCAACCCATCGAAGAGGGCGAGGTAAGAGCCGCTCTTCTATCAGGCAGAAACTCCTTCCCTCGTCTGGACATCCGCCACCTACCCGACCCTGCCATCGACCACATCTCAGCAATCTTAAATTGCTGCTTGAAGTCCGGCCACTATCCGCTATCCTGGAAAACGGCCAATGTTGTCATGATTCCCAAGCCACAGAAAGACAGATCTGACCCCGCCAATTTTCGTCCAATCTCTCTTCCGAGCGTGCTCGGGAAGACCTTCGAGAGGATCCTTGCTGACAGAATCCGGGAATTCGTCGACGACCGGGGGTTGCTACCCAACCTTCAGTTTGGCTTCCGTCCCGGTGGCTGCACGAATGACCTCCTGCTCCGCCTCCAGACCGACGCCACACTGGCCATCAATCAGGGTCAGTATATGGCGGCCGTATTCCTGGACGTGGAACGGGCGTTCGACTCGGTATGGCACGAGGGCCTCCTCTGGAAGCTTGTCGAAGCACGCTTCCCAACTCCCCTAATCTGCCTTCTTCGCAGCTACCTGAGTGACCGTCGCCATCATGTGCGTGTGAAGGGCAAGTTGTCCAGACCATTCACTCTGTTGGCCGGCGTACCTCAGGGATCACTTCTAGCGCCCATGCTGTATATCTTATTCAACAGTGACATCCCAACGCCCTCCAATCCGTCGGTGCACCTGTATCAGTACGCCGACGACACCGCTCTCTGGTTCTCCTCCAACTCCAGCACTTTGGCATCTCGCCACATCTCGGCAGCACTCGCCAGTCTCGAAGGGTGGTTCAGGCTCTGGAGGGTCAGGCCGAACCCCCAACAAAACCCAATGTATCCTATTTCAACACCCACATCTCACTCGTAAACATCAAATCCATGTTCGCAATGTGAACCTTGCTGTGTGGGGAGCGCAACTGCAACTCTCTCCTGTGATCACATACTTGGGGGGTCGCCTTCGGTCGCACCCTCAACGGGTCTGAGGAGGTACGCAGATGCCTCGACATCGTGCAACGCCGCAGCGCTATCCTATCCCGACTTCTCGGTGGCCTACGAGGCTGCCGCTCCCAAACCCTTATCCACACATACAAAACATTTATCAGGCCAGTAATTGAATACCGTTCTTCTGTTTTTCGCACCCTCAGCCGCGCGCATGTCGACGCACTCCGGAGTAAGGAGAGGGCCGTCGCCAGGAGGATGCTCCGGTTGGACCGCTTTCATCCCTCACGGGAAGTCTGCGATCTTGCGGGCATCCCTCCTATCGACGCGCGCCTCGCTGGCCTCCGGGGTCGCTTCGTAGTACGAGCGGACGAGCGCCAGCACGTCTTCAATCTGGAAACCCTAAGATCCGCCACCGCCATCCGAAGGAGACCGAAGAAGAGGCTTCCCTATCCGCCAGTCCGACATCTCCAGGACGTTCCCGTTCTCCCACCCGACCTCGAGGCGGTCCTCGAGAATACCCCCCTAGTTTTAAGATAACACCTGTAGCCGAGCTCTTGAGCTTTCGAGCTCCTGAGCTCGAGACCAGAGCCCTAACAAGGCTCTAAAATTGTTACCCTTACTAACAATAATTTTAATCCTTTAGTTTTAACACCTTGTATGTAAATAAAATGTTTTCCTTCTCCAGGTGTAACCTGTTATTACAATGTAAAATTCTCCTGTATATAATTAATATTTTTTTTCTTTCAGGGCATTTGTATAAATTCGATTTTTTTAATCCCTCATTATTGTAGATGTTTTAATTTTCTTTCACAAATGTAAATTTCTTTTTTTTAGTTTTTTTTTTGTACCATAAAATATTTAGCAACGGCTGTAGAGGGGACTAGCCCCTAATTAGCCAGTTAGGTTAGTGTATAGAAATTTTTGTATACAGGGTGTCTCTAAAAGGTCTGTACAAAACGCTAGCACAAATTCCCGATGCTAAAATATGAGGATCTAGCCCAATTTACCTTAGTCCAAAAGTTGATAGTTTCCGAAATACAGGGTGCCAAAGTTATTATTTTTTAAAACTTTTTTGTAAATATTTTTCTTAATAATAGCATGATTTGCACGAAATTTGGTACTTAGGGGTTTTTTTGGGATGAGAAATCGAGATCTGATCATAGTTTCGATGCACATTGCAGAGGGCGCCACCAGCAGCACTTCGCCTACATCTAAAGCTTCATAACTTTTTTATGCCTCGGTGCATTAAATTTCTGGTTAAAAATTCTTATTCCTTGGCATCTTTTGTCCAAAAAAGGTATACCTAGCAGGTGTCGCTTCGAGCAGCCGTTTCTGAGATAATCGAATTTAAATGTTTTATTGCGTACTGAAACTCGTCGTAGCCCCCCTTTACACTTTATCCAGGTTTAGGACTGGTCCAAGAAATTTGGAGCGTGTTTAAGGGCCAACAGGCCAGCAACAATAAAAATTTAAATAGCAACGAGCTAACAATGATAAGAATGTAAGAATGAACTGGCAAAGTACAATAGGAATAAAGTCTAAGTAAATTTTCAAAATGACATCCGTTTTCATGCACACAAAGATTAATTATACGGAGAAAGTTGAACTGCACCCTTTCCATCATCTCTGTATCTAGCCTGGATAAAGTGTGAAGGGGGGCTACGACGAGTTTCAGTACGCAATAAAACATTTAAATTCGATTATCTCAGAAACGGCTGCTCGAACCGACACTTGCTAGGTATACCTTTTTTGGACAAAAGATGCCAAGGAATAAGAATTTTTAACCAGAAATTTAATGCACCGAGGCATAAAAAAGTTATGAAGCTTTAGATGTAGGCGAAGTGCTGCTGGTGGCGCCCTCTGCAATGTGCATCGAAACTGTGATCAGATCTCGATTTCTCATCCTAAAAAACTCCTAAGTACCAAATTTCGTGCAAATCATGCTATTATTAAGAAAAAAATTTACAAAAAAGTTTTAAAAAATAATAACTTTGGCACCCTGTATTTCGGAAACTATCAACTTTTGGACTAAGGTAAATTGGGCTAGATCCTCATATTTTAGCCTCGGGAATTTGTGCTAGCGTTTTGTACAGACCTTTTAGAGACACCCTGTATATTAGCCTAATAAATAACATTGAATATTATCTTCTGTTATTTAACACGGAAGATCACATTGTGAGACTAGAAGAGATTTTCACGAATCCGTTCGTTGTAGCTTTATTACCAGACCGTAAGTTGTTCGCGGAACTGATGGGTATTTCTGGTTATTTGCGCGAGGACGTGTTTAAGGATCGATTCGGAGTGGTCTGGCAGCGCACACACGCCCCAAATTACGGCATAACTATCCGCAATGCCAATTCAGGAGAGCCCTTATGGGACTCTCGAGATGACGTACTTGGGAGCGTCTCATTCGCTACTTGGGAACGAGCCTGTCAATCGCTCCCCGAGATGGAGGACATATCTTCCGTGTTCGTGGTGGCTCTCGGCGACAATACTCGCCTGTTGGCTCTTGATCATGTATTTGACAGGCCATAGTTCGAACGCGCCGTCCTCCCATACCTTTGTGACCACCACCGCGAAGATTACGACCTCTATGCCAACGCCCTGGAACAGGTGAAAGATTTACCTACTCCTGCAAATACTCCCCCAAAAGATCTGTATAAGTGGGGTAAGTTCTTCTTGAACTCGCTTTCCCGGTGCTGACCCATAGTCTAGGAACCAACACAACCGCTGCAGGTTCCCCGTGCTGACCCATAGTCTAGGAACCTCAGCACAACCGCTGCAGGTTCCCGGTGCTGACCCATAGTCTAGGAACCTCAGCACAACCGTTGCGGGTTCCCGGTGCTGACCCATAGTCTAGGAACCCCAACGTAACCGCTGCAGGATCCCGGTGCTTACCCACAGCTTAGGAACCTCAGCGCAACAAGGAGAAGGCAACAACGACGCCCCGATCCCAGACACCTCCACTACGTCGGAAGAAGCTCGGACGGAATTCGTTGCGGACATTCTTAAGGCGCCCCGCCATTCCATCTCCGGTGTCACCACTGCCACCATCTCCACGACGTACCTGCCGGTCCAAGTCCCGTTCCCCGCAGAAGGTCCTGGGTCTACTCCTGAAGACCGTCGAGTGGACCGCGCCACGACCCCTAGCCGGCGTGACCCCACGCTACAGTGGTATCGACCCAGCGGTGGTATCCATCAACGACCCCAGGAGGTTCGCCGTCCGGAGAGCCTTTCGCAAGGCTGGATTTAAATTATGAATAATTTATTGTTATGTATTATTGTTTAATTAAGACTGTTTGAATAAATTCATATTAACCGTTGTTTCCGTTTCCATTCTCCGATCACTACCAACACGCACACCAAACCCCACATAACCATGATCTATTAATAATGGATGGTGACTTTCTTAATATAAGTGACGGTGTAGGTGAACAAAATTTGGAACATGAATTAAAGAATTTTACGAAAAATGTAGGTGATGGTAGAAATACCGGATGAATCTAAATGTAATAATAAATCTGAGGGAACTCAAGTTGCTTTAAAAAATGATAACCAAATAAATGTTATTGATTGTCAAAGAACAGATACCGTTGTCTTTACTACAAGTGTACTTACTGATGAAGATGAATTAAATGGAAAGCAGGACACAAGTGATACTGTCATTCCGAGTACAAATATCGTGATTATTGATGACAAAAATGAAAAAGAAATTAAAACCCAAAGAACAAATGAGGTCAGCATTCTTAGTACTATGAGTGAAACCAATATACGAGCCCAGAATCATATCATTTGGCCCAGTTTATATTCAACAGATAATATTTTAAACAACTTTATTTTACAGACAAAATGGAATATATTTTCAGACAAATCGTTTTAACAATAATTGTAATAACTTTGAACAACATGTTATTGCTATTAACAGTACTAAATAACAAACAATAGTTAGGTGACAATTACCAAAAAATTACTATAACGATTCATTTCATTTGGCCCATGTATTTAAATGTGATTTAAAGATGATTTTCTTTATCAAATCAGCCTGTGGTTAAAATAAAACAATTGCTTATTGCTGCCTCTTGTTTAGTAACAATTTGACAGTCTGGTTTCATTAATTAGTTTGGAACAATGGTTCGTGGTAAAAGTTTATCGACTGATTTACGGAAAGTTATTGTTAATTTGTCTAATTCAGGTTTATCTTGTGGCAAAATTGCCGAGCAACTGAAATTGTCACGCTATACCATTAGAAATATTGTAAAATTACAAAAAACTACGGGATCAATAACCGAAACACCGAATTTAGGTCGAATTTCAATTGTAACACCAGCAAATTTAAGATCTTTACGACGTATTTTGAAACAAAATCGTCGTGCCAACTGTGGAGAATTAAGTGTAGAATGGAATAAAGCAACCGGTAAAAATTTTTCAAGATCAACCTGTCTTAGAGCCATCAAAAAACTGGGCTTTAATTTTTATAAACTAAGTACACCAGGTAATAAAATAACTTTTCTATAAAGGTACACAATTTTAGGCGAAGGAAAAACCTTTGCTAACAACGAAATAAAAAAAGAATAGACTGATTTGGGCAAAAAGCTTTATAAATTGGACACAAACTCAGTGGAATAGTGTAATATGGAGTGACGAATCAAGATTCGAGGTGTGTGTTGGAGATAGCCGAAGTAGGGTTTTGAGAACTAAAACTGAAGCTTATCATCCTGACTGTTTACGCCGAAAAGTTAAATTTCCTGCGTCTCTTATGATTTGGGGCTGCATGTCGGCTCAGGGCACTGGAAAATTACACTTTATAGAAGGCACTGTTAAAGCTCCTGAGTATATAAAAATTCTTAGAAATAGTTTAATTCCTTCTATTGATAGCTTACAAACAGAGGAAAACGGATATATCTTCCAGCAGGATGGAGCTGCATGCCATACGGCGAAAATAGTCAAAGAATGGTTGTCAAAACATGATATTAGTTTACTAAATTGGACATCCAGCAGCCCTGACCTTTCGCCCATTGAGACTCTTTGGCATATAATGAAGAAAAAATTAAGAGCTAAGCCAGCTAGGACTATTTCTGAATTAAAAGAAAGAATTATTGAAATTTGGAACGCGTTCACTCGTGAAGATTGTAAAAATTTGGTAAAAACTATGCCTAAGCGAATTCAGGCCGTTTTACGAAGCAAAGGTGACGTAACACAGTGGTAACTGTAAGCATTATATTTGCGCCAAATGAAATGAATCGTTATAGTAATTTTTTGGTAATTGTTACCTAACTAATGTTTGTTATTTAGTACTGTTAACAGCAATAACATGTTGTTCAAAGTTATTATAATTATTGTTAAAACAATTTGTCTAAAAATATATTCCATTTTGTCTGTAAAATAAAGTTGTCTAAAATATTATCTGTTGAATATAAACTGGGCCAAATGATATGATTCTGGGCTCGTATACCAAAGAAAGACCCAAAAAGTAAAAGTTGACAAACTTCCCAAAGAAAGTGCAACTGACGATGTACGAACTATAGTACAGAACAAGAAAATTAAAGTTTTGCAGAATATTCTGATTCCAAGGGAAGAGACAGATCGACAAGAATTTAAAGCGTACTTGTTTTGGCCTACCCCTCTTTCCAAAGGAAAAAAAGTTTAAAAAGAGAGGACAGCCTGCTGCAATTTCGTCGGAAGACTTCAGACGCTATCTAAAAAGATAGTCTGAAGACAAAGAGAAATTTGAAGCAGAGAAGTTGAGGAAAAAAGAGAAAAGATGTAAACAGACTGCTGAAAAGAAAACGAAGAAGAGTGCAAAAAAAGGTAAAATGGGAAGAGCAGGGCAGTCTGCAAATGAATCAAATGAAGATAATACTGAAAATATAAAACTAATAAAGGAAATGTGCGCAGAATGTGATACGGAACTTAACAGTGACGCCTAAGAAGATGCACTTAAGAATATTGGATGTGACAGGTGCCCAAGGTGGTACCATCTGCAGTGCACCAAGTTTAAAGACTTAGAGTACCAACTGGTTGAGCACGAAGACTTTACATGTTCATTTTGTTAAAATATAATAAAAAAGAAGTTTACTTGTTCCTTTTGTTAAATGATAATTGATAATAATAAAAGTTCATTTTGTTTAAAAATAATAAATTATTTTCCAAGTACTGTTGTTCATTTTTACTTACATTCTACATTGGACGACTACTGGTATGCAATTGGGTGGACATAGGTTATGTAGTGGCCGACTACTAGTAAAAGTGACAAATTCTGGAATTGAATCGCTTATTGCTGAAACAACCTAAGTCACTTTTTGGCCATTTTGAGTTATACATGTAAACATACAGTTTCGACCATTCCCCGTTGTTTGGTGCTGAAAGAACGTAAGTCCTGATAACGCTTACCGAATTACAGCCATGTCGCCACAGCCGTTTACTGCTGAAACAACATAAGTCGCCGACTTAGGTTGTTTCTGTTACAAACGATGATCAGGCGTGCCGTGCTCAAACTTAACATCAAAATAAGTTCGCGCTATTTATCGTTTGTCAAAGTTAATTATTAATTATTATTATGGACGGTAATAAAGCAAGTTGTTCTCGTAACAAAGACAATATACCTATAGAAGCTGCAGAGAAAGTAGAAGCAATAGAGCCTGCAAAAAAGCGTCGTAAAGGTGTTAGAAATAGTATTAATTATCAACAGTAATTACATAAGTGGTGATAATTTTTTGATAATTTTAACTAGATTCGCGAATCTTTATTGCTATGAAAATTTCACGAGTGGACGAAGTCCACGACTGGAATTTCCTAATAGCAATAAAGATGAGTGCTAATCTAGTTAAAATTATCAAAAAAAATTATTACCACGAATGTAATTCGGCGTGATTATTTTTTAAACTACTACACAATGATGACAGTGCTGAATTTTTAATGTTTGTATTGAGACAAATGGCTGCGCTACCTTAACAACCAAGTCAAAGCTAACTTTTTATGCATTTATTTAAACAAAGATCCAATGAAACAATGTGAAAAAATTGTCGATGTAATCAGCTACTAGCAAATTGTCAGTGTAATTTTGATGCTATTGGTCGATTTGTAAGTTATTCTCATTATGATTGGTGTAGCTGCAAAAAGCCCTAATGAAGTCACCACATTCATAATGGAGTATATAGAAAAGTATGTTTCTTCTGATGTAGAAGAACTCCGATTGTTCTGTGATAATTGTCCAGGGCAAACCAAGAATCACTGCGTAATAAGAGCGTGCATGGCTTTAACTGAAAGCAGATGGTTTCAAAAGGTACAGCAGTATTACCCCTTGCGAGGGCATTCTTTTTTGCCCTGCGACAGAGATTTTGGAGTGATTAAGAGAAGCTTACGGAAAGTTGGCCGAGTTTATGATGTCCATACATCCACTGAACTTATTATAACTTCTAGTGCCAAAAACCTTCAAGAAATGAAAGATGTCCATTTTCAGTGTCGAAATTTCACCACTTTGTTCATGAAGCAGCAAAGCCTGGCGTTGTTAAGGCCGGTGAATATATTAATGGATTCATTTGGAGCACCTTTAAGCTGATTCATCCCAAAAGAGCAAAGAATATCCAGATACAATTGCCAAAACAAAAAGCTAACAATGATAACTTACCAATCTTAGAAACACAACTTGAAAATATAAAAACATTGCTTCAATGGGTAGAAGACGATTATAAACAATTTTACGAAGAAATTATTGCAAATACCAAGGTCAAGAAGCCCAACCAGACCAAAACTAAGTAACTGCATCTTATGTTAATGTAAACTTTTATTCTTTTGTGTGAAATAAAATTTTGAATTCATAAATGTACTTATTTATTTCAGAAACAACTTAAGTCAATTTTTTTGACAAAGAATTTTGAGTTTATTAAAGCAAAATGGAAGATCGTTATTTTGCTTATATATTACCTAAAGTACAAACCTGGCTTTGAAAATTATTAAAATTTTCTAAAAAGTAACAGTGTTAATATGAAACGTTTTTTTCGTTTCTTGAAAAGTTATAAAAAGTGACTTAAGTCGTTTCAGTAATAAGCGATTCAATTATATTATTTATTCCTTTTTTGTGGCTTACGACAGGTAAAAAATGTTGAATTTTTTACAGAGTCCAATGCATATACCATCAGATACATAATTTTTGACTTAGTTGTGTTATTTCTATTAAATTTTAAGTTATGCTGAAGTGAAAAATTCTCTTAAATGGCCGACCACTGGCATAATCACCCTACATTATTTACGTAAAAAGCATTGCCAAATTCAAAACTGCAACCAAAATTAAAATTTAGCCAGTGTCGTACAAAATAGGGGGGGTGGGGTTAAGGGGTCCCGTATTGCTGCTGTACACCACTGGCAAAAGTGAATAAACGGATTTTTTGCAGTTATGTGTCTTTTATAAAATATACATATAAATATAAAATGACCTAAAGTCGATCGCCTCCAGTAGTCGACCATGCTGGACAATTTTTGGCTGAAATTAGCCCTAAATAGCATATTCAACAAAATCCGGCAATTCTCCAGTAGTCGGACAACCTTGTTAAAAAATTCACCAATAAGAACAAGGCATTCCGGCAAGATAAACTTTGCAAATGGCAGTATCAAAGCAGCCTTGGCGGCAAACACGTTAATATCTGCAAAAAGTAGTAGTAGGAGCGCCTCTAAAACTAAGTGCCTTGTTAAGTGAATTTGGTAAATTAATAGGTAAGTATGAGTTTGTGGCATTTTAGATGGATTAATTCACAAGTTTTTTGGTTAAAATTAACGGGTTGTGGCGTAATACGCTAATTATTAGGGTGGTCGACTTCTGGATATTCAGAAACAGTTGAATTCCCAGTGGTCGACATGAGGGGGTCGACTACTGGAAAATGGGCGAGTAAGAGTTTAAGAAACACTTTTGCATTCAAAATGCGCAGAAAATCGTTCTTAACAAGTTTAGAATTATTTTTCGTGCTTATTTTGTTATTTTACCAATAGTCGACCGTTTCTAAAAAATTCAGTTTTCAGAGTGTCGACTACTGGGTTTTTCTTATTCTGAAGTCGACCATTCTTTTTTCGACTATGTATCACGTTTGTATACCAAATTACTTATTTTACATTTTCTTACTTCCTGCAGTAAAATGGGGAAGGTAAACAACGGTATTTTGGAACAGAAAAGAAAAAAGAAAACACCAATATTCGGAGGAGGCTTTACGTGATGCGTTATTGCAAATAAGAGAAAATAATTTAAGCGTACGGAAAGCAAGTAGAATTCATGGCGTACCGAAAACCACAATCCATGATAGATTAAGTGGAACGATTGCAGAAAAACCTAGAAAAATGGGTCCTCCACCAGTTTTGAGCGAAGCTGAAGAAACAGCTTTGGTTGAATGGTGTATAAATTTAGCCAAGTGTGGTTTTCCACGAAAAATGGATGATTTACTCAACACAGTTCAAAAAATCCTACTTTCAAAACATAATGATGATAAGAATATGCCATTCGTAAACGGACGTCCCGGAAAGAAATGGTATTCCGCATTCTTTAGACGTAATCCCCAATTGGTTCATAGGAACGCAGAAAATTTATCAAAAGGGCGTGCAGTTCCCACTGAAGAATGCATAAGGAAATGGTCTTCTGATTTGCAAGCGTATTTGAAAACTGAAGGTGCAGAGGACATTTTGAACGATGCCACCAGGATTTTTAATGGGGACGAAACTAGTTTTCCCAAAACGGGAAAAATAATTGCGCCTAGAGGCTACAAGAACGTTTATCAAATCGTGAAAGGGAAAGAAAAAGAAGCGTTGACGGTTTTATAAGTAATTTCTGCCAGTGGTGCCATAACACATCCATGCGTGGTTTTCCCATATGTAAGACCACCAAAAGATGTGCGGGAAAGCATGGACCCTTCGTGGTGTTTAGGTTTAAGCGAAACGGGGTGGATGAGATCAGACGTGTTTTACGAGTTCGTTGCCAATTTTCTGGACCCGTGGTTGGAGGCCAATGGTATTAAGAAACCTGTTCTCTTTTTTATAGATGGTCACAAAAGTCACTTAACCATGAGTTTAAGTGAGTTCTGTTCAAGAAATGGTATAATTCTGTACGCACTACCACCGAATGCCACAAATATTATGCAGCCATGTGACGTAAGTGTTTTTAAACCACTTAAATCAGAATGGCAGGCTACAGTCAGAGAATGGCAAATGTGTGACGAAAATACAAACCAAATTTTAACCAAGGCAAAGTTCTGCCCACTTCTGAAGAAAGTTCTAGAAAAATGAAATTTACCACAAACTATAAAAAACGGTTTTCGTAAATGTGGTATTTTTCCGTTTAACCCAAACGCGGTAGATTACACTAAATGTGTACAGAATGTGCTGGAAAAATTGGAGCAGACTAATATGACGCTTACCGATTCAGACCCTCTATCCATCAACAATTATGAGATTACAGAACAAACAATCAAGTATCTTCAGCGTAGTTTAGAGTAAATATAATTTTTGAGGAGTTATCCAAAGCGAAAAATTCTCTAGTCGACAATGAGCACGGAAACGATGTTCCAGTGCCAATATCAGAGAACGCTCAAGATGATCTGCCACCTGTTTCAATATTTTCCGAAGGTCAATTGTACGATATGGACGAGGCTGGTTACCTTATTACTCCGGAAGAACAAATTCAAAAAGCTATACAATCCTTAGATATAAATAATGTATTAGTACTACAAGAGACTGAAAATATGTTAATGCCAAATAATGAATCCAAAGATTATGTAGTGTAAGCTACCTCGTCTGGTAACCTTAAGCATCCAGCAAAAGAAATTCAAGAGGCTATAAAATCCTTAGAAACAAATAGTGTATTATTACAAGAGACTGAAAATGTGTTCATACCAAATAATGAATCCAAAGATGACGTACCAGAAGCTGCCACATCTAGTAACGTGCAAATTTCAAGTATAGTTATTATTCCGCCTAAAACTGATGATATCTGTAGTAAAGTGTTGTTTTATCACAACCAATTCTGAAAAGCAACAAAAATAAAACCGCACCAAAAATGCCAAGTGCAATATCATGTGAGATGTGGAGGCAACTGGAAAGGGAGAAGGAAGAAAAGAAGCAGAGAGAAGCTGAAGCTGTTCATAACACGTGAGAAGAAGCGCGAATTAGGAAGGAAGCGAGGCAACTTGAAATACAAAGGAAACAGATGACGAGGAAGCGCAAGATAAAACGGTGTGTGAAAAAAAAAGATGATGATGAAAATATACCAAATAATCAACAATTAGGATACAGCAATAATGATTTAGAGAAAAGTGAATATAAGAGAAATGAAAATAAAAGAAGCCGCATCAACTGTAGTTCATGCGACATCGAATTAATCAGTGATGAAGAAGATAACGATTTAATGAATGTCGGCTGTGACAAGTGCACTCGCGGGTACCATTTAAAATGTACAGTCTTCAAAGAGCATTTGTATGAAGAAATCTCCGGTACATATTTTATCTGTACGCAATGTACGTAATGAATCAAATCATCAATATGTATCATATCTTATATGCTTACAAAAAGTGACATATAATAAAAAAAAATGTATCTTTAAGTTAAAATAATAAAGTTGCTGTTACATTTTTGTTGATTTTCGCATTTTTAAACAAAAACGCACCCAAGATCTAAAGAATATGCAATCAAAGATAGGTAGGTCGAATACTGGTGCGCCACTGTCCGTCTACCCGATTTTACTGTCCGACTAATGGTGAATTGTTACCATCTTCAAATTAGTAAAATTATTTCAGTTTTGGCGCCCTCTATCGCCCAAAAGAAAAATATCGTGCAGATTTTATACATACAATGATATACAGGAACCTGTTTTTCGTAATTAAACAGATACACATTGAGAATATATAGTACGTTCAATTTTTAGTACTGTCAAACTGGTCGACTACTGGTATCTTTACCTACCGTCAAAGTTATGGGCAATAATCATTTTTTAATTTTCAACTTTGACGCCCTGTAACACAAAAATGGAAGGTCTTAGGACATATGTTTATTAAGCAAACCCCACTTATTTTTCAGAGTTCTATCAGCCGTATCATTTATGCCATGTTTTCTTGAAACGCCGTGTATACATATACCATATACAGTGCGAGTAAAAAGTAAGGAATATATTAATTAAAACCGAAACAACCCAGTTTTCGAACAAATCCTCGAACACGTCGATTTTGTTTTATAAAAATGCACATTTTTCCATTAAATTCGATTTTCGATCGTCATTTGTTTCCGAGTAATGACGTAAGCAGTGTTCTTTTTTTAAATGGAACTGCTTTATTTTTTTTTCGATATTTCGATAGATATTTTAATTGCCACAATTTTGATAGCTTACGTAAATAAAATTGAGCACAATACAATTCAAATGCGCAGAATTGGCCCACAAGTTATCGGAAATGTATAAGAAAATTTGTAAGACGGCTCATTCTTTAGCTTTCTGTTTCTGTTGATCTCTAGCGACTCTAGCCCTTACGCTCCCGGGAATTACAATTGTGAGGGTCCTATTTATAGCTTACATAAAGCTCAAAATCAGATTTCTGGTGTTGTCTCCCGTACCACATGATTGTGAGTGTTAGAGGCTATCGTTTGAACCCACCCACAAATTTATTTTTAGCCGTGGCGGTGTTTCACGTGCATCTGACAAGACAGTGTTTGTTGAGTCATGCCGCCCACACGTAATTTATTATTTCTACAGCTTTTTTTATTGAATAAAATACGTTTTTTTCAAACGTCAGAAAAACACGACTTTGTGTCCTTGGATACACACAGTTAAACATTCACTTTTACTCCTAGGAGTAAAAGTGACACTTAATGAGCCAATGGCAACTCGTAATTTTTATTTTTTATAACAAAGCAACGACAGCTGGTATGACGTTCATTTTTGACTTTTTTTAAATTTTCTTGCTGAATTGCTTTTAATTTATGCGTTTGAAGAAAAAATAACATTTGTTATTCGGAGTAAAAGTGATTTTGTGTGCCTCGCATGAATGTCCGACTCGCTAGCGCTTGTCGTTCAAACGTCATGCTCGGCACACAAAATGACACTTTTACTCCTAATAACACAATATACTATTTTCCTTCGTAAATTGGTTTATAAAGGTTCAAATATTTTTACTGCATGTGCAAAATCTAGCAATCTGTCGTACTTTTGCTTCGGCATGCCATTTTTCGTAAGGTGCTCCAATTGTGTGCACCGGGAGTGAACGCTTGAAACAAGGCAGAAACATTCTAAATTTACTAATGTATTTTAATTAAAAATAAATTTCTAGGAACTCAGAAATTTGATTTGGAAGCACTCCATGCCAATCCAGATAAGTTGGGTCAGTTTTAGGTCCCTTGATCTAACTACGGATATAAAATTGCTCAGACTTTTTTGTGATGGCTGTGGGGGCCAAAACAAAAATTCCCACATTATGCATAGTTTGGCATATTGGTTAAAAAATGAAGCCCCACAAAACGTTGAAGAAATCATAATCCATTTCCCAGTTAGAGGGCACTCGTACCTTCCGGCTGATCGTGTTTTTGGCCGTGCTGAAAAACTACTTAAAAAGCACGTCGTAACTGAGAATCCTAAGGAATATAACAGTTTTCATTCCCAAGTTGGGACAGTTCGAGAGTTGGGCAAAGGCTGGAATCTTTACAATGTCAAAGAGCTTTCAGAAACCTACACTAAAGTCATAGGAAACAAAGAACTGAAGAGAATTTTCACAAAAAAATTCGTGTCCAGGAAAGGTACCACAATCAAATACAAGGGTTGTCAATATTTTCGCTCCGAAAACGTTATCGATGAAAAATACTTAGCTTTCTTAAAAAGAGGGCGCAAAGCAAATAACCAACTAGAGGAGCTGCCATTGGGAAACCCAATTTCGCCAGAAAAAAAGAAAAATGTTATGACACTCTTGGAAAAACAATTTAACAACAAAGATATTCAATGGCAAGATCTTCCATCATTGGAGTTTTTTAAACATATTTTGGAAGAAGCTACCGGGACTTTGCAGGAGCGAGAAGAAAGGGAAGAAGAGGTGGCCCACGATGAGACCTGTGATTGCCTCGAGGAAGACAATAAATTACACATTTAAATAATATTTATATTTCACATCTTGTATTGCGTTCTGAAGTTTCTCAAATCAAATTTAATATAATGTTAAATTAATATTATTTTATTCTACTTTATCCCAACAAATCCGGACATCTCCACCATGTGTTCAAACAAAACAAGACATATCCGTCGGCTATATGCAGATTGACTACCTCTTACGGCCAAGTTGAGATCACGAGAAATGAACCTTGATGTGCTCCGTTATGGTACGAGCTACGAATTTGAAATTTCACAGATTGTTAGTAACGTCGATCAGTAGACCATTCCGAATATTCCAATAAGAAGTCTCCAGTAATAAAGTTGATATTAATTAATTAAACCGCTTCTATCTCAGATACCAGTTCGGCCCTCCACGGAGTTACCCTATGAAGAAAATTTTGTGAAAATTAGTTTAATTCACTAAATCAATAGCGGACAATCTGAAAATAATACAAAAACCGAACGTCAGGCCCCAATAAAGTTGATATTAATGAATTAATTAATTTAACCATCGGGTGGATCTTAACAACATATAAAAAAATTAAGTTTACCCTAATTATTGCAATGTTGGGTCTCTTTTTGTGTACAATATGACTGGCCTATTTGAGTATAGCTGCTTTACAATATGCTTAAGAAAATGGCATTATTTTGTTAACTCTCCCACGCCACTGCAGTCATAAACTATAGCCCTTGGGCGTAGCTGTTTTTGGCCCATTCAAAAAGAAGAAAATTGGACATTCAAGGAAAATTATAATTAAATACTTCTTACGTAAAGCAATTAAGTGTTTATTCTGTGTGGACGTTGCACATTCGAAGTCCTCGGGTTAATCGTGGCATCATGAAAACAGCAGTAGTTTATATGCATTGTATGTATAATAGTTGTCGTAAATTTATTTGCACTCTATATTATAATACCATAAGCGAAGACGGTTTTATATCTTGTACAGTACAAGTCTTTGGCAAATTCAAACATGGTGATACAACTGAACCAGTACGCTTTTCCCAAATTAGAAATTACAAAAGGATACTTGCAAAACAAGAATTAAAAAACATATCTGCACAAAAATATATTCCGGAAAAGATTTTAAATTCCGATCAAAATTTATTAAGAGTCAAAAACGGTCAAGGTATCGTCACAGAGGCAGTAGCACGTAACATTACATCAGAAGCTTTGTGTGAAAATGATTTTGCCAAAGATGATTATAAACCCGTCGAAATAATATTTACAAAACAAAAAAGAGAGTATATTCGTCACTTCTTTAATACATCTTATACAGCTGTTTATCTACAATTAGATTGGACATATTCTTTCGGCTTAGAATATTTCAAAAAGATTAATAATGTGACTTTACATTATTTGGATTCCACTGGTAGTGTAGTAAGAAAATTTAATAAAAATAGTAAGAGAATTTTTTATTATGCGGGTATTATTTACCAATCCGATAAAACTCGAAACAAACTTTTGTCCATTTTAGAAATGACTTCTACTTCCCACACTTCTTTAGCTATTCGAAGTTGGTTGTACAACTACAAATCATTTCATGCAGGAATAATACCTTTCAACAGTGTAGTTGTCAATTTTAGTTGGCCGCTAATTCATGGCGTTTTAGAAAAATTTGCAATAAAGTCAGTATTAAATTATTTAAATATTACCCATGGTTTCCTTCAAAACCAAAATGTTTTACAAGCGAGCTGTAACCTTTTTGCAGTTCACATTTGTGCTGCATACTTCATTAAAATGGTAGCATCTGATGCAAAACAAGAAGCAAAAAAAAATAAAAACTTAAAAAACTTTCTTGTGGGTGGTATTAATTAATTTATTAAATAATCATTATTTAAAGATTTTGCATTAATCTTAAGTAATATCTTTTATACAGAAGAAGTGAAAGCTGCTTTGGAAAGGTTTAACAATTGTGAAGTAGAAGAAACTCAAGAAGTATTAGAAAATTTAGACGATAAAGGCGAAAACATTTATTTTGGCTCTCTATAAAAAAAAAGTCCATTTTACAATGATTTTTTGATAATTAGGGACACTCTAGAAACTTTTGGAGGTTCTACTACTGAAAACCCGTGGGCACTGTCCAGGTTTCTTAGAAAAATCAATAAAGAAATATTTATCTTATTTTCCATTTTGGTCTAGTCTAGAATATTAGTTAAAGATAAGTCAAACGACGTATTAACAAATAACCCTGTACAATCGCGGTTTAATGTGGTAAAAAATCATATTTCAGAAAAAAAAACTCAATCTTAATTGTAGGTACTAGATTTATTCAGGCAAAAAATTTTATATCGAAAATATGTATTTATTACCACAAAAAACCGTAAACGAAAAAGAAATTTAACTGAAGAGCTAAATTCTACTCAAGAAACCTGGAATAGGACACCCAAGCGGCGACAGAAAACTACAACACATCTCCGACAAACAAAACATTTGTCAAGTACGATAAATAACATTCAAACATAAATTGAAAATAATTTCTATTCTAATTCTGTTTTTAAATATTGTGGTAAAGCCGAATAGGCAAAATATTTAGTAAAGTTAAAATGAATTAAATCTACTTCAAATTAACAGTAAATTCATTTACGTACAAGTTAATGTGACGTCAGACACGGGGAAATCTTAAGCAAAACCAAAATGAATTTAATCTCAGGCGAATGTACTAAAGTCAAATATTAAGTAAATCAAAAAATGAATGTAATCTCATATTAAATTCATTTGCGTACAATTAAGATGAAGTCAGCCACGTCTGGGGCCTTGACGGAACTGAGCGACACGTGTGCGCCAAGGTTGAATTCTTTCATGAATTAACAAAGAATACAACCGACGCCCACACGTTTTACAATTTTACCTAAATTTTGTAAAGCGAGCGACTTGCTGATTAAGCAGGTCGACGCGTCAGGTTCTCACGGGTAGTTCAATAAGTGGGAGTCGAGTTTCCAAATATAAGGAGCTCGAATTGCATTTAATTGACATGGTTAGACGCGATCCGTCAAAGTAGAAACATGGGCCTTACATTCAGAGAATTAGTGTAACCAAGATGTTGACCGCACTGTAAGATAATTTTGTTTATTAAGACTTAGACTAAGTAACTTTAGTGTGAAACAACTAAATTCTTTTAAGAACTTGATTGTGTTCAGAATTAATAAGAACTTGTTGTATTTTTAGTTATTGTTTATAAGGACGTATTTGTTTAGGATGTAACAGTAGTTGATCGTCAATTGTTAACAAGATGTTTTAAAGTAACAGTGAATTGAATTGGAATCATAATTGTAAAAGTTGGTAATGCTAAAGCGCCTTAATTAAATATCCGAATGTTAGTTAAAAGTCATTTTGTTTTAATCACCTCTCGCAAGCCAAGGAAAAGGTTCAAAGTGACGTTTACGGTTAAGACTCTACCTAATCTACTGAAGCTACTTGAATTAATATAGTTCATTGTTTATAACAAATATTAAAGGAACAACAAACCCGTTACGCCACAATATCATCAGTTTACTAACAGTTGTTTAAGTAATCTTCAAGCTGCATACATTGCAAAATTTATTGACTTGGATTTTGCAGATTTCTCAACTTTGTTTGAGAGAAGATGGGTTGCAAATTTTGTAATCGACTTATTTAACAAACTAGTTACAAAAAACTGTGAAATATTTTCCGCCGTAAGAAGTAGCTCGACACATTCGCATTCATTTGAAGAAAGCAGTAAATTAAAAGAAAAATTTAAAACTTTCGATGGAAAAATTTTGTTTTTGCCACTTTATATTACTGAAATAAAATACTGGGCATTACTGCAAATGGTCACACAAAAGAATTTTACTATTTTGATTCGTTATTACAAAATGTTACATTTCGAAGTAAAGTTTTCATCGAACACTTTTGTACTATATTGCAAAATTTAAATGTTCGTAGAAACGAACGGTTGGAAAAACGTAATATTGCAACATTCTAAACAGTTTGATGGTTACAACTATGGTGTTTATGTTATGTACTACATACAAAATTTTATTAGAAATAGAGGAATTCATGTCTATGAAACTAATTTTAATGCAGATAAATTTCCACAATTTCTTCAAGATTTTCTACTTTTAAATTCTGAAAATGTGACGAGTTACTGCCTATACTGTGCAAAAAAAGGAGATTGCAGTTTTGCCTCACCATGGAAACAATGTAAATATTGTAAAAAATGGCATTTTATTAAAGAAAATGAGCAAATGGTATGCTGTAAACTAAATTTATTTGGAACCACTGCAAATAAGGAATGGATTCAATGTGGTCTCTGCCACACGTGGATTCATTTGTTATGCATCGAAGATAAATTCAATAGTCCTCAGAGTTATACTGCAATATCCTTTAACACGTTGACTGCCGCAATGGAGACCAAAATTCCGTTTAGAATGGCCGGAACAGTTTTATTTTTGAATAGGCTTGCAATAATATTGATAACTTACAAAGCATTTTTTTGGTCAAAAAACATATTTTTCGGCAATTTTTGCCGAGAATCACCGTGTGATTCACACGGCATAATTACATACTTAAAGTTAACCTTAATGGCCGTGTGAATCATAATTATGCTGGTTCACACGAACAAGTCTGTCCTTGCATAGATGCAACGCCTTACTGCAGTCTGGTTTATTCGTATTCATTCCGCGACGGCTGTTTGTTGAATACATGTGTAGGTGAAAACCGAGAACTATGATATAGTTCTCGATTTTCTATCAATAGTAGGTACTGTCAGTAAGTGAGTCGTCGTTTTCGGTTGTTATTCAATAGTAGATATTGTGAAATAAGTTACGAACAAGAACAAGCCCGTTTGGAGCGACTCGACTGTTGCAATAATGCCTCTCATGGCTCGCCTACACGATGGCCCATGATGGGCCACTACGGTGGTCGACATGATGGCCACCATCAATAGTGACCAGTCGCTGGTTCATCCACATGCTGGTCGACGATGAGCCAGTGTGATGCGCCAGCAACTGGGCCATTCATTCGTTCGTAGTTCCAAACTATGTATGTTTGTTTGTGTTGTTCTTCAATAAACTAACAAATAAATAGTAATTCTATAAATCGAATTCATGTAAATATTTTTTATTCGTTTATTACTAATTCTATTGTCAGATGAAGACGACGAGCCATTTCAGGATTAGGGTGACAAATGGATTCCAAAACCAGACAGTTCTAATGAGGATTCTGCTGAAGAACCACTTCGCAAGAGATCAAAAAGTATAAAGCAGCCTAGTACTTCCGCTAAAACTACAGATACCCCCGACAGTGTATTGCGTAGTACTCCCGTCTCATCTGAAGGTATATCCGACAATGTCTTACCCACCTAATACTTCGGCTTCATCTAGAGATGTAACTGACAGTGTACTGGATATAATAAATGCTGTTATACAAAGCAGTATGCAAGAAAGTGAATACAAAAGTAGTGACAAAGAACAATGTGATAATGACCAATTGACGTGGGAGGACGTCAGTGGATTACATCTACAGTGCTTCCCGTTCGGCGATGTAAATGCCGGCGTGAAGCCACAAATACATGGTGACTATTTCAATAAAGGTCCGTATGACTTTTTCAAATTATTTCTGACAGACGAAGTGCTAGAACTGATGGTCACAGAGACATATGTATGCAGCTCAATGTAAAGCTTCTACAAAAGCGCCCAAAGCCAGAATTCATGAATGGCGAGAAACAGATTACGAGGACATGAAACTGTTCATGGGACTCTTGATTGGGATGGGTCTATGTCAATATCCTGCTATAGAATCATACTGGTTCAAGAGCGTTCTATACAACAACAATCTAAAACGTCTAATGTCTCGAAATCGGTTCCAACTGCTTCTCAAATCATGGCATTTTCATAACACCGAAATCGTGGCCGAAAAAAGGCTCCAAAAATTTTCTCCTCTGGTAGATCTATTGATAACAAATTTCCAAGAACCTCTCGTTCCGAAAGAGCATGTTTGTATAGATGAAACCATGGTACCTATTAGAGAGCGTTTGAGTTTTCGCCAGTACATAACTAATATCCGGTGTTCCGGATCTACCAGCTGCTACTGGTACTGAAATGGCTTCAGCGATTTACGAAACGTTGGAAAACTGGGGCTTAATGGAAAAGGTTCAAGCATTTAGTTTTGACACCACTGCTTCCAGAGGCGGCGTAAGGCGTGGGCGACGTGGGCCACCGCCTACGGCCTCGCGGTCCGAGGGGCCTCGCGCCTCCGAAAAATATATTGACATACCAAATTTGTTTTTATTCAGTCAGTCTAGCAACATTTGTTGGCGTTGCGTTGCTGTTGCGGGTAATCCCCGATCCCCGCGAAAGCTTAAAGAACCAAACGGAACAATCAGACACACTCAGTGATTGTGATTCGGTTCTAAACGAAATGCTCAGTTTGGAATTTATCATATCATTACATGTGTGGTATGAGTTATTATCGCGTGTTAATATCATAAGCAAATTATGGCAATCTGTACAAGTCTATTTGAGCATTGCTCTTGAACATTTGCATACATTTTGTGACTGGATCAAAGAATATCGACAAACTGGATTCGAGAAATGCTTGTCTGACGCTCGTCAATTTATTGAGAAAATCAATTATGATCTGCCAAAAGACTTTAAAAATAAAAGGGTAGCCAAAAAGAAAAGGATGTTCGATTATGAAGGCAGGGATCAACCTATACAGTCTCCCAAAAGTCGGTATGAAACAAATTTTTTCAACACCATGATTGATTCTATAATAAGCAATATGGATTCGAGATTTGTCTTTATTTCAACATTTTGAAAATTTTGGTTTTCTCTATGATCTAAGCAGGTTGAAGACTATTCCAAAAGAGGAAATATTAAAAAACTGTCAAGATTTACACACAGTTCTGCGAGTGGGTGAGAGCAGCGACTTCCAACCTTACGAATTATATGAAGAATTACAAACAGTGATTCCAAATGTACCCAACTTCATTAAAGATGTGAAACAGCTGCTCCAATACATAGCAGAAAATAACTTAAAAGAAATTTACCCTAATATTTACATTGTCGTTCGAATTTTGCTTCCGCTGAAAGGAGTTTTTCAAAATTAAAACTAATAAAAACTTATTTAAGAAATTCAATGGGTCAGGAAAGACTTTCAGCTCTGGCAGTTTTATCTAGTGAAGCAGATATAGCATGTAAGCTGAATTACGATGTAATTATTAAGGAGTTCAGTAAGGCTAAAAGCAGGAAATTTCTGTTTCTTCAATTCTTCTTTTTTTATTTTATTTAATGTTAGTTTGCATGTTTATGAATAAAAATTTGATAGTTTAAATGTTTTTTTATTTTATGAAATCCGTCTTCTTACGTTCTTACGACACCAGAGGGCCTCGCGAAATTTACCTTGCCCACATCAAACTAGGGTCTTGCCCCGCCACTGACTGCTTCAAATACAGGAAGAATTAAAGGTGCTTGTACGCTATTAGAACAAAAATTGGAGCGAAATATATTATGTTTTGAATGCCGTCACCATGTTTTTGAAATTATTTTGGCAGCAGTTTTTGCGAAAAGCAAATTCACCATTTCAGGACCAGACATTCCATTATTTAAAAGATTTCAAAATGGTTGGTCTAAAATTAATGTTAAGAATTTCGTGCCAGCTGTAAGAAACCTTGAAATCAAACAATTTTTTGTCAATGATACAGAAACTATTCTAAAAAGTATGAATGATGCTATTTCTAAAAAATTTCTTCGAGAAGACTATCGTGGACTATTGAATCTCGTAATAATTTTCCTAGGAGGCGTTCCGGTGGAATAAATTATAGAAAGCCGGGTGTATACCACAGGGCCAGGTGGATGGCGATAGCCATATACTATTTAAAAATTGTTTTATTTCGAACAGAATTCAATTTATCGAAAACTGAGGAAAAATCACTTGTCCAAATAACATGCTTCATTGTAAAAATCTACGTAAAATACGGGATTTATGCATCAGAAGCAATATCTGCTCCACTAATGGACATCAAATTCTTACGAGAATTAGAGCAGTATAAAGAAATTGATGAAAGTATCGCCGAAGTAGCTATTGGGAAATTTGTGAACAATCGGTATTATTTGACTGACGAATGTGTCACATTCGCACTGTTTGACGACTCGATTACCGTAGGTACAAAACTAAAAATGGCACAAAAAATTTTAGGAACAACAGAAGAAGGCGACGCTGAAGAAGATGATACGGGAACCAATTATAAGAAATGGTCGTTGAGGAAAGAAGAAATCTCCGAATTCTTACAAACTTCTGACGAAGAAATTTTGATAATATTACTTAGTAAAAACTCAATAAATTTATTTCGGAGATTTAAAATAGGCAATTTTTTACACTTACATCCATCCGAATGGATAAATTCTAATGATTATAAACAAGGAAAGCTTGCCATTGGAGAATTACAAGTAGTAAATGATTCAGCCGAGAGGGACATAAAACTAATTACAGATTTTAACGAAAAAGTTACGAAAGATGAGGATCAGAAACAATTTTCATTATAAGTGAGTCATAGTTTTATATTTCTTTAGCATGTTTAAACTCTTTGAAAGATTAATTTTATTACTACTTTTGCTTGTTCTTTCTCAGACTGTCCAAGATTACCGCCGTAAATATTCTCAGTCAACCAGAGAAGTCCTGGAGAAAGCTTTCAACGCCTAAATTTGAACTTTAGACTACGAACTAGTTTTAAAATTGAATTTTTGATTTTTGAAAACTTTAAGCTTCGAACGCTGTGTTAATACCGGATGTTTGACCTAAGGGGCGAACATAGGGAAATAGCATGGGAAATCGTTGAAAACAGAATAAAAAATTCTATTCAGTAACCAAAAAATCCAATATGGCGTCCATTTAACTTAAGGAAGTTGATACGAGTACCTCAAAAGCAGCCATCTTGAATTTTTGTTCGACATCAATTTTAAATTGGTCTTATCGAAAACGGTGACTTTCATATGAAACTTTTTTTCGTACCTCTTATACTTATGAAGATATTTGACATACAAGAAAATGACAGTTTTTAGTTTTTTTTAAATAACTTCTGACGGGTTCGACATTTTGAACTTTTTCAAACAGATTTTAAATCAGCATAAAAAACTGCAAAACATTGCCAATTTAACCAAATCTCCATCTTCAATAATAAGAAAGTTACCCATGCAATCCCACTCGATCTGGGACACACTGTATACATACACTGCGGGTCAATTGAAGTGGAACACTACCAATTATTGCTATGTGTGTTAAATATATTCACCTGACACCAGATTTCAGTGTGCTTGTGTTTTTTAAGAACAATTTAAAATTGTCAAAAGATCAAGATACCTTGTGCTTAAGCGAACTGGCAAAACAAATGCTCATTATAGTAAACACGTTGTATCAAGAATTTGACACTGAACGAAAGTTTATGAATTTTTTCGGTAAATAACAATTTTTCTGTATGTTTTTTTGTTGAAATTTTGTGATTTTGAAGTTTTACAATGCCTTTAAGACGTTTGAGTAGTGGTGAGCCCAATAATTTAATAAGATTGCATAATGAACGATACAGCCAACGATCATTGGCTAGAATTTTTAATGTGTCTCCGAGTGTGGTCAATAGAGCTGTAATGCGTTTAAGAACAAGAGATGATGTAAATATGCGACATGGAGGTGGCCGCCCTCGATGTACTTCTCGCAGAGATGATCGAACGATAATGCTGACAGCTAGGCGAAATCAAACAATAACTGCTGGTGCTATAAGAAATGCAACTGGCATCGACGTGTCGCTTTCCACCGTTAGGAGAAGACTTCATCAGTTTGGTTTGAGAAGTCGTAAACCGGCGCGGCATCCACGTCGCACCAGGGAACACCATGTTGCCAGAAGACTGTGGGCTGAGTTACACCATAACTGGACTCTTGAGCAGTGGAGGGCTTGTTTGTTCACGGATGAGTCAAAATTTACTATTTTCCATTCCGATGGACGTGTACGTGTATGGAGACAGAGGGGAGAAAGATACGATGAGGCAAACATGTTAGAAACGGTTGCTTTCGGAGGC
Source organism: Melanotus villosus (assembly GCA_963082815.1). NCBI lineage: Eukaryota > Metazoa > Arthropoda > Insecta > Coleoptera > Elateridae > Melanotus > Melanotus villosus. The sequence goes on along the minus strand of OY720425.1, from coordinate 15,690,663 downwards.
GGATCAGTAACAGTTTGGGCAGGTATCTCCTTTGATGGGCGCACCGATCTTGTCACTTTTATTAGAGAATCGATGACAGGTGAAAGGTATAGAGACAGAGTTATTCTGCCCATTGTTGTACCATATGCTCATCAGATTGGCCCAAATTTTTTACTAGTCGACGACAATGCACGTCCACATCGTGCTAGAATAGTACATTTGGCATTGCAGGAGAATAATATCCTACGAATGGATTGGCCTGCAATGTCTCCGGAAATGAACCCGATAGAGCACGTGTGGGATAGGCTCGGAAGACTACTTTTAAGGCGACAAGATCAGATTAACACTACCAACGACCTCTCAAATGTCTTGATCCAAGAGTGGAACAATATATGGATCAAGATTTCACCCAAAAATTAATTATGAGTATGCCAAGGAGATGTAGAGATTTGCATTTGTCAATAGGAGGGGCTACTAAATATTAAAACTACCGAAAATCTTCGAAATCTTAGTAATTTCATATGAAACTGTTTTTGTTTTTTTTTCTCAGTCTTTCATTATTTTGTCTTATCTTAGTAAGATACCTAATAAATCCACTCTTTTATTGAATTATAGTTTCTTTTGTGTTATAGACTAAATATCTTTAAACAACAATATTAATTTATAATGCGTTTTAAAGATATCAAAAAAATAATTAGGTGTTCCAATTCAATTGACGCGCAGTGTATGCAGATTCCTGCTCCCCGTTTGAGTTGATAGGGTTGATAGTGGTATCAATCGAAAGACAAATCGCATACTGAAATCTGAACACATCGTACCACACACCTGCCGCGTAACTTGCACATGCCACAAAGACCCCTTTGTAGATGGTTCGCACCGCCTTCCTGCCCAGGCCCCAGTCTCTTCGCACCACCCTCCGTATACAGCCCAAGTACTTCAACTGTTGCACATATCTGACGGGGTGTGCTCCAATTCGCACCCTGGGTGGCCTGTTTAAGGACAGTTTTCCTTTTGTTAGCATTTGCACCGTTTTATCTTCATTCACACTAACACCTACTTGTTGGCCCCACTCACTCACTATCCTTAAGGCCTCTTCCTCGCTCGTTTCTAGGTTCCGCCTGTCATTGGCTTCAATCGGGATCACTAGATCGTCCGCATACGCCGCAAGGATATATCCTCTTTCGGTCAGTTCCCTTAACAGTTCATTCATCACCAGGTTCCATACTACAGGGCCGCAAATTGAGCCCTGTGGACATCCCCTGGTCACTCTTACTGGTACTTCATTTCCTTGGCCAACATAGCAGGCTTCCCTTCCACAGAAGTACTCTCTACAATTCATTCTATTGAGGATTTCCCCCACTTTCACCCACAGCAGGTTGTCAAACGCACCCTTGAAATCTATAAACAAACCCAACACATGTTTCCGCTCAGACAGTTCACTAACCCTTTTAACTTTCAGTAGCGCATCCTCCGTCGATTTGCCTGCCATGAAGCCATACTGCGTTTCATTCCAGTTTTCCAGGCTCTTATTTAGCCTCACGACCAGGATCCTTTCCAAGAGTTTCCCTATAACTGGGAGTTGGCTTATAGGCCTATACGACCTCGGATTTGTTCTTGGTTTATCCGGCGCTTTCAAAATGATGCATACCTCCGCCTTCCTCCAGATCCTAGGGAAGCACCCCTCTCTTACACAGGCAGCCATTAGGCTTGTTACGTATTCAGGCACTACGGCCCACACCCTTTTAACCACTTCGGCCGTAATACCGTCCAGCCCTGGCGCTTTGCCTGTTTTTTTGCCGTGCCACTGCCTCTTGGACCTCATCCCCTTCTACCTCATCTGGCCGTCCCTGTATGTCCGCTGCTTCGAAATCTTCCCCGTCGCCGGGGAAGAATTCCCTCAGCAGGTTCTCAACGCAGTCACTCCAGTCATAAATCATCTGTCCCTCTATTTCGAGTGCGCTCTGCACCTCTTTCCTCCCTCTTTTGCCTCTGCAGATCTTATATACCTCACCCCAGGGGTCCTCGCTACCTTTTTCTTCCACGAACCTTTTCCAGTCTGCCTCCTTGGTTTCCCTTAGAGCGTCCTTATAGGTTCGCAGCACTTCTCGATATTCTCTTTCGCGCTCTCTCTCACGCGCCTCCGCCCTCCTACCGCGCTGGTAAGCCTTCCTTGCCCTCTTTACTCGCCTCTTGAGCTGCTCCAGGTCATTCGTCCACCATCCGACCTTACTTTTGTTCGTTTTGGGCTTCTGGAGCACGTCACACTTGGCTGATGGTTGTTGTTACACATATCGCCTTTTGCTCTGCGCTCATTCCCTGGTAGCGTTCAAAGCTCACTTCCTCAAAGGCCTCCTCTATGCCGGTCTTAAAACTGTCCCAATCCGCGCCTTTCATCTTCCAGCGCTTCTTACCAGCGTTCCCTCTGACCCTCTCTCTGCCTCTTACCCTAGTCTCAGCAAAGATCACATTGTGATCGCTGATCCCTTCGGGCAGAACTTTCCACACCCAGTCATCATTCGTCCACGGTCCTCGGACCAGAGTCACATCGATGTCCGCTTGCCCCATGGGGCCACTGAAGGTATAATATTCGCTGGGCTCGTTTATGACCCGCACATTCCTCTCTATACACATCTCGCTCAACACTTCGCCCCTATACTCTCTTTCTCTATAGCGTACCCTTGCATCCTTACTGAACCACATCAGGGATGTTGCATTAGCATCCATCTCGATAATGATCCTTTCATTCCCATTCACTTCCATCAATCGTTCAATCTCATTCACAGTCTCATTCATGTCTCCATCGAACCTGTTGTACACAGCTGCACAGCATATTTGCCCACATTCGTACTGAATATTCACGCACGCTATTGTTTCACTCATGCAACCTGTCATCGCTATGCTATTTCGATCAACATTCAGTATGACTGCCGCTTTCGGGTTTTCGCCAGATGTGACTACCCTAAAAGACAGCGGCAGCCGCCGCACTTGTCCATCTCTTACATACGGCTCTTGCACCAGAGCCACTTGCACGTTCTTAGCTTCCATTCTCCTTGCTAACTCGCCCATACATGCATACGATCTCTGACAATTTAACTGGATACAGCTAAATATCATTGATCCTTTCTTTCTCCGCAGCCACCCACCTCTTATACTCTGGACAGTCTCTCGACAGGATCGAATGCCCACTGTCACGCCCTTTCGTTTCGCAGTTCATACATCTCTCATTTGCTACGCAGTTAATCTGCACGTGTCCCGCGGATCCACACTTCCTGCACAACCTGTCCTTTACCTTGCACTCTCTGCCCATGTGGCCGTACCCACAACACTTCAGACACTTTAGGACATTATCCCATTCGCTGACTTTATACGCACTCCATTTAAAGTACACACGTCCGTCAGCCACCAACACATCCACCACACTCTTAGGCATTTCAAGAATTACATTCTCTGGGATGTATATCGAAAAGAAGTGTGTTGGGACATCGGGGCTATGAAGAATGGCTGCACAGCAGTGGAGGTGATGAAACTCTTCGGGGAGCTCAGCCTCGACGACAGGAAGCCGGCGATTGAAGGCTAAAGCCACGCCGGCAGTGCCCCTAACGCCATCCGTCCGAAAGACAGAGAACCCGGACATCGTCAGCTGTTGAGCTGGGGACAGGTGAGTTTCCGTCAAGGAGAGGATGTGAATCGAGTCCGCAAGGACCAGATTCTCGACGAGGAGGCGCTTCCGACGAAAGCCGTTGGCATTCACAGTCGCAATTCTTAGATCCATAGAGTTTAAAAAAAAGGGGGGAGCGAGTATGGGTACTAGAAAGAAAAACTATTTGTCTAGGGTTAAGTGGAAGTAGTTCCCAGCGTAGGACACTGCAGCTTGAAAACCAAAGTAAGACTTAATAAGAGTGAAGATGAGATACGTTGAACGTATTCTCGGCGGTCTGGAAAAAGGCTCAGGAGCGAGTGCACCAAGAACCGAAGAAATTTGTCGATGGGAGGAGTGGCCATGGGTTGGGGTTGTGCAGTGGGGGGAATGATTGTGGGTTTGAGGGGTGCGCTGGCGGCTTGCGGGTTTATTGGTTCGGCTGGACGTTCGGGGCAACGCAACGAGAAAGCAACATGCCCCCCTGCGCAGTTCCCGCAGCACCTAGGGTTCGTAGTTGGTTGTGTGCAGGCGGACGAGGTATGCCCGCCACCGACATTCCGCAGGTCGCTTTGCGTACTTGACAGAGCTGAGTTGGGTGGTCGAATTTCAGGCAGCGACCGCACTACACTGGTTGGGGTTTTGGGGGGTGCGATAGTTCAGCGGGGTACGTATGGCCGAACATACGGATACCCTTAGTAAGGAGGTAGCCCAAGGACTCCTTGGAGTTTGTGATTACCCGGATGAGGCGGGTTTCCTGGTCGGTTTGTCGGGACTTAATCCTCCAGCAATTGCTGAAGGAGTGACCTTGGGTACGGAGGTGGTCTTTCACCACCTCTATGGTAACGTCCATCTCGACTCCGCGCAAGACGCAGGAGAAGGATGGCAATTTGTTAGCGGGGGGCGGCTGATGCGAAGCGCGGCCAGACCAGATATTGAGTGGGTGGCCGAGTTGACGAAGCTTGTCTTCTAGGGATGAGTCGGGGGAGGAGGAGATTATAGCGGAGCCGTTCCGGAGGATGGTGATATTGGACGGGATTAGGGATATTCTCCGGAAATACCCCTCGCCTTGGGAGTTTGGACCTCTCGGGGGATACCTGATACCGTGTATGTCTTAATGATTGATGCCGTGGCCGAGGAGGTCGAAAAGGCGGAGCTGGTGGAACCTCGGCGCTTGCGGGGTGACACGGGGATGAATCCGTCGTGGTCCGGTGGAGAGGCATTCGTCGGTATTGGTGAGGCAGTCGGGTGGCCAGGAGTAGAGGTAGGTGTCGTCGTCGGTGAAGTTTCGGGAGAAGCAGTTGGCATCGGGCAATTCAGAAGGAGCGGGAAGTTCAAAAGCGGATCAGTCAGTGCACTGGCGGCGTCGGAGTAGGAACGTGCATGTGGGTTGGCATCAGAGGTCGAGGGAGCGATCGTGAGGGATGCGGTGCCGACGGTCTTCACCGTGGACCGCGTAGCCCGGCGCTCCGGCGGAGCCCGCTGCATATCGTTGCTGTTGGTGGCGGCCTTGACCCTGGACACTGTTGGTCTGAAACAAAAAGCAAAGTTTTGGCTCGTAAAACGGGTGGAGGCTGTTGGCCGTGGGGCCGCCAAACTACTGGCCGTGGAGCCGCCGCAGCGAAACTGTCGGCAGAACTCGGAGCCGCCGGAGCCTAGTTGTACGGCACAAAGCTGGATCCGCGAGTGGACCGCGTAACCGCGGGCTGGAGCGCGTAGCCGCGAGAAAATCCGCGGGGCGGAGCCTAACTGCACCGCGAGGTGACAGCCAACCCGAACACTACCGAAAACACAGGAACGAGCACTTAGTGAAAGATTGGCGAACAATTAGCGAAAAGTGTCGAATTAACGGCTGCTTAACTCAGTTAAGAGTTGTGAGCCGGATTCAGACACGTCTTCCCTCTACGAGTTCGGATCGGTTGACCCTCATTCTGAATATTGAACATACTTATATCTCGTGCGCTTCACCTCTCCCCCTCTTGACAAACCCGTGGTTCCAGATTGATCCCCACGCAGTCGTTTTCTTGTACTACTCTGCTCTGACTCATCTGGTTGCACGTCGCACAGAAATTCAAAACCACAATCTACCGCGACAAAAATGATATTTAGATCCAAAATAATTAAAAGTATCAAGGTAGTGCATCGATTCTGCATTGTTTACTGTGTATGTCTATTGTTTATTTTTAACTCGTCATTGAGCTGTTTGGGTATTATCGCGTCGTCGTTGACTGTAAGAAACACGAATTTTTCATTTAGTTAGCATTTAACATTCATCCCCGATCTCGGACGGTCTCAACCTCCTGTATGATAAAAAATAGTTTAACCTTCAAGATGATACATATTATTGGAGGTAAGTAAGTAGGATGTATTGGGCTGAATATATTTTGGAAAATAGTGACGATCATCCAAATATAGGACAGTTTTCGGTCAACAAAAAACCTCTTTTTTATTTTTTAATGCCTGTAACGTTAGTGGTACACTTTGGTACATTGAATTTCCTATCAGGATGTATAGTCCTATTGGACAGTGTGTGAATTATAAAATATTCATTGTCAGGTTTTGTCATCGAAGAGAGTTTTTTATTTTTTTATATAGGAAGTCAAGATACGATTTCCCGTACCGAGCTTTTTGAGCACCTCAGGACAAAATCCAGGACCTTCCCATCAAAAACAACCGCAATCGAAATGCTTTTTGAGTACATTGCAGCTCGAATCGGCATTGATGATTTGTCACCGGACATTGAAAAGGCCCTTCGAACAACTCTTGCAAGCTTTTGCATTACTGTCGTAAGGAAGTGGAGAGATAGTCACCGTTGCACTAAAATATTTTTTGAAACCAATAATATTTGGCTTCATGGGGTATTAGTTACATCCGGACCCGCTTTCAACACATCGTCTTCACGCGGTCGCGGTCGTCCATTAAAGAATTTTTCAGTCGTGTGTAATCGAACAAAACAAAGAAAATTAAAAAAAGTAATAAATACTTACTCTTCTGAAGAACTGGCATACGCATTACAAATAAAACTTCAAAAATCAGGAAAAAGGGACGCTGCTGATGTTCGAAGGGTCATTTCTTCTCCTAAGCCTGCGAATAGACTTAAGAACCTAGATAAAAAAATCAAGGTAGTGACGAAAAATTCATTTTCCCCTGAAGAAGCACTTGCTCTTTTTGTCCACCTTAAAATGACTCGACAGCAGTATATTGACTTAAGAAGGGCTATAGAAGCCAAAACTAATAGTCACTTATTGCCTAGCTACCATGTTTTAATTTCTCAAAAGAAAAAGTGCTATCCGTCCGTGGCCTCAGAAAGCATTTTAGTGTCAGATACAAGTGCAGAGGTGGGACTGCAAAGTTTACTCGACCATACTGCGGAACGACTTGTAGAATGTCAAAAAGACGTCTTGCAAGTTTTTTTGGAAAACAAATCACTTGATTCTTCTTCAGAAATTAAGGTAGAAATGGACTGCAAATGGGGGGCGGATGGGAGTGGGTCCCAAAGTAACTACAAACAAAAATTTGATTCCAAAGAAAGTGATGACAGCAACGTACTTACCGTTTCATTAGTTCCGATTCAGCTTTATTATAATGAGGGTAAAAAAAACATTTTTTATGGAACAATAGAAGAACTTCCTCAACCCGATACTGCAGGCTGATTAAATTTTTATTTACGAAAGAGATTAACGAGGTAATAAATAGAGAATTTGGTTTAATTGAAGACCAAATAAAAAAACTTGTCCCAACAAGAATTAATTATGATAACAAACATTTCCTTGTTTCCCACAACCTCTTTTAAACAATGGTTGATGGGAAAATTTGTAACTCTCTTACACAAAATTTATGAAGCCAAAAATGCTACATTTGTAAAGCAGGGCCCAAAGAATTCAATAAATTGGAGTTGGTAACTAAGGACATTCCTATAAACACAGATACTCTCAATTTATGATTGTCATCATTGCATGCATATATTAGATTTTTTGAAGCACTGTTGCACATAGCGTACAGGCTTGATTTTAAAACCTGGCAAGCCCGCGGGGAAAATCATAAAACATTACTTTTTGCAAAGAAGAAATGTATTACATCTCAATTTAAATCAGAAATGGGTCTCTTGGGTTCTCGGGACATCCAACGATGGAAACACCGCTAGACGGTTTTTTCAAAACCCAGAGCTTTCGAGCTTAATCACTGGGATAGACAAAAACCTAATTTACCGATTTAGTGTAATTTTAACTGCTCTAAGCAGCGGTCTTGCGGTAGAGCCTGACAAATTTCAATCCTTTTGTTTTGAAACAGCCAAACTCTACGTTAAATTATATTCTTGGTATCCTATGTCCGTTACTCTGCATAAAATACTAATTCATGGGAGTGTAATTATCAAAAACTTTGTGATTCCAATTGGTCAGCTATCAGAAGACGCCCAGGAATCAAGACACAAGGATTGGAGATATTACCGGGAACACAATACTAGAAAAATTTCCCGAAAAGCAACAAATGAAGACTTATTTCATATCCTCCTGGTTTCTTCTGACCCGTTTATATCTAGCATTAGGCCTTTTGCAGTAAGAAGGAGCCAAAACTACAACCATGATGTAATTGAATTGTTAAGTACACCTCAAGTAGATGAAGATGAAGAAGAGGAAGATGTAAATGATGATGACATTAACGAACAACTTCATACATAGCCTGTACATTTATTTATAATTTTGTAGCTTTTATTATGCGTTAAGAAATAAATATTGTTTTGTTCGAGAAATTTCATTTCTTAAAATACTTTTCATCTACAGGGTGTTTCAAAATTGCACGGCACCATTTTAGAGATGTGTTCTCTAGTACAAAATATTACGATTTACCTAAAATTACCTTAGTCCAAAAGTTAATATTTAGTGAGATACAGAGCGTCAAAACCGAAATTTTAATTCTAATTTTTTGCTGTAATTTCAAAAGTTTTCAAAATATTGACATGAAAATTGGGGAAACTACATTTCTTGGGGCGAGAAATAATAATCCGTCCTCAATTTTAACATTGCTTTTGAAAGAAGCTTATTTTTGCTACACCTAATACCTTAAACATACCTAAACTTTTTGATAGGTACTTATGGTTAGGACAGATTTACTTGGAAAAAACAATTTCTTCGTCTTTTTCATACAAAAAAGGTATACTAGTTCAATGTCTCTAAAGTTAACCGTTTGACCGTTTCTAAGATCTTTGCTGTTGATGTAGGTAATACAACATCTTTTTCATTTTCTAAGCATTCTGTTATTCTGTAACGCAGTAGGCTTGTATTTAAAACAAGAAATTGACATATTCTTGTCAATAACAAGTTATAGGACACAAAGTAATAGTGGATCACTGGAATATTTGTCAGATTTTAGTGTAACACAAGTAATGCTATTTAAGGACTGAAAAATGTAGCGTCACTTACTTCAACAGCAAATATCTTGAAAACTTTAGAGACATTTAACTAGTAACATTTTGTATAAAAGGGACGAGGAAATTGTTTTTTTTTTCACTTACATGTGTCATAACTTTAAGTACTAAAAAGTTGAAGTATTTTTAAGGTATCGTGTGTAGCAAAAATAGGTTTTTTTTAAGAGCTACATTAAAATTGAGGACTGATTATTATTTCCGGTCCCAAAATATGTAGTTTGCCCAATTTTCATGTCCATATTCTGAAAACTTTCGAAATTACAGCAAAAAATTAAAATTAAAAATTCGGCTTTGATACCCTGTATCTCCCTAAATATTGACTTTTGGACTAAGGTAATTTTAGGGAAATCGTAATATTTTGTTCTAGAGAACACATTCCTAAAATAGTGCCATGCAATTTTGAAACACCCTGTATAATGCTTCTAGCTTCAAGATCCGGTTTCCCATGTCTAGAGGCCTTGGATGTGATGTATATGTATATTCAAAACATAAAAGTACAGAAAAAGTTCATAAATCATTATTAAAAATATCGCATAATTTTTGTCCGAGTAGATTGTGATTTTGAATTACTGTGCGTCGTTCAATAACAAATCCAAGTTCGTTCGTCTAACACATGGCGATTTAGAACTAGGCCCCGGTTTCTCTGTCATCAGCTCTTCGGGTTCTTGATGTTGGCATTTACAGCGCTACTGCAGGTCTTCCGAATAACCGTAAGCTTGTTGCTCATTCTCCTCTTCACCCTGGTACAGATTCCGGTCTTCGTACACTGGCACACTGGTAGACTGGTGCCTTGATGGACTTTGATAAATAAAGCTACTGGTGTTCTCCACTGCCTCCTCCTCATCCACCTCCACCACTCCTTGCTGTCACTGTTTACTGACTGGGCGTCTTGCAACTTTAAGTATATTGAGGGCCGTTTATCCATTCTTAATAAGTCAAAGTTGGCCGATACAATTATCGATGGAATGTCTGGTGGAGAAGAGCGTCCTTCGATTGAGGAGGTGAGGGAGGTCTATGAGGGAATCTTCAACACCCCATCCCCAGCAGACGATCACCATATTGAAGATCCTAAGGCACCTAACAGTTGCTCCTTTTACTTTCCCATCACCATGGAGGATATCCTCAACGCTAAGAGCCGCCTCAAGAGCTCGGCCAGCGGCCTCGATGGCATAAATCAGGCGATCTTCCGTCGGATTCCGGACGAGGATCTCGTCATGCTATATAATACCATGTTGATGACCACTAACATCCCTACTCCCCTCAAGAGGAACAGTACCATTCTCATTCCCAAGAACGATAATACTGGAGATGTGAATAATTGACGGCCGATATCGATCTCTTCTATCATGCTGAGAGCCTTCCACCGAATTCTAGCGGATAGGTTATCCCAAGCGGTGACCCTCCAGTATCAGCAACGAGGTTTCTTGAGGGGAGTAGACGGTACGTTTTGCAACCATATCATCCTGTGCAGCACGATCAAGAAATACCGTCAAACGTCCAAGGAACATCACGTCGTAACTCTCGACCTCCGAAGAGCCTTCGATACGATCTCGTTTAATTCTATCAATCGCGCCATGTTGAGAATAGGGATGGATCTACAGTCAAGGCTCTACGTCATATCTGCGTATGAAGGGAACAGCACGACGATAAGATGTGGCAAGGATCACGTACTATTTTCATACCTAAAACAGTGGTAACATACCGTAAGTCTTTTATTTTAAATGCCTGCTGTAAACACTTTTTATTTTCAGTTATTAGTTTCTCGTCACTTGAAAATAACAGTAAATCGTCGACATAAACCGCAATTATTACAATATCGTTGTTGTAATGGTTTTTTTTGCATTTTGACAAAAAAAGTGGACTTTTTTTTTATTAAAACATCATAAAGAAAGCAACACTTTTTTTAACTATTTAATTTTACATTTTGCATTTAGTAAGGATGCTTTAAATAAAATATTGTAAATTGTCAGTTTGACAACTGTAAATTCTCAAATCCTTTTTATCGTATTTTGAGGGATTTAAGATGTCAAAATGCAAAAAAATATTGTGTACAACTCGTATGAAAGCATCTTTTTTTCACTCGTTTGATTGATGCACTCCGGCTTCGCCGTCGTGCATCAAACTTCAAACTCATGAAAAAAAGTATTGCTTTCATTACTAGTTGTACAAATAACTATTCCAATATACACATTGGTCGCTTTTCGATTTATTAAAACTCATGTCTCTTAGCACGCTATCGAGTTTTTTGTTCCACGCACGTCCACTTTGTTTTAAACCGTATATCGGTTTCTTTAACTTAAACACTTTGAAGTCATTTCTTTCACTATCGAATGTTTCTGGTGGATATATATATATACTTCGTCTTCAAGTTCGCCTTGCAAATACGCAGTGTCGACATCCATATGATGTATATTGCATATTTAGTCTCGTCGCCAATGCAAACAAGAATCTGAGCGATCCATACCTGATTACGGGGCAAAATGTCTCAGAGTAATTTACTCCTGCAATCTGAGCATAACCTCTTGCAACTAACCTCGCTTTGAATTTTGGTTGTTCCTGAGAGTTTTGCTTGGTTTTAAAAACCCATTTCGTGTCCAATATTTGTCTGTTGGTTGGAACGTCTCCCACTGATATACTTTTCCAGGTATTATTGTCTAATAGCGACTTGTATTCACTTTTCATCGCCTCTATCCATTTATCTTTATTTGTGGTTTGTAACGCTTCGTCCATTGTTTGCGGATCAGGGGTAAATTCTTCAGTTAAATATGTTACAAAGTCTTCTCCAATATCCTTAGGTTTGTGGATTCTTTCTGATTTTCGTACAGGCTCTTCACTGTTGTTTTGAACTTTTGCTTCTGGTTCTGTAGTTGAAATACTTGATTCAGAAGTATCGACTCTCTGTTTTCCGTTCTCTACGGATTTTACAAAGAAATGACAATTTGGCTTTTCTTGCTCTATTTGCAGTTTATTTACTTCGTCCTGTTTAGTTGTCGTGAACTCGCCTTCGAAAAATATCACATCTCGACTCGCTGTTACCCTTTCGCTTTGTGGATCGATGAGTCGATAACCTTTTGTACCTTCGCAGTATCCCATGAATAGAAGATAACTGGCTGATTTCACATCCCATTTCTTTCTCTTTTCTTTCGGAATGTATGCCATAGCTTTGCACCCGAACACTTTTAAGGTACTAATGTCTGGTACTTTTCCAGTCCACATTTCGTGTGGAGTTTTATCGATAGCATGATTTGGTGATCTGTTTATCAAGTATACAGCAGTTGCTGTTGCTTCGGCCCAATATTGTTTGGAAAGAGATGCACCAAACAGCATACTTCTGGCTCGTTCTACAATGGTTCTGTTTGTCCGTTCGGCGAGACCATTTTGTTGCGGACTATAAGGGACACTAAGTTGGCGTTTTATGCCTGATTTCTTCAGTAAATTTTCAAACTCGTTATTTACATATTCTTTGCCGTTGTCACTTCGGAGAATTTTAATTCTTTTTCCTGTCTCGTTTTCTACTGTGGCTTTGAATTCTTCGAACTTTTGTGTTGCTTCATCTTTTGATTTCAAGAAATATATTACAACCCTTCGAGAATAATCGTCGATAAAAGTCATAAAGTATTTGCTACCACTGAATGATGTTTCTTCCATCGGGCCAAATAAATCGGAATGAACTAATTCTAGTAACTCTTTTGTGGTGCTTTTGCTCGGTTTGAAAGGTTTCCTGGAATGTTTACCTTCTATGCATGCAACTCAAGGCTTATTATCACAATTATTTGTATAATAACCATGCACTAAATTATTAAGTTCTTTCATACCTTTGCTGCCGAGATGACCTAGTCTTTGATGCCATAAATTGTGGTTCTCCGATTGGGTTAATAACATGGATTTTTCATCCTTCTGCATTCTGTCTAGGATATAGATTCCATTTTCCTGAGATGCTGTTGCTAATATTTGTCCATCACCTGAAAAAACTTTACACCCGTCTTCGCTAAATGTAACGTTCCAGCCCTGATTTACTATTCTGCTGACTGATAACAAATTTGCTGTAATTTCTGGTACATATAGCAGGTCTTTTGCTGTAATTTTTTCATTCGTTGCTACTGGAATCCTCACATTTCCAACTAGATCAACATTCATCTTGGTGTTGTTGGCTACAGTAACTGTTGTGTTTACACAATCTCTTCCGTTTTCTATCCAAACTTTATTTGCTGTCATGTGACTTGACGCACATGAATCGAGGTACCATTCTAGATCGTTCTTTGCCTCGGATGCTGTGTACATTGCATAAAACGATTTTTCATTGCTGCTTTCTTTCTTTGTTTCTTTGGGTTTTTTGTTTTTGCAGTCGCTTGCATAATGGCCATATTTATTGCATGCATAACAACGAGGCTTACGTTTGCTATTATAGCTGCCAGCCTTTTTATTTTGTACATTTTTAGAGTACAGTGCAGTTTCAGAGCCTGTGCCACGGATATCGTCCAATTTCACGTCTTGTAATAGCTTCGTTTTAATTGAGTCGGCTGTTATTGCTGTGCCAGAACTTTCTAACCCCATGATCATTGGTCGGTAGGAATCTGGTAGACCAGCAAGTAATAGAGTTCCTACCCATTCATCGCCGACTTTGAAATCTAGTCCGTTCAACTTTTGGGCGATAGTAATTATGATATTTACATAGGCATCGACTGAACTGCATTTCTCTAACTGTGTCGTTACCAAAGTACGTAATAGGCCTACCTTAACCCTGAGTCTTCAAATGACTGGTTTAACTTTTCCCAAGCTTCCTTGGCAGTCTTGGTATCCTAGATGTGAACGTAGTTTATTGGATCCACAGCTAGTATGATCTTTGCTCGAGCCCGCGAGACTTTCTTGGCATCGTTGGTATCGGTGCCATTCACGCAGTCCCAAAGATCTTCGTGTTTCAACAGAGCCTGCATACCAAACTTCCACGTAGCATAATTATCACGTCCTGTCAGTTTCTCAACTGAAATCATGCTGTTGTGTGACATTTTTCGGAGCCACACAAAACACTGTCTTAATTCACAATTCACACTAAAACTGAGGGGTTGCTATTTCGCCCTGGGCCCATAACCTGCTGAGATCTAATTAGGCTAATTTGAATAAGAATGTAGATGTTTGTAATTAAACATTTTATTAACATAATTATTTTTGTTATCTATCTATACACACACGTTACTAACGTTACATTGATATTTTACAAAGGTAATATTGATCTTACATAATTTATATTAATTTCTAGTTTGATTATTAATATAAATTACTCTTGTATTATTCCAGAAATATGTACAAAGTTATACGTCAATTGCAAATGCGCCAAATGAGTAGTAAAAACTACAGAGAAGAATTCTTGAAAATTGGTGAATGGGTAAAACTCCTACAAGCTGAAATTGGGAAGGGGAAAAAAACAACAGCAGTTGCTAGCTGCCAACGGCGTAAATCCCGGGGAACTTAGTGCCATTATGCGTGAATGGAGGAGGAACAGAAACAAGGTGGCCCATCCCAAAATTGAATTATCCTATAAACCAAATTTAGAAAATATGGTGCGTATTATTGTATTCATTTGGTGGTTGGTAAACATGTAACATTCGGTTAATGTTAGGTATAATTCACATCATTTTTTATCTTAGAGGGATATTTAACTTCTTCATGTTTTACAGATATTTCACTTTTCCGTCTTTTACTTTTATATGTGGTTGAAGGATGGAATGCAGTGTTTTGTGTTTTTACATGTGAACGTAATGTTTGGTGGTTTGGCAGTGATGTACAGTCTCACAATCAGTATAGTTGTTGGTGGTGTCTCAAGCGGTGTTTACCCTTCTTTAACCATTACTTATATCCTTGCATATTCTGATCTTTAGAACGAAGAGGAGAAAAATGAGTTGAAGATGATGATGGCTGCTCAAGGGATATTAAAAAAAGGTCTTTAAATTAAGAATAAATAGTTCTATTTTATTCTTAATTCTAAAACAAGTTTCCAATAAAAACAAACGATAAAACAAGATGAAGAGGTTATTGCAGCGCATTTCTCGAGTGCGACCACAATTTCAAAAAAATGGTTTTTGGTTCGTGTTGCATGACAATTCGCCTGCCCATTCCGCACTGATTGTGACGTCATTTCTCATGAAACACGGCGCTGTTAAAATTAATCATCCACCCTATTCGCCAGATTTAGCACTGACAGATCTTTTTCTCTTTCCTAAATTAAAAATTGTTTTTTGTTTAGTAATGTATGTATTCCCAGCGGAGTTGCTAGATCTCCAACTGGGCGTCTCCCTCAGGTGGCGGATAGGGGAACGCCCGTTAGATATAACGGGTACCGGGGAAATAAAATACCCGGGGTGGACCAAAACTAGCAATTACATTATCTGGGACATTTAATAATGAATTTATCTAAGGGTCAGATAAGAAGAGGCGTTCTTTAGGCGAGAAGTCGCCTTTAGGAATGGTGGCGAATGAATCCAATTACGGATCAACGGCAGCTTCCAGAACCATAGTGAGATTGGTTATCGTCATTCACCAAGCCGCCTGCCAAGCATGGTGTCTAAATGGCAAAAACCCCATATACATTAGATTTAGATGATGATGCCAATGCTAAATACGATATTATCCCAGGTTGGTAGAGCTTACAGCTCGGAATCCCACACTGATAAATATCAATCAGTTAGCCCCAAGGATTCTGGGGTGGCCAAGAAGTTGGCGAAAGAAAAACCAAGCTACGCGACGTTCTTTATTGGAACATTTAATATACAAACGATGAGCAGACCCGAAAACCTAAATGAGTTAGAAGAAGAATTAAACCAAATTAAATGGGATATACTCGGAATTCAAGAAACAAGACTACCTGGAGAAAAATGTAGCACTCTGAAATCAGGAAATGTACTATATCAAAAGAATGCTGATGTTAATTCACACGTAGGAGATGTAGCTTTGCTTATTAATAAAAATAAAAAGCATCTTGTTGAAAAAATGGAAGCTATATCCAACAGAGTTATATACAGGGTGCCCGTTTTTCGACCTCAAGCATGGGGATTTCGGTTATTATAACAGATGCGAGATCGGTTAAATTAGGGCAAAGTTGCGCATTTTTATGGTGGTCAATTATCTGAAAGAAAATTTGATCTGTCATTTTTAGTTTTTGAATTATTGGAGAAAAATGGAAAATTGTGATTTTTGTTTTAATTTTTTTAAACGAAAACCAATAAAACTAGACAATTTTAAGTACGACATTGTGAAGGCACTTTTTTACAAGGAATCTGAATCTGGCATCGTGTTTTCCAAGGCATCCTAGATGCAAGAGTTACAACACTTAATTTTTTTTTTCTTATGGGCGCCATATTTGATTTTTGCATTTTCGAATAGAGCTCTTTTTTCTGATTACGACTATGTATCACATGATATGGTCAAGCTTTACATTTTGATTAGAATTTAAGAAAAATGTTTTTGCGAAGAATGCTTTGGAAACAACAACATCTACCTTTGTCTAACAAACAAATTTTTGACAATGCAATTAAATTTAGAGTTGCACGTTCACATTTCTTCCCAATTTACCTACAAAATTAAGTTTTAAATTGAGAACAGAATAAGGTAGAATTTTTGTATTTAAATTGGAACAAAATTAAAAATAATGCAACCGAATAGTGAAATTTAATTGAATTGTCAAAAATTTGTATGTTAGACAAAAGTAGATGTTGTTGTTTCCAAAGCATTCTTTGCAAAAACATTTTTCTTAAATTCTAATCAAAATGTAAATCTTGACCATATCATGTGATACATAGTCGTAATCAGGAAAAAGAGCTCTATTTGAAAATGCAAAAATCAAATATGGCGCCCATAAGAAAAAAAAATTAAGTGTTGTAACTCTTGCATCTAGGATGCCTTGGAAAACACGATGCCAGATTCAGATTCCTTGTAAAAAAGTGCCTTCACAATGTCTTAGTTAAAAATGTCTAGTTTTATTGGTTTTCGTTTAAAAAAATTAAAACAAAAATCACAATTTTCCATTTTTCTCCAATAATTCAAAAACTAAAAATGACAGATCAAATTTTCTTTCAGATAATTGATCACCATAAAAATGCGCAACTTTGCCCTAATTTAACCGATCTCGCATCTGTTATAATAACCGAGATCCCCATGCTTGAGGTCGAAAAACGGGCACCCTGTATGTCATTTTGAAGCTATCAAAACGTTACAGTATTCAAATTATTCTAGTATATGCACTCACTAGTACCTCGGACGATGAGATTGTAGAACAGATATATGAGGACATCACGACGGCTATAAGAAAAGAAAATCCAAAATTCTGTTCGATAATTGGAGATCTAAATGCTAAAGTTGGCAAGAATGACGATGATATGGACCATCTAGGACCTTTCGGTATAGGAAAAAGAAATCCCCGTGGTGAAATGCTAGGTCTAATTATTGATGTGTATATTAGAATTCCACATTTTAGTTTAAGTGATGACTTTTTGTTTACTATTGGGCAAAGCATACTTAGTCTGGCATAATATGCGTCCGAAAGTTTTTTGTTTATATGATAGCTCCATGTTAGTCTTCTGTCGAGATAAATACCTAGATATCGTATAGCACTGTCTTTGGGATCCCATTGTATTGGAGTATTATTTATGGTTATGTTTGGGGGGTCTGCAGGTCGGCGAAGGGTAAACATTTTTGACTGGCATTTATCCGCATTAATTTTGACGCACCATTTGTTGAACCAGAGATTAAGTTGGTCAATGCTTCCTTGGAGTTTTTGTGCTGCGCAGTTAATATCATGGTCTTGCGTTATTATAGCTGTGTCGCCAGCATACATGGCGAGGTCAGCATTAGGAGTTTCTGGAATATCTGACATAAATATGTTGAATAACAAGGGACCCAGTATGGATATTTGGGGAACCCCTGCAGTAATGTGTCGTATCGAGGAATGGTGTGAGTTGACTCGTACTTGAAAGGTTCTTTCGGTAAGGAATGACCTAATAATACGTAGAAGATATGAGGGTGTGTTATTGCTTGTCATTTTATATATTAGTCCATTAGTCCAGACTCGATCAAAGGCTAGTGCCACGTCTAAAAATGTCACCAAAGTATGCATTTTGTTTTCGTAACCTTCTTCAATTTTTTCTATGATTATTAAAACCTGGTGATTGGTCGAGTGTGAGGTTTTAAAGCCAAATTGGTATCGTGGGAGGATATGGTTTTGATCGAGGAACTGGTTTAAGCGAGTCTGTACAACTCTTTCGAGAAGTTTGGACACAGTGGGGAGTAGGCTGATGGGTCTATAGTGAGCCGGGTTTTTGTGCTGTTTTCCAGGTTTAGGAAACATTAGTATTACAGCATGCTTCCATACAGTGGGAAAGGATCAAGTACGCAGGCAGGTGTTGAATATTGCTGTTAAAAATGCTATGGATTTGTAGGGCAGATTTTTAATAAGTATATTGGGTATTATCAATTCCTGGTGCCTTTCCTATTTTCAGATGTTTGATGTGTTGCTTGACTTCGGAGGGAGATACTGGCTCTATCACTATTTGATCATTATCATTGATGTTGTTGATTTCTTGTTCTATCTGATGGATATGGTTCGTGTTGTTCCCGTCGTCCATGGTGGTGAAGGTTTTTTCTAGGTGCTCTGCAAATATTTCGCATTTTTCCTTGTCGTCGGAGTAGGTGCTATTATTGGTTTGAAGCGCCGGGACAATCACTGGTTGTCTTAAAATCTTTTTTGTTGCCCTCCACATGTTAGGGTTTCCAGGGCTGAGGGATTCGATGTAGTGATTGTAAGAGTTAATTCGAAATTGGTCTAGCTCTTTTTTTACCGTTTTAATTAAATAGTTAAGGCGTGTTTTGGCCAGTGGGTCTCGTGTAGTTTGCCAAAATCTTCGTAGCCGGTGCTTTTCTCTGATGAGATTAATTATATGAGCAGGGGGTGTTTCGTAGTTATTTTTTCTTCGAGGTTGAGTGACTCTTGTGACTTGTTGAGTAGCCTTAGTTATCGCCTCCGTAAATGATGTAACATCGCTGTCGATGTCCTACCGTGAGAGTAGGTTAGTTGGACATTGTAGCTGAGCATTTAGTATTGATTGGAAACGTTCCCAGTCAACTGGGCCATTTATTAATTTTGGGAGTTTAGGGTAATAATAGGCGGGCCGATTGAGAGTAAAGACTACAGGCAGATGATCAGAATCAAGCTCTGTTAGGACGGTTTGGTTTATTGGAAGAATCAGATTTTTATATACTATTATATCGAGGATATCTGATAACTGGTCAGTTCTGTAAGGAAAATATGTGTGCTCGCTTGGTGCGGAGATTTGCAATGCTAATTGGGGAGCAACATGTTCTAGCTTAACACCATTAGGGTTGTTGGCTCTGCAGCCCCAGTTCTTATTTTTACAATTAAGATCGCCTACCATTATTGTTGGGTGAGAGCGAGAGCCTTCAAAAATAGTTTTTATTTCGTTTGGATCGAGTTGATTTATAGGTGGCTTGTATGCAGATACCAAAATTACTGAATAATTATTCTGCATTTTTACCGCCGCATTTTACCACCGCAGTATTCCTGGATATAGCCAAGGCCTTTGACAAGGTATGGACAGAAGGCCTACTATATAAACTACAGCATATCGACATACCAGATTATTTGATAAATATTATCCATTCATTCCTCACGCATCGTACCTTTTCTGTCAGAATCAATTCCACATACTCAACAGTTAGACCCATCGACGCGGGTGTACCACAAGGCTCCATATTAGGCCCACTGCTATTCAATATCTATGTCCACGATATTCCTCAAATAGACAATACAACAATTGCAATGTATGCAGACGATACTGCACTACTTACCCAGAGCAACGACCTACTGGAAGCCTCGAATGAATTACAAATCGGTTTAAACACAATCTCAAGCTGGATGGAAAAATGGCACATAAACCTTAACTCAACCAAATGCCAAGCCAAAGTGTTTACATTACGACGCCTCGTAGATCCACCTAACATTAAAATAAATAACGAGGAAATTTCATGGAACACACAAAACGATCCAGTTAAATATCTAGGTGTATACTTAGACCGACGACTAACCTGGGGATTCCATATCAACCATAAATTAAATGAAAGCTACGCTAGACTAGCCCTGCTATACCCACTGATAAATAGAAAAAGCTCGTTACACATAGATTGCACAATGTTAATCTATAAAGCAATAATCAGACCAGTGGCGATGTATGCATGCTGTGTATGGGGATCCGCTTCATCGACACACATCCACAAAATACAGACTCTACAAAATAAGATTCTACGTATAGCCACAAATTCTCCATGGTATATAAGAAACCGCCAACTGCATGCCGAGCTAAATATTCCAACCATAGAAGAGTTCATTAAGAAATCAGCGGAAACCTTCTTCAAAAATATAAATAACTGTGCAGGAGCAGCCCACTACACCCTAGGGATGAGGCACATACATCAACGCCTGAAACGTAAACTGACGCAAGATCTCCTTTCAACCGACGACAGTAGTGATAACGAAGTGTAGTGTAGTGTAGTGACACAACAAACTAATATAATTAATTAAACTAAATAGTGAATGGGTAAGCCAGCAAGGCAATCCCGTAGCGCCAATAGTGTTACATGTCAGCAAGTTAACAAAACCATGTATAGCACTAGACTGCTGATCTGGTTAAATAAACTAAAAGAAAAGAAAATTTAATTGCTGTAGCTTCTAAATGGTGTATGTTGGGTAAGTCGATTGGGCTAGCAACTATATTTCGTTTTAAGATTATTGCAACTCCGCCCCAGCCGATTCCCGATTCTCTATCTTTCCGTAGTACATAGTATCCTGGTATTGTTAATTTTTCATTTTGTATTAAATGGGTTTCGGTTATGCATGCGACATCGATTGCATGCCTAGCCATAAATGAGATAAAGGTTGATCGTTGTTTTTTTTTAAACCGTTAGCATTCCAATTAAGGAGAGTTAACTTATGTATAGGATTAGGACTACTTACCGCAATTTTTAAACAACATAGGAATTAGGGTCATAATAAAGTTTTTAATTTGGTCGAGGTAGGGAGCAATTATTTCAATGATGGACTGCAAGATTGTTGAAGTTAGTGGGTTAGGATTATTTGTATTTTGGTTATTGACAGTATTTGTGCTGGAGTTAGAGGTACCGGGATTGTTAGCAACTGTTTTGGCGTAGGTTGTGTTAGCGGTAATGTTTCCAGTAATAGAGGCATTGGGGTTGAAGGGTCTGATTGTGGGGAAGGAAGGTTTTTTGTTGAAGGTTTTTATGTAAAGACAGCCCTTATAATTGGCAGAGTGTTCGCCTCCACAGTTCACACATTGGGGTTTATCTTGGCCTTTGAGTTTCTTGCATTCGGAAAAATGATGGTTCTCAGTGCATTTAACGCAGCGTGGGGGTAGATGACAATAATTTTTGGTGTGTCCCACCTGTTGGCAATTTGTACATTGCGGGACATCATTACTTTTCCGCCATGGTTCTACGGTTACCACGCAATATAATAGCCTATTCAGGTTGAAATTTTCTTTACCTTGTGGCTTGTTTTCTAATTCAATGGCAACTAGGGGCATTGGCCTTTTTTGGCTATTTAGTAATCGGGTGGTTTTAGTAACTGGATAATTTAGATGAGCTAGAGCTGTTTGTATTTCTTCCTCGGTAATGGAAATTGGAACATTCCGTATTATTGCTGAGACCCCTGTGTCTTCGGGGTTCCGGTAAGTATAGTAGCTAGCCATTTGTTCATCGTAGAATTTAGTAAGATTTCGGTAATCTTTGATGTCCGTTAGGTTGATTCTTAATTAATTACCTCTGTAGGTCGTAGTAAAATCTTGTTTAACTTTGTCTTTTATGTCCGTTATGATATTTTGATAGTGAGTCCCGTTAGGTATAAATATTGGAGGAACCTTAGGCTTTTTGTCTATTGGTATAGATTATGTTAATTGTGAGAGATGGCTTGCATCTGTTTGCAATGTGTAAAATCTGTTTTGTGCTATAAGAGTGTCAGTGGTAAATAAATAACGTTTATTTATGTCCTTATCTTCAGGCGATGTTAAAGGTCATTTATTTGAATTTTTATCTGGCGTTGGTGTCATCTGGTAATCCATTTCAGGTTGACTGTTGGTGGTCTTCTCCCCCTTGTGAATTATTGTTGGCTGTTTTAACACGTTGACTGCCACGCCGAATTTCGTAGTTGGGTCCGCGGAGCCACGGCATGTTTTTTAGTGTAATGTGGATATATTATACATATGTAAATAGTCAAAGGATTTCGGAATTTTATTTTTTTTATATACAGGGTTATTCAAATTCGAGGCTCACCATTGGGATCTCGGAAACCGTAAGAGTTACAAAGACGGTTAAATTGGGGCAAAGTTGCGCCATATAATACTGATTAATATTTAAAAAAGAAATTTGACCTACCTCTCTTAGTTTTTTTATTAAGAGCATAAAACGGAAAAATGTCAATTTGTTTTTTTGAGCATAATTTGGTTGTTATTAAAAATTTTTCAAATCTGTTAAAACTTTCTTTAAGCAACTTTTCAGCCGTAACACTGTAGCGGTATCAAAAATTTTCTACGACGTTTCGTTTTTCCGGAATCATCATCAGGTTCGTTTTTTCTTATGGGCGCCATGTTGGATTTTGATAGCATCTCATAGAGTTTTTGATGGTGATTTCAACGATGTATGACATGATGGCGTTTCACTGCCGGGAACTGCTGTTATTTACAAAAATAGTAAATTTCAATAGATTGCCATGGAAAAACAAACAGAAACAACACAAAAACAAAATTCGACGTTCACCATTGGGATTTCGAAAACAGTAAGATATACGAAGACGGCTAAATTGGGGCAAAGTTGCGCTATAAAATGCTGATTAATAATAAAAAAGAAAATTGGCATTTCTAATTTAGTTTTTTTTTTTACTATTGTCAAAAATACAGAAAAATGCTATTTAGTTATTTATGAATCGATAGGCAACCGTGGCGTCGTGAAATGGCCTGCTCGATCACCCGATTTGTCTCCGTTAGATTTCTTTTTGTGGGGAAATCTCAAAAATAAAATCTATAAGAAAAATATCAATAATAGAGGAATTAAGAAGAGACATTGTAAACGCATTTGCTACAATTCGAGAGATATTCAAAGAGCTTTAAACAATACTAGAAAAAGAGCAAATCTTTGTATACGTGAGAATGACCTTCAGTTTGAACATACATCTCCTGTAATAAATAAACTAAACAACTAAATAGAATTTTGCTGTATTTTTGACGATAGCTAAAAAAAACTAAAATAGAAAGGTCAATTTTCTTTTTTATTATTAATCATCATTTTATAGCGCAACTTTGTCCTAATTTAGCCGTCTTCGAATATCTTACTGTTTTCGAAATCATCCCAATGGTGAACGTCGAATTTTGTTTTTGTGTTGTTTCTGTTTGTTTTTCCATGGCCATCTATTGAAATTTATTATTTTTGTAAATAACAGCAGTTTTCGGTTGTGAATCGCCATCATGTCATACATCGTTAAAATCACCATCAAAAACTCTATGAGATGCTATCAAAATCCAACATGGCGCCCATAAGAAAAAACGAACCTGATGATGATTCCGGAAAAACGAAACGTCGTAGAAAATTTTTGATACCGCTGCAGTGTTACGGCTAAAAAGTTGCTTAAAGAAAGTTTTAACACATGTGAAAATTTTTTAATAACAACCAAATTATGCTCAAAAAACCAAATTGACATTTTTCTGTTTTTTGCTCTTAATAAAAAAACTAAGATAGGTAGGTCAAATTTCTTTTTTAAATATTAATCAGCATTATATAGCGCAACTTTGCCCCAATTTAACCGTCTTTGTAACTCTTACGGTTTCCGAGATCCCAATGGTGAGCCTCGAATTTGAATAACCCTGTATTTTATGCTTCTTTAACCTGTGTTCGTAAAATATACACGCGGCGTAGAGGTTGCCATTTGTAATGCAGCGCCACGTGTATGAATCGTAATACACGCTTTTATGCAGGTTTCAACCTGCAATGTGCAATGCGCGATACGTGTGACGCCAGTTGCAACCAGTGATTTCTCTTGTGCACGTGTGTGTCTTGTGTCTTAGTTGAAAAATGGATTCATATGAAAAACAACAGGGAAGAATGCAAGAATTGATGGATGGGATTATGGATATGAGCGATGACGATCCGTTCGCAAATGATTCTGATGGGGACCCAGATTACGAAGAATCAATTGGTGAAAGTGACGAGTCTGATGGACCTTCTACAAGTAAAATTCGAAGAAAAGGTGAAGGTATGTATAAAAATCCGTTTTGTGTTTTCTTTTATTTACAAAAGATATGGTTTTCGAAGGCCCTGTTCTAATACAACCTGCAGCTGATGTTGAACACTCTGATGATTCGGGGGCCTCTGATGCCGAAAGTGCGCCAGCAGAAGATTGGCGAGCAGTTGTAGGTAACTTCCAAAATTTTAACTTTCAAGAAGACGTTGGCATTACGCAAGAAGTTATAGACCAGAAAAATGAGAATGAATTAGCATACTATAAACTTTTTGTTAGCGAAGACATAATAAATACAATTGTTGAACAAACCAATATTTATGCGAATCAAGTAATTGTAAACGGCATACTCGAGGATTCAATTGGACTAAATTCACGTTTGAATAAGTAGGTTCCAACGGATAAATACGAAATGTATCGTTTTCTAGGAATATTAATATGGATGGGATTAGATAAGAAGCCACAACTTTCTGATTATTGGCGCAACTCAGATTTGTATTCCTCAAAGACATCCAGCACAATGTCACGTAACAGGTTTGAAATCTTATTACGCATCTGGCACTTTTCCGACAACAAATTGTGCCCACCAGGTGACCGACTGCATAATATTCAATCTGTGATCAATGTGCTGAATGAAAAATTTAAGAAAGTAGTATTGCCTGACGAAAATATGTGTATTGACGAGACAATGGTGCCTTTCCGTGGACGATTAAAATTTCGTCAATACATAAAAGGCAAGCGGCATAAATTCGGGATCAAGCTTTTTAAATTATGCCTTAGCGGGGGATATACTTTTCACACCAAAGTTTACTGTGGAGCTGAAAAAATTGATGGCATATCAGTAGCTACAAGTGTGGTTCTCGAATTGATGGCTGGATCTTTAGATAAAGGTATAACCCTGTATACCGATAATTGGTACACCAGCCTAGAATTGGCTGAAACACTAAGAGCACGAAGAACCCATTTAGTGGGTACACTGAGAAAAAATAGGAGAGGTATACCTACAGACGTTAAATCAGCAATACTGAAAAAAGGCGACGTAGTTGCCAGAGAAAAGAATGGCGTAGTTATCTTTAAATGGAAGGACAAGAGGGATGTTATGATGCTCACTACGAAACATACCCAAGAAATGGTAGAAGTACCGGGCAAACAAGGAGCGAGAATGAAGCCAAAAGCCATAGCCGAATATAACAGCGCTAAAGCTTATATTGATCTATCTGACCAAATGTCGTCTTACTCAACTTCGCTACGAAGGAGTGTAAAATGGTTCAGAAAAGTTGCTATAGAACTGCTACTTGGTGCATGCATTGTAAATGCTCAATACTTATACAGAGTGTCCGAAAAGTATGGAATATTCCATATATCTCGGTAAATATTTATTTTATCAAAAAATGTCTGAAATAAAAGTTGTCTAGTATTTAGTTTTTCATTACAGGAAGATATTTAGTTAGTGGTTTCTTAAAAAACAAAGGAGCAGCGAATATCACTACAATTTTTTTAAATGACAAGGTACCCCCATATTGTACTCATTTGATAGATATTATTTTTCTCTTTTCAATGATATAAAACTTTAATACTTTTACTGAACTAGTTTTTGAGAAAAAAGCGAAAAAGTGATGGTAGAGTGATGTTAAGTTTATTTTAATAGTCATTAATATAGACACCTATGATTGTTTTTAATTGTCGAAACAATTGATTGGGCCTTAGAACTGTCAAGGTAGTACGTGCACTTGAAGTAAAAAGTTACTTATTTACATTGGTTAACATCCATTTGTGAGTGATATACGCTTTTGAAGTAAACAGAAATGGCTCATTTATCCGAAAGGCAACGTACTGAAATTTTAATGATGCTGGGATATGGAGAAAGAAGGAGGACGCAGACAGAAGTTTGCAATTTGTTTAACAATTTGTACCCCGAATTTCACATTACGCAATCTACTGTCAGTAAAATTTGGCACAAATTTCAAGATACGGGCTCTGTTAAAGATTTACCAAAAACGGGCAGAGCTACAGCTTTAAATAATGAAGAAAGTGAAAATGTGATGTTGGCCGTCGTGGAAAATCCACATGTTTCCGTTAGACAAATTGCGCGAGATTGTAATACAAGCAAATCGACTGTACACAGCATCCTAAAAAAGGAAAAGTGGCACCCATACAAAGTTTGTGTAGTTCAGGAGTTATTTGCAGACGACTTGGATCGCAGATTGGAATTTTGTGAAGAAATAACCCACCAACTTGAAGGCAATGCAAATTTTCACAAAACTATTCTGTTTACTGACGAGGCAACGTTTTGTTTAAATGGCACAGTTAATAAGCAAAACACACGATACTGGTCTTCAACAAATCCTAACTGGTATCTAGAAGGACACACCCAGTACCAGCAGAAAGTTAATGTGTGGGCAGGAATGATGGGAAACCAGATTTTCGGGCCTTATTTTTTTGAGGGTAATTTAACGGCCGAGGTTTATCTAAATTTTCTAAGATTTGAGGTAGTTCCTGCATTAGCTGTTTTATACCCAAATGAAGACGATCCGGATATACCCCACGACGGAATATGGTTCCAGCAAGACGGGGCCCCTCCACATTTTGGGATTAATGTCCGCCAGTACCTTAATGATACCTTTCCAAATCGTTGGATAGGCAGAAGAGGTCCAGTAGAATGGGCAGCTCGGTCACCAGATTTAAGTCCGCTGGATTTCTTCCTTTGGGGCGACCTTAAAAATAAGGTTTACGTAAATAGGCCGGGAGACATTGAGGGCTTAAGGCTTGTATTTAGTTAAAATAAATTTTTAGTTTCTGTAGAACGTGTTGTCTACTTTCAAAAGCAGGTATTATTTAAAGATGTTTTGCCCGAATAGTAAATCCTCTTATCTCAACTTGTAATCTTTATTGTTAGTAGAGTTAATGACTAGGTTGTTCAAATGGGATATTTATTTTCTACATTTCTAAGGGAAGCCTGTAAATAAACATGCAATTTTTTGTCATTTTGCTAAAGATCATAAATTTAAGTTATTGACAAAGAACAAATGCATACACCTAAAAAAGTGTGCTATTTTGTGGTGTAGACCGGTATAGACGTTTTTATTAAAGGAATTAATTGATTCACAACAACGGCGTATTATCAATTAGTAAAACCCCACACAAATAACGGCATCTTTTGTTTTTAAATAATTTGTTACTAATAGGTAATGACTAATGACACATTAAGTCATTAACTCATAACTGCTTTTATTCGGTAATATTTATGGAATTTGGAAAATGCAATTATTCAAGTCCACTTTCACAATTATCGTCCTGACAACATAAACCATTAGTACAGGGTGATCGTATTACATTGACCTTGCCGCTCTATTGTAATGACTTGCTCAATTACGGTTTGCCGCTTCATGGTTCAATTTTTAAGTTGGCAGCGCCGCTGCCTTGAAAATGCAGTCAAACATAAACAAATTAGCATAACCTCAAAATTAACAATAAAGGAAATTTATTTACACACCCATTTGAAATAATTAAAACATTAATTTAATGATTTATTAATTTTTGTTACAGAAGTTGTTCAAAATGTTCACCGTTTACCTCTAAACATAAATTAATTCTACGCCTTAAATTATCAAAAATATTGTGTAACATTTGTTCGCTAATATTGTTGACTTCTCGAACAATCGCTTCTTGCAGTTCTTCTAGCGTATGTATCCTATTTCGGAATATATTATTTTTTATAGTACCAAATATCGAATAGTCCAGGGGGGTCAAATCTGGTGAACGTGGTGCCCAACGATCTTTACTTATCAATCGATCCCCAAAATATTGATGCAGATACTGAAGTGTCGCACGTGCAGTATGAGCAGTAGCTGAATCTTGCTGGAAGTACCCATTTTGTAGCTCGTCATCATGAAGCTGTTGAATAAAAGGTTCCAAAATAAGTCTTCGGTAACGGTCAGCAGTAATAGTGTCGTGAAATATGATTGGACCAATTACTCGTCTCCGGGAAACTGCAATCCACACTCCTACTTTAATAGGGTGCAATGACGTTTCTTGAAATTCGTGTGGATTTTCTGTAGACCAGTGTCGAAAATTTTGCGAATTTACATATCCACTAAGATGGAACCACGCCTCATCCGAAAAGAAAGTAAGGTCCAGTATATCATCACGGTTGAGGTTAGCATTAAACCATTCGCAAAATTCTACACGTCGTTGAAAATCGGGAGGCAATAACTGTTGCATGACCGAAACTTTATAGGGATGCATGTGCAGTTTTCGTGTAGCTTTATGACAGGTACCGTACGACAAACCTAAAAGAGCAATACATAGGTAATAAAAACTCGTTACAGTGACTTATAACTAAATTACCTGTTTGCGCAGAGAGTTTCCGCAAAGATTTATGCGGACTAACATCCAATCGTTCCCGCACATTCGCCAAAACTTCTTCTGTTAAAACAGTTGGCCTGCCAGTAGTGTGCTTCTTAGATACAGTGCCAGTCTCTCGAAAACGATTAACAATTCTATTTACATGTCTTGCGAAAACATCTTCGTCGAACTCAAATTCTGGAAATTTTATACGAAACTGTGCTTTGCAAGAAATAATCGAGTACTTCCACTCCCCGTTGGTTTCTTCGCCTGTTCGGATATAAGATTCAACCATAAATCTTTCCTGCTGTTCAGAAAACGGCATTTTATGGAAAGTTAACCTAACAAAATTGGAACATAATATTTACCGCTATAAATTGGAATTACATGTAAAACTTACGAGTCAAGGATATTCCTGGAACTGGTAGTCGTGAAAACGACTTTTTTGTAAAGAGTAAGAGGCTTCAATATGCAAAAACGGCGAAAATAAACTAACACAAAACACAACCAACTCGTAACGAGAATGAAAGGGAGTAAGTGATACCAACATCACCAACCACAAAATTTTACTACTAAACCAGAACAAGTGTAGAGCGGCAAAACACCATTTTTTCTGAATTCAGCACCTCCACGCTATAAAGCGGCAAGGTCAATGATTTACGATCAGTCTGTAGAACAATCAACAAGCAAACGGGCAGTACGCTAGTTATTTATCGTCTGTGAGTTAGTTAAACGTTCTTGCTTTTGGAAAATGGGTCGTAAAGAGTGTGTAAATAAAAAACGCTTGCGGTTGACTAAACAAAGATGTAGTGTTAGTCAAAAAATGAACAGAATTCGTGCTTCAAAACAAAGGACGCGCACAGTTAGTGCACCGTGTGAATTTCTCACGAATGAAGAAGTAAAATTGAATATGTCAGTGTCTTCTGTCGAAAGCAGTTGTAATGAAAACGAAGAGATGGTCCATAGCGAGGGGGAAATATTCTCATCGGAAGACGAGGACTGTTATTTTTCAAATTCTGTTGTTTCCGATCATACTAAGGAAATGAGTTTTTCAACAGAATCTTTGCCGGATTTAGAAATCGAAGCAACGGACGCAGAAGAACAAGAACAGCAGTCCAAAATTAGTGGTCGCAGAATCGTAGATATTGCGCACTTCTTCAGCGCTTTGAAATCCTTGAAGCACGATGGATTTGGATGCTCGTTTTTTGATATGGATATTGTTAGTGAACGTCGTAAAGGTTTTGTGTCTCTGTTTACTATTAAATGTACAGTGTGTCATAAATCAGAGACAATTTCAACGGAAAATTCGGAAAATTCGCGGATGAACATTAATTTATCAGCCGTATCTGCAATTGTGTCAATCGGCGCGGGATATAGCCAACTCGCTGAGTTTTCTGCGGCGCTAGATATACCTAGTCCATCAAGTGCTACTTACGCCGTCTACCAAGATGAAATTTGCGAAATCTACAACAAAGCTGCGGTTGACGCTATGAAGAAAGCTGCGGAGGAAGAGGCGAAACTAGCGGTGGAAGTTGGGGACGTAGATGACGAAGGGTGTCCAAATATTGCAGTAGTAGCTGACGGAGCCTGGAGTAAAAGGTCATATCGCACTAATTACAATGCCTTATCAGGGGTTGCATGCATAGTTGGACTTCGTACAACAAAGGTGCTGTATATGGCGGTTAAAAATAAATTTTGTTCAGTATGTGCGCGGAAGGATTTGTATCAAGATAACACGTGTCCAGATCACACTTGTTTTAAAAATTGGACTGGTCCATCAACTGGAATGGAGGCTGCAATAATTGTAGAAGGTTTCCAAAAATCTGTGGAAATGTACGGTATCAAATATATAAAGTTAGTGGGCGATGGTGATAGCAGCGTGCATCGAAAACTGGTGGAGTGCATGCCCTACGGACCTTCCACGATAATAGAAAAAATTGAATGCAAAAACCATATTTTGCGGAATTATATAAATAAGCTGCGAGACATTTCCAAAAAAATTAAAACCAAAAATAACAAAGTTCAAAACCTAATTTCACAAAATATTCTAAGGTTTCGTACTGCTGTAACCAAAGCAATTGAATATAGGAAAAAACAAGATGTGACTACAAATACGAAAATTAGGGAATTGGAATTTGATATTTTAAATGGGCCAAAACACATTTTTGGTGATCATTCGGGATGCGGAGATCGCGATTATTTTTGTACCGGTGCTAAAGACGATAAAAATATGGTGCCTGAGTTAGAAGAGAGCGGGTACTTTGAAGAAATCATGATTGCAGTACGCCGTGTCGCCTACCATTCCAAAAGCTTAATTCACGATGTTACCAACAATTCCGCAGAATTGTATAACTCTCATGTTGCGAAGTTTATTGGTGGTAAAAGAGTGAATTTCGCTCTTCGTCGCAGTTATCAGGCTAGATGCGAAGCTGCTGTAGTAGCGCATAATGAAGTAGGAACACTCCACGAAATTGTACAAACTGCAGGCAATACAACACCTGGAAAATATACCAAAGAATTTTGCGAAAAACAAAAACGCAAACAAATGCTCCGCAGTCGAAATGTGAAAGGTTACCGCACTAAGTACTCCGGTTCCGCTGATGTAGATTATGGACCGAATGCTGCTGAAGTAGCGCCGGATATGCTTGAGGAAGATTTAAAGGAAGCGGCACAAAAATTTGTACAGGCTCTAGCTTTGGACCCTGAAGAAATTTTAAAAGAAACTGTTGGCCAACACCGAAGCAATCGGTGGTACGAAGAACGGCGGAAAAGATTGACCGCATCCAATTTTGGCCGGATTTGTAAATTGCGTTGTACAACGTCTTGCGCAAATACAGTGAAAAGTTTATTGTACCAGCAGTTTACAGGGAGCGCTGCTACGAAATATGGAAAAGAAAATGAACATCGAGCTATTGAAGATTTCCAAAATTTTATAAAAATGAAGGTCAATCCTTGCGGTTTATTCGTTGATGAAGCACACCCATTTTTGGCAGCGTCCCCAGACGGCCTGGTAGGTGACAATGCACTTTTGGAAGTCAAATGTCCGTACAGTGCAAGAATGTGTACCCCCATGGAAGCCGTTATTAACAAAACTATTAAATTTTGTCGGGTAGAAGAAGGAGAATTAAAATTGAAAGAAAACGACGACTATATGTACCAAATCCAAGGGCAATTAAATATCACAAAAAAAACAATTTGCTATTTTGTTATTTGGACCCCCAGTGGTATTTCAGTGGAGGTGATAAAAAATGATGCCTCGTTTTGGGAACACAAAATGGTTCCGAAACTGGAACAATTTTTTAATTCCGCATTGTTGCCCGAAATTTTAGATTCAAGGCAATCCAGGAAGCTACCTATTCGAGATAGTTTTTTAACTTGACGTGCGCGTTAGAGTCTATAGTAGTATAAGTAATGTAAATATGGATGTAATTAAATAGGTTTTTATCTTATGTAATTTAACTTTCTTTACGTGGATTAGGCCTGCTGGGGAAACCACTTTAAAAAAAACGCGCCGGGTACTCTACCGCTAGGTGGTGAGGAAACGAGTACAGAAGACGGTCCTTAGAAGTACCCCACGTATTATTCAAACGCAATTAAGTAGTTTTTTTACGATAACACATCATTCTAGTATTTAGGTTTTTGATTCAGAATTGTACAATGAATATCGCTACCTGGAGCTTTTGCGCCAATTTGTATACACCCTGTATACTAACTGTTGCCGTTTTCCAGATATCGACCGTTTTAGATATTTTGCAAAATAAGTAGGTGACTATTTAAAATAAAATTAATTTGTGGGCACGTAAATGCTTCTAGGACTTTAATTTTTTTTCCTAATTAATCTCATTTTTAAAATAATCCAGATGCAATCAGACTATTTTTATCATGTTTTTATAGAAAGATTGTACATTATAAATTAATAAACAAAAGCCTAGAAGCATTTACAAATTAATTTTACTTTGAATAGTCACCTATTTCTCAAAAATATCCAATAGGTATATAGGGTTACATAGATTCAAAATTACGTATTATATCTACCCTTAAAAACTTTCTATCGATGTACCGAACACCCTGTATATACCTACGTAAATATGATTTTTAGTACTGGTTTTAATTAATGCTCCCTTCTAATTAAAAATGTAGTACCATATTAAAAAGATACGGGAATAAAGAATTTATTATTATTATTATTTAATAATAATAAATTCTTTATGAACTCATCACGCTTTCAGTCAGGGAAAAGCCCTTGCCAACCACAAAAATTGCAATTTAGAAATTATTTTACACAGCTTAATGACCTTAAAAAAAGTGCTAAAATTCTTACACTTACCTACACCAAATTTAATGTATCTAAATTGAATCGCCTAACTTCGCCGATGTATGTATACCTACAGGTTGAAAATATCTTTCTACCTGCAGTTTACAGAAGGGTTTTTAATCCCCTTATCAGCTTTGCTTGTAATCCTAGTGCATTTTGTGTTGGTTAAGGTGTTGCCTATTTTCACGGCAAACTTTGCCAAAGTTCGCGAAAATAAGGTAAAATTTTTTAAACTGGAGTGTGAATAATTCGTCACCGCGAAACATCTACAACTAGATCGATTCATATATGTCGCTGAAATACTTATAGCTAGCGCGGTAAATGAAGAAAATATGTAAATTGGAATTATGTTACCTACAATAATTAATTTACAGTTTTTTATGTGCAACGTGCTCACATCCACATCTTTCAAAAAAACAAAATTTTTGTCTTATAGCGCGCTAGAGAAAAGAATACTGAAAATGCTCCTGTAATTAGTTTCTTGATCATGCTCCTGTGAAGCGAAATATTTAAGTTCCAGTTTCGCTATTTTACGGTAGAAGACTGCCTTACTGAATACAAGCCTTAACGGATTTTGACTTAATTTTGTAATTACAATAGTAGATTACGTGCCAAGTGCAGAAAAGTGGATTTTTACTAGACGAGTATGGCAGGTTTGAGTACGAGCGATAGCGAGTACTTAAATGCCATACTATTTTTTCGCATTTTATATTCTCACATAAAAAGTTATCTAAATTTATTGAGATACATTCTGAATAAAATTAATAAAAACACTGAAAAAAGTAGGCGGATTCTCGATAACATAGTAATCTGACAGGAACTGTTTTTGACATACCTAACAGAATTCAATTCAAACAAATAAATACATTTTTTTTGGAAATCTAATTCCGAAATGGACTTGAGTGACGAAAATAACTTGGAAAACCATTCAGAAGATATTTTAAATGCTGCCCGAGAAGCTGTCAAATTGCATTTTAATGAAACCTGACGTTGCTATGCAGTCCCAAGTAGAACACTATCTCGGAATTGAATTGGCAGAATATTGGCTCAATATTCGAATATTGGGCCAACATTTACGATGTAGGAAACATATTGGAACAATATTGTTTTTACTATATAAATCACATGTCGCAAAATCTATAAAAAACCAATATAGGTCCAATATCTTTATTACAATATTGTATTGACTATATTGGCGCAAGTTAGTTTTATCGGCATAGTATCGATATAGGCATTCCAATATTCAGTCAATAATGCATAAACATCGCTTTTACGTTATTGACTCTACGATATTGTTACTTTATTGGCAAATCTATATTGCCTCAACACCGTGCAATTTATATTGGGTAAATATAAGATTTAACAATATTGGCCTAACATTGTTGGTTCAGCCTAGGTTTATCGATGTAATATCGATATAGGTATTTCAATATCCAACAAATGGTGCATAAGTATCGAATTTGCAATATAGACTTTACGATATTGTTACTTGATCGGCAAATCTATATTGTCCCAATATCGTTTAATTTATATTGAACAAATATAGGAATTAACAGTATTGGCTTTGCAGTCTTAGTCCAATATAGGTTTGTCGGCGTAATATCGATATAGGCATTTCAACATCGAACCAATACTGTATACATATCGATTTTGTAATATCGACTTTACGATAATGTTACTTGATTGGTAAATCTATATTGCCTCAATACCGTGTAATTTATATTGAATACATATAAGATTTAACAATATTGGCTTTGCAATTTTGATCCAATATAGGTTTGTGGATGTAATATCGATATAAGCATTTCAATATCGAACCTAAACTGCATAAATAGCGATTTCTTTTTATAGATGTTAGCGTAGGTAACCAATTATTTAATCACAGCTGTTGTAAATCTGACTTTGATTTCGAAAAAATGTGTTTAATAAAGAAAGATAAAAACGTATATAGAAGTAGATATAAACAGTAAGCTAAATTACCTCTCAGTTAGTGTTTACATCTAACCAATTTTGCACACACAAATAGCTAATATTTAGCTAATTGCTGTTACCCCTAAAACGAATAAATTTAATTTATGAGAGAGGTTATTTTAATGTGAACTGCAACTTACATATTTCTAACATGCTTTGATAAAATTGTACTTCATTATTAAAAAAATGACGTTATAAAAGAAAATTACTAACTAATAATATAATGTTAACGTCATACTAACGTTTCCTATTATTGTGAATTTTAATTTTTGTAGAGGTAACATTCAAAAACTGTCTCCGATTACCCCACTTGGTCTAGACTCTTGTAAATAAAACATTTACTTGAAGTGTAACAAATAGAATTTGAATAGGTACCTGAAAATAAAAGAATTATTATTTTTGTTTATATAATTATAGCATCTTTTCCTAAGTAATTTGAGTTTTAAATGTAACTCTGCAATTCAAAGTGATAAATAATTAGTTTGTGTTTGTGATTTATTCGCATATCCTATTGTACAGTTGTACACTCTTCGTCCTGTTTAGAGGTAAGTGAAATTTTGTTACTAATCAAACCCTTTGGATTAACGACCGATTTAACAGACAAATTAAAACAATAAAAAACTTTGATACAAGTTTTATTCGTGACGTTTCGATCTTGGCTTTAGACCTGTGAGTTAGAAACAACCAAAAAGATTATCGATAAATTTGCTAGTAAACAAACACATTATGTTTAGAAAAACCAAAAGACTCAAGTACCAAAAACTTTATTGCAACCACATGTTGAAATTTAGGAGGGTGGGTTCAAACTGAAGTACAACTTGAAAAGAACAAGATATTAACTAACTAAGGACAGAGAGGGCCCAATTACTTAGTAATGTTGTCTACAAAATTAACTGTAATAATTGTTCTATGAGTTACATTGGCCAATCTAAGACTGTCCTTGTAACCTTTTTTAGTGTATATGTTTCGTTCCAAGAGATAAATTAAAATGTGGGTTGGGCCCTTTCCGTCCTTAGTTAGTTAATATCTTGTTCTTTTCAAGTTCTACTTCAGTTTGAACACCAACCATCCTAAATTTCAACATGTGGTTGCAATAAAGTTTTTGGTACTCGAGTCTTTTGGTTTTTCTAAACATAATGTGTTTGTTTACTAGCAAATTTATCAATAATCTTTTTGGTTGTTTCTAACTCACAGGTAATTATTTAATTTTTAAGTTTTTTACTATTATAACTCCTTTTTAGTTTTTTACTTCTCGACTAATTTTTAATTATTGTTATAGTTTGATAAGGATCTAAAACCAAGATCGAAACATCACGAATAAAACTTGTATCAAAGTTTTTTATTGTTTTAAATTGTCTGTTAAATCGGTCGTTAATCCAAAGGGTTTAATAGTTGCTAGACGTTAATTTTTTTCAATTTTGTTACTAATGTTTATTGATTATCTCAAATTCTTTTAATTTCAACTATAATTTTATTACATAAGTAGGTACTTATTTAGTGATTTATTCCTATATACGGTGCTAATTGCTAAATAAATCATAATTTTTTGCCTAATATTTCCGTTTAAACTATACCTTTTCAACTTCAAGTTGAGACTAATCATCTTCAAATTGAGAATAAACACATTCAAATTGAGACAAAACAATCTGAAATCAATTAAACACGTTCAAATTGAGATTTAACATAATCAAATTGAGAATAAACATATTCAAATTGAGAATAAACACATTCAAATTGAGACAAAACAAGCTGAAGTCAATAGCTTGTTTTGTCTCAATTTGAATGTGTTTATTATCAATTTGAATATGTTTATTCTCAATTTGATTGTGTTAGTTCTCAATTTGAATGTGTTTAATCGATTTCAAATTTTTTTGTCTGAATTTGAACGTGTTTATTCTCAATTTGAAAATGATTAGTCTCAATTTGAAGTTGAAAAGGTATATATTAATGTAGTTAATTTTGTTCTTATTGTTTTTCGTATTTTTGGTGACTTGAACCCCCTACTCTCCGGGCGGAATGAAATAACAATGATGTTCCTTTTTCCACTTTCTTGAAGACCGACTTAGATACAGTCACGCTGTTAAGTTCCGTATTGCGCACCCTTCTGGTTACTTAACCACCACGTGTTATTTTTTTTTTGTGATCATAGTTATTTATTATTTAAGATCCTACGCTATATAACTTCGAATCTATATTAACGCTGTAACTGGGTAAGCCAAGGCACCAAACAATTTTTTATGTATTTTTTTGTAATTCATTACTTGCTTTATTGCTCATTGTCAACGATTTCAGGTGAAGTATTTTTCGCTGATAGGCGGTAATAGTTTGAAGAAGGCTTTTTCAAATATGATGACAAGAGCTTTAAACAGAGAGCTCAGTCTGGAGTATTCAGCTCAAGGACGGAAAGGGAAGCAAAACTTTTCGACTTTAAAACTGCACGAAGTAGTACGAAGTAAGTTTATTTATTAATAACTGTTCTAAGATGTCGTAATAACTGTTTATATAAATTATTTCAGAAGCCGTATTCACTATGCTACAGCAACAGACCAAGAAATCTTGGTTAGCATTGGAGCGCTTCTAGCAACTGCGGGAGATCGGGATGGTTGCAGGAAGAGGCGTTCTAATGTGAATGCTAATAACGACCTGAATGCTATTAACGACCCCTTAATTTACAAAAAAAAATGTTTTAATATAGTACAATTTCGAAAATATACAGTGTGTCTGCGGGATCCTTTTCAACACGGGGAACTTGGTTATTATAAGACATACAGATGCGCTTAAATGGAAAGAAATGTGATTAAACCAAAAAATTAAATGAATAATGTCACAGTTTTAGTGCTAGAGCAAAAACACTCAATATCATAAATTTAGTTTTTAAAAATTAAATGACACTTTACATACTGATCGCGTGGACATACTCATTATATTTGTAAATGATGCTTTAAAAATATATAATATACACAAACAAATAATTTAACTTTAGAGGTCTAGATATTAGGAGTTTTTGTTAGATGTACCAATATTGAAACAATATAGTAAAACATATATGTATGTGTCTTATTGATTTACCAAGATTGAAAGAATATTGGAAAACGCATATTGATTCTACATCAGTCTACCAATATTGTAACAATGTAGTAAAACGTATATAGTCCCTATACTCATTTAACAACATTGGGACAATATAGTAAAACGTGTATAGTTTCTATAACAATTTAACAACATGGGAACAATATAGTTAAATGTATATAGCCTCTACATTGATTTACCGACATTGCAACAATATAGTAAAACGTATATAGCTTCTATAACAATTTAACAACATTGGGACAATATAGTAAAACACATGTAGCATCTATGTGGATTTAACAACATTGGGACAATATTGAAAATCTAATATCGGTTCCATATTGACCGGCCGATATTGAAACAATATTGCAAAATGTTAACATGCGCTGATTGGGCCGATACAGTAAAACAATATAGGGCCAATAGAGAACATTGCGCCCACATTGGAGCAATATAGTTGTTCTACTTGGGCGTAATGGTTGCTATACTGTAAAGTGACCCATTACTCCACGATTTTGAGTGTACTAATGTAATACATTAGTGTATGAAACGTGAAAAAACATATGATATCAATAAATTGTTTTTCAATGCCACCTTTTTTCATTGAAATTACTATTGGAATAGTTTGTTACCAAAACGAGTTTTCGCCGAATAACTTTTAATGTGTTAGGAATTTTGATAGGGTTGTATTTAGAAAAACTGCTTATTTTTTAATTTAGCATCGAATGACATAAAAATATACAGGGGCTCCAATTGAAAATAAGGGAAATAAATTGCTTTAAAATTTGAAGAGTTTGACACTCCATTTTGGACACCCTGTATAATTCGGATCAACCAAACTAGGTTAAAGAAACTGATATTACCTTACTTAATAGGTACCTCTTTTAATTTTATTAACGATGCACTATTTGTATCTTTTATCAAGTTTTAAAATCAGTAGTGCAAAACAGTTTTTTATCTATTTTTTTTTTCTTTTTTTTTTTAAATCTCTGAACCGATTTCAACCAAATTTTAGGGGTATGTAGGTAACCACAAGAGGAACCCAAATATGCAAAAAAATATCGGGCGTATAATCTAAAAAAATATATCATAATGACGTCACACTTTTTGAGAACATCCTGTATAATCAAAAATATTTTCCTGAAATGCGCTCTCGGGTACAGACAACGTCTGCGATATATAAAAATTCTATGTCTATTAATAAATGAGCTACATAAGACGGGAGGTGAGCTGCAGGACCCTGTATAGAATATTCCATACTTTTCGGACACTCTGTATAACAAGAACGAGGATAAGCAAAATCGTGAAAACATCACAAAGTTCAGAGAAAAACTGTGTATGCAGCTTTTATCAACAACTTTGGAAGCAGAACCTCAACCTCAACTTGGAGCAGAAGCTCAACGAAGACTAGTACAACACGTATATACTCCGACAGGGAGAAAAGGGCGATGCAGTATTTGTTATAAGAAAAACAAAGATACTCAAGGACGTGTCTACGCAATTAAGAAGACGAAACAGGTTTCTTCAATATGTGCCACTTGCGATGGAAGGCCTCTTTTATGTTTGAATTGTTTTCTTGGAAGTCATTCAGTAACGGCAAAAAAATAAATATTTTATTTTATTTTCATTATACTTATCATTTTCATTATCTTTTATGTGTTAACTTCTAAAATACTTAAGTTTTTTTTAGAATTAGTACAAATACAATGTACCTATCTAAATTACTACGTAATATAATATTATATAATTATTTATGTTCCGGTAAAAATTCAATGT
Source organism: Melanotus villosus (assembly GCA_963082815.1). NCBI lineage: Eukaryota > Metazoa > Arthropoda > Insecta > Coleoptera > Elateridae > Melanotus > Melanotus villosus. The sequence goes on along the minus strand of OY720425.1, from coordinate 15,650,843 downwards.
TTTTAAAAACCTCGCGGCTAAGTTGACAGATCTTTAATCCTATGCCACGCTAACCAATTTCCCATATAAAATGCATGCAAAGTGTGCTCCGTTTCGATACACACGGCCAAACGTTAGAGAATGTGCGTGTATACAAAATCATACACGCGGCCCACATAGGTGTGTATACAATTGGATGCACATGGCAGTCAACGTGTTAATACAAATTTATTTGTTTCGTTTAATAGTTTTAACATGTTGACAGTTTGTTGTATACACATATATGTATATTATATTTTTATAATTAGTTATTAAGTGCTATGGAGATCGCCATACGATATAAATAAATAAAATTTGTTTCGTGTGAACTCATTTTAAGGTGTTTTAAAAGAGCAAGTTTTATATTAGGTTATTTTATCTGCAAGGACGCCCGGCACTCGCCGCAATCACGCAGATTGCGGCATTTGAACACTGATATTTCACTACCGATTATATACTGGATATGTGTAACTAGTTAATAAAATAATTAACAATATTATTAGATTGCTTAAGCTTATTGGTTAAATGTTAGGAAAGATTCGAAAACACGTTTGCACTTGGTCGCGTCTAAACCCAAACCTCGAATGTAAATCATAAAATTTACTGTGACAACTACTTTTCTGGTGTGCCATTATTAGTGCATTTACAACAACGAGGTATTCATTCTGTCGGCACAGTAAGAATAAATCGTCTTCCCAATTATAAGCCTATAAATGAAAAGGATATGAAAAAGCGTGACCGGGGAGCAATGTCAGAGAAAACAACATATGTTGACTATTCATGCGATTCAATGGTACGATAATAAGATTGTATCGCTTATGTCATCCTATTGTGGAACCGAGCCCATAAAAAAGTAAAGGGTTTTTTTCAAATCCGAAAATAAACATAAAGAAATTGATTGTCCAGATGTAGTAACGGAATACAACCGTCATATGGGAGGTGTGGATCTACAAGATTCATTATTAGGATTATATCCCATAAAATTGCGAAGTAAAAAATGGTACCACAAAATATTTTACCACCTGATAGATGTTGTCATTGTAAATGCTTGGCTGTAGTAACGGAATACAACCGTCATATGGGAGGTGTGGATCTACAAGATTCATTATTAGGATTATATCCCATAAAATTCCGAAGTAAAAAATGGTACCACAAAATATTTTACCACCTGATAGATGTTGTCATTGTAAATGCTTGGCTGTTAGATCGGCGAATAAAAAATCAGTATGGGAGAAATGACAAAATTATTCCTCTACTAAATTTCAAGACAGAGGTGGCAATGACATTATGTAATGTCAGTACTAGGGACACACGGAAAAGGGGCCGGCCTACTTTGACACCTGAACCACCACGAAAGAAGAAATGCAATGAACCTAGACCAGCACGAGACGTGCAAGCTGACAAGATAGGTAAGACTATTACATGTGCAGCTACATAATTTGGAAATCATGCTAATCGATCTTTTATAAGACATTAGCCCATTTGGACTACAGACAGACAGCGTTGCAAACAGTTTGCTTGTAAAGGAAAATCCCGTGTAAAGTGTGAAAAATGCAAAGTACACCTTTGCTGCTATCAACAAAAAAACTGTTTTTATGATTTCCATCAGAGTATGTAATAGAAATTACCATTTTTGTTTACAACCTACAGTTTAGTGATTTGTTTATTTTCACATTTAGTAATATTTTAGTGTTTTTTTCCATATGTAATACCAATGACATACGTAATTAAAAATATTGTTAGTTAAATAAAGTTTCTTAAGTTATTCCATGTAAGCATTTTGATCCTATTTGGGAACACATTAAAAATGCATTAAAAATTTAATAATAAAAAAAAATATTATTTATATTGATACTCTAGTCTATACTGCACACGGTAATAAAATTTCAACAAAAAAATATGACACGAAAAAATGCATGCAATAGAGGGTTAAAAGACCAGCGGATTCGATCCTGTAGACTGGATCCTTCAAAATTTAAGGAATTTTTGACCCATACACGAACGGATTCAATCGGTTGCCGGACTTGATCCGCTCAGAGAACAAACTCTTAAGGTCGATTCAGAGCGGCAGTAGCGGCGCGGCGACGGGACGGTAGCGATGCCGTTGGCGGGCCGCTCGGATATCGCTATCGCATGTTTTAATGGAGATGATTCTGAGTAACATCTTCGGCGGTAACGGAACGATAGCGGTGAGCCGACGGCATCTGAGCGGTCCGGTTTGTTTCGATCGGGGAGCGATCGTTTACAAATAACCGCCCAGTTCGACAAAGAGAGAAAAGATAAGTCGAGTGCGATAGCGCAGTTGTAGTTCAGTGCAGCAGTATCTGTGAAACATTAACGGACGATTAATCGAATATGTATCAGAACATAATGTTCTGTTTAATATGGGGGCAGCAGGGTATTCTAATACCAAACTAAAGAAGCAGATATGGAAGGACATAGCTAAAGAAATGAATACCACGCGTAAGTTACCCGTATTTTATTAATAAGTTATTTAAATTGATCTCGAATACTGAAAGCTGCTGCAGACGATCTGCTTCCTAGCTTGGACCACGATTTAATGGTTATTACTTTCTACGGTTGTGTCATTGGAAGCTGAAAATGTTCTACTGGTATCAATTCAAAAGTTGCGGAGGCTGCATGTGGCCATTACTACCATGTCCACATTTTCCGGTGCTAGTTGTATCCTTCTATTATAAAGACGCCATTTTTGCGTTAGTATTCCAAAAGAATTTTCTACGACCGTTCGAGCACGTGAAAGTCTATAATTAAACACTTTCTTGTCCACATCTCGTGCCCGGGAACGGACGTAGTTAATTGTGTTTCAGTGGAAAAGCTTCGTCACCCACTATTACATGGGGAACTTTCAGTTCAGTGTTTGTAAGGTATTCAGCTTCGGGAATACGAAATGTACCGTTATTAAAGGCCTTTCCCATAGTGCTGTTAGAAAAAACTCAACGAAAGACGAGGGGGGGGGGGAGGAGAAGGGAGAAATGAAGGACCTAGTAAAAAACACGAACGAGAAAAACTAAAAACTAATTTCCAGCGAACTAATAAAAGAAAGGTGGATAGAGAATACATACTTGTCACGTATTTACGTGAGAAAGAAAACATAAAAATAAGGCAAGAAGTGGAGATGGAGATGATTGCGATGCGCTGAAGCAGTTATTCCTCAGCATGTATCACACCGTAAAGCAATTTCCTCTAACACTCCAAGCGGAAACAAAAATAAAACAATTTAATGTAATTTCGACAGCAGAATTACAAAATTTAAGACCCAGAAATTTCACATTTTTATGTATTTCGAACCCCACTTCAACACCATCTTCTTCAGGCCGCACCTCTATAACATCCTTTCCTGAACGTTACATGTCACCCAATCCAGAGATTTTGGTCTAAAGAAAATCCCCGTCATCGAATTGGCCTGAGAACTCAATATCCCCAGAAGCTTAATTTGTGGGCGGGAATAGTTGGAGACCATGTAATTGGTTCTTTCTTTATAAATGGCAACTTAAATGGGCCAGGTTATTTGGAACTTCTTCAAAATCAGATAGTTACAATATGGTTCCAGCAACATGGCAGTACCGCTCACGATACATTGGCTGTTCGGGAATACCTGCGTCAAGTTTTTGGGGATCGCTTAATCAGCAGAAGGGGGAATCTTAAATTGCCGGCCAGGTCCCCAGACTTAGCTCCTGCTGATTTCTTTGTATGGGGCGCTGTTAAGCAGGAAGTTTATAATCATGTTAGAGCTCAGAATTTAGAAGAGCTTCGAGAAAGAATGGGAGCCGCATTTCACCTGTATATACATACATTGCTGGATCAGAAATTGGAAATGAAGATTATGAATTGCCTAATGTTACGGAAGCTACTACAGAAAAACGTTTTCGAAAGGGTTGCCAATATGTTAGTAGCGATCATATCCATGAGGTGTTCGACAGAAAGGATAGCAAGTGCTATTATTTAAAAGCAAAGTGTTATTCATCGTTCCAGAAAAAGGTTTTTTTTTTTTAATAATAAAATGTCTGGAGCAGTTGTTATAGATCAATGTGAACGCAAGCAATCTGCATTAGGTAAATGTAGTCACGTTAGTGCAGCTTTATTATTTCTTGAAAAGTTTGTTAAAGAAAATGGTTATGATGGTGTAGCTTGCACAAGCAAACTGGCAGAATGGGGCTTAGGAGCCAAAGTAAAAAATCCAGGTCCAGTTTCTTCAAAGTACTATCCTGTCGTAAGATTTAATACATTACAAAGAGCTACGTTTGACCCCAGACCAACCGTTTATACAAGGAGTATCAATTTCAATAATTTTATTTTATGATATTCAAAGTGATGAACATGCTACTATGTTTGAAACAGTCCTGAAATTAAAATATGAAGATTTTCTCATGAGTCAAACCGAAGTACAGATACTAAAACGACAGGTACGTATGTTTCAACAAAATATGGTCGAATATATGAGCACCTAACAACATCATATCAACATCAGCAAAATCGAATTATTTAAAGAAGAACTTATGGCAGTTAACGACATTGACATCACTGCTGAGATCCCTCTATTACGGACGCAAGCATGAACCTTTAGCCAGAAATCACTATATTTTAAAAAGTTTGAGGACCTTAATTAAAGTTAGATTATCATATGTAAATAAAGATTATATTTAGCTTGCAGTGCTGATGTAGTTATACTAAAAACCGGAAAAATTCAAAGAATAGTTTTAACCGAGCGACAGAAAGGTTCATTCTGTTTAGAAAAAAATAATGGTAAAATAAAATTGATGGACAATCGCCCATACATGTAGGTACCAAATTGTTACATCTATGTCAATTTTTGGGGTTTTAGAATTTGATTTCGTTATTTGGTCAATTTTCTTATTGTTAATATGAAAATAGAAGATTTAATAGCATCACACATTATTCAAACATACGTGTAAAATTAAAAGAAAGGTATTAATTATAATATGTATATCCCCGAATTATTCCTCATGAAAGTCCCTCGCAATTTACCGCCATTTGAATTACAGTAACGCAGCCACTGCCACCCACTGCCATCAACCACCACCAACTAAGATAATTCTGTAAAGTCCCACTGAAGCAAGTAGTGACCACCAGTATTAGTCAAAATTTTAAATTTCGCGCTTGTTTTATGTTTATCCGGTTTATCTATTGCCAACTTAGCAAGCTTAGCACTGTTATTATTATTTCCCATTAAATTAGGTTATGTCCATTGGTTTGCGTCAGTGTTTGTTTACTATTGATACGTAGTGCTTAATAAATAATAAACCGAATTATTGGAAAATATGTCATCGTCAGACGGTTCATTGGATAGCGATGAAGTTGTAACCATATACTACATGTGAAATAAAATATACTTATAAGAAACGACACAATATGTGGATGCGGTAAATTTTTCTTCATAGGGAGCAGTTGGCAGAATTTCATCAATTAGTGCCCCATCTTGTAAACGACGAAAAAAAATTGTATAATTATTACCGCATGAATAAAGACAGCTACAATTTAATAGTATCGAAAGTGAAACCACTGTTTTCCTGTGGAAACACGCATTGTCGTAAAACGATAAGTTTTAAGGAGCGACTAACGTTGACATCAAGGTAGGTATTAATTCATTTTTTTGTTAAATGTTAATTAATTGAGTAATTGTATTTTAGGTACCTGGCCACAGGAGAGTCGTATCATTCGGCATCGTTCCGTTTTAGAATTAGCCTTAACAGGATTTCTGTAATTGTCAGTAAAATGCTAACTTTAATTTATGAAGCTTTAGCAGCCACCTACTTAAAATTTCCCAATAAAGACACATTTCAGAAAATAGCAGATGAGTTTTTCATGAAAAAGAAGTTTCCGAATTGCATTGGAGCTATTGATGGTAAACATGTGCGAATCAGTGGCGGCTCGCCAGGGTAGGCAAGATAGGCACCGCCTACCCTGCTCTTTGTATCGAAAAGAAAAAGAAAGATGTTTTGATAATTAATAAATAAATATATTATAATCAAATATTCAAAAACACTTTTTGCAATTTCGTTTTCTTGAATTTAATTTAGCTGCTACAGCGCAACCCCTGCTCAGCAAACCACCTGTAAAACTAGCGCGTATCTCTGGATAACCGAAAACCAAGCCGAGCTCGTAAGCAAGCAGCGGCATAGGCAGGCACTGCCAGAGTTCGCCTGCATTTATCTGATTTATCATTAGTTTTCTACACGCGCTATGATTCTATCTCGTTTGCAGTTGCATTCTTTTGTGGGCAGGTTTAGGGAAAATTATGCGAGGATTAGGCGATAGATTCGTTCGCCTTCGAATAGTTTCGGGTATTCCGATCGCTTTAGCAAACCCACTCGACTTCCAAACATTAAATCATTAAGTGTGTTACATGTTAAATTTACACGTGGGATTCCCTGCAATTTTGTCTACCTGTGAATCAGCTGCGATTGTATTGACTTGCTTCGCCAGCGAATAAACCAGATAAGTCGTTTTTATTTTATCTGAATTTAATATTATGGATGTTTTGCATGATATAATATGTAGTTTGCTGGTCACGGCGAAGCAATTCTGAACGTAGAGAAATTGTCGAACATGGCCGCCCCTTACCAAGCGTATTAATTTTATCTCCTGATTAAAAAAAACGGTAAAACGTTTTCTCGTTCTTTTAACATTCTATATTATGAAACTCACAAGTGGCTTTGTGCAAGTTTTTATAAAAAGAAATTGTTTTGTTGGCCCTGTTTGTTATTGTCTATCCTAAAACACAATGTGTGGGTTTGTCAGGGATATTCAGATCTTAAAAACCTACCAGCTAGTATTAAAAAACATGAATCGTCTAAAGATCACATAAATAATTTTTTGGGGTTGAAACGCATGGAAAAAAATGCGACGATTGAAGATGCTTTAAACGTGCAAGCAGGTTTATCAATGAAAGCATATAACGAGGATGTAAGAAAAACTAGGGTTTTATTGTCGTATTTAATTGATGTAACTGTTACGTTGGCAAAACAAGAGCTTGCTTTCCGAGGGCATGATGAGACGAAAACATCTTTGAATAGTGGTAACTTTCGTGAAATATTTAATCTTACCATCAAACGTGATTTAGAAATTCCGGAACATATGAAAAAAATACAGGGCGTTTTTTCTGGATTGTCGAAGACGATACAGAATGATTTAATTGACTGTATAGCCGAGCACGTTATGGATACTATTCGAGAAGAAATCAATTCTTCGTGTTTTTTTGCAATTCTAGCAGATGATACCACCGACATCGTCGAAAAGTCACAGTGTGCTCTTTCAATAAGATTTGTTACTAAATCTGGCGAAATTAAAGAAAGATTCTTAGGGTTTCATGATGTAAGTGAGAATAAAACAGCAGATGGTTTGTACACAGTCATCAGTAATATTCTTGCCCCATTTAATTACAAAACAAAACTGGTTGCACAGTGTTATGACGGGGCAAGTGTAATGGCAGGTCTTTTGAATGGCTTACAGATGAAAATTAAAAATAATGCTCCAAATGCCCTTTTCACACATTGTTGCGCCCATCGTTTGAATTTAGTGTTGCAAAATGGATCAAACTGTATTAAGGAATGTCGAATATTTTTTAAAACACTTACAGCTATACCGGGATTTTTCATCAATCTTCAAAACGAACCGTTGTCCTTGATGCCGTTTTGGGAAAAAGAATTCCCACGGCTTGTGAGACTAGATGGACATCTAGATCCAAAATTTTACATGTTGTACATTCTGAATCGGAGCAACTTAAAAATGTCTTTTTAAAAATAATCGAAGATCCGTCCTCAGCAGGTGATTCCATCAATAGTGCTAGAGGTTATTTGAAACAATTAAATAACATGCAATTTGCTTTTTTGACAACGGTTTATAATGAAATATTTAATATTACAGATATTCTCTTCAAAATTTTGCAAACAAAATGTTTAGATGTGAATTACTGTCAAAAACAGATCAGTAGTGCTGTAACTCGAATAAAAAATTTGAGAACAGACAGCAAGTTTGATGAATTGTATATAACCAGTACTAGGAAATTAACAAACCACGAACAATCACCAAAAAGAATAAAATTATACAACTTGGAAACTGAGACTGTAGCTTATAGAGCTTTGTATTTTAATATAATTGATAACATCGTAGGCCAATTAGAAATACGTTTTCAAGATTTCAGTCGCTTAGAATACTTTGCTTTAGCAGATTCTACCAAATTTGACTCTTTTAGTAAAAAAATTCCCCATGATTTAGTAAACATTTTACTAGAACAGTTTAAGATTATTTTTGAGAAACAACGTCTTATCAACGAATTAAGTGTAATTTATAATGACCAACAATTTAAAAATAATCTGAAGGTTGATCAAATATTAAAAATTTTTATCGAAAATGATTTGTTAGAAGTTTTCCCCGAAGCGTATAAGCTGTTTGTTTTAATTGCTACCATTCCAGTTACCACCTCTTCAGTTGAACGCAACTTCTCCTGTTTAAAAAGAATTTTAACCTATTTGCGTAATTCGATGTCGCAAAACAGATTAACTTCGCTTGCGTTACTGTCAATTGAAAAGGAACTGCTAATTAAATTATACAGTGAAGATGATTTTATGGACAAAATAATTCACAAGTATTCGCTTTTGAAAGACAGAAGAATTAATCTGATTTATAAAACATAAGTAGTTGTAAAATATGTTCTGAATGTTAGTTGTTCAAAGGTTTTGACTGGCAGTCGACAGATTGTACTGCAAAACCTTTTTTCGTTTTTTAACATTTTTAATTGGTTTGAAAACGGAGATAGAGTTGCCTCCGAAGCGTTACTGTTACTGTTCTTCAGTGCCTACCCTGCCTGAAACGTCACGAGCCGCCACTGGTGCGAATCCGTAAACCATTTAATTGCGGCTCGCTGTATTATAATTACAAATTGTACCATTCGATTGTTTTACTAGCAGTTGTGGCTGTTAATTATAAATTTGTCATGATAGATGTTACCAGTTATGGCAAAAACAGTGATGGTGGTGTGTTGGAGCATTCGGTATTTGAAAAATTGCTCTACACAAAAAAATCTAGAATTACCAGAGCCAAAACCAATTAATGAAAATATGACCGAGCCATTACCTTTCGTAATTGTTGGCGAATGAAAATTTAATGAAACCATATCCTTGGCGTGATTTGGATGAAAACAAAAGACGATACAATTATTGAAGTTATAATGAACGTAATAGGTAGTGCATTAGAACACATTGCAAACATACGAAGATCAAATGCAAATCAATCTACAAGAACAGCAAGGGAGATTAGAGATAGGTTTTGCAGTTATTTTAGTGGTGAAGGTGCTGTAGAATGGCAAGATGCAAGAATTGCAGCAAACGAAATGTGAATTATTGTACACTAATGTTATTTATTCATCAATAAAATATAAACTACTAAATTTAGTGTTTTATTTATCAAAATACAGGGTGTTCCATGACTCGAGGTCCATAGCTTAAGGGCGTATTATTGAAGTCGCTTAGAGTTAAAATTGATTAATAAACACAAGTCCGAAAATGCTTCCTAACAGAACTACAACCATTGATGAAATGTAAAAAGAAGTTTATTTAACTTGTTTATTTAAAAATGTATTTACAAATTCTGTTCAAAATTATTTAAAAAGGCCGTACCAGCGGTTGTCTTATTATTTTAGTAAATAAGCATCTAAAGATAGAACTCATCGAAAAGAATAATTTATGGATATTCGTTAATATTAAATTGGATTACTTTAATTTTGTTTTAGATTTATTTTACTTGCCTCCATCAATGAACAACACCGACTTCAACGTTGAGCTGTTAAACGATAGGGGGGAGGAGGTACCTTTGAACACGGGGCACTATTGAACAGCGTTCAAATTTCCCGCTCTGTGACCAATATTGTTCTGAAACCATGTGGTAATGAAGGTGGCAGACTCTCTGAAACGGCACCCCGGACAGTACAACGCAAAAAGAAGAAAATAAATGTCGAAGCTGGGAAAAGTATGGCACCAGAAGATATAAACGATCCAGAAGCTGGACCATCAACAAGTGCACAACCGACTCCTAAAGGCAAAAAATGTAAACAGCAACAACTTCGAAAAAAACGAAAATGGTAATACACAGTGTCACAGAAGTGGATTCTGATAGCCACATATCTCCTGCTTCTGATGCTGAGTCAGAAGATTTCAATGATGTAGAATACACACCAGAAATACATAGTAGTGACCAAAGTTTAAGTGGTGATTTAACTTTAAATGTAGGAAACTATGTCATCGTGAAATACGAGGGGGGCTACTAGCTTGGACAAATTGAGAATATTGAAGAAAACGGCGCTACAGTATGCTGCATTACAAAATGTGGAAAGTTATGGAAATGGCCCGACCACCACAAAGACACCCTTCACTATGATAAAGAAGACATCTTGATGTTAATTAGTGCCCCAAAAAAAGCTTCTAACTCAAGAGAGATCTATTCTGTACCGAAACTTAACAACTTTGTATAACTGTCTTTAATTCTTGTTACTAGAGAGTTTTTGCATATCGTACGATAAGTATCCGTTAACGCTAACGTTTACGTCTTTATAGCTGTAAAATACGACGTTGCTAAGCAACTCCGACGTTAGCGTATACGTCTTGTAAAAAAACGCTATGCAAAAACTCCCTATTATGTAGAAATAAAAATTTCAACATATACATGTACTTCTATATTGCCTATGGTTACAGTACAAAATCACAACTATACTCCAGCGCTGAACACTACTGAAAACTCGACCTGGACTATAGTTGTGCAACTTTGAGCACAACAATGTACCACACTTTGAAAATTCATCTCTTTTTCAAAAAATTTTTTGATATTGATAATACTAAAAATGAATTACTTGCATCCTAGGGAAGTAAAAAAAAATAGTGCAAGTGATTTCCTTTATTAGTTTGGAAGTTATTAATTTAAATATGTCAAAAGTGGGCCTTAGTTATGGGATTTTACGGTACCTGAAAACCCAGCGTATATCGAAAAAAACACGATTAATTTTTAAAAAATTGACAATTTGAAGCAATTACGAGAATACATCGTTGACGAAGACATGCCTTTTTATAATGAGATATTCGAATGACCGACAACCAGGGGCGGACTGGCCTACCGGGACAATAATTTTATTAATGTCAAATCTGATTAAAAAAGTAATTATTAATGATGCCATAACATCAAAACATTTGTCAATCATAGTCGATAGTACTCCAGACGTAAGTCATAAAGAGCAAATAACAATTATTTTAAGATATGTTAATATGACAGGTGAAAAAATTGCAATCGAAGAACATTTTTTAGGATTTTTCGAAATTAACGATACAACCGGACATGGCTTTTTTTAATGTTTTGATTACAGAATTAAACAAAATGGGCTTTGATATTAATAATTTAAGAGGACAGGGATACGACAACGGGGCTAACATGAAAGGAAAACACGTTGGACTGCAAAAAGAAATTTAGACGTTAATCCAAGAGCTTTTTTTGTACCTTGTGCTGCACATACCCTTAATTTAGTTATAAATGATGCAGCTAAAATAACTAAGCAAACAATTAGTTACTTTGGATTAATTCAAGAAATATATGTGTTCTTTTCCAGTTCTACATATATGATTCACGACGAATAGTAAATATTTTAGGGGGTGGTAGTATGGACTATTTTGGGAAAAAAAGTTCAGATAAACATATGTCCAATTCTCAATAATTACGGATATGTAGCTGTTTGAAGTTGGCGGGTACAGAAACAGACGAAAAGCATTAAACACTTTAAAAACGAAATAGATGTCATTCTTCTGTTAGTAAAAACAAGAGCGTGTGAAAAGAAAAAGAAAGAGTAAACACAAGAGAAGAATTGGTCGCTCGCATTATGAATAGTGCTGCTCTCATAAAGGAACAACAAGACAAACTCAAAAGAGCTACACAGAATTAGAAGTTAGAAGGTGTACCGAAGTCGGTGGTGGTATTTTTGAGCATTTGCTTTGAACTGCTGTTGTTTTGTTTTATTTTGTTGTAAATCAATGCAATAAATAAGTGATTGGTCTCTCCTTAATTCGTTTAATGATACTTTTAATGGGTAACATTGAAACAGCTACATATCCGTAATTATTGAGAATTGGACATACAGGGTGATTCAAAAGGTATGGTCCAAACTCAAGGGTGTGATTGGTGATATTAAAATGAGCAAAAAATGCCAATAAACTCATGTCCGATTCGCAATTGTTTTCTAGTTATAACAACATTTACGATAATTTATTATTAATAAAGAACGTATACAATTACAAGAAAAATTAAAAAGTATCACAACAAATGTTTAAAATGTCCACCTTGTACTTGTATACAAAGTTGGCAACGCCGACGCAGGACGCAGGGAATCTCGAACATTCCTCAACTGTTGAGGATGTCTTCGAATATCTTCAACAGCTTCATTTATTCTATTAACTAAATGGCCTCCGACCTGAATTTCCGATGCATAAACTTTTTCTTTTAATTCATCCCACAAGTAAAAATCTAGTGAAGTAATGTCAGGCGAATGAGCCGGCCATAGTACTGGACTGCTTTTTCCAACTCAGCGCCAGCGCTGTGGAAAGCGGTTATTGGGTGGTCAGGCTGTCTCCGGTGAGGATACCTTCTCCCATAGTTTACCACTGCTGCACGGTCACTTTCGCTGCAATAACCATGCACAAAATGCATTTCTGCATAATCGCGTACAGAAAATGGCTCCATCATTACCACATTTATTGAAAACTACGCCAGTTCAAGCTTGAAACGTCTTCTGCCATAAGAAATTAACATTTGTTTTACTTATTTCCTAAATAACGTGATTTGACAGAACACAGATAGAAACAAAGAAAACCTCTGTAACTAGATAACAGTTGGAAATAAGACATGGGTTTATTAACATTTTTTGCTTATTTTAACATTACCAATCACACCCTTAAGTTTGGACCATACCTTTTGAATCACCCTGTATGTTTATATGAACTTTTTTACTCAAAATAGTCCATACTACCACCCCCTAAAATATTTGCTATTCGTCGTGAATCACCCTGTAGATGGGGCATTGTAAAAACATATGTCAAAAATGTAGTCGTGAAATCAGTCAGAGAAACTCGATGGGAAAGTCGCGTTAACGCAATAAAACCGCTACGGTTTAACCTGGAAGAAATCATGAAAACGTTATCATATTTAGAAAATGATACATCAAAAGATATTAGTACGAGACATCAAACTAGCTCTTTAAAATCTAAAGTAAACTCTATTGAGTTTTTATTGTCTACGGTCGTGTGGTTCGATATCATTTCAAAAGTAAATGTAGTAGGGGAGACTGTTGTACCTTGATCATAGTGTACCTAGGATCACGCTTTACTTTCTCAAGGCCAACTGTATCAATAGCGACTTCGTCCCTTATAAGGCCGTACCGTTCCGCGTTTTTTTACACTTTATCAAATTTACAGTTAGCGCTCTATAGGACGACCTCTGAAGGCAGTATTTGCAACTATTTTGACATATTTGGAAATTTTTAAATAAAAATTTCAAAATATTGACTACAAGAACTGAATTTTTGTAGTAATAATCCATTTTTCATGTTGCAGTTGCTTCGAAGATTGAAAAAATATGGTTTGGACGTTCTTGTGGTATTCCGTGTGCCAAAAGTTTAATGTAGTTTTACCAGAAATCTACGTCGATTTAATTTTTAAATTCATATTCAACAAACAAGGCTAAAAACAATATTTTGTTGCCTGTTAAATCTATAAAAGCTGCAAATGAAATAAGTAACAGGACTTTTATTAATGCTAGTTGAATCATTTTCAAACTTTTATTAATACAAAATTAGAGTAAGTATAATAGTTTCAAATTCTAGACATTACACTGAAGAAAACACAAACTCGAATTATTTTTAGACACTTTTAGGCATTCAGTACTATGTAAGAAACATTTTGAGAATGAATGTTTCTTACCTTCAAATAAGAGAACATATTCATACTATCGCAATGAACAATCCTATTTTTACCTGCTCTGAATATAAGAACACGGTTTTTACAAAAATTGCCATATATTTAGAGAGAACAAACCAAATTAAAAAGGTATTACCAAGTTAAAACAAACCTTAAACAGAGAAATGTTAAAATTAGAAACAATACTAATGCCATTATGACTGACAACTTTGACAGGATCGACAGCTGACAACTAACTGACAATACCGTAGTTAAAATTTTGCCTGGAGAAGTCGCCCTATAGAGCGCAAACTGTAAAGTTGATAAAGTGTAAAAAACGTGGTACGGCCTTATAAGGGACGAAGTCGCTATTGATACAGTAGGCCTTGACTTTCTCGACAGCTGCTGCTATCTGTTGTGCAAAATTTGTACTAGTTCAAAATTTATCCACCAGAATGCACTGAAAACGTGCAGAGAACTTCCTAGTGGTTGTGGTGTTTCAGTGAATTAAAAACTAAATTTTTGAGTGCAAAAAGTAACGAATTTTGGTTTTACGAATTATTTTTTCAGTAGTGTGTCAGTGTTTGCAGCAGCTGAAATCATATTTTACCTGTTGCACTACTTATTGGTGAGTAATTTGATATGCTATATTTCATCCTTGTGCCTAACCTAAAAAGTGTAGGTTATTAAGTTAGTAAAGAGGCACCTTCGTGTACCTTGGATCGAAACAACATCATGTACCATGGATCATTGATCATAAGTAGGGTCAACAGGGGTAAAAGTGAAACACGTAAAATTTGGGGTAAATGTGAAATGCAGCTTTATATTTCTTATGTGCAATTATAATAAAAGATGATCAATTATAAATCAATAATTACGGTTTCCTCTACGTGAATATTAATTTTGATTAGTTTTCAGTGAATTATGCGGTTAGTGCAAAGTTCAAAAGATGACAGTGTAAAATCTACCTTTAAAAAAATCACATTTTGTCTGAAAACTTTCTCCATAACTTCAAATGTAATTCAAATTATTCTGTAAAATTGTTTATACAAACAATAAATTAGTCAAGAAAAATGAATAACCATTCAAACATATTACATTACAATAGCTATTAAAATAATCAATAATAAAAAAAAGGGGGAAATATGAAACGCTAGTCAGGGAAAATATGAAATGTTGCCTGGGAAAATATGAAATGTTGCCTGGGAAAAAGTGAAACGGGAGTTTGCAGGATTCAACAGGATTTGTCCTGGTGCAACTTGTGTTACTCATGGATTTGTTCAGTTGTCAGTTCACAGTTTACTTTTGAAGGGTTAACACGTGATAAGAACAATGCCGCGAAATTATATCAAAAAAAAACTAAAAAATATTCTGATGCCAGTGTTGCAGCAGCACTAGATGACATAGAAAAAAATGGCATATCGTTTGAAGTTGCTAGTGAAAAATACGGGGTGGAAAAAACCTATTTGTTTCGAAAAAAGAAAAATATGCATCAGGGTGTACAAGGACGGTCAACAGCATTATCAGTAAGTGATGAACGTGAGTTATCTGAAAATTTAAAAATAATGGCAAAGTGGGGGTTTCCACTGAGTAAAACTGAAGTGAAAAATGTTGTAAGTGAATTTGTTGAGCAAAACAATTTAAAAACTGTGTTTGGGAAAAAAGGGCCAGGGGACGATTGGTTCAAGTCCTTCTGTAGTAGGCATAACTTGTCAGTACAAAAAGCCCGAAACACTAGAAGCTATTCGAAGAATAGCTACAAGTGACCCGTATATTATTTATAAATTTTATAACCTATTAGAAAGTGAAATAAATCACTTGGAATTAACAGAAAAACCACAGAACATTTGGAATCTGGATGAAACGGCATTTAATTTAGATCCTTCAAGAATAAAAGCTGTTAGTGAAAAAGGAAAAAAGTTACACAGAAACATACAAGGCTCCGGGAGAGAAAATATTGGCGTTTTAGCTTGTGTCTCCGCAGCAGGCAGCTTATTGCCACCACCAATTGTGTTTCAGGCTGCAAAATTATGGACGTCTTGGAAAGGTGAGAATGATCTCCCAAATACTTTTTATTCATGTTCAGATAAAGGATGGATGACATCAGAAATATTTCAAGATTTCTTTTGTAAGTTTTGTGAAACCGTAAAAGAACGCCCATTAATTTTAGTTTTTGACGGACATTTGTCACATCTTGATGTGGGTACTTTATATAAAGCAAGAGAAGAAAACATCACAATTCTTAAGTTACCAGCGCACACCACAGATTTACTACAACCCTTAGATAAATCTTGTTTTCGGCCCCTAAAATTAACATGGGATAAAGAACTTATATCGTGGCAACGTGAAAATCAAAGAAAGCTAAATAAAAACGAGTTTGTTAATTTACTTTGCAAAGTTTGGCACCAAGGTATAACTTCTAACAGCATAATACGAGGCTTTTCTTCTACAGGCATTTATCCAGTAAACAGATGTGCTTATCTTACAGAGAGATTAGATAGTCAGAAACTGTTGAAATATAACGAAGAAATTTTACAAAAATGCCAAAGTTCAGAAAATCAGGATATGGAACTAAATCAACAAACAGCAGAGGTAGAAGTCCCTGAACAATCTCAACCAAGCTGCTCAACAGTTCCTCAGCCAGGTTGCTCATGGGAAGTGGAATCCCGTGTCTCCACTCCTTGTTCTATTCGATCTGCTATATGTTTTGAAAATCTTCTGTTAAGCAAAATCAAAACAACAACTCCAATAAATAAGAAACGAAGAAAAATTGATCCTTTTGGTAAAGTGGTAACCAGTAAAGAATATCTTAATCAAATTCAAAAAAAAGAACGTATAAAGGAGGTTCCAAAGAAAAACAGAAAGAAAAAAGCAGGTGTAGAACCAAGTGACAGCGAGACAAGTGACGATAATGTTAAAGTTATGAGTGATAGTGACAGTTTAGTTGACGTAGATATTGGTGTCAAGGAAAATGAAATCGACTTACAAGACGTTGAAAACATGAAAATTGGTGACTATGTTTTGGTTAATTTTAAAGGCGGAAACCGAAATGCGTCTCTATACAAATATGTGTGTACTATCTTAAAAATTACAAAAACTGAGGTACAAATTCAAGGTCTAAAAAGCAGTGACAGCAGCAGATTGGAATTTAGAGTAGTTAAAAATGATATTTCATTTGTTAATAAAAAAGATATCATAGCTTTACTACCTTTTCCAGAAATAGTGCGAACAGGAGCTGATCGTTATAAGTATGTATTTTGAAATCCTGTGGCTGTACGTGAAAAGATGTAATAGTAATTTATGTACCAAGGGCGTAAAGATGCTTTTATGGCTTGAGACGTGATTTTGAGCCTGAGACGCTAGTCGAGGGCTAAAGCACGTTGAAGGCCATAAAAGCAAGTTACGCCAGTGGTACATACATAATTTTATGCACGATCGAAGATTTTAAAACTGAAATAAAAGGAATAAATTAATTTTCTACCCACATCGAGTAGTTAGTTGCTCAATTATTTTAATTTTTTACTGACAACTGTCCATTGGTTGAAGCATTTATGCCTAGGAATATTCACATAAATAATTGTGTTAACTGTGTTGTTAATACAAATTACCCTAAATAGAGTTCTAATAAAGAACATACATTCGATTTTAATTTAAAAAACTTCTTTATAAGACTGTTAAACTGTTTATCAATTTTTGACGTTTCATTATAGACCGGCGGCCTATAAAGACACCCACGGGCTATAAATAGACGTTTATGTAGGATGAAGTACACAATTCCTTCGATACTTCGTTGGTCTGGTTGGTGTAATGGAGATTGCCTCAATTAAAACCACTCACTGTATAATTTTCTATATTGAACATATCTGGATTACACACTCGAAGGACCAGGAGGCCCCAATAACACAAAATTGGAGCAACTTAATGTTAACTCGTTGTGGCGAATTAAATTATGCACGAAAACTCACTAAAGAAAAACTTGTAAAAAGTAACGTCAAAAAATATGTATGTGCCTGTGGGTAAACAGTTGTTTGTTATTATTTTATTTTTGGTAGTAACGGAAGTGTTTGTTTTGTTTTCAAAAACCTACTAACTAAACTGTTTAGAGGAAAGCAAAACGCGGTGAATTCAAAAAGCGTATGAATTCTAACATACTCCCCCCCTTGAAGTCACCAGACTTCAAGAATAGGAGGAAGAACCAAAATGCAAACAGAACTGGAATAGATACAAACGTGGGACAGAACAACACGAATGGTTGCTGAACAAACCATGGAGGGTTACTGTGGCCTGGGTAACAGGCAGACCTTAGTAATAGGTCTAGTGAAAACGGACTCCGATGTTTTGAGTTTGACTGCTCTGACTTTTCCGTCAGGACCTGGAAGTAGCTCAAGTATTCTGGCTCTAGGCCATTTTAAGGGAGGGGTGTCATCTTCCTTTAACAGTACAAGGTCGTTTGGCTTTAAATTCTGAGATGCAATTAACCATTTAGGGTTGTTTTGCAGTCGGTTCAGATATTCCAAACTCCAACGTTTCCAAAAACTTTGCTGGAGTCGGGAACAATGCTGCCAGAATGCAAGTCTGTTTTCTGCCAAATGGGTGACATCTTTATCGGGATAGGCTGTAAGGCTTGTGCCGATTAAGAAGTGCCCTGGTGTAAGACAATGTAGGTCGGAGGGATCATTTGATAGCGGACAAATTGGACGGGAATTGAGTATGGCCTCGATTTGGCATAACACAGTGGTTAGCTCCTCGAAGGTTAGTTTCGCATCTCCTAATATGCGTCGGAGGTGATATTTGCAGCTTTTTATGGCTGCTTCCCACAGTCCTCCCCAATGAGGACTATGAGGAGGTATGAATTTCCATTCTATGCTGGTTTCGGAAGCAAAGGACTTAATACTGTCTTGGAATTCCGGATCTTGAAAAAAGTCACGCAATTCCTTCAGTTGATTGCGTGCACCTAAGAAATTTGTAGCATTATCGCTATATATCTTACATGGATTGCCTCTCCTGGCAATGAAGCGTTTCAATGTTAGCAAAAAAGATTCTGTGCTTAACGACGAAACAAGTTCTGTATGAATTGCTTTAGTGGCCATACATACAAAGATGGCTACATAGCATTTGGAACATGGTGCTTTACGTAGTTTTGACGTTTTTACAAGGAACGGACCACCAAAGTCTACACCGACGTTGACAAAGGGTTTACAAATGGATACTCTATCTTTCGGAAGGTCGGCCATTACTTGTTCTGAAGGTCTCATTGAAAACCGGAAACAATTTAGACAAGTGTGGATGATCTTTTTGATTTGTCTGAGACCATTTAGTGGCCAAAATTTAAGTCGAACATTGGACAAATCTGTTTGAGCACCGGCGTGCCCAAGGCGCTTGTGCTCGTGAGCGAGCAGGAGGTTCACCACATGATTGTTTGACGGAAGTAGAATGGGATGTTTATGACTATCTGGAATGTCAGCATGTTCTAGACGACCACCGACACACAAAAATCCTGATTTATTCAGGATTGGGCTTAAAGACCAAAGATTCTTATTGCTAATTTGCTTTTTGGATTTTATCTCAGAAATTTCTTTTGTGAAATGCAACCGCTGGATTTGTCGGATGATGAAATTCAATGCATCTCCATTTTCTACTACAGTTATGGGACCTACGATTTTATTATTCGGATTTTTGAGATTTGAAATAAATCTAAAAATGTATGCTATGGTATGCGTCAATCTGTGGAAGTGTGAAAATTTTAAAAAGAATCCATGCCAAAAAGTATTTGTCAATTTGGCATTTACAGAAGTAATTTGCAAAGTAACTCTTTTTTGTTCTGGAACTTCGGATGAGGACAAATGTGGTCCCAACTCTACTATTTCAAGATTGGGTTTAGAAAGGAAAGACGGTCCATGCCACCACAATGATGACTGGATTAGTTTACGAGGAAGTGCTCCGCGTGACAAGATGTCAGCTGGATTTTCAGAAGACTTAACATGTCTCCAATGCCAAGTGGAGGATAACTTTTGAATGTGCGATACTCTGTTGGCTACATAGGTTGACCACCTAGATGGATCTGCTTGTATCCAACATAAAGCAATTTGGGAGTCTGTCCATGCATTAATGGACTCTAAAGATATTTTGCTTTTGAAAATGTCTATTATTTTTTGAACTAAGTCTGTTAACAAGACCATTGGGCACAATTCTAATCGTGGCAGACTAACTGTTTTGACTGGCGCAACTCTGGATTTGGAAGTGATCAACGTACAAGATACGATGTCGTCATTATACACTGCTCGGAAATATATACATGCCCCATATGCTTTCTCGCTACTATCCGCGAATCCGTGTAGCTCAATTTTACGAATGTGTTTATTCAGAAATACCCGACGCGGAATACTCAACTCTGCTAAGGAATTTAAGGAGTTCACAAAGTCATGCCATTCAGAAAGGAGAATTCCGCTAATAGGGTCGTCCCAAGAAAGCTTAGCAGCCCACAATTTTTGCATATAAATCTTGGAAATGACACAAACTGGATTAATGAGCCCCAGTGGATCGTACATCTTGGCAATAGTGGACAATGCAATTCGTTTGGTTACCGAATTTTCTATGGGATACTTTGGAACTGACACTGACAAACAGTCGGACATATTATTCCAGGATAGGCCTAAAACCTTATTGGATGTTTTCTCATTAGTAATATCATAATTTACTGACTCAATGTTATCACAAAATTTTTCTCTAAACTGGAGGGAATTTGAATTCCATTTATGCAGATGGAATCCTGCCGAATTAAGGAGAGTACTCAATTGGAAATATGACTCTTCTAATTCACTTTCTGAATTGGAACCATATAACACGTCATCAACATAAGTTTGCGATCTTAGCGCGTCTACAGCTAAGGGAAATTCTTTTTCAGAAGTAACAGCTAGCTGATTTAAACATCTAGTGGCTACGAAGGGAGCGAAATTAGTACCGTAACTTACTGTCAACAGTTCTATACATTGAAGTGGATCGGCAGGAGATTCTCTCCACAAAATATTTTGAAGAAAATTCTGCTCAGGATTTGTTTTAATCTGCCTGTACATTTTTTCAATGTCGGCAGTGACGACGAATGGATATTGCCTGAACCTGCAGAGGATATCGTATAGGTCAGGCTGAACCTGATAACCCTTTAAAGTTATGTCATTTAGGGAAACTCCAGTGGAGGTTTTACTAGAAGCGTCATACACTACGCGGAGTTTGGTTGTCAGGTGGTCTTCTCGAACCACACAACTGTGAGGAATAAAATATTTCAATGGAGAATTATTTTCGGACAAAGGAATGTATCTGGCGTGATTTAGAAGAACGTACTCGTTAATAAACTTGGAGTAGTCTTGGAATAGATTATTATTTGCATGTAATCTATTTTCTAGGCTAAGGAACCTTTTCTTAGTTGCTTGGAACGAGTCCCCTAGTTTGTTAATGTCAGTTGGGGACTTCAAGGGCAAATCTACTTGGAATCTACCGTTCTCTAAACGTTTGTGCGTCTTTAGAAAATGTTCTTCAGCTAATTGCTCCTCTTGGGAACGTGAAGGAGTAGAGGGCAGCTCTTCTGCCTCCCAGAATTTGGACAACGTGTCATTCAGTGTAATGTTTGGATCTGGAACCGATTCTACAGAATGTAAGAAAAAAGATCTAACCCTTTTCTTTTGATATAAATCCGGAAACTTACCACCCACTATCCAACCTAGACGGGTATTAATGAGGTTTGGACAATTTTTACCTAACTCAACTTTTTCGGGTAAGAGGAGATCATAATATTCATCAGCACCTATAAGTAAATCTATTTCGGAAGGAGTGCCAAAATTAGCATCTGCTAATTGCATGTGTGGAGGAATACTTAAGGACGCAACATTTATTGCTATTTCAGGCAATCTGGAAGTAATTGTGTGTAGGATACTACAGGACACCGTACGTTTGTAGGGTTCGGTGTTGGAATGAATCTCTAAAGTTGCCATTTTTTTGGCTAAAAAGGAAATTTGCTGAACCCCCTGACCTTGTAGGGTCAGGTTATAAGTATCAGCATTCAGCTTTGAACAGAGTTCCTCTGTTACGAAGGAAGTTTGACTGCCACCATCGAGAACAGCCCTAGCTTGGATTGGATCTCCGTATTTGGAGTAAATTGTTACCACGGCAGTGGCTAAAAGAACATTAGTGCTCGTAGCACGGGTGGAAAGAACAGAGGAGGTGGCACTCTGATCTTGACTACTTAAAGTCATATTTGGATTGTTATTGGAAGCAATATTTTGCGACTGGGAATTTCCTGAAATTTCAGGAGGATTTCTACTATAATTTGAGCCATAATTTTGCTCAGAATGTGTGGAAGCTTGATTTCTATTGGAGTTTCTAGAATTATCATCTGGACTATTACGATTACCCTGTATATTTCTGGGCGATACTGAGGAATGACTGTTTTGTTTCGTGTTATCATTATGTAAAATTGAATGGTGTTTTTTACCACAAAAACAAGTTTTGGACTTGCACTCTGTCACCATGTGCCTGGCTCCCATACAATTAAAACATAGTTTTTCAGACTTGAGGAAATTGTATTTGTCGTTTAATGACATTTTGGAAAAATTATCACAGGAATACAAATCATGATTGGGTGATTTGCAATGGAAGCATTTTCTTCCCTTGGAATTAACTACATGAAGTGCTGTTTTTCTAACAGGTTTGGGAGAAGCATGTTTTTCTTTTTGTGGAATGTTTGAAGTTAATGCTTCTAGGACATTGGAATATGTACTAAGGATTTCAAAAAATTCAGACAACGTAGGATTTTCATCAATATCTCGGTTTGTCTGATAGTGTTTCTTGGAATTGTAATCTAACTTCCTTAACAAGATATTTACTAATATCAAGTCCCAACTTCCAACTGGACATTTCAAATTTTTTAAGGATTCTATATTTTTGCTAATATTTACTTGAAACTCTCGCAGTGACTGAGCAGTTCCTTTTACTACACTTGGATAATCTATTATTGCATTTAAATGTGCATTGATGATAGATAAATTGTTATCATACCTTTTTTCTAAAATTTCAATTGCCAGTGTGAAGTTTTCATTTGTGAGCTCCAATGAATCTATTAAATTCAATGGTTCACCTTGCAAGTAGGATTTTAAATAAATGAACTTTTGGATATCAGTCAAACCCTGATTACTTTTTATTAATGCACAAAACAACTGGTAAAAAGGTTCCCATTTCTGGTAATCCCCTGTATAACTTGGAATCGTTAATTGAGGAAGCTTAACACCTAAACTAGGATACATTTCCGTAGTTCTAATAACCGTGGAGGCAGTTTGATGTGGAGCAGTAAACTGAGTGGACGTTAAAGCATGAATTTTTCTATTAATTCTAGCTCTAGTAGCATCAAACTGAATTTCTATTAAATTTCTATCTTCGGTATCCGAACCGTCACCATCCAAATCTTCAATTTGGTCTTGAGCCCCGTCATATTTTACAAAATTCTCAGAAATACTTTTTAATTTGGACTCAAGAAGGAAAGAATCTGTTACTGATTCTATGTTACTGTCTACCCAATTTGTTATTCTAGTAATTGAACCTTTAGCGTGTTTACGTGCATTCTTTAACACATCCATATCTAATTATAATTAACTCACTTGACAATAATTATCAACACAAGAAACTACAATAACTAATACTAACAATGTATACACATTTGGAACATGAAATTACAATTTTTGCTTGCAAAATTTAGATTCTTTCGAACAAACACTTTTTATGTCGCAACCCTTGTTACGGCGCCGGAAAGGTTAACGAAACTGTGAATCTAAATTTTACACAGCATATATACAAGTTACTATAGAAATTTTACCACTTTCCGAAAATTTCTGCACTACTAGACTGTTTACAACACAACTATGAATAAATCAATCAATTCAAACGCATGCAAGGAGTAACCACATAAAATATAAATTGTCTGGAATACTGTTACCACTTCAGCTGTCTTGAAATTGGACCTTTAGCCCGAACATCTGGGACGGCGATGCCTGTTTGAACGCCAACTTCACGATGAAGGAAAATACTCGTTTCGAGACGACTATTTGGTTTGAATGGTGATAATTAAAACTCGTATGGACTTACATCAACTTATCCGGCTCGAAGTGACCAAATGTAGGATGAAGTACACAATTCCTTCGATACTTCGTTGGTCTGGTTGGTGTAATGGAGATTGCCTCAATTAAAACCACTCACTGTATAATTTTCTATATTGAACATATCTGGATTACACACTCGAAGGACCAGGAGGCCCCAATAACACAAAATTGGAGCAACTTAATGTTAACTCGTTGTGGCGAATTAAATTATGCACGAAAACTCACTAAAGAAAACTTGTAAAAAGTAACGTCAAAAAATATGTTTCTGTGGGTAAACAGTTGTTTGTTATTATTTTATTTTTGGTAGTAACGGAAGTGTTTGTTTTGTTTTCAAAAACCTACTAACTAAACTGTTTAGAGGAAAGCAAAACGCGGCGAATTCAAAAAGCGTATGAATTCTAACAGTTTATGTCAAACAAATTCAGACATAATTGACACATTATAATGCGATCGTGCATAATAGTTATTTATGTAACAAGTGTGTAAAATTAAGTTTTATGGCATGAGTTCGGGAGTTTCGTGATGAGACGAAGTCGAATCACGAAAAAATCCGAACGAATGCCATAAAACTTATTTACACACGTGTTGCATACATTATTTTTTGCACAGACGCAGTATAAATTCAAATAGTAGATTATACGCAAATTTAAAAAAATTTTATTCGAGAATTTATTAATTTCGTTTTCCATATTGTAATAATTCATTTCATCTTTTTCGGAATTATTAATTTCGTTTTCCATATTGTAGTAATTCATTTCAATAAACTGAAAACAGTTTTTATACTTATTTTATTATTTCGTACAACATTCGTACGTAGGTATTTAATGTGACAAGTAAAGAATAAAAGAAAAAACATTTGCCAGTACGTGACATCGGATTGGCCGCGACTGAAGATGCACATCATGAAACTTCATTATGCGTTCGATAACATCTTTACGTGTTAGTTACGGCAGTCGTTTTGTAAACATCGACTTTTGCAACTGTTTAGAATTTGTAAAACGTCAACTTTAGAGGCGACTGTGCAAAAAATATTTTTATTGTGTATTCTTACATTTCAAATGCACCTACTATGATAGAATATATTAGTTAGTTATATATTTTGAATAAATATTGTGTTATTTTGTAGTAAGTTTGAATTTTCATTGTTTTAAAGGTTTTGTAGCTTTTGTTGCTCTTATTTGTTCAAGAAATGCATTTTAAAAATATAAGTGTTATGTATGATTTCGTTTCATTTTTTCCGCTCATTTCATTTTTACACTTTAAATTGCACTTGGGCAGCAGGTTTATCAATATTTAGAGCCACATTCCACATTTTCCCAGTACTGTTTCACTTTTACCCCAATTCCAGGTAAAATATGAAACGCGGTTTTCATTTTTTTTTAATATGAAAAATGTCCTGTATTGGAAAAAATCACCCGTCAAATGAAAGACCACAGAAAAATACATCATCTAATGCAAAAATGGTATGTTTACGAATTTTCTATATATTTTTTTTTTCGAAACTTTTAAATTTCATTTCATTATTACCCCTGTTGACCCTACATGATGTTACATTTTCGTTGTGTTTTCGTTTTAGGTCACTATGCCACAAAGTAAATTGGGAAATAAAAGAAATCCCATTGATCCCGACTCAATGAAGAGAGCTGTTGAAGCTGTGACTGTATCCCCTGACAAACGGATTTCAATAAGAGAGGCGTGCAAAGTGTATAATGTAAAATTTGCTACACTTGTCCGGAATCTTAATGCTTTCAAAGCTTCTGGCGAAGAAACTTTTGAATACAGAGCTAAATATGACGTTAAAAAAGTATTTACAGAGGAAGAAGAAATTACATTAGTGGAATATATTAAAACTGTTGGTAGCATAACGTCAGCTGAACGTGTGCCGCTGATAACGTTATCTGCCTGTGCAAATACTATTGGCAATCACATACCCCCAATAATGGTATTTCCTAGAGTAAATTTCAAGGATTTCATGTTGAGGGGGGCACCTCCAGGGACGATCGGCGGGGCTAACCCTTCTGGTTGGTAAAATGAAGAGTTGTATGTCAAGTTTATGCACCACTTTATAAAACATACGAAACCTACCAAAGGAGAACGTGTGTTATTAGTAATTGACAATCATGAGTCTCATCTTACATAGACCAGGGCTGAAGCCTTTGAAAATGGTAAAAAGTGAAAAAAAATAATAGTAGGATGAAACCCATTGGAAAAGGAAGAGAATATAACAAAAATGAAAGGAAAAATAATTTACGGGCGATCTGAGGTCGGGAAGTGGAAGGGGGCGAGTTTTTAAGGGTAGAAAACTGTTTATCTCGATTTCCGGCAAAACTACAAGTCCTATGGAAAACAGTTAAATGGAAAAGTTGTAGGTAATAAAATGATCTACAACTTTTATATTTACACTTTTTTCACATAACCTCAAAATTTATGTGAAAAATTCAAATAACCAAGTTTTTGGTTTTTTATTTTTATCTTTTACAAAAAAATTTTTTTTTTCACGAAATTTGGTGAAAACTTACCTTTTTATGTTCCAAACACACTGTAATTTTTTTGATTTAAAATATTTATTTTTTCACCTTATTTTGACTTAATATCGAAAAAGCACCCTAATTTTCAATCGAAAATTCTCGCGTCAAAATATCTGTTTTTTTTTTAAACTCGATGGGCTTTTTGTTCGTTGAAATCTCTACTTTTTGATGGTGTAAAAAAAAATATACATTAGTATGGTAAATGTTCTCAAAAAATGCAAAGAAACGAAAAAAACTCGAATCCGAAATTTATTTTTTTTAAATCATCATGTACAATTTTGAGCTATTTATTAAAATTTATACTTTAATTACTCGAAAAACGTAAGATTCCATGTTACATTGATAAACAAAAAATTGCAAGTCGAAATATACTACTATAATTAACAACCAAATAAGTTAATATTTAATTCGGATTCGAGTTTTTTTTTCGTTTCTTTGCATTTTTTGAGAACATTTACCATAGTAATGTATATTTTTTTTACACCATCAAAAAGTAGAGATTTCAACGAACAAAAAGCCCACCGATTTTTTTAAAAAAGCAGATATTTTGACGCGAGAATTTTCGATTGAAAATTAGGGTGCTTTTTCGATATTAAGTCAAAATAAGGTAGAAAAATAAATATTTTAAATCAAAAAAATTACAGTGTGTTTGGGACATAAAAAGGTAAGTTTTCACCAAATTTCGTGAAAAAAAAAATTTTTTTTGTAAAAGATAAAAATAAAAAACCAAAAACTTGGTTATTTGAATTTTTCACATAAATTTTGAGGTTATGTGAAAAAAGCGTAAATATAAAAGTTGTAGATATTTTCATTACCTACAACTTTGCCATTTAACTGTTTTCCATAGGACTTGTAGTTTTGCCGGAAATCGAGATAAACAGTTTTCTACCCTTAAAAACTCGCCCCCTTCCACTTCCCGACCTCAGATCGCCCGTAAATTATTTTTCCTTTCATTTTTGTTATATTCTCTTCCTTTTCCAATGGGTTTCATACTACTATTATTTTTTTTGGTTTAAAAAATTATCGACCCTGGTCTAACAGTAGAAACTTTGGATTTAGCATCTGAAGCGGGAGTGGTGATTCTGACTTTTCCGACCCACACTTCGCATAAGCTGCAACCGCTTGACCTTTCCGTCTATTTCCCCGTCAAGGCATATTACAACCAAGGAGTTGAAACTTGGCTCATCAACAACCCTGGGAAAACTGTTGACATATATGGTGTTGCAGAAATTGTTGGGCAGGCTTATCATCGAGCATTTACCACGAGTAATATAACTAGTGGCTTCAAAAAAGCAGGAATCTACCCTCTAGACAGAGGAGTGTTTAATGACGATGACCTTTTGCCATCGTATGTAACTGATCGCCCTGCTTCAATGAAAGTTACAAGTCACACAGAGGTAGATAAAAGCTCATCTTCAGTTCAAACATCTTCAATGAGGAATGAAAGTAGCTGTTTTGAGGAAAGTGCAGCAGCAGGATCTTTACCAGTGGGCCACGTACAAAATGATCCTAATCCTGGGTCAAGTAGTTTAAATGTCAGGCCTATTGTAACTTCGGAACAAATTCAACCTTTCCCTAAGGCCGCAGCCCGAAAGAATGTAAAAAGGGGAAGACAGCCAGGAAGATCGAAAGTAGCAACCGATAGCCCAGAAAAAGATCAAATCCGGGAACAAAAAGAAAAAAAGAAGTTGAAAAAACCTATGCCTAAACTGTCTGGTGCTTACACAAAAACCAACGAAAATGCAAAGAAAAGAGGCAGGCTCATTAAGAAACTAAATTTTGATAGTGAATCCGAGAGTGAAGATATGAATTTGTTTTCAGAAGACGAAGATGGTACTGCTGAATTTTTAGACATAATAAACCAGGAAGTTTCAGAAATCCAAGAAGAAATGAATTTTGAGAGGGAAACATTTGAAGAGGGAGAATACGTTTTGGTAGGATTTAGCAAAAAAACGCCCACCAGAGCAATATGTAGGAAAAGTAATGTCTAAAGACCATCATGGTTTGGAATACAAGATTAAATTCTACAAACGGATTGGAAATAGCAGTAAGTTTGTAAAAGAATCGAAGAAGTGTTTGTCGTAGGAAAAGATATTTTGGTTAAGTTGCCAAAACCAGTAGAATTAAGTGGCTCGACAAGAACTCAAGGACAGTTATGGTTCCAAGTTGACTTTTCTAACTTCAATGTGAAATAAATTTTGTTCTTGTGACAACTTTAATAACTTGTTTAATTAATTTTAGCCTATTATTTGCAACTCAAAACTTTAACATGCACATGTTTATTAAAATATACCAGGGTTAAGCTGTCATCTTTATAATAAATAAAAAGTTGGATTTATAAATGCCTTATGTTTTGTTTTTAATGCACTGTCTCTTTATTCCGGGTACATGAAGTGAGTGATCCAAGGTAGACTAGGGTGTGATCCATGGTACATTATGGTCTTGTACCAATAATGACATAATGAATAAATGAAAAACATTTTTTTATAAATGTTCTAAACATGTTTTCACTTAAAAAAAGCACCTTATTGTAAAGGAATAGCGGGGCTAAAAGATTTGACCATTAACTTCGTTAGAAGTTGGAGACAAAATCAATTTAAAAATTTAAATCAAAATCTTGATCATAGGTTCAACAGTCTCCCCTAAGTAAGTTACTTCAAACCAAAGATTTTGACTTGCATGAAGGCGAGAGTTTAGATAATTTACTGATTTACTTAAAAGACTTACGTACCGATTGCAGTTTCAGCAAATGTTATGAGTCCGCAGTCGAGGTAGCGGAGCACTGGAATATTGATATTAATCAGCTCGGCTTTATTAGCGTGATACATAATATGAAGAAAATTTCAATAAAACTGCTTCTGCAAAACCTATTAAAGCATTGTTACATCTTATTTAACCCTTTCACTGCTCAAGACGTATAAACTCGCCGCCGGGTTAACTGCTCCTGACGAGATAACTCGGGGTTCAAAATTAAATAGGTTCTGACTCCTCCAGCCGGATTTGCTCGCATATGTGTTTAGCTGATGTCTATTGGAGGGGGCGGGCCGCTTGCAATCATACTGCAACGGCGTGTGCGTCTGGTTGTTGGTTAGTCACTGGTGTGCTAATTGTAAGCACGCACCTGTTGAACCATTTCGACTTTGTTTTTCGCAATTTGTGGTTAAATTTTTAATTCATTATGTCAAAAAGCTATTTAAGAAGTAAAGCCCTAGAAGATATTCTAGCAAAAAGTGATGACAGTGACGAAGAATACGAGCAACTGTATTCAAGCGACGAATTGAAATTGTTACATTTTTCAGATAATGATAATGTACAAATAGAAAAAGATTCTCTTGTCAAAATTAGAGCTATTGTTGACCATCTTAGAAATAAATTCAAGGAAGGATTGCAGCCAAATCAGAACCTATGTATAGATGAGAGTTTGATGCTTTTTCGGGGCCGAATATTTTTTAGGCAGTACATCCCATCAAAACGCCATAGATTTGGTGTGAAATTATTTTTGTTGTGTGACTGTGATACAGGGTACATATTAGATTTTATAATATACACAGGAGTCTCAAGTGATATCCAAGATTTTACTGACAGATATGACATTGGCAAATCGGGAAGTATTGTGATGACTTTACTTGAGCCTTATGTAGAAAAGGGCCATATGTTGTATATTGATAATTAGTATACAAGCCCCAATTTACTTGATGCATTACACAAAATGAAAACAAATGCTTGTGGGACTGTGAAATCAAATCGTAAAAATATGCCGAAAATAACTGAGAAACTGTCAGCTGGCGAATTTACCTATCGCTCTTGCAATAAGCTTCTTGCACTTAGATACAAAGATAAACGTGAAGTGAATATGTTATCGTCTAGCCATATAGTAGATGTAAAGTCCGTTGGAAAAAATCGGCAAACTGGCCTACAAATATTGAAACCAACATGCACTGCAGATTACAACTCCTACATGGGGGCTGTTGACCAGTCGGATATGCTCCTTTCTTCAGTCGAGTGCATCCGTAAGAGCAAAAAATGGTACAAGAAAGTTTATTTTCATCTTTTGGATATAGCAGTTCTAAACAGTTACCAAATGTTCAAGACCACTAGTGCCAGCTATATATCTATTGAGAAGTTCCACTTACAACTAGTGAAAGAAATTATTAACAAATATCACACTCCTCTTTTTTGAATGGTTCACATTTAATCCTTAACAATTTACTCCACCTGAAATATGGACTTTAATTTTATCACACTCCTCTTTTGCGTACTGGCGGTGGCAAGCCAATAGCAGAAAACAATAACGACTTGCGTCTAACTGATAGGCATTTTCCATCAAATGTTCCAGCTACACAAAAAAAAATGAGAGCAACAAAAAGATGTGTTGTTTGCAGCAAACATAACAAAAGGGCGGAATCGCGCTTTATGTGTTCTCCATGTAATGTGGCACTCTGTATAGTACCATGTTTCGAAAATTACCATACCAAAAAAAAGTTTTAGTTTGCATTACTTACTGTTGATTTCTTTCAGAAATAAATGTTTTGTTTCTCTGTATAGTACCATACCAAATAAATCTTTTAGTTTGTATAAGTTATGATTTTTTCAGAAATAAATGCTTTATTTTGACAAAATATGTGTTTTTTTTAATACTAGTAAAAAAGTCGTTACTAAACGTATTAAATTTTTTATAAAAAAAGATATAATATTAAATTTATAAGTATCTCTTTTTGTCTTTCTAAGGTATTTACGCTTTAAAATATGCTCTATTATTAAACAAGGATGTGTGTGTTTTGCCCTGGAATATTGAAAAGATTCCAACTAGTTTAGGGTCAGCGAGGGCAAGTGCGGTGTCGGGGCAAGTGCGCAATTGTGATTTAAAATGTTTGTATAGCAGAATTGCAGTAATCTACATGAAGGAGGCTATTGATGTCAAGGCCCGCTGAATTAATATTACATATAAGGCCTGCCCACTTCATTTAGCCAAGACGCAATTAGCAAGGACGCAGGCGCCATTTAAGGTAAACTATACATTTGTCACAAATGTCACAAATGTATAGTTCACGTCTTAGATTGGCAGTGATGAAAATGTACAAAAAAAAATTGAATTCAAAGCTCACTACGGCCATTTTTGTAAAAAAAAAGTTGCTGAAATATCATTGGTTTATGTAGCTGCCTAGATACCTACATTATATGTTTTTATTAATTAATTTGATTGCTTTTAAATAAGGATTTATTGGTGTTAAAAGACCCTTTTTGTTACTTTTTTTATTGAATTTATTTTTATTATTTTGGAAGGAAATTATATACCTACAGGTTTCGGATTTAGTGAACTCAAAAGTTAGGACGCAATTCTATAAGTCAAAATATTAGTACAAATTTCTATGAACAGATTTTTACATGTAGTCAATGTCATGTAATTTTGTAGACGATTAAAGAAACTACACCGAATAAAAGAAATAAAAAATTACACTTAATCCGAACTATCTGTAAAATAATTAACAGCTGGTAATTAATGCGGTTAATATGACCTTTCTTCAACAGATTTAAGCCATGCCTAAAGTAAAAGATAAGACTAAATATACCAAAACGTACGATGAAGAGCAATTGCAGAAAGCGTTGGTGGATATCGAAAATGGATTGCCAAAAAAACAGGCAGCTGACAAATATGGAATTCCCAGGCAAACTCTTCAATACCGAATGAGTGACAAATTCAAGAAGATTCGTCATGGTCCGCCATCCTACTTAACAGAGGAAGAAGAAAATACATTAGAACAGTGGATTATTGATAGTCATAGGAAGGGTTTCCCAAGAAGGAAAAATGATGTGCAGGCATCTGTTAAAACATTTTTAGATGCCAATCCGAGGCCAACTTCTTTCCAAGATAATACACCAGGAAGGCATTGGTACAAGGCATTCCTGAACAGACATCCAAATTTAGTGAGACGAACTCCAGAAGCAGTGACCAAAGCCAGAGGCGCCGTATCTGAAAATGATATCAAAAACTGGTTCTTCAATAGAGAGAAATATCTGAAAGAAAGAAAATATTTTGATATTCTTCGGGATCCTACGAGAGTGTATCATGGGGATGAAACCTGTTTTATGTTATGTTCCAAAGAAGAAAAAGTCATTGCTCCACGCGGTGCTAGAAACGTATATCAAGTAGACCAAGGAGCTGCAAAAAGCAACCTTACTGTGCTGTTTACATTCTCAGCATCTGGTGCTATCACTCCACCCATGGTTATTTACCCTTATAAAAGGCTTCCTTCGAACATAGTCACTAGTGTTCCAGATGACTGGGGTATAGGAACAAGTGACAATGGGTGGATGAAATCGGAATTATTTTTCGAATACATATCAAACGTACTTCATCCCCATCTTGTCAAAGAAAATATTCGGTTTCCCATCATTGTATTTGTAGACGGTCGCAAAACTCACATGACCTATGAACTTAGTACTTTGTGCACTAAGCTGCAGATAATCTTAATCGCTTTGTATCCGAACGCTACAAGAATCCTACAACCAGCGGATGTCGCCTGCTTTAAACCTTTGAAAAATGCTTGGAAACTTTCAGTTTTGAAATGGAGAAGAAGTAACCCGTTTGTTCAATTGACAAAAATACACTTTGCTCCCATTTTGAAAGACGCCCTAACCAATCTAAAAACATCTTCAATTTCTAACGACTTTAGGGCTTGTGGCCTGTGCCCTTGGAATGCAGACAATGTCGATTTTTCCAAATGCCTTGGTAAAAATACAAAAAGCAGGTTGACTGACACGAAAATTAATAGACAGTACACTTTAACGTACGACGATTTTATAAATATAACTGGACCTGAAAAATTAGAAAAAAAAAACAGAACTAGAAACTGGAAACGATGGTGAATCAAACGAAGATTTTGAGCTGTTGGTGAAAATTTTTCAAAAATTTAATACACATGACGATGAAGGCACACAGGAAGAATTAAGTTATTCTATTGTTAGAATTGATGACTTTGATTTGACTGAAGCTGAGGAACTTAATGGGCAACCACATCTCACTGAGAAGCAAATAAATGAAATGCCAATTATATTTGATAATAATAGTAGTACTATAAACAGCGAAAAGTATGACATAGAAACATTAATTCAGTAGGAGAAAACTACTGTTCATGTAGCAGACCTCAGCCAACCATCTACATCTGGTGTGCAAAAGAACAACATAGTAATTCTTAGCGATGTGTGTCTTAACTTTAGGGATGATGAATTATTACCAGCAGGATTTGTAAAAGGAAATATTAATGAGACTATTCCAAATGATCCAAATGTATACCTAGACAACACATATCAGCAATCTGTTGTCAGAAACAATGAGAACATTTCTATTCCCAATAACGAAGATGACAACGATAATGATGTACCAGAAAGTAGAAATGTAGAAGTATTTCTTAGAACATCCTAGTCCGTCCAGTGGGTTGACTGTGGTGAATCGTCAGCTGGTACCTGACAATTATAATTTGGACAGTAGCCATTTACATAATATTTCCCATGTTGAACGGACTGATTCTGCGAAAGATATTACACAATATCTGTTGTGGCATAACACACCAGAGCGAAATGGTAAACGCCAAACTGAAAGAGTTCCTTTCGTTATCACTTCAACTGGATGGAAAAAAATACATGAAGATAAACAAAAAGAAAAACTTGAGAAAGAAAGGAAAAAAGAAGAGAACAAAATAAAGAGGCAACTGAGTGCTGCTACAAAAGCGAAAAAAGAAAAACCTGTGAAAAAAGCACCGCATGTGAAAAACTAACTGCAGTAATGAAAAACACTTCAAATATTTCAATCAAATATACTAATGAAAAAAAGAACACTGATGAAAAGAACGATAATATTAGAAAAATCGCAAAAGAAGATATGAGAGAAACAAAC
Organism: Melanotus villosus; assembly: GCA_963082815.1. Lineage (NCBI taxonomy): Eukaryota > Metazoa > Arthropoda > Insecta > Coleoptera > Elateridae > Melanotus > Melanotus villosus. The sequence continues at coordinate 15,616,297 of OY720425.1, read as the reverse complement.
GAGGCTGAAAATGAAGGGAGAGAAACTCAAGAACAATATTCAAATACATTGCATGAGCCAAATAAAGAAAACGAGAATTGTCTACCCATAAATAATAAAGTGGTGAATAAAGGTTTATGTTTTATTTGCGTCAAAAATGTTTCACTTGCCACTTTTGCTATTCAGTGCCAAAAATGTACGCGAGTATTTCATTACAAATGTTTAAAGAAAAACAATCTTTATGTTGAATATTTCACTTGTAAAGTGTGTATCTCCAAAGTGTAATGACTGTTTATTTTTTTTTTAAGTTTCATTTGTTTTTTACTTATTTAATAAATACCTAATGGGTATCTTTAATAAAGATTGAAGGTGTATTTCCTTTTTTCTGTACTTGAGAGCTCTCAATCCAGAATCAACAACTGCACACGAATGCCAATAACTGTCTCATTGGATATGCCAATAACTACTTCTCTATGCCAATAACTACATCCAAACATATGCCAATACCTGGTGCTAGATGCCAATTACTACAGCATTCTGCATTTTCGCATAAAATAATTTTTTGTCAAAAAAGTTTTGAAAATACTTTCAAAATTTAATGTTTATTTACAACTACAAGGATTACGCTGCATGCTATGCAAAAATAATTGAATAGTAATGCTTAATTTCGCAATAACTCATCCTATCAATGGAGGTACTTGCTTAAAGTGCCAATAACTGGGTCACTTACCCTATTATTTAAAGGATACTCCCCTATATAAAAAGAATAATATTCAGGTAGACGCGGATTTTTTTTGTCGTTACGATAAGCAGTATAACGAAAATGTGAATTTTATTGTAGATAATGCCGATTTAACTGAAAATAGTAATGTTGAGCGGACGGTAAGCGATGATGTAGAGGGTGATTCTGAAAATGAACAACTAGAACATTTTTCGGATGACGAATTTGAAAATGACGAAGTTTTATTAATTGATCGTAATCAGGAAATTGCCAATAACGTTCAAATTATAGCACCCGGTCAAGGCAAACATCCTGTGCCGTGGCATATGATCCCGGATATAGACGAATTGTGTTTTCCTAAAATTTTCGCGGGATTTCCTTTTAACAGTAATTCAAAAGTTTCGTATTCCGATCGCGTAAAATCCGAAATTAGACGTTGGGATCGGAGATCGTGTGTTCCTAACAGACTTTTGTTTATGGCAAAAAAGAAATTAGAGATGGCTTGTTTGTCAAACATTAATATTTGCTTACGGAAAACAAAAAGTAATAGAACAGTTACGGCTGAAAAGGCATTAAATAAAGAAGTTTTGGAGCAAATGATTAAATTAGATAACGGATATAGATTTCTAAAACAGATTAGGTCTTCCCCTCCCTACTGGGAATCGAAAAAAAGTGAACTGATGGCAACAATTCGGCAGCTAGGTAAACCAACGATATTTTTAACTTTATCTGCAGGAGAGAGAATCTGGCCCGCGCTTTTAGAATGCTTATCAAAATTAGTATACTCGAAAAACATATTGGTTTCGGAAGCAATTAGGCTTAGTGATTATGAAAAAACAAATTTAATTAGAAACGATCCCGTAACGTGTGCGCGATATTTTGAGTTTAAAATGTCGAAAATGATGGCCTATTTAAAACGCAAGGACAGTCCTTTTTGCGAATATGTAGTAGAAGACAGTTACGAACGGGTTGAGTTTCAAATGCGGGGATCACCACATGAACACATTTTATTATGGTTGACAAATGCTCCCCAATATGAGTCCGAAAGACCTGAAAGTTTAGACGCGTGCATTAACTTCATAGATACGTTCATTACTTGTGAATTTACAGAAAACTACCCGTATATATTACTACAAAAACATAAACACACACATACGTGTAATAAAGGCAAGAGACATAAATTTAAATGTAGGTTTAATTTCCCACTTTTGTAATGCCGTCGACAAAGATTTTAGAACCGGTCTCTGAAGACGAACCAAGGGAACATTTGAAACCGGTTTTAAAAGAAATCAAAAAATTAATGAATTATTTTTATAAAAAGCCTGAATTAATGGACTTTCAACAAATTTTGTCAAAATTATCAATCACCGAACAACAATATTATTTATCAATTCGAGGTTCTTTGAAAAAAACTCAAATATTCTTAAAACGAAATAGTTTAGAAGTCGGAATTAATAATTATAATAAAGATATATTGCATTTATTTGAGTCCAATATGGATATTCAATTTGTATTGGAAGAATATGACTTGGCATCTTATATTATTAACTATATTAGCAAAATTGACGCGGGACTTTCAAAATTACTTCGTGAAGCGGCTTTAGATATTAATAACGAATGCACAAGCATTAAAGAAAAATTTCGCAAAATATCTAACGTGTTTTTAAACAGCAATTTAATGTCTGCACAAGAAGCGGTTTACCATACTTTGTCTTTGCCCATATCAAAAAATTCTCGCAAAGTTATTTTCATTAATACTAGCCCTATAAATGAAAGGGTTTTAATGTTGAAATCTTCCAAAGAGTTAAAACTTTTAGAATTAGATTCTAGCGATGTTTATCAAAAGAATGTATTTCATAGATATAGTAACCGTCCTTTAAATAACGAGAATGCATGTTTCGCCGATTTTGTTGCAAACTATACGGTGCCCAAAGTACATGTCGATTATGAAAATCATGATGACGACGAAGAAACTCAAACTTATAGAACGCGGCGGAAACAAGCAATTATTAGATACAGGCGGTATAAACTTGCACAGGATCCGTTTAATTATTTTAGAGAACAGTTGCTCCTATTTTGTCCCTGGAGAAACGAATATAGTGAGGTAGAAAATTGTAATACCGAATTAAAATTTCTGGAAAATTCTTTAGTAATTGAAGAAAATCGGAAACAATTTTTGATTGTTCGCGACGACGTTTTAGAAAAGGCATTAGAAACCGCGCAAAATGACATTTTAGATATGGAAGAGGAAAAAATTGACAGTTTTTGTAAAACCGAATTATCACCTAGTGAAAAAATTGACATTTTGCAACAAGGTTGAACGGAAGTTGTAAGGGAGCAAAAATTAAATCGGTTCAGTTGCCCACCTCCAATTTCAAACGACAACATTTTTCAGATAATGCAGAAGTTAAACGTGAGACAAAAAGAATTCGTTGTGCATGTGTTACATTGTTTTGCAGCAAATCGGTTACCATTTAGAATATTTTTAAGCGGATCAGCGGGCGTCGGTAAAAGTACCGTAATAAACGCGATTTATCATTTAATAACGAATTATTTTGACAATTCACCAGGGTCAAAAAAAAAGAACTGTTTGTATTATTGTGTGCTCCATCTGGTAAAGCCGCGTTTTTAATAAACGGTTTAACCTTACATACCGCTTTCGCATTGCCGGTAAATCAATTTGGTGGACAAATATCAGATCTGTCTAATGATTTGGCCAACACGATTAGGGAAAAATTATTTAATTTAAAATTGCTCGTAATAGATGAAGTGTCTATGGTTGGTAGTCGGTTAATATCGCGAGTAGATACTAGGCTTCGACATTACCTCCCGTAATGGATAGTCCAATTTTTTGTTTTCCAAAGAACAACAGTTTAAATATATTTCACGCGGATAGGAACCCATTGTGGGATGATATTTTTATTACGAATTAAAAGAAATAATGCGTCAACGTGACGAAATTAAATTTATAACTTGTTTAAATAACTTGGCGGTGGGCACCATGAATCATAACGACATCGATTTATTAAAATCTCGGCAAAAAGCGGAAATCGAAGTTCCGGAAAGTGCAATTAGGCTTTACACAGACAACGCTAATGTGGATGCTTATAACGATCAGCGCATAAGTAATACACCCGGCGATGAATATATATCTCTCGCAGAGGATACAATTTTAGGAAAAGTTTCGGATTTTACAAAAAATAAAGTATTAGGTGCTTTAAAGAAGAAAAAGCTTTCAGATTTAGGGGGATTACCAACAAAATTACGAATTACATTGGGAATTAAGTACATGGTCACTTGCAATATCGATATCGAAGATGGTTTAGTAAACGGCTCCTGTGGAGTATTGAGGCGCATTTCTTACGAACCGAATTCCAGTTCCCCACTAAAATTATGGTTAGATTTTCACTGCGAAACCGTAGGTCGTAAAGCGCGCTTATCTTTAACTAATTTAATGGACTCTGAAGGTATCGATTCAGAATTGACACCTATATCAAAAATTGATATCCTTTAAGCGTTTCTAAAAATTTACAATATCAGATTATACGACGGCAGTTTCCTATAACGCCAGCAGAAGCAATAACTATACATAAAAGTCAATACCGAATGAGTGACAAATTCAAGAAGATTCGTCATGGTTCGCCATCCTACTTAACAGAGGAAGAAGAAAATACATTAGAACAGTGGATTATTGATAGTCATAGGACGCCAGCAGAAGCAATAACTATACATAAAAGTCAGGGTCAAACATATGAAGAAATATGTATTAATTTCACAAGATCTCAAAGGATTACTAGACAAACGATGTATGTGGCATTAAGCAGGGTTAAAACGCTTTCTGGACTATACATCTTAGGCGAGTTTAAATGTCCAAGACCACCTAAAGATGATGACCGTACTTTAAATGAAATATTTAGATTAAAACGGGAAAAACCTTTGACGTTTTACTATAACCTTTTAACGGACGAGAATTATTTAAAAATTATGTACCATAATATTAGATCGCTTCAAAAACACTTTTTAAACATTACTGCTGATAAATGGTATTTAAAAACCGATATGTTAATTTTTTCCGAAACACTTACAAAATTACATAATTCAGTAGAAATTCCAGGTTACAAAGTCATTTTTAATTCGGGTAGTGTGAATACTCGTGGAGTTACGTGCTTTGTCAAAGAAAACGTTGTTTACTGTAACGTACATCATGCCTTAACATTTTTAGGAAAAGCCCACGTCGACCTCTTTAGCGTAGAAGTTGACGATTTTCAAATAATAAGTGGTTATAAGTCGCCATCAGCGACAAACGCAATGTTTGAAACCTGTTTTAATGAAATTATAACCAAAAATGTTCAATGTAAAAAGCAAACCATTTTACAAGGAGATTTTAATTTTGACATATTTAACCCTGATTGTAACTCATTTTTTCTTCAGCTAATGGCAAAATATAATCTAAAACGTATCTTACCCCATAGCGTATCTACAACTAATAATAATACCCAAATAGATGTAATATTTTCAAGCGAGTGTAATTTACTAGCAGGCGTTTATGAAAGCTATTTCTCAGATCACAAGCCAGTATATAACGACAGATCAATAAATAAACCAATTAGGGTAGGCTGTGAAATTGAATTATTTTGAATTGGTACTTTAGCCACATCCACAGAATGACATTTTATAACGTTTGTAATTTGACATTTTTATCGTAAACAAAGTTTATAACCTTAAATTCATGTTAGAAATGTCATTCTGTGGATGTGGCTAAAGTAACAATTCAAAATAATTCAATTTCACAGCCTACCCTAATTGGTTTTTTTATTGATCTGTCGTTACAATGGGTTCAATATCAACCAGCCAACAAAAACCCACTTGTAGTGATGCTGAGATTTCATTTATAACTTCGGTTTCAAACCACGTAAATAAAAAATATGTGGGTTTTATAAATAACGATGGCGTTTCTTGTTATGCAAATTCATCAATTCAATGTCTGATAGCTTTGGAAGATCTAAAAATATGTTAAAATCGGAATAACAGTTCTAGTAATCATTTAATCAATTCTTTAGTTCAAGCTGTAAATGCAGTAGACGCGTGTCATAATGAAATTTCTACATATAACATTAGGTCTGTTTTATCTGAAAAATGTGATGTTGATTTTAGTAGTAGAGTAAAACAAGATGCACATGAATTTTTGGTAAAGTTATTGTATCAGTTAGAGCAAGAAAATATTGACGCGGCTTCACTTTTTTGTTACGAACGAACGTTAGTTAAAAAATGTTTTTACTGTGAATATGCCCAAGAAGAGTCAAGTTACGAGAATAGTTATTTTATACGATTTCGAAACAACGAACCTTTAGACTTTTTCAAATTAGCATGTTGGGATGAAACTGACATCGCATGTCCAGTTTGTGCCGCATCAAATTTATTAGAACGATACGTTATTTCATATGTAAATAAATATATAATTACAGTTTTATGTAGATTTGACATAAATTCAAAATTAAATAACGTAGCAACAAATTTTAACGAAAATTGTGTTTGTGTTGATGGTAACTATTTTAAAATCAAAGCAGTAATTTTACATCATGGGGATTCACTTAGAACAGGTCACTATACTAGTTTAATAAATGATTGTGATAAGTGGATCCACTTAATGATTTGCAAACATCAGTGGATGTATTTCCTAAAAATCTAGAGAACGTATATTTGCTTCTGCTGGAAAGATGTGCAGTGTAAGAAGAATTTTCGTGTTTGCGGTATAGGTAGGAGTGTGATTACTGTTGGTACTGCCAGGATCCAGCGAATACTATTAGCTCTTCAAAAAATTTTAACTATAAACTAATGGGCATCATAGGTGTGAGGCAGCACCGAAACTAACCCACAAGATGAATCACTTCTAGTATTTATTTTAGCTAATAATCTACAAATAGTCAATGTAGGCAATGAACCTGCCTTCGTGACTTTCGCAAGAAATGAGGTCATTACCATAACCAGAGGATGGTATGTTTTTAACGTGCCAAAACAATCAGATCACAGATACATTAGATTCAATCTAGAATCTAATAGGTCAGAGCACAAATAACCTAATGGAATTTCAGAACTTGTAATTGATGACTGTTAAAGCAGAACCTAGCACAAAAACTGAAAAACTGCCTTCCAAAACCCGAAACACCAGGAGGAATAGAACTCACGAGCGAGTCAGTCACATCAGCGATTATATCAGCTTATGACAACAGATGCCCACTTAAAAATTAAAGAGAGAAAATGGGACCCCTTGGGGAAGATATTCTCCGGCTAATGCTGGAGACACGTTTCTCGGGCAGCATAATCACAATGGAAAACAATACCTACATACATCAACTCATTGGAAATACCAATGAACCGGGCGAGGAAAGTAGAATGGAGATTAGTCAATCGGCTAATCAATAAAACAAGGTTTGCATGAGCTATATTAATTCTTTTAAACTGTACAAGTCTTCGGCGTCGAATGGAACATTCCCTGCTTTATTGCAACATGGTTTTGGAGTACTTGCTTCGCCACTACGCGTTCTGTATAGGGTAAATTTGGCACTTGGTTATTTAACAGATAGCTGGAACCACGATACACCCACACCGGTATGCCACTATTGGCACCGAATTCCGTCCGTCACATTCGAGGTTCGAAACGCGCCACTTGACTTGCTGATGCATCTAACGAATTTCAAAATAAAAATAGGTGCACGGATAGGTACGTAAAAGCATTTAAAGAATAAATAAATAAGTATTAAGCAAATCACTGCCAATATTTCAGTAACATCGATGAAATGTTGAAAATATCCAGTGATACTGAGAAACTTTTATCACCTTCTAATTACTCTGCCAATATTAATATAGAGGGAAGAAGGATTGTAGAATTTGGTTACTTTTTTGATCAAATAAAGAAAATCGACAAACATGCTCCTCAATTCGGGTGTTCTTTTAGTAATCTTCACATTACAAAAGAAGGTCGGAATGGACTCGTGTCCACATTTACTTTAGTATGCAATATGTGTGGGTACAAAACACAACTTGCAACTTCTAACAACAAGAGTGCACAAAATTTAAATATTAATATTGGAGCGGTAAGTGGAATAATGGGAATTGGTAGTGGATTTACACATTTTCAGGAAATCTGTAGTTCACTTGAAATACCTTCTATGACAGCAGAAAATTACCAAAAAGTACAAGATTCCGTTTCTAACATTTTCGAACACAATGCGTTAGAAAAAATGCGAGATTCTGCCGAAAAAGAAAAGCAAGTAGCTATAGCTGTAGGTGATGTGGGAAGTGATGGCATACCCGAAATTGCTGTAGTTTGTGATGGAACATGGGCGAAACGATCATATAGAAATAACTATAGTTCTTTGTCTGGAGCTGCCGCTATTATTGGTTTTAAAACGAAAAAGGTTCTTTATTTAGAGGTTAAGAACAAATACTGTATGGTGTGTGATTTAGATCAAAAACGTGGAAATTTGGAATCATCGCCGGCATACGTGTTTTAAATGGAATTGGAATGGGAGTTCAAGCGCAATGGAAGCTGCTATTTTGGCAGAAGGATTCAAAAATAGCGAATAAATGTATGGTTTACGATACACTAAATTTATTGCAGATGGAGACAGCAGTTGCTACAGAAAAATTCTGGAAACTCGTCCTTATAAAAAAACTGTCGAAAAAATAGAATGCCGTAACCACTTATTAAGAAATTTTTGTACGAAACTCCGCAATTTGTCAATGGATACGCGAGCAGCGCCTTTAGTCCTCAGAAGGAAAATTAATTCAAAAATATTAAAAATGCGAACGGCAGTTAAAGCTGTAAATTACCGAAAAAATCACGAAGGTTCAATAGGTGAAAAATCAATTACATTAAAGCAAGATATTTTAAATATTGCCAGTCATGTTTTCGGGGAGCATAAAAAATGTTCACAGAGCTGCAGTATTTTTGTAATATAAACCACCCGGAAGAAACCAATTTGGTTCCCGACTTAAACCGCGAAGGAATTTATTCTAAAATTGTGGATTATTTTCTATAAATTTAATATATAATGTACATAGTAATGTAGTTGAACAATTTAATAATATTATTTGCAAATATGTAGGCGGAAAAAGAGTTAATTATGTTCTCAGAAGGCAATACGAAAGTCGTTGTTCAGCAGCTGGTGTTAGTTACAATACAAGAAAATGTATGTATTACAATATGTACCTACAAATATCTGAACAAGAAAAGTCCTTCGTCTAAAATGTATAAACAGTATGAAGCTCGTATAAAACAGTATAGGAGACCGAAAAACATCAAACCTCGGCGAATAACAATCGCACCATATGCGATAAAAAATGCTACTCGCTCAGAGGATAAAGATTATGGGCCCTACTGTGAAAAAACTGATTTAATCAGAGAAGACTTTGAAAGTGCCAAAGCTTTGTTTTTGGAATCATTATCTAAAACTGAGGAAGAGTTATACGAAATTTAGCAGCGAACGCATAAACAAGCTGAAAGTTTGGAATGGAGGGACATAAGAAAGCAATTAATAACTGCTTCGAATTTTGCCACTATATGTAAACGAAGGGCAGCTACGAGCTGCGGAAAACTGGTGGAATCATTATTATATTGTAATTTTATGCGAAGCGCTGCACTTGAGTATGGTAGAATTAATGAAGAAAAAGCAAAAGAAGAACTTGCAAAATTACATAAACTACATATACATGACTGCGGTTTATTTATTAAAAAAGATATTCCGTATTTAGGGGCCACCCCGGATGGGTTAATAGAATGAAAAGGATTAGTAGAAATTAAATGTCCTTATTCTGCCAGAAACATGACTGTCGAAGAAGGTATTGAAAAGAAAAAAAATTTAATATGGAAAAAGATAGATGGAGATTATGTACTGAATAAACAACGTAAATGGTTCTACCGAGTACAAGGACAGTTACAAATTACAAACAGAAATTATGGTGTTTTCGCAGTATGGACACCTTTGGGACTAAAATGTGAAACAATATTCCATGATTACTCCTTCTGGAATGAAGAAATGTTTCTTAAACTGGAAAAATTCTATATGAATTGTTTGCTTCCTGAAATAGTTGATCCGCGCAAACCTAGAAACGCGAGCTTCTGGTTTCAGGTTCATAAGTAGCTGCAGAAGGGGCACCCAAAGCTCATCATTTCCCAACATCCCCGAGGGTTATCTACTAGATGCAACGTGGGATTCTACAGGGGGACTCCCTCCCCCCAGGGCTTAATTTCTAAATAGGCCATGTAGGCCCAGGCCTACAGCGGCAAAATAATGAGGGCGGCAGAAAATGGGGCCAGTAAAATAAGTTTTTAGAAATATTACAAACAGAAAATGTTAATGCAGTAAAAACCCTTCACTCAACGGTAAAAGCGTCAATCAACGGTAAAAGGTAATAAATACATAGGTATTGTCAACTTGGGTTCTGCTGTTCTGCGATTTTCGAAAGGATGGCGCTCTTGCGATAAGGAATGACCGAAAGAACTCAGCCCGATGATTAAGTAAGGGTGCGGTGACGCGCGGGTGTAGGGCGAAGGGAAGGCACAATCATTTGTGTTTCAGTGTTTGTAATAATATAGTTGCTTGGAATTTGTATAAGATAAGAACATAAAGTGGAAGTGTATTGTGGATTGATCATTTTAATTGCCGTTGATTTGAGTATTTGTAATCAGTAATCATCAAATATTTATTTAAATGTGTATTAGTAGTCAGTAGTCACTGCTAAAATAACTGTCTCATATGAAAACTGAGTGACGGAAGGAAACGATTGAGTGGTTGGCAATACCAACTACAGGCTAAAAAGAAGCAAGCAAGGGAAGAAAGAGTCATGTAAGTGGATGAAGACAGAAAATCTGGGGGCTGTTTATCCAAATATGGAAATTGGATTCAGAATGCTGCTGTCCACTGCTGTGACCAATTGCTCTGCAGAAAGATCTTTTTCATGCCTTAGAATTTCGTGAAAATTAGTTTAATTCACTAAATCAATAGCGGACAATCTGAAAACAATATCAAAACCGAACGCCAGGCCCCAATAAAGTTGATATTAATGAATTAATTAATTCAACCATCGTATCTGAGATACTAGTTCGACGCCACGCCCCTCGGAGTTGTCCTATCAAGAAAATTTGGTTTCCAATAATACACTCAGTCAATAGCGGAGAATCTGAAAATAATATCAAAACAAAACGTCATGCCTCACCTTAAGTATTTTGGAAGCAGCATCCTCGTAAGGTTCAACGTCTTAATAACAAGCCGTTTCTAGATATGCCCATCAGCTGTCAACAGGTTATATTAAGCGGGCTAATGAAGCAATTCGTAATGCGATATCGACTGTTTGGGCACCCCTGCCTTAGGGTACTGCAGCAATTACTTATTCGAGTTTAGTCTGATGTTTGCTTTTTTCAAATAAACGTCGTAACAGTTGCTCATTTTAATTTCATTTTCACTTTCTGTTATTTTCTACCTGTCATTGTTTCCATTGACAGATGACTGAATTATGATGAATTTAAACTACAGGGCAGTGCTGCCAGATCTCAGGATTCAGCAACCCTATGATTAAAAAATAAATTTCCTCCTAGATCTGATATTCTACACAGCCTAAAGTACAGCACGACCACAATAAAATGAAACGTAGCATTTTTCGTACACACATTGTTTTTATTTTCGTGTTTAGAATAATCTTTAATTGTATATGGATTATATGCCGCAAAAGCAGAAACCGTTCGTTCTCAGGCTGTTTATTTGTCGGTTCGGTATTTTTGGCAAAGTTAATAATAAAATACTTTCAAATTTTATTAGGGTTACGTGACACAGAAGAATAAACAGAGTTCGCCCTCAGGCTCTCTATTTGTGGGTTTAGTATTTATCTGCAGAAACAAAATTTTCAAGAAGCATTTAGTTTTACTGTTTTTTCCGCTTAACGTAAACGTAATATTTTTAGTATTTATAGTAGGTAAGGGCGGTTTGCACAAACATGATTCGACGGGGTCGTCAAATTAATCATTCGGCAAAGTGAAAAAAAAATCGCATCAAAATTCAAATGCATATGGCGAATAACAAATTAGTAAACAAAAAATGATGCTCTTTTATCAACTTTGATCATTCGTAAACTTTAATTGTGCTTGTGCTATAATACTTTGGTTTTTTGATCTATAGTGTGTTAACTTTTTGATTGTGAATGCAACTTCCAAGGTATTTTGGTTATTTATTTCTAATTATGCAAAATTACAGTTTGGTCGTCCAGATGTAGGCCCGAATTCAGAGACGCATCTCAAACTCATCTCATCCTCAACTTAAGTTACACTCACTCGAGATGAGGCGTTCCTCGACTCTCGCTTATCTCATATTTCGTATTCAGAAACTTCAAGGTTGAGTCACTTACTCAAATTACCCTTAAGTGGAGATTAGAGTTGCCGGCTTGTGAACGAACCGCAAAACGCCTGTGGCGTCATGAAACGTCACAAACTGATGACGTTTTTCTTAGAAATTCTCAGCGGGAAACCTTTAAAAATTTCAAACGAGGTGCAGTTTCCACCAGAATCCAGAAACAAAGCCTTGCCTCTGGTTTCCACGTGCGTGTTTAGTCGCTCAGTGCAGTTTAAGGTTCAAGTGCAGTTCAATCTATAAAATCGATCGTCAAATATGGATCGCAAATTTTTTAGCGGCGAAGAGAAAATCCATTTAAAAGAACTGGTGCAAAAATATAAAGACATTGTGGAATGCAAAAGAATAGATTGCGTGTCCGCAAAAAAAAACACGTGGCTTAAAATAACAAAAGAATTTAACGACGTCCTGGAAAATTCATATGTAAGCATTTATTGTTTAAAATTTATATTTAATTGAATTAAAAATAATTATCTATTATCCTTTTTAGCGATCCACAGAACAGCTCAAAAAATGCTGGGATAATATGAAATCCAGAAGGAAGAAAGAGCTATCGGAAGAAAAACGGCAAAGATTTAAAATAGGAGGTGGTGCTTATACACCATCAAAAGTTTTAATTGAAGACGATGTCGACGACGTATTAAATGTTGTCGACATCGAACTTAAGGATGTTATCGACAGTGATGCCGTTGATCAACTGAACAGCAGCATATTCAATATTGTTGATCCAAACGGTAAAGTAAAATCTCCTTATTTCTAACTTCCATCTTCCATTAATACAACAGAGTTTCCACACATCACGATAAAAATATCGTAACGTTAAATATCTCTGTAACCTAGTAACGTCATTTTTGCACCAATAGCTCTACTTCATTTTGTGAATGTGGGAAAACTGTCTTATAATTAGATAACATATTTTAACTGTTTTTGTCGACAGATGTTGCATCTACGTCGTCATGCACCGCAGTGTACGTTGCATCTGACACACCAGACATACAGCCCCAAGCAGCAGCTCCTTCAGCACCAACAGAAGCAAAGCAATATAAGGCGAAGGGAAAACTTTCGGCTTATACCTCAAGAAGCACAGCAATCGAGCAGGAGCTGCAGGTCAGACTGCATCGAAATCAAGTGCTGGAGGAGCAGGAGAGAGAGCTGCATGTTCTACGACTCGAAGAACAACAGCTGCAGGTCGAAGAGCAAAGAATAAAAGTTGCCATAGCCGAAGAACAGCTGCGGCAAGAACAATTAAAAACAAAAAAACTTGACCATTTAAATTTATATTTAATAAATAATATCGATTTAATAAATAATTTAAAATTTCTTAATAGTTTCATTATACTGCCCTCCTTAGCAAAAACGCAGTATCTGAAAAATTTACGAAATTCAGAAAATAGACTGAAATGTTTAAAAGTAACATTTGGCAGCTAATGTACTCAGCAAAAACGCAGTATCTACACTGGTTTTGCTAAAAAAGCGTCGTTTGGATGCAGTATCTACCGATAGGCTGCGATTTACTAAGCAAGAATACAGTATGTGCAAATGGCTTAACAAAAATGCAGTATCTACACTGTAGATACTGCATTTTTACTAAGCATTCTGCAGTTACTGCGTTTTTATGTAGTATAAGCCGTTTGGCGCGAAACAGCATCTGGCCGCAGCAGCTGCATGCCTTACTAGAGATCTTGTACCAGAGTTACTAACTCTGGTAAGTGTGTTAGTTGGTAGGTTGTTGACAAGTGAATTTATTAGGTGTTTGACAATTAACATTAAAGACGTGCAATCGTCAAAATTATGTCTAGCCGTACAAAATTAATTATGAAGTTGGCAAGCAATTCAACTAAATCTGACAACATTATAATAGGACTTGATTGTCAAAAAACAGGTATGCAAACATTAATAATTATTTATAACATTATTGTGCTAGGGAATTAACAGTAAGCATTATTATATGGTTCGTTTAACCATTTCAGATTGTGATGATGTTCCTATTATTAATGTAACGGAACTATCGAATAATGTTGAGGTATTAAATAGTGCACCAATAAATTCTGAAACCTCAGGTAAGTTAGTATTAAACAAAAGTGTTTATATGACAACTTGCTCTAATTAGAAATGCTTTAGTTTGTAACAGTGATGATGTGCAACTTACTAAAGTACTGGATTACCAGAACGATAGTAATTATGAAAACATACTTGAGCGCATTATTAATGTAACGGAACAGTCGAATAATGCTGAGGTATTAAATGGTGAACCAATAAATTCTGAAATCTCAGGTAAGTTAGTATTAAACAAAAGTGTTTATATGACAGCTTGCTCTAATTAGGAATGCTTTAGTTTATAACAGTGATGATGCGCAACTTACTAAAGTACTGGATTACCAGAACGATAGTAATTATGAAAACATACTTGGGCGCTCAGGTGAGATATACCATGAGATCGAAAAAAAGATGATTCTGAGCAGGCCTTGACTAGTACAACACGATTGGCAAGACTGATTTCAAAATGTGGCAGTAGGTTAGAGGTTAATAAATGTCAAATAAATTAAAACACAAAACAGTATTTATTAAGGGAACAAACTGAAAACTAAGATGAATACATGTTAGAGTAGGTGTTCAAAATGTGATCCTTCACTAGCTGGAATTACCGCGGCTGCTGGCACCAGACTTGCCCTCCAATTGGTCCTCGTTAAAGGGTTTAGAGTGTGCTCATTCCGATTACGGGGCCTCGGATGAGTCCCGTATTACAACGATAAACTTAAATAATTCTGGAAACAAGATTGCAAAACTGACTTACATTTAAAATGTCACTGTCACATTATAATTCATAGGCATTCTAGAACCAGTGTAGCCAATCGTGTTGTACTGGTCAAGGCCTGCTCAGAATCTTTTTTTTTCGATCTCATGGTACATAATTATATATGTAATTAACATTAAAAAACCTATTCGGTTCTTTAGAAACATGGACGCACTTCCAATAGAATTCGATGATGGGACCATACTACATCCGACAACTACAAGTCCCCTAATTCAATGTGCTATTGCATCCCCTAAAGAAGACAGTCGACTAGAGTTCGATGATGGAACCATCATACTACACCCGACAACTACAAGTCCTCCCATTCAATTTGCTGCTGGATCTGCTCAAGACAGTGAACAGCATGAAAACACTGAACACCAACAATCAGAAAATGCTCCAGAGGAAGTTATTGAAGAAAATGGCAATGCTACGTTGACAAAGTCAGGAAATCCTAGAAAACGTATGAAACCCAATTCGAGCCTTAATGATCGTAAAAAATTAAAATTAGAAAACCTCAAGGATAAACGTAAGTTGCTACCTCCATGTGATAGTTGCAAAAAGAAATGTGTAACCAAGATTTCTGAAATTGATCGTGGCAGCATTAATAAACAATTTTGGGAACTTAACTGGATAGAGCGAAGAAGTTTTATTCTCAACTCATGCAAACGTTTATAAATTAAGAGAAGAACAACTGAGAGTAACTTGAAAAAAAATTCCTACAAATATTCGCTAAAGGACAACAAGGATATACACCACGAAGTTTGTAAAACATATTTTCTGACCACTTTGGGTTACAACAAGAAAAATGACAGAACTGTTTTTGATATTTTAAATTCTACTCCAAAGGGACAGCTCCGCCCTGCTGAAGATCAACGAGGCAGAAAATCATCAGTAAATAAATTTAAGCACTATGATTTAATCGATGCGCATATTGAATCCTTCAATCCAACAATCTCGCATTATAGGCGTGAACATGCCCCAGAAGTTCGATACCTTCCCAGTGATGTCAACATTTCTCTCATGTACCAAGACTTCCTTGAGAAATACCCAACCATAGTTGTATCCTATGAAGTGTACCGTTTGAGGGTAAAAGACAAAAAGATATCTTTTGCTTTATTAGGACATGAGGAATGCGAAAATTGTGAAGCATATATACTGCATAAACATAAACATCCAAATGAAAATGTGCAAGAAGCTTGTGGGGACTGTCGAATATACAACGAACACATAAGGAAAGCTAAAGAAGCTCGAGAACTATATCGTCAGCATACTGAAGTAGAAAATACAGATGATGATGTTGTATTTTCCGTTCACATACAGAAAGTAATAATGCTCCCTAGAGTAGACACTTTCAAAAAGGTTCTTTTTACCCGCAGAATAGTGGCATATAATGAAAGTTTTGTGCCTGTTGACAAAAAATCACCATGCAAGCCATTCGCCTGCATATGGCATGAAGGCATAAATGGGAGAAACAAAGAAGACCTGGTAAGCACATTTTATGCTTTTTTTTAAGAAATCGCGATGCACCACAGATAACACTTTGGCTGGATAATTGCTCCAGTCAAAATAAAAATTGGTGTTTGTTAACCTTCCTTGTTTATTTGGTTAACTCGGATGAAGTATCCACTAACGAAATTACACTTCATTATTTCCAACCAGGTCATACCTTCATGAGCGCCGACAGCTTCCACCACCAAGTGGAACTGTCGTTAAAAAAACAGAGAAAAACATACGACTTTCCAGATTTTACTAATGCTATACAAGCAGCCAATAAAAGCAAAGTTGACGTAAAAGAAATGAAATTCAATGATTTTTATTTATGGAAAGACTATAAATCGCAACAAAAATTGCAAAAATTACAAAACAGGCCTTACTTGCATGATATAGTCTGCATAAAAGCTGAAAGAGGAAAATTTTCTTTAAAATTTAAAACTTCTTCCACTGCAGATAATTTCACCAATCTGGATTTCTTATGCAAAAAAAATGCAAAAACTAGAGGTATTTTAAAACCAGCAGCTCTGCAAAAACCCTGTGGTGTTTTGAAGGAAAAAAAAAGAAAGTATTCTTACCAACTTAGGATCTATTTTACCAAATAACCGGAAAACATCTTGGGAGCAGCTGGAAACGAGCGACGATTAAAAAGATATAATTATAGATTAAATGTAATTTTTTAATACAATTTTAGCTTTTAGGAAAATTTTATTTTATAATAAATACGTTTCAAAAATAAATTCATATATTTTCTTTAGTTTTAGTAAATTACAAATATGTATCATTCTAGGTTTAATATGTTTCATTTTCCTTTATTTTCACGAAAGATAAAAGTAATAGATTTATATAAATGTACCATTCTGTTCTGAATTACTAAAGAAAATTGCTGAAAGTATTACTTCTCCCCTATGCCAGTTGTTTAATGAATGTTTTTCACAATGTTATTTTCCTAAATGCTTAAAAATAACTGTAATTACTCCTATTTTAAAAGGCGGTTCTAGCGAAAATAAAAATAATTACCGTCCTATTTGACTCATTAGTAACATAGCAAAAATTTTAGAAAAAATAATTAAAAAACAACTTTTATCATTTTTTTGTAGTAATAAAATTTTATCTTTAAATCAATACGGTTTTATACAAAATAAAAGTACAGAAAGTGCTATAATGGCGCTGACCAATAAAATCTATTCTGCTCTCGATAATTCTAAACCATGCTTAGCTATCTTTCTAGATTTAAGAAAGGCATTTGATACAGTAAATCACCAATTGTTGTTAAAAAAACTTGAAATCATAGGGATACGAGGAATGGCTCATAAAATGTTTACATCTTACCTTTCAAATAGAACACAAGCGGTAAAGGTTGGCGGCATAAATAGTAAGGATACTGTGGTGAAATGCGGAGTACCTCAAGGAACGGTGCTGGGTCCTTTATTATTCTTAGTGTATTTAAATGACTTGCTTCAATTACATTTGAACTGTGAACTTATATCATACGCAGATGACACAGTACTGTTCCTTGAAGGTGCTTCATGGGAAGTTGCTATTGATATGGCTGAAAAGGATCTCAAAATAATCAAGACTTGGTTAGATGCAAATATCTTGACACTTAATCATGAAAAAACTGCTTTTGTTACATTTAATATTTATTCTAATACGCAATGCCCGCACTCAAAAATAAAAATTCACGAAGCTAATTGTAGTAATGCCAACTGTAATTGTAAAAACATTAATTCAGTATACTCTACTAAATATCTCGGTATAACAATAGACCAGCATTTAAGATGGGACATACACATAAAAAATTTAGGTAATAAGTTAAGGAAAACCTTTTATATTTTTAAAAGACTTAGAAGTATTGTGTCCTTAAAAATACTAAAAATTTTTTACTATGCTTGGATCGAATCGCTTTTGAATTACGGAATAATCAGGTGGGGTGGTACCTATAATACTTATTTAAAACAGCTTCAAATAAAACAAAAGATTATATTTAAAATAATGCTTAAAAAACCCTTGAGATATTCAACACATCATATAATGCTGGAATCTAAATTATTACCCGTCACTAAACTATACCTATTAGCAATTCTCAAATATATTTATAAAAACCCGGATTGTATAACAAGAATTAGTCATACATATGGTACCAGAAGTAATAAACAAGTAATGGCACAATTATCTAAACAAAATAAAACATTTGGACAACACACCTTTTCATATTATGCTCCAAGAATTTATAACAAATTTCAACAATATACTATACAAAACAAAATATAAATTTAACAAAATCGTGAAAAACTGGTTATTGGAAATACCCGAGTATGAAATGACAGAAATTTTACAGCACGAAATTAACATATAATTTGGACTTTTTAAGTAATGCTGCATAATTCTCTTCCTTTTGGCACATCTTCATGCGGTAAAAACAACCTTAAAAACCACACACAAACCGTTTGTCGGTTTCAGTGGTCCATGTTTTCCCACAATCGGAGAACATGTTCTTTATTAAATTATTACCATGTAAACATTTATATATATTTTTTTGAATTCTGAATTTAATTTAATAAAGTTATTATTATTATTATTATTATTTTCTGCATATTATTATTATAACACGAAAGTAGTGTCTCTATTAATTAAATGCACTGCAGAAAATAATAGCACCACATACTAACCAAAAAAGCAGTATCTGCTAATACTGCATTCTTGCTTAGGAAGCACTAGCATATTCTACCTCACAGTAGAAGTATCTGCACTTTTCACTAAAAAACAGCCTTTTAGAGTAAAAATAACTTTCTTACTAGATTTCTAGCAAAGGAATTACTAAGGAATCACGTATTTCAAAACTTTGTTAGCCACACTGTATTAGGAATACTCCCAAAGACAAAAGTCGATTTTACTCCAAACTGTCATTTTGCACATACTGCGTTTTTTCTAAGGGAGGCAGTATATACAGCGTGTCCCAGGATAGATGTTACAATAGGTGTGATGGACAAAAATTTTTTTAATTTTATTTTAAGATTGTGGAATTAAGCCCTGCTTGGTTTGAAGAGAATTTTAAGAATATTTTCAGTTTTTGAAAAACAAGTCGGCCTTGACATTGAAGCGAAAACTATTTTCTTTTCAGGTAAAGTACCCTTCTTGTTCATGATGCGGCAAAATTTGACTAAGAAAAGTTGTTCATAATAAGAAATTATGGCCATATGCAAAATTTCAGGAAGATCTACCTACTTTGATTAAACCGTCACATTTTAGATTAAACAAAATAAATTGTATTTATTCAAGATTTTCTTTGTAGAACATTGAACGAAACAAATAGCATTTACAAGAAATTTAACTTACGAAACATAATAATAACACTGATCTACAATAAATTATTTATTCCACATAACTGCCAGGAGGCCATGAAAAAACTATCGTTGACTAATCTTCCTGAAATTTTGCATAGGGCCATAATTTCTTATTATGAACAACTTTTGTTGGTAAAATTTTGCCGTATCATGAACAAAAAGGGTACTTTACCTGAAAATAAAATAGTTTTCGCTTCAATGTCAAGGCCGACTTGTTTTTCAAAAACTGAAAATATTCTTAAAATTCTCTTCAAACCAAGCAGGGCTTAGTTCCACAATCTTAAAGTAAAATTTAAACATTTTTTGTCCATCACACCTATTGTAACATCTATCCTGGGACACACTGTATAAAGTAAGTTACAGTTCAAACTCGACATTTGTCAGAAACCATGTTGTAGTTTACTATTGTTAAACACCAAAATATATAAAAAAAAGTATAAAAAACTTGTTTCATAAGGCAAAGAAAGCACCAGGTTTTCCAGAGTTTGACTTGTGCGATAAAAGCTTGCCTTATAAAACTTGTTTTTTAATATACTATACAGATTGTGATTTACAAAAATATTAGCAATTACTACTAGTAGGTACAATTACTGTTTACAAATAAAATAAAAAATTAAACAAAGAGATGCAACCACAAAATATTACAGAGCATTATTTTCACAGAAGTATATATAACCAATTAATACAGACTACATAATATATAAAATTACTACTTACAAAATAACTAGGAGATTTAACAATTAACATACCTATTTACAAATAAAATTTACACATTTAAAAAATGTCGTTTTATAAAGGCAGCCCTTATTGCAGCGCCTCGTCCTTGCTGCAGAGGAGCAGGATCCTGTGGAACTACTTGTTGTGGAAAATTATCTCCACCTGGCAAAAAATCTTCCCGTACAGCAATGGCAATGTTATGCAGGACTGCTGCGCTGGCTATAACCCTGGTGACAGTTGGTAACTGGCACTGTACAGTATTTTTCACCTAGGATTTTGGTTGGGACGTCAACGCGCTGCTTATAAATTCACAATCCAACTATACTTCATCTCTTTCTAAACTAGGTTTTCATTACCTATTGCACACGAACGCGTGTCTACTACAGATAACCAAAGTTTTGGTTATCTGTGGCGTCTACCAATACAAATTTTGGGCGGAATTTGCTGACGTCACAACCCAAATGCTAGATGAAAAATACTGTAGTGCAGTAGCGAGGCACCTAAATCGCCCTTTCCAGATCCCAAATGTACGTTCCACTACATTTCGGGTCCTGATTTGAGCATAATTGTAACGATGCTCAGCTCTCGACCCCACAAGCTTAATATCCTTGAAATCTTGGAAATTCGGAAGTATTCCAAGAACAGTTATGGTAATTGCTTGAATGAGTTGAATTATGATAATAGTGATTTCAGTGTACTGGATATCATATTACATTAGCTTCATTTTCCTTTGCTTTTTAATTTTTAATTATAATAATTCAGAGATTCAGTGATTCCGATTAAAAGATTTTTAATCCATTAATTATATTCATAAAGTAATATTTTTATTAAATATTTATAGACCAAACAAATAAGAAGATGGATTCGGCGTGAGCTGGAAGGTGCGGAAAACAATAAACCGCTGATGAATCGCCCAAGAACAGGCCGGCGAAACCTTTTAACGGAGCAACGACAGAATGAAATCGTTGAAGAAGTTGTCAATGCCCCGTTTACGAATTCAACGGACATTAAAGAAACTTTGCAGCTACAGTGTTCTAAACGAACAATTAGACGTGCTTTGCACAAGCGTGGTATACTTTGCCGAAAACCAGCCAAGAAACCATTGCTATCACAGCAAAACGCGAATACGCGTTTGGCATTCGCGAACATGCATCTGCAGAGGAACTGGGAAGGAGTTATTTTCAGTGATGAAAAAACCTTTTGTACCGCCGATGATTCACCAAAGGTATTATGGCGCCCCAATAATACAAGGTATAACCCACAGTATGTTCAGGCGAACAGAAGAAGTGGTCAAATCAGTCTTGGTTATTGGGGTTGGATGAGTCATGCTGGACCTGGTGAACTAGTGCAGGTTAACAGAAGGTTTTCGGCGGTGGACTATGTCACCATTCTGGAAGATGTCATGTTGCCTACAGCCAGGATCATATATCCGAACGGACCCATCATCTTTATGCAGGACAACTCGCCAATTCATACAGCGAGAATCGTACAGAATTGGTTTGAGCAGCATCCGGATATAGAACGTATAGCTTGGATTGCACGTTCGCCCGATCTAAATCCCATGGAGAATTTGTGGGCTGCTGCAGTGAGGGAATGGGAAGACCTGGACAACGTGAATGCCAGAACGGAAGACGAACTTCATCAGAACGTTGTTCGAGTGTTGGAAAGGTTAAGAGGCGATAATATCTGCATTCGATGACAAATCGCCTACAGGACTGTATAGATAATGGTGGTTTTTATACACGATATTAGAATTTAATACATTTTATTTATTATTACAATGCAGTTATTTATCCCAGTCTAAAAATATATTATTGTTTTAAAAATTAATATAAAAAAATTAGTAACATTATTAATTAAATTTAAAGATCTAATTTCTAAATGCTGTTAGTATTACAGTTCGTCAATACGAAACATTAAATTCAAGTTTTAATATTTCAGTTACTAAATGATGAACAGTTTTCTAGATTAAATAATTTCTGGGCTATTTCTAGACAGCAAACGTTGGCAGATAAAATATTACTTATTCCAAGAATTTGTTTTTAAATTAAATACAGTGAAACTCGGTTATAACGAGGTCTCTGGAACCGCTGTGCTTTTGCTTGTTATAACCGTTAAACGTAATGTCCAAGAACCTCAAAAATTAAAAATAACGCCAAACATTTTAAAAATATTAACTATTCCGTATAAAAATACATTTATTGAATTTCAAAAAAACTAAACACTTAAATAATAATAGAAGCTGAATACCAGATAAACAAACGTTATTTTCATTAAACACGTGTGGTTGTTGATAAAAACACAAGCGCAACGTATTCTACAAGTTCAATTTTTGTTTGAAACTTTTAAAAATGCATTATCCTACTGAAATATTTCCATATCAGTTTACAAAGATTGTCCAAAATAACTTTTATATAATGCGTAATGTAAAATGGCATGCATTTAATGTGTATTGTTTTCGTTAGGCTGCATAAATATCAGGTAGCCAAATCATAATCTTTTGAGACAGATAAGTATTCTTAACAATTATGGGTTGGACAAGCGGCTGAAAGTATCTGTGAAAGGAGCCCGTTCCGGGGAACGCATGTCGTTACTAACAGCCGCTCGTGCAATGTGCTGTCTACACATTTAAGCTCCGAGGGACAAAACATATGACCATGACTGTACATATATCGTCAAAATTCCATTCAAAGAAGAATCCGCTAGTATGGGAAGCTCGAAGCCGAAAGCTATGGAAAGGTTATTTCAGCTAGAAAAAAAGGTTTTTGAAAAATAAGGAGCTCGAAAACCAATACAAAGGCTTTATTTATGCTCATAATGCTCAAGAAGCTAGAAAAGTTGCACACAAAGTTGAAAGAGGTCATCGCTTGTGTGATGGTTTGGTGGGGCGTGGGTTACGATGGAAGCAGAAAAGTGAATTTTTGCGAAAAGAGGATTAAAACATCTGCAAGGGTGTATCAAAAAGATGTTCTTGAACAAATTGTGAAACCACTCACCAACACACTCTTTAATTGGGTTTTCCAGCAGGATTCAGCGCCTGCTCATGAAGCCAAGAGTACCCAGCAGTGGTTGGCAAACAATCTTCCGGCGTTCATTAGCACAGAGGATTGGCCTTCCGGTAGTCCAGACGTGAATCCTTTAAACTACAAGATATGGGACGAATTAGAGCGCATGGCCTGCAGAAGAAGACATGCAAATATTGAAAGTCTAAAGCGGTTCATTCAGAAAGCAGTGAATAATTTGTTTTTGTGTTTTTTTAATGTTTGGTATAATATATTTTTAAGTTAAATTACTGTTTCTATTTATTTTGTTTTGGGTAAGAGTTTGTAACAGAACTTATGGCAGGACTAGGTATACAAAGATGGACACAAAATCAAACGGGGCAAAATCCGACTATGGATTGATAAGCTGAATATGATGATAAATACGTCAAGATAATGATTAAATAAAAGAAGATGTGCCGAAAAAGGGCTACGTTCCTATATGCAAAATCAAATAACCAGTATTTACCTTCAGGGGGTGCAGCTAAACTTGCTAAGCTCCAAAGATTTACCAATTCTGACTATACAAATGCAGCTACTCAAAGTTCAGTTAGTTGAATAGTCTCTGAAGTCATTAATTGGGCAAGCAGGATACGTACAACAGAATGTATTTCTAACTAGCGCCAAATACGTAGCTGCAAGAATGGTGGCTTAGTTAGCCAGATCCTTCACTGAAATTGCCCCATTACAGCGAGTTCCTGTTCTTTTGGTGGACAGTAACAGTGCAATAAAATTAACAAGAAATCCCAAGTTTCATAAGTGATCAAAGCACATCGGCTTCATCGATTCACAATGCATGTGACTGGGATATTTATAGACAAAACCTTTTACAGGGCCTGGACAACTATCCAACGAAAAAGGAAATGGCTGCAGAAATGGAAGCTATGACCGAGGCTTTAGGTTTGGCAATGATTACAGTCTTCGCAAGAAGCTGCTCTCCAAAAGCGAAAATAAATAGCCGAGTGGAACAACGAATCATTCCGCAGCCAAATAAGAAAACTCTTCGATCAGACAAAAAGAACCGGAGAGTGGGAGGAGTATAAAAACTCTCTTACAGCTTTTAATATAGCATTGAGAAAGGCAAACCACTCCCCATGGAATGGAGATTGAAATGGCTCCTGTATGTGCAAGTTTCATGCAACTCTGCAAAAAGGTGGTGTGAGCAAATTAGGTTCTCTAAAGGATGGTCGGGGAGATTTTACGAAGGGGGCAGAAGAAACCCTTAAACAATTGCTCGAAACTCACTTTTCTGTTTATTCCTTTCTAATAACGAACAAGTTCCCAATTTAAACCATGAAGTGCCACACATAGGCGAGCAATGGAGGAAGAATGGACAAGAGCAAAATAGGTTAATGTAGGTCAAATTGTTTGGGCCATAAATCGTCGCCGTTCAAGCAGAAGTCACTAAGTCCAATTTTGACGTTTCTGGGATAAGTGCGCTACACGATTTAAAAATGTGTGTTTTATAGTCTAGCACATTTCACTAAGTCCAAAATCTATTCAAGGTCATGCCGTAGTAGTAGCTGTATTTCACCAAGTCCCATATTTAGTATTGTTAAACAGACAAAAGTCACTAAATGGACTTGGTGAATTTTGCTTGTCTATAAACCTACCGTAAACTTAGTCAACCTAAATATTAAATTATCATGGCGCGCTTTGTGGTCGACAGTTCTTGTGAGTGACTAGTGTTCTACAGGTTATAATAGAAATGGATTTTACTTCTAGAGCAGGGAAAATGTTATTAGCAGCGAGAGGGAATAACCAAAATCAAACTAACCAAGACGATAATCGTAAAAATGTTGTATTGGTAAGTTAACTAAATATAAATCAAGAGTTTGTTCGTGTTTTAAGGTTAACAACTGTAGTTCTCAACATATTTTGATTTTATGCGTTTACAGACAAACAAGGAAGCAGAAAATAAGGAAATACTGCCAGAAATTCTTCGAACAACAGATAATAACTTGGATGAAACTATTTTATTACATCCAATTGCACAGACAAAAAATGCAGAAATATCCCAGGCCGAGAATGTGGAACTAGATAACAATACGATAAGTCAAGAAACAGTTTCACAAGCAACTTTGAATGACTCAAACATACAACAACCGTCTACAAGTGTTCAAACACAAAGGCCAAAAAGGAAAAGATTGGGAACACAATATTGTCATGTTAGTATAGTAATTTTACATAAAACTGTTCCTCATGTAATGCATAAACTACTTTAGAATTATTAACCATTAAAACTAAGTATTTCGTAATTATAAATTTAAATGATTATTACATCTCGTTCAATAATAATAATAGCAATAAAACAGCAGTTTTTAATTTTTTTTAGGTAACAGGAGACCTTGATGAAGATAAAGATTTTAGTGATTTAGATGAGGATTATGTCCCATCGTCGTCCAATGAAAGTGAGTCAGCAGAAGATAATATTGAGCTAACACAGAACAGCCAAATGGGAGAGGCTGGAGCAGCGAGTGAGTTTTTTTTTTAATTAGGAAGATAATAACTAGTATTTTAGTACAAAAAATTAACTCAAAGCTGTTATAATTTTCAAATTTGGTTATTTATAGCGCATACTAGAAATGGCACTAATAGAGGAAGCAGATGGAAGAAAGCCAATTCGTGTACATGGAAACGAAATGTTACAAAAAAACTCCGTCTTTCAGGTCAGGCGTTTAAAGTTAAGAAGAAATCCTATCCTGCTAAGTTTCCAATATTGGTTAATTGTAATTGTCCTTTTAAATGCTCATTAAAATTTAATGAAGCAGATAGGTTGTACATTTTCCAAACCTATTGGAAATTAGAAGATTACAATAGAAAGAAAGACTTTATTTTGAAACACGTAAAAACTTCACCAACAAACAGACAAAGACCTAGGAAAGATAATCCAAAGTATAGGTCCCATGCGAACCAGTTCTTCTTCATTAAAGATGATTCTGAAATTCGTGTTTGTCGAAATTTTTTTCTGAAGACGTTAAGTATCAGTAACGGGCCACTTAACAAGGCTTTGCAGGGTAAAAACGCATGTGGAGTATTTGATAGCAATGATCTACGTGGTAAGCATGTACCATCTAATAAACTCTCAGACCTTGAAATACAAACTATTAAAGAGCACATAGAAAGCTTTCCAGTAACTGAATCCCACTATATTAGAAAATCGTCAAGAAGACTATACTTAGATTGCAAATTATCTATTTCAAAAATGTATAGCCTTTATGCTAAACTTAGCAAGGAAAAGGGCATTAAACTTCGTTCTCAAGTAACATACAAAAGAACTTTTTGTCAAAATTACAATTATTCCTTCTTTAAACCTAAAAAGGATCAATGCACTATTTGCGTTAACTATAATGCAGCGAATGCAGAGGCTAAAGTAACGTTAGAAAAAGAATATAAAGAACATAAAGCAAGGGAACTGGATGCCAATAATGCTAAAGGGATGGATAAAGTAAGGGCCACTAATAATAAGTCATTAGTCACGGCCACCTTTGATCTTCAAAGTGTGTTACAAATACCATGAAGTGATGTGTCTCCAATGTATTATAGCCGCAAGTTATGCTCGTATAATTTAACAATCTATGAGGGTGCTTCTCCAAATAATGCATATTGTTACACCTGGACAGAGGTAAATGGCAAACGAGGAAGTCTTGAAATAGGTACGTGCCTCTATAAATATCTACAGCAATTACCTGATCATGTACATGAGGTGTCGTTGTTCTCTGATACATGCGGAGGTCAAAATAGGAATCAGAATGTTGCTGCTATACTCTTGTATTCAGTCCAAACAAGTCCGCATATTCAAGTAATAGAGCAGAAATTTTAAATTTTTTCGTGTAATGTGAACCACATGTTTGGCTTGCCTTTGTGCATATTTAGGAGCCCCATATTTCTTCGGTTTGTGGGGTATCCTTTATATATCAAGCTTCTTTTCAATTTGTTTATTTTTTAAGTCATGTCTTTAGTTAAGCCGTAAGTGAAAGTTAAAGTTAAAGTTTAAATTATTATGTTTTTCATTGTTTTTTAGCAGGTAAGATTTTAACGTGTTATTTTAACAACATATTGTTATTATTTCCCTTTTATCTTCCAGTATTTTGTATCATCTGATGATGTACCGGAGTCGGTACGAAAACGTTCATGAGTAGCTAAGATCTAATATTAAATACATTTGTGGGAACTGACTTCGTGTTTATTAATTATTGTTATACATTCTATTATATAATATAACATTACTGAATTGGCTTCGCCACCATGCTCATTATTTAAAGCTAATGCGGCTTTTAGACCGATTAGTTTAACATCACTTTCAAATGGTTCACTTTTCACTTTCACACTGTTTTAAACAGAATCGAGGCTTCACTTGACAGTTGCTCGATGTCGTCACTCATTTTTCGGCGGACCCACCTCGACACCAGTAATGGTATAAGAGAAGCCAGATTAAATAAGTAAGTTTAGGATCTTTTCTATTGAATACGATAGAAAGTTGATGGATAGGCATCTGAGAGATGAAGCAATCAGCCAAATGCCATTGTATCAGAATCAGCTTACTCATCAGACAGAAAAATCGTGCGAATTCGCGATACAGGAGTTAATTGCGAAGCTGAACAGGCTTAAGCAAATCGAGAAATTGCCTTAGCCGCCTTTTTGGATATCGAAGGAACGTGTAATAACACTTCGTTCGATTCTGAGCGACGCAGTTGCAGAGCACGGCTCCCCTCCAACCATCTCCAGATGGATAATTTTCACACTACGAAATAGATTAGTTCTATCATCTTTGAAAGGGGACACTGTGCGAGTCACTGCTGCAAAATACTATTCGGACGAGGTTCTTTCTTCTCTATTGTAGATCCTCATAGTGGACAAACTTCCTTGACGAAATTGGGGTTTATTTACAGGCATATGTCGACAACGTAGTAATATTAGTAAGTGCCAAGTTAGAAGGAACTGTATCGCAGAGGGTGCAGTAAGCCTTACGAACCATTAAGAGATAGTACGCCAGGAGCAAAGCAAAATGCGTTTAGTGAATTAAAAATGATCTTAGCAAAGGAACTAGTGTTACAGTATTTCGATCCTAAAAACAGGTGATCGTGACTATATCAGCAGACGCAAAACAAAAATGAACTTTTAGCCATATACTTTAGTGTAAATAAATTCTACCGCTATGTATGTGCACAAAGATTTATTGTGGAAATGGATCACAAACCATTAATATCAATTTTCAAGAGACTATTATTCATGCCCTGCCAGGATCCAGCGAATACTATTAGCTCTTCAAAAATTTTTAACTATAAACTAATGGGCATCATAAGTGTGAGGCAGCACCGGAACTAACCCACAAGATGAAGTATTTGTTTTAGCTAATAATCTAGAAATAGTCAATGTAGGCAGATCACAGATACATTAGATTCAATCTAGAATCTAATAGGTCGGCACAAATAACCTAAAGGAATTTCAGAACTTGTAATTGATGACTGTTTAAGCAGAACCTAGCACAAAAACTGAAAAACTGCCTTCCAAAACCCGAAACACCAGGGGGAATAGAACTCATGAGCGAGTCAGTCACATCAGCGATTATATCAGCTTATGACACAGATGCCCACTTAAAAATTAAAGAGAGAAAAATGGGACCCCTTGGGGAAGATATTCTCCGGCTAATGCTGGAGACACATTTCTCGGGCAGCATAATCACAATGGAAAACAATACCTACATCAACTCATTGGAAATACCAATGAACCGGGCGAGGAAAGTAGAATGGAGATTAGTCAATCGGCTAATCAATAAAACAAGGTTTGCATGAGCTATATTAATTCTTTTAAACTGTACAAGTCTTCAGCGTCGAATGACACATTCCCGGCTTTATTGCAACATGGTTTTGGAGTACTTGCTTCGCCACTACGTGTTCTGTAAAGGGTAAATTTGGCCCTTTGTTATTTAACAGACAGCTGGAACCACGATACACCTACACCGGTATGCCACTATTGGCGCCGAATTCCGTCCGTCACATTCGAGGTTCGAGACGCGCCATTTGACTTGCTGATGCATCTAACGAATTTCAAAATAAAAATAGGTGCACAGAAAAGAATACGGATAGGTAAATACGTAAAAGCATTTAAGGAATAAATAAATAAGTATTAAGCAAATCACTTCCAATATTTCAGTAACATCGATGAAATGTTGAAAATATCCAGTGATAATGAGAAACTTTTATCACCTTCTAATTACTCTGCCAATATTAACATAGAGGGAAGAAGGATTGTAGAATTTGGTTACTATTTTGATCAAATAAAGAAAATCGACAAACATGCTCCTTAATTCGGGTGTTCTTTTAGTAATCTTCACATTACAAAAGAAGTTCGGAATGGACTCGTGTCCACATTTACTAGAGTATGCGATATGTGTGGGTTCAAAACACAACTTGCAACTTCTAACAACAAGAGTGCACAAAATTTAAATATTAATATTGGAGCGGTAAGTGGAATAATGGGAATTGGTAGTGGATTTACACATTTTCAGGAAATCTGTAGTTCACTTGAAATACCTTCTATGACAGCAGAAAAATACCAAAAAGTACAAGACCCGTTTGTAACATTTTTGAACACAATGCGTTAGAAAAAAATGCGAGATGCTGCCGAAAAAGAAAAGCAAGTAGTAGCTATAGCTGTAAGTGATGTGGGAAGTGATGGCCCGAAATTGCTGTAGTTTGTGATGGAACATGGGCGAAACGATCATATAGAAATAACTATAGTTCTTTGTCTGGAGCTGCCGCTATTATTGGTTTTAAAACGAAAAAGGTTTTTTATTTAGGGGTTAAGAACAAATACTGTATGGTGTGTGATTTAGTTCAAAAACGTGGAAATTTGGAATCATCGCCCCACACGTGTTTTAAATGGAATTGGAATGGGAGTTCAAGCGCAATGGAAGCTGCTATTTTGGCAGACGGATTCAAAAATAGCGAATAAACGTATGGTTTACGATACACTAAATTTATTGCAGATGGAGACAGCAGTTGCTACAGAAAAATTCTGGAAATTCGTCCTTATAAAAAAAACTGTCGAAAAAATAGAATGCCGTAACCACTTATTAAGAAATTTTTGTACGAAACTCCGCAATTTGTCAATGGATACGCGAGCAGCGCCTTTAGTCCTCAGAAGGAAAATTAATTCAAAAATATTAAAAATGCGAACGGCAGTTGTTAAAGCTGTAAATTAACGAAAAAATCAAGAAGGTTCAATAGGTGAAAAATCAATTACATTGAAGCAAGATATTTTAAATATTGCCAGTCATGTTTTCGGCGAGCATAAAAAATGTTCAGAGCTGCAGTATTCTTGTAATATAAACCAACCGGAAGAAAACAATTTGGTTCCCGACTTAAACCGCGAAGGAATTTATTCTAAAATTGTGGATTATTTGAGATATCTTTCCAATTATTCTATAAGTTTAATATATAATATAGATAGTAATGTAGTTGAACAATTTAGTAATATTAT
Source organism: Melanotus villosus (assembly GCA_963082815.1). Classification (NCBI taxonomy): domain Eukaryota; kingdom Metazoa; phylum Arthropoda; class Insecta; order Coleoptera; family Elateridae; genus Melanotus; species Melanotus villosus. The sequence continues at coordinate 15,585,317 of OY720425.1, read as the reverse complement.
TTGCAAATATATAGGCGGAAAAAGAGTTAATTATGTTCTCAGAAGGCAATACCAAAGTCGTTGTTCAGCAGCTGGTGTTAGTTACAATACAAGAAAATGTATGTATTACAATATGAACCTACAAATATCTGAACAAGAAAAGTCCTTCGTGTAAAATGTATAAACAGTATGAAGCTCGTATAAAACAGTGTAGGAGACGGAAAAACATCAAACCTCGGCGAATAACAATCGCACCATATGCGATAAAAAATGCTACTCGCTCTGAGGATAAAGATTATGGGCCCTACTGTGAAAAAACTGATTTAATCAGTGAAGACTTTGAAAGTTCCAAAGCTTTGTTTTTGGAATCATTATCTAAAACTGAGGAAGAGTTATACGAAATTTAGCAGCGAACGCATAAACAAGCTGAAAGTTTGGAATGGAGGGACATAAGAAGGCAATTAATACCTGCTTCGAATTTTGCCACTATATGTAAACGAAGGGCAGCTACGAGCTGCGGAAAACTGGTGGAATCATTATTATATTGTGATTTTATGCGAAGCGCTGCACTTGAGTATGGTAGAATTAATGAAGAAAAAGCAAAAGAAGAACTTGCAAAACTACATAATCTACATATACATGACTGCGGTTTATTTATTAAAAAAGATATTCCGTATTTAGGGGCCACCCCGGATGGGTTAATAGAATGAAAAGGATTAGTAGAAATTAAATGTCCTTATTCTGCCAGAAACATGACTGTCGAAGAAGGTATTGAGAAGAAAAAAAAAATAATATGGAAAAAGAAGGAGATTATGTACTGAATAAACAACGTAAATGGTTCTACCGAGTACAAGGACAGTTACCAATTACAAACAGAAATTATGGTGTTTTCGCAGTATGGACACCTTTGGGACTAAAATGTGAAACAATATTCCATGATTACTCCTTCTGGAATGAAGAAATGTTTCTTAAACTGGAAAAATTCTATATGAATTGAAGACAGGAGTAGATAAAGGTGTTATGTAACTTTTTTTTAAATGTGTTTTTTCTGCCTAATAAGGTTTAAAAACAATAAACTTTTGGTTTTGAGGTGTTTTGGTACCCTATGAGTATTAGTTTCTTTGATAATAAAAATATAAAGGTGCTATGATCATATACTCCTTTCTGCTTGCATTGTGGATGAAGGTGTCATGATACTTTTACGTGACATGACACCTTCATCCACTGTAAATTTTTTGTAAAGCAAAATCCAATGGTGTCAACGTTGCACTTGACACTTAAAAGTAAGGTTATGTATTATTTTTGTAGTGGTTTCTGCAAGTTAACGCGACTCCGCTGTTAGTTTTAATCGTAACAGCTGTTTTTTTGTGTTAATAAATTATAATGTCTAGAGGAAAATACATTCCGTCTCTAGTAAATAATGAGAATACTGGAAATGACGGTAAGAATAGGAATAGTACATTGAAATATAATATAAACATAAATTTAATGTTTCTTTTAGAGGTTAAGTCTAATAAAAATGAAGAAGATAATGGTTGTAAACTCGTGATACACGATGTTGAAAACTATTCTGCAGATTTTATTAGACACAGGGCAGATATCTTTAAACCCTCAGAAGTTGGAAAAAATATAGAACTTCCAAAAACAGGTAAATAAAGGGTGATTCAATGTTAGTTTCCATATGACAGTTGTGAATATTACTCAAACGTCAAAGTATTTGTGATTGTGAAATTGACTTTTGTAGACTAAAAACGTGTACAAAACTAAAATGATGGAGCAATATACGACAGAACAACGCGTTAAAATGATCGCAGCATATTATGAAAATGGGCGTTCGAGGAGAAGTGCACATCGCGCTCTGCGTGAATATTTTGGTATACGAAATCGACCTTCTGAGCCGCACGGTATCGCGACAAAAGGACGCGGAAATTTGGAAGCGCGACAGTAGGACGCGGAAATTTGGACGCACGGAAAAAGGACGCAACGACATTAGGGCGCGCGACAAAAGGACGCACGACATAAATACGCATGGCAGAAGAACGCGCTCCTATTTCTAACTTTTTAATTAATTAATTTCAAACCTCACTTTTAATAGAAATAAACTGTGAATCACAAAAATTTATGTACATACGCATCAATATTTTGTTTCCGCATGAATGCCCTTGCATTGCGCAACACATTCCAATGTCGTTAAAAACTATAAGAGCATTATCATAATCCTTTTCTCTCTACCTCTGTCTTAACAAGTTCTTGTAAATATACAAAAATACTAATCAACAACATTCCGTACTATTATGAAAAGATTTAAGTTGACTTAACTAATGGATGTTTAGAAATAGACTCTAAACGGAGATTAAAAATTCGAAAAATAAGTCATTAGAAAGGATTTTTGTATGGAACCAACATTAAGAATACATTGTGTAAATTCTTAAAACTAGGGAATTTGGAGTATATACAGGGTGTATGAAAAAAGCCGACAAATAGTAACATCATGAGAAACTACATCAAAAACCGAACAAGAAGCTTCAGGCATTTTGGCATCAAACTCATAGTTTCCACAATATCTTCGATTAAAGTTTCTTAAATTTGGCAACGTTGCTACAACTTTACTTTTTACCAATGTTACTATTTACAATTTAAAAATAATAAACTAAACTAAAAAACCAAATTTTTATTCAAAACTAGATAACAATTTATAATAACTCCAACATCTCGACACATTCTCACTCGGCGAATGATGCCGTCATTCATGGTCTGTAACATATTATTTTCTCTTATTGTGGCGACTGCTTGCTGCATTCTTTCTATCAGCTGCTCTTCTCTGTTTATTTCTTCTTGGTAGACGAGCTCTTTTAAAGTTTCCCATAAGAAGAAGACAGCTTAAATTCGTACTTCTTGCACACCACTCTGCCGACCCACTTCGTTCAATCCATCTCTCAGAGAACTCCTCATTTAACCAGTTTCTTGTTTGAATTCCCCACTGAGCTGGTGCTCCATCCATTTGGAACCACATACTTCCTCTGGTTGCTAAAGGGATGTCTTCTAATAAATCCGGCAAGTTGTTAGTCAGAAACTCCACAAAACTGTTTGCAGTTAAACGTTGGGGTAAAATATTAAATATGTGGTCCTTAATGTAGTATGAAGAATTCCGGCTCAAACGTTTACAGTAAATCGCACCTGATGATGGGTTTGATAAATAGCATGGGGGTTCTCGTCACTCTATTGGTGCCGTTGCGAGTAAAAGTGGGTTCATCCGTCCAAAACGCAACAAAATAATGAAACAAACAGACAATTTTCGAAATTATTAAAACAGGCAAGCAATTGCTGACAAGTCAAAATGACAGGAAAGCAATGTTGATCTAAATAAAAACAATTTCGAATTTTCCAGTAGTTACTTAGAAACAGTACAGCGTTGCAAAACCTTTTAAAGCTTTCAGAAGCAAAGAATTTGCTTTAATTGAAAACACATTACAGCCAAACTCCAAGCAAAAAATGCTAAAATACTAACTGGTTGTGTTTCCTGTTGCCTAAACTATGACCAGTCATTGTCATTTAATAATAATTCGCCCTATTAAAAAAATTAGTATCCTACTTAAGACTATTAATTACGCGATAACTAGAGGGTTACCAGCAAAATGGAACTAGAGTTTTTTGTTTACTTCTTAATGCTGCTTCCCATGGTGTGCCTATTTGTCGGCTTTTTTCATACACCCTGTATTCTATGCTTCCAGGATCATACGCAGTTTAGAATCATTCCTGGGTCTGTAAAGATGGTGCTAACATTTGTGAAAAGTCAGAAGGGCAACAACATGTTGTGTTTTAATGGATTTCTTCACAAAAAGGAACGAATAATTGAGGGGAAGACTATCTGGAAGTGTGCCAGTTACAATAAGTGTAAATGTCCTGGAAGGGTGCATACAGTAGAAAACGAAGTCGTGAAGAGTGTGTCCCATAACCACGTTGCCGATGCTGCAAAACTAGAAGCAAGGAGAGCTTGCAATAATATCAAGCAGATGGCTCAACAAGTTGAACCAACCACCCAAGCTATAGTGGCTACTGCATCAGAAGAACTCTCTTTGGCTGCAGCAGGGCAGTTGCCTTCAGTAGTTTCTCTAAAACGAACCATACAACGAGTACGTAAGCAACAAGAAGCTATCCCGGCAAACCCAAGAAGTTTGATAGAGCTTGTTCTTCCCGCCGAATATACAGAAAACAGCAATGGTGAACCGTTCCTCTTATTTGATAGCGGACCAGGTGAACAACGCATCCTATTATTTTTGACTGAGAGAAATTTGAGATTTATGGAACACTGTGATCACTGGTATGCTGATGGCACATTTACTTCAACTCCAGCATTATTTGGTCAACTTTATACCATTCATGGAGTGCAATACAGTAACGTTATTCCAACCGTATACGCTCTTCTTCCAAATAAAACGCAGCAATCGTATACCCACTTATTTCAGCAGTTAAAAATATTAAAGCCGGAATTGCGGCCTACCACGATTATGATGGATTTCGAAAGAGCAGCTATAAATGCTTTTCAAGCAGAGTTTCCAGATGCCAGGGTCCGTGGTTGTTTCTTTCACTTCACTCAGTGCCTGTGGAGACACATTCAAGGTGCAGGATTACAAGCAAGATATAGTGACGATCCTGACTTTGCCTTACATTTGCGACAACTGTCAGCTCTAGCTTTTGTCCCAGAGGAACACGTTATTGCACCATTTGAAGAACTACTTGACAGCGCATTTTATACGGAAAATGAGAATTTACTGCAACCCGTGATAAACTACTTTGAAGATACGTGGATGGGTCGCTTGGACAGAAGGAGACAACGTAGAGAACCACTCTTTTCCAGGAACTTGTGGGTTTGCTATGATTTGGTAGAACAAGATATACCACGCACAAATAATGCCGTGGGAGGATGGCACAACAGTTTTTCATCTTTACTCCATGGTACACATCCTAATATATGGAGATTTATAAACGCTTTGAAGAAAGAAGACAACTTGAATATGTTAAAAATTGAACGGTTTATAGCTGGCAATGTACCGCCGCGTAAAAAGGTGTATAAAGACATTGCAAAATGGATCAAAATAATAGTTTCTCAGTACGGGCATAGGCCAACTTTAGAGTATTTGCGAGGAATTGCCCACAACTTTCAGCTGCGTGTATAAGTTAGGCGTATTACTGTACAATAGTTATGTAAAAAGGAAAAAAATAAATAAAAATAAAAAAAAATCGAAATGACTAATTTTTTTTTTTTTTATCCGAATTATTTGAAGTTTCTGATGTACTTCCGGTTTTACCGCTGATATACAGGCTGAGTCAAGCTATACGACTTTTTTTTTAATGAGTTTATTATTAGGATATTGTTAACTATTTTTGGTATCCGTATGTTTAGAAGGGCGTAGTCAGATTTTTGATTCGATGTCAAATGTCAAAGTAGCGATTTTCAATTGTCTATTTTTAAATGGAACGGTACACTTTTTTTTTGCTTAAACGAAGCTGTAAGATGTTCTTAATATGATCCTAATTTATTTTCACACCATTTTTAAACACTATGAAAATACAAAAACACAAAAACTTTTAAACACGCCAGCAACTCTCTGTGTGAAGGGAAGTTTATTTTTAGGCGCGTCCATTTGTCGTGCGTCCTATTGGCCCACGTCCTAATGTCGCCTGCGTCCTTTTATCGCTCGCGTCCTTTTTCCGTGCGTCCAAATTTCCGCGTCCTATTGTCGCGCGTCCAAATTTCCGCGTCCTTTTGTCGTATGTTCTGAGCGCAGAATTTGGAATTTGGTTAAAAAATTCGAACAAACTGGATCGGCAACTAACATCAAAACACCTCAGCATGTTCGTGCAGGTCGCTCTGACGAGCATATTGCTATGGTTCGTGAAAGTGTGGCCGAGGAACCGGGGACGTCGTCGATCGCAACAATTGGGTCTTTCCTATTCCACTACACAGCGAATTTTGACTAAAGACTTGCATTTACACGCTTACAAGATCCAAATAACACAAGATTTAAAGCCTAGAGACCATCAACAGCGTCGTGAGTTTGCCGAATGGATGCGTGAACAAGGAAGAGATTTTTCAAGAAAAATAATGTTTACTGATGAGGCGCATTTTCACCTCAATGGGTTTGTAAACAAGCAGAATTGCCGAATTTGGGGCTTGGAAAATCCAAAAGAGATTTACGAGAAGCAAAGAGTGACTGTTTGGTGTGGCTTGTGGTCTGAAGGCGTAATTGGCCCGTGTTTTTTTGAAGACGATGAGGAAACCGTTGTCACAGTTAATGCCGTTCGCTATCGCAGCATGTTAACAAACTTTTTGTGGAATCAAATGGAAGATATGGACATCCAAGATCTCTGGTTTCAACAAGACGGTGCTACCAGTCACACAGCAGCAGAAACAATTGCTCTACTGCGCACAAAACTTCCAGGCCGCGTCATTTCACGAAATGGCGACATAAATTGGCCCCCGAGATCATGCGATATAACACCTCTAGACTTCTTTCTTTGGGGTTACTTGAAGAGTCAAGTTTACGAAAATAAACCGAACACGATTGCAGAGCTGAAACAGGAAATACGACGCAAAATAGCCGACATAGAGACTGCGTTGTGCCACCGTGTTATCGAAAATTATGATACGCGCATTACGTCATGCTACAGCTAAGGGATTCTAATTCACCCGATATATAGCGTGTCGAGTGAATCCGCCATGTTTTCGAGTTGTCGGAATTCTAATTCAAACTCGATCGAGAACGAGTGGGTCTACGATTGTCTACGTCTGTCAATTTTACGCGGGACCTTGCTAGGTACCGAATACGCCATTTAACAGTTTCATCTCCCTCTATTTATGTATACCGTCTCTTTTTAGGACGAAGTTGTCGGCACAGCTTACAAAAGGGATTATCGGTGTACGCGGTAAATTTTTAAATTTGTATTGGATGCAATAAATCATCTGGGAGCAAAATGTTTGGAAAATTCCACAATTTTTACCTCGTTTCTACCATTTCTTTGTTAGCTTCTCGAGAAGTCGGTAAAGTGTTCCGCTATTTTATAAAACTTTTAAGCAATATAAGTACAGCAATCAGATTTTATTCTAGACAAGAAATACTACTGTAATTAAATACTGCCCATAAAACTATTTGAAAAAATACAGGCTTAATTTTCATCCAATTAATTCATTAATCTCTAAATTTTTGTAATTATTTAAAACATTTTTTATACATGTTGTAGTGTAGCTGCGAGAGAAGGATGCAAAATCATATACATGTTAAAAAGCACATGTAGGCTCTCCTAATTAACATATCATCTTAATTCTTTCGTCGGGTTTTTATACATTTTTTTAAATTATAATTCTAATATTGTTCATAAAAATTTTGCTGCTGGGTAGTTTTACAGTAAACATTTTCAAAAATAAGTCTATTCTTAACCAGTTGATATATTAATTAATTTTACTTTTATCATAATAATAATTCTAACAAATGTCTTTTAAATAATTAATTGCATCGTCTGGTATAAATAATAAACTTCATCATATGCACATTTCAGGGCTACCTTTAAAGTGCGAGATGTACATTGGGAAATCATTTTCAATTTCTTTTCCGCACACAAAGAATTAATAACCGGACGGCTAAACCATGTGACCGGCCGCGAACAGTTTAAAATATTGTGGAACGATTTAACGATGCAATTGAATGCGGCCGGTTTAGAAGAAAAACCAACAGAAAAATGGCAAAAAGTGAGTAGTACTTATAGCAGATAAAAAGCTATTTATTTTATTATGAAACCAGTATTCATATTAATAATGAAATCATTATTTTAGACATGGTCAGACTATAAATGCTCCCTCAAGAAGAAAGCTGCAGAAATTAACCGTTCCAGGGTAGCTACTGGGGGTGGTCCTGAAGTTGACAAAAAATTAAGCCAACTTGGGGTAAATTTTCTGGAGCTACTTGGGGAGTCCTTTTATAAAGGAAGTGGGGTAAAAGAACATGGTGTAAGTATTTATAAATAAGTAGTAGAAATTTGTGGATAATGGTTTATATTATCGATCTTTGGTTAATAGTTTGTATTTCATATCCTACTATTATTTACAGTTACCAACACTACCACGAACGTCCGAAGAAGTAACGAGTGAGCCAGGCACCTCAGGCTCCAAAAGAATGAAGTTAGACAGTGAGCAACAGGTAATCGTGCAAGATCACGATTACCTGGCGTTCACCCCTGTAAATAAAAAAAAAAGAAAAGAAGGACGAATACCATAACATGTATAAAGAAACATTAGACGTTTTAAAGGAAATTAACAATAATTTGCTCAATATTAGTAACAGCATGAGCGAGTCAGCTCAGGCTGCTTCAAATGTTAGTAACAACATGAACAAGTTAGTTGATGCTGTTGCTACGCTAGCACAAAATAGCGCTGTTACAAATAGCAATATTGCAGCCTTAACTGCTGCAGTTGTTACCAAGACAGCAACAAATTTATAATTTCTTTTTGTATTCTTTTAAATTTATAGAAATATTTGTAAATAGCCTATATAGTTTAGTCATTAATTAAGAGTGTGGATGTGGTATGAATGTAGTAATAATGAATGTCTGCAAGAATAATAAAATTAACATGTAAATATAAATTGAGCAAATTAAAATATAATCCGTACTTCGGTGTTTTATTTACGTTTACAACATATCAAGTGTATTAATGTTACATACATTATTAATTTCACTATATTCAGCTTAACAAAATAAATTGATTTACAAGTTATGAAAAATATTTAAATTATGGTGTTAAATAAAATTTATTCATATAGTTTCCAATTACAATTCAAACAAGTTTAATATTAGTACAGAAACAAATCGACTACAAAAGATTTGAAAATGCTACTGAAAAATAAATTATTTGTAGCATTTCCGCAGGAAAATATTCATATTTCTGTATTAAACTGAAATCTTTGTGTAAACATAAAACAACATTTAACCTTCGGATGACCAAGATGGGGTCAAAAGTGACCCCAGACCTAGTTTTTTGCGTGTCATTAAGTGAGTTTGTTTGCAAATTTCTCTGTGAATTTTTTATTTGAGTTTCTCAAAGCTTGAAATGATGTAGTGTATTTAGTTTTATAATAAAACATATTACAACAAATTTATTATAATTTTCTCGCTGGGGGTCAAATCTGACGCCATCTTGGGCACTTGGTTCATGAATTTGTAATATCTTTTCAGTCGCGTTTGCTCGTTGTTTATCGGGAATAACCCTCTAGTGCGACGTTCTACAGTGCCCCCGCTTACATCAGTTGCTAATAAGTTATTACCGCGTGTGCATAACAATAATATTATTAGTCATGTCAAGAAGATTTTTGACGCAAGCTGAGCTTGAACAAGAAGCAGATAATGCCTGCCTTGATGACTTTGATGGGGGTGATTTACCTAGCGAAGATGAAGACCAAGTTTTCGAGGAAATTGATAGTGACGTTGACAGTGATGTGTCGGACAATGAAGCGGAACCTGAAGAAAATGGCAGTGTTATTGTTTCTCGAGACGGCAGCAATTGGTTTACGCAACCAAAACGTGGCAGCAAACGTCGTTCCGCAAATATTATAACAACGAAACCTGGTTTGACAGACATTAGTAAAAATATTGAAAAGCCGTTAGATGCTTTCAATTTACTTATCTCTAAAGATATTATCGATATTTTGATACTAGAAACTAATAGAAAAGCGGAATTTGTATATAACAACAAAGGCAAGCAATGGAAAAAGGTCGATGCAACAGAAATAAATGCATTCATGGGACTTGTTCTACTGGGAGGAGCTTGTCGCGGAAGATGGGAACCAATTAGAGAATTGTGGGAAACTGATAACTGTGCATTTCAAAGACCAATTTTCACTGCCACAATGCCAAGAACAAGATTTGAAGAAATAATAAGATTTATCAGATTTGACAATTTCGAAACTAGACAAGAGAGACGACTGGAAAGTAAATTTGCTCCAATTCAAGAATTGTTTGATATTTTTGTCGAGAATTGTAAGAAAAGTTACAATCCCAGTCCTGATTTGTGTGTTGACGAACAGTTAGTACCATTTCGCGGCCGGTGTCCCTTTAGAGTATAGGATAGGAAGTCCAAACCAGATAAATATGGTATAAAAATTTGGACTGCATGTGACGAAGACAATTATTATGCTTGTAATATGCAAGTTTATACAGGAATGATTGATAATGTTCCTGAAAAGGAACAAGGAAGGCGCGTTGTAAAGGATTTGGTTTGCTATCTGGGCCAAGGATATGGAATTACTACGGATAATTTCTTTAGATCTTTACGATTAGCGGAAGATTTACTTGGAGAAAAGAAGACGTTATTAGGTACTGTGAGACTGAATCGTCGTGAGATTCCGAAAGAAATGTTACCAAATAGGAACAAGGAACTGCACTCCAGCATGTTTTTGTTTGGAAACCAAGTAACAATGACTTCGTATGTTCCCAAAAAGAATCGCGGTGTGGTACTTCTTTCAACACAACACGATGATGCTGCAGTTGCAGGTGAAGAAGATGCATTCAAGCCCAGGATAATACTGGATTACAACCACAGGAAAGGAGCAGTTGACACGTTGGATAAGATGGTCAAAGAATATGCCTGTAATAGAAGCACTAATAGATGGCCACTTGTGATATTTATGAATTGTCTAGATGTTGCAGCAATCAACTCTTACGTTTTATATACCAGTAACTATCCAGACTATGCAAAAGGAAAAACTTGTTCAAGGCGGCTCTTTCTGAAACAACTAGGACTAGAATTAGTATTGCCCCTAGTACAAAGGCGCGTTGAGAAAGGGTTTCATGGAGTACAGAAAAGTGTTCAAACTGCCATAGGTGCAGTAATTGACATTCCGCAAATGACAAATGTTGCTGTGCCCAAACACGGTCAAAAAAGGGGAAGATGCAAGTTATGTCCCCGAGAAAACGACAGAAAACATTCACAAAAATGCGATGATTGTAATTTTTTTATTTGCAAGGATCATCTAAAAACTAAAGTAACCAAAGCGTGTCAACAATGTTCTAAGTGATAATTAACGTATTCATTTGTCTTTATTTAAGCAAAAAAATTAAGAATATGAGTTACCGTTTAGTTTCTGATAATGTATACCTTTAGCTTGTTGGAAATTTATTAGTAGCTAAAATTTCCACGTTTAAGTGCTGTAATACTATATTTTGTTGATAATAAAAGATCTAAAAGTCGCCAATTTTATTATTAGAGTAATATCTATCATTAAAAAATAAAAAAGTCGTTTAGATATTTAAAAAATATTGGGGTCAAATTTGACCCCATCTTGGGCACTACTGCCAGAAAAAACATCTTGGGCATCCGAAGGTTAATCATCCTAATATAAAGAATACATTAATAGTAATATAACAAAATAACAAGCAATATTAATATGAACAGTATGGCAATATCAGATCATCAGCAAAACGAGTATTGAGAAAAGTATCGGTTGATCAGCGCACTATAATTTGAATTTGACAGTTCGTAAAACAATAGTAGATTATTCTACAAGTAAAGAAAAGTGGTAGTTTTCTAGCGAGTGGAAAATGTTTGATTCGCGAGCGTTAGCGAGTGACTTAAAATTTCCACGAGCTGGAAAACCACTTTTCTTACGCGTTGAATACGCTATTTTTTTGTGTAAGTACTAAAAGTTCGAATTTTCTAGACAAATTTGTTAAATTTATCAAGGTTATGTTTGTACGGAAACATAGCAACTACAACACGTACATAGTAACAAGTAAACAAACAGACTGTGTTGCTAAGAAAGAAATAAAGTGTTGGTTGCTAACGAGTAAAGTGTTGCTAAGGAGTGAAGTGTTGGTTGCTAACGAACAGAGTGTTGCTAATGAGTAAGGTGTTGCTAATGAGTAAAATGCCACTTTAATCTACTATTTTCTACATGGTAAAATGGCCGTTTTCCATTAAGTACACAAAAAAATATTTAATATTAAACTAAGACTAAGACATGCCTAAAAAATAAATAACCTACTAGATGTGAAATTCATTTGTTCACCTGTTATTTATGCAATAAAAGGTAAAAGTGATACAAAAAAGGCAGACACACCATATAATTAACTTATAAAAAGTATCTATTTACAATAGACTGCCGAACCCGGCGTCCTTCATTTAATAAGTTACCAGGTTCCATGTTACGATTATCGGGAATATTATTTTCCGGCAGCGGTTGTAAAGCGTCTCCCACCAATGGGACATTATCATTAATACACATGTTATGCAAAACATGCACATGTATTAACTAGGATCCCGACAAATTGGGGAGAATATCTTGCCGTTCTTTCCTTTAAAAGACACCTGAAACGCATTTTTAAAAGACCATTGCACCGCTCGATACAATTTCTGGCCCTAATATGGGCAAAATTATATCGTGCTTCAGGAGTTCCTTCGCCTGGATTTAAAAATGGTGTCATTAAGTATGGTTCTAAAGGATACCCGGAATCCCCAATCAACCAGGATCCTCGTTCTCCATTTGCAAACAGTCTATCCATGAAAACTTTTATTTGAGATTGACTCCAAATAAAAGAATCATGGGTAGATCCTGGAAAATTTGCATTGCAATTTAAAATCCGCAAATCTGAATCACAAATTAACTGTACATTAACCGAATGGTAACCCTTTCGATTAATGTAATTATGTTCTTCAGTTTGCGGTTTTAAAATTGCAACATGTGTACAATCGATCGCCCCAACCACTCCCGGAAAATTATATTCCCTCATAAAAGTCTCTTTTTTTCGCCCAATGTCGGCTCTGGTTGTTGGGAAAACAATATACTCAGGTGCTAGAAAATTATCAACCGCGGCTGTCACTTCATGAATGCACCTACAATAAAATAACATAAGATTCTTAAAACACATAACAAATTGTTACAGATAAATTACCTATGAACAGCTGTTTGACTTAAGCCCAAATGGTAATCTTCACCAACGCTGCGTTGATAACAACCTGTCGCATAGAATCGCAAAGCTGTTAAGACTTTTGTTTCAGTTGTTATGCCATTTTTATACGTGCGTTGGGTAAGATGTGGATTAAGGATCTGTATTAAATTGCGAACCATTTGCTTGTTTAGTCTGAATAATTCGATGAACCGGCTATCAGGTAAAGCAAATGGGTCACTGTTTAATCGCAGAATTCTTCTTCGTATTCTTAATTGCTGATTACCACGTCGTTCAACTTCAGCTCTTTGTCGTCTAATTTCATTAAATATTGGCAACATGGCTATAAACATTAATAGGTTATATTTATCCATAACAAAATTACGATACATTTTAATAAAAGTAAGTTAACCAAAAAACTCAAAACCTTACTGCTACATACTATACTATTTACTGTATGCAGTAAATTTTTAATTATGAATAACCATTTGTAAGATTTCGGAATGTGGAATAATTATGTGAAAGTTTTAATTTGCGTTAAATATAAACAAAAACGCAGTAAATGAGTGGCATTACTTTAAGTTTGTTATAGACCGGAATTAGTCATTATATATAAAAGGAATAATTTCCTATAATATTTACTTACCTATTTTAAAGAAATTGTTATTTAATAAGTGAATTACAATACAGCGGATTACTTTTTCAAATAACAACACTAGTAAACGTCTACGACTGCTACAAGACGAAATGCATCACGGGAAAAATTAACCTTCAACACGGGTATATCATCAGCGTAGACAAATTGCAACTCGAAGTTCATTTAGAATCGCTTCTACCCGCAATATCGAGATCGACTGAGTCTCGTAGCCCATCGTCGAGTCGGCGCGCATCGAGCAATCAGAGAACCACTACAGGAGCCGAGGCGGCCATTTAAATGATATAATCTTCCATAAATAATTGTAATGAATTGAACCAAAATACTAAATTAAAAAAACATTGTTTTTCTAATCTTCGCGGTTTTAATTTAATATTTTCATGTGTAAATCAAAACTGAATAACCCTTTACTAATATAATGGCACCTTTATAAGCTTATCTTGAAATATATGCATATGTGTCCTCTTTTCAGATACATACGATATACCATCCACAAGCAGAGCTTTTGATTGCTATCATAATATGCAACTACGTCCTGTTCATGACGCCAAGGATTTGAGAAGCAATAACGGTATGAATTTATTAATACTTGATCTTTAGAGCGACTGTAACTGTAAAATTTTAGCTTCAGGTCTCGACGATTCCCTATGTGACGAAGATATAACCTCGGGTAGCGAGTATTGCCCTGAAATGAATGAACAATACTTCAGCGACTCGTCTGAGGAATCTTTTAATGGTGAAGATGAGGAAATGTCAGAATTAGAGAAGGATGATGTAAAAAAACCTGAAAAGCTTCCACATGATGTTACCGCTGACGCCGTAGGTCCGACAGAGACACGTGATCAAATTTTCGAGACAAAAAGAGAAACTGTTAAAAAGAAATTTTTTCAGTTACAAGAAAAAGTTTCGAGAAAACGACCTAAAGAACCAAATCAGTGGAAAAAAAGAAATCCGCGATCGCAGAAGACGGGAAAACTAATGCCAAAAAAAGAAATAGTTCCCGGACTTTTGTGTAAAAACAAATGCCGACTTAAATGTAATGAGAAGTTTAACTTGGAAGCTAGAAAATCTATTCTGGACAAGTATTATAGTTTGGATATCAACGCAAAAAATGCGCTGTTATTTAAAAGCGTAAACATACAACCAGTTGCGCGACACCGAAAAAACACAAAAAATCCAAAAACGCATTCATTTACGTATTCATTAACTTTTAACCAGAAATCTGAGATCATTTGTCGAGATGCTTTATGTTCATTATTTCAGTTTAGCCGCAAAAAAATTGAAGTTATTCAAAATAAGCTTAAAAAAGGCCAGTGTGCTCCCACGCCTGATAAAAGAGGTCGTCACTGTAATCGGCCTCATTTAGTTACTGAAGATATAATTACGTGCGTCATTAACCATATAAAAAGTTTCCCTGCTGAGGAATCTCACTATTCCCGAAACAGGAATGTTCATAGACAGTACCTTTCACCTCTACTTAATATTAGTCAAATGTACAAATTATATATTCAGGAATGTAGAGACAAAAATCTTGAGGAACGGTTCATGATAAAACTGTCGTCGTATACTAAAATATTCTCTACTAGATTTAATTTATCCTTTGGTCATCCCAAGAGCGATACTTGTAGTATTTGCGACGCAGGAAAAAATACCGATGAACACACCGAAAACTACAGACGAGCATTTGAGTTACAAAAAAGAGACAGAGTAAAACCTTCACTAAACCCTAAAGCTTGTTATCTAACCATAGACCTACAGCAAACAATGCCATTGCCCAAGCTGTCAACAAGCAAGGCTTTTTATTTGCGGCAAATGTGGTTGTACAATTTTGGAATCCACTGTATTACTTCTACTGAATCTAAACCCTACTTTTTCAATTGGACTGAAAATGTGGCAAACCGGGGAAGTCTTGAAATAGTAAGTTGCATGTACAGATTTTGTCAGTTGCTTAAGGAAACGCATAAAGATGTAAATCACCTTATCTTTTGGTCTGACTCATGTACAGGCCAAAACAAAAATTTTAACGTGATCTGCCTTTACCACCTTTTAATTTTTACTGGAACTTTTGATGTGGTTGAGCATAAATTTCCAGAAGTTGGACATAGTTATCTAGATTCTGACAGAAATTTTGGAAGAATCGAGAAACAACTGAGAAAACATCAAAATATTTATGTTCCTAAACAGTATTATGACATTATCAAATCTGCGAGCACAAGAAATTGTATTACTGTTAATATGGAAAATTACTTTTGTAATTCCGAAGAAATATCAGGACGTATGCATTTGTTTAATAGAAAAACTAATGTACTAGGACAAACAGTCCATTTTAGAGACAATGTGAAGTGGATAAAAGTTGATGAGTTTGGAAGCTATTTCTACAAAGAAAGTTTGGATGAATGTACACCATTTCATAAAGTAGAGTTATATACAAAAGGCAAAAGAATGCTAAATCAGAAAGAAGACAAAATTGTTTTAAACAGAATAAAGGAGAAAAGAGGTGGACTAACTTTTGAAAAAATAGAGAACCTACGGGAGCAGCTAACTTATGTGAAGGAAGAATATCAATGGTTTTACGAAAATATTCTTGCGGAAAATGAAAACAAACCTAAAAAGAAGAGAAAAACAAAATAAAATAATAAAATGAGTTGGAGTTGATGTATAACTTTGAAATAAAAATTTTTTATCCAATTCAGTTACGAAATGTCAACATTTCGACATTGATTTTAGTTGTGAAAAGTGGTTCATTTTGTAACTAGTTACAAAATATGCTCCCATTTTGTAACTAATTACAAAAAGATGATTTGAGTTGCGAAAAGTGGTTCATTTTGTAACTAGATACAAAATATGCTCCCATTTTATCACTCCCATTTTATCACTCCCATTTTATCACGATGACCCAACTCCTTTTTTAAGAAGATGTGGCATTTACATTTTGTTATCTGAATTGGATAAAATCTTGTATGAAACACGTTGCAAAACATGTCTTTTTATCACATGGCGTGTTGTTCATCTCGGCTTTGCCTCGACGAACAATTTCACGACTGGTGATAAAAAGTCCATCATTTTGCAACTCGTTGCATAAATAGCTATTTATATGTACATAACACTTTTATTTAGTTAGTTTCTGAGTTTATTTTAGTGGATAAAGGTGTCATGAACATATAAGGGCTATTTTTTTTACAAAATAATAAATTACATTGCTAATATTAGATGGACCAGTCAACTAAATGCTATTAAAAAAATATTACCAAACGAAATATTAACAATCAAAAGAAACGAAAAAGTTTCCATTAAAAATGTTTAAATCAATTTTTCTCAGTTAAAAATTTTTGCGACATGACACCTTTATCCACTCGTGTCTTCAATTGTTTGGTTCCTGAAATAGTTGATTCGCGCAAACCTAGAAACGCGAGCTTCCGGTTTCAGGTTCATAAGTAGCTGCAGAAGGTGCACCCAACGCTCATCATTTCCCAACATCCCCGAGGGTTATCTACTAGATGCAACGTGGGATTCTACAGGGGGACTCCCTCCCCCCAGGGCTGAATTTCCAAATAGGCCATGTAGGCCCAGGCCTACAGCGGCAAAATAATGAGGGCGGCAGAAAATGAGGCCAGTAAAATAGTTTTTAGAAATATTACAAACAGAAAATGTTAATGCAGTAAAAACCCTTCACTCAACGGTAAAAGCGTCAATCAACGGTAAAAGGTAATAAATACATAGGTATTGTCAACTTGGGTTCTACTGTTCTGCGATTCTCGAAAGGACGGCGCACTTCCGATAAGGAATGACCGAAAGAACTCAGCCCGAAGATTAAGTAAGGGTGCGATGACGCGCGGGTGTAGGGCGAAGGGAAGGCACAACACGTGCGACGTGCAAAGCAAACAACAATTGAGTGATTACTCATATGTGTTTCAGTGTTTGTAATAATACATATAGTTGCTTGGAATTTGTATAAGATAAGAACATAAAGTGGAAGTGTATTGTGGATTGATCATTTTAATTGCCGTTGATTTGCGTATTTGTAATCAGTAATCATCAAATAAAAACAAATTGAGACCTGCACTGTAAATAGGATTTAAAGAAATATATCAACTCTTTCGAAAACCCTAAATTACACAATTTATTTATTTAAATGTGTATTAGTAGCCACTGCTAAAATAACTGTCTCATATGAAAACTGAGTGACGGAAGGAAACGATTAAGTGGTTGGCAATACCAACTACAGGCTAAAAAGAAGCAAGCAAGGGAAGAAAGAGTCATGTAAGTGGATGAACACAGAAAATCTGGGGGCTGTTTATTCAAATATGGAAATTGGAGTCAGAATGCTGCTGTCCACTGCTGTGACCAATTGCTCTGCAGAAAGATCTTTTTATGCCTTAGAATTTCGTGAAAATTAGATTAATTCACTAAATCAATAGCGGACAATCTGAAAATAATATCAAAACCGAACGTCAGGCCCCAATAAAGTTGATATTAATGAATTAATTAATTCGACCATCGTATCTGAGATACTAGTTCGACTTCACGCCCCTCGGAGTTGTCCTATCAAGAAAATTTGGTTTTCAATAATACACTCAGTCAATAGCGGAGAATCTGAAAATAATATCAAAACAAAACGTCATGCCTCACCTTATGTATTTTGGAAACAGCATCCTCGTAAGGTTCAACGTCTTAATAACAAGCCGTTTCTAGATATGCCTATCAGCTGTCAACAGGTTATATCAAGCGGGCTAATGCAGCAATTCGTAATGCGATATCGACTGTTTGGGCACCCCTGCCTTAAGGTACTGAAGCAATTACTTATTCGAGTTTAGTCTGATGTTTACTTTTTTCAGATAAACTTCGTAACAGTTGCTCATTTTAATTTCATTTTCACTTTCTGTTATTTTCTACCTGTCATTGTTTCCATTGACAGATGACTGAATTCTGATGAATTTAAACTACAGGGCAGTGCTGCCAGATCTCAGGATTCAGCAACCCTATGATTAAAAAATAAATTTCCTCCTAGATCTGATATTCTACACAGCCTAAAGTACAGCACGACCACAATAAAATGAAATGTAGCATTTTTCGTACACACATTGTTTTTATTTTCGTGTTTAGAATAATCTTTAATTTTATGTGGATTATATGCCGCAAAAGCAGAAACCGTTCGTTCTCAGGCTGTTTATTTGTCGGTTCGGTATTTTTGGCAAAGTTAATAATAAAATACTTTCAAATTTTATTAGGTTTACGTGCCACAGAAGAATAAACAGAGTTCGCCCTCAGGCTCTCAATTTGTGGGTTTAGTATTTATCTGCAGAAACAAAATTTTCAAGAAGCATTTAGTTTTACTGTTTTTTTCGCTTAACGTAAACGTAATATTTTTAGTATTTATAGTAGGTAAGGGCGGTTTGCACAAACATGATTCGACGGGGTCGTCAAATTAATCATTCGGCAAAGTGAAAAAAAAATCGCATCAAAATTCAAATGCATATGGCGAATAACAAATTAGTAAACAAAAAATGATGCTCTTTTATCAACTTTGATCATTCGTAAACTTTAATTGTGCTTGTGCTATAATACTTTGGTTTTTTGATCTATAGTGTGTTAATTTTTTGATTGTGAATGCAACTTCCAAGGTATTTTGGTTATTTATTTCTAATTATCCAAAATTACAGTTTGGTCGTCCAGATGTAGGCTCGAATTCAGAGACGCATCTCAAACTCATCTCATCCTCAACTTAAGTTACACTCACTCGAGATGAGGCGTTCCTCGACTCTCGCTTATCTCATATTTCGCATTCAGAAACGTTCAAGGTTGAGTCACTTACTCAAGTTACCCTTAAGTGGAGATTAGAGTTGCCGGCTTGTGAACGAACCGCAAAACGCCTGTGGCGTCATGAAACGTCACAAACTGATGACGTTTTTCTTAGAAATTCTCAGCGGGAAACCTTTAAAAATTTCAAACGAGGTGCAGTTTCCACCAGAATCCAGAAACAAAGCCTTGCCTCTGGTTTCCACGTGCGTGTTTAGTCGTTCAGTGCAGTTTAAGGTTCAAGTGCAGTTCAATTTATAAAATCGATCGTCAAATATGGATCGCAAATTTTTTAGCGGCGAAGAGAAAATCCATTTAAAAGAACTGGTGCAAAAATATAAAGACATTGTGGAATGCAAAAGAATAGATTGCGTGAGTGTGTCCGCAAATAAAAAACACGTGGCTTAAAATAACAAAAGAATTTAACGGCGTCCTGGAAAATTCACGTGTAAGCATTTATTGTTTAAAATTTATATTTAATTGAATTAAAAATAATTATCTATTATCCTTTTTAGCGATCCACAGAACCGTTCAGAAAATGCTGGGATAATATGAAATCCAGAAGGAAGAAAGAGCTATCGGAAGAAAAACGGCAAAGATTTAAAACTGGAGGTGGTGCTTATACACCACCAAAAGTTTTAATTGAAGACGATGTCGACGACGTATTAAATGTTGTCGACATCGAACTTAAGGATGTTATCGACAGTGATGCCGTTGATCAACTGCCGTTGCACCTGACACACCAGACATACAGCCCCAAGCAGCAGCTCCTTCAACACCAACAGAAGCAAAGCAATATAAGGCGAAGGGAAAACTTTCGGCTTATACCTCAAGAAGCACAGCAATCGAGCAGGAGCTGCAGGTCAGACTGCATCGAAATCAAGTGCTGGAGGAGCAGGAGAGAGAGCTGCATGTTCTACTACTCGAAGAACAACAGCTGCGGGTCGAAGAGCAAAGAATAAAAGTTGCCATAGCCGAAGAACAGCTACGGCAAGAACAATTAAAAACAAAAAAACTTGACCATTTAAATTTATAATTTATATTTAATAAATAATTTCGATTTAATAAATAATTTTATTCAATTTTGCCGTATAAACTGACGTTTATTTGTTTCTGGCCTGCCCATAAAAGTTGATGTTTTATAAACAATCGTTTAAAATTTTTATTCCGCTAGCGATTTAAAATTTTTATTCCGCTAGCGCTTTAAAAATGTCAAATCGCTTTAATAATGTCAAGTAAATGTCAAAATTGAATAAACAGTTGTATTACACTTGCGGATTAAATTAATGTATTAACTCGCGGTATTAACGCGCTTGCGGCTACCGCCGCTCGCGCGTATAAACGTACCGCTCATTAAACATTAATTTAATCCGCATGTATAATAAATAACTATAAAATTTCTTAATAGTTTCATTAATGTTAGCAGTAATATTATATATAAAGGTAAGTTACAGTTCAAACTCGACATTTGTCAGAAACCATGTTGTAGTTTACTATTGTTAAACACCAAAAAAAGTATAAAAAACTTGTTTCATAAGGCAAAGCACCAGGTTTTCCAGAGTTTGACTTGTGCGATAAAAGCTTGCCTTATAAAACTTGTTTTTTAATATACTATACAGATTGTGATTTACAAAAATATTAGCAATTACTACTAGTATAGTCCAGTCAATAAAGGGATTGTAGAATGCATGGAGGGTGTCACAATTTTTGACTTCAGGGCTTTGTTTGGAGTCGTTAGAAGGTAAACATACTAAAAGTCCCCGGACATAGGTGGTGAGCGGGGTGCAGGGGGGGACTGAGAAGGTCTCTTTTTTTGTTTTTTGCTTATATCTAGAAGATATTTATTGGGTTTAATCTTTGTTTAATAAGTTATTATTGTTAATGTACCTATAACTAAAACCAAGTAAAAACGGAAAATTGATCACAGAATTGTTAACCTAGGCATATTATTATGGTATTTATCGTAAATTTGATTCATTATACTATTACAGAATGAACAGTCGAGCAAGCCGAATGGTATTAATGGCTCTCGAGTCCCATAAAAAATCACCATTTTCCGTCGAAAACATCAAAAGCCAAGAAAAATGCTCCGTGTCTAACATGCCAATTCAATTTGCTGATGGCCTTATTTTAGAAAATAGTGAAAATCATAGCAAGATTCCTGAAGTTAGGACAGCACAAAGTGTCGAAGTTTTCGAAATCAATCCCTGTTCTGAAGACACTAACGAAGGGGAACTCACATCCATCCTACTTACGGGCAACAACAATTTTAATTTCGAATTAATACATGAAAACGTGGGGCCGTTTGAAATAGAAAACAATAATGATCCTGGGAAAGAAATAGAAGACGATATGGACGAAGAATACGTAATGACATCTGGTGAAGAATCATCTTCCACATCAGAAGAAGAACCGGAAGAAAATGCGCCGGAACAAGCAGAAAATGAACAGGTGGTCAATGCGGAAGCTGCAGGTACTCAAAATGCATTGAAAGAAGCAGAAGGTGAAGCGGTGGAAGTAGATGAGCAAGGAACAGGGTCTCAAAATCTAAAAAGAAAACGAACACACAAGCGTTTTGTAAATAGGTCTCAATGGAAGCGCATCAATAATAAATACAAGCGGATGAAAGGACAGGCTTATACGGGTTATACGAGATCAAAAGACAAAGTATGGAAAAACGATACACAGAGAGAAGCAAGGATTATGGGCAAAAGATGCAACGGAAAGCACGCCAAAATTTATGAATGCAGCAAGTTTACTGATAACGTCAGAAGCGTAAATTTTCAAAATTTTGGAGTGAAATGACCTGGGAACAAAAACAAATCTTTGTTGTGAATCATGTGGATATTTCGAAACCAACTCGGCGACGCACGGAAAATCAAGAAACCCAAAAAAGCTCAACATTTAAATATTTTTTTAATGATGGAACCAACAAAATGAGAGTATGTAAGAACATGTTTCTTAGTACTCTTAGTCTAAGCGAATGGTTAGTTCGGTCATGGTGCCAAAAGAGTACTTGTGGTACTTTACCATCAGCTGAGGTTTTGAAGACGCGTAGATCTGCTAATCGTGAAGCTAACGGCACAATATTATTAAACGTCGAACAACGAAAGTTTCTTGAAACATGGCTAGATAACTTGCCAAAACTACCATCCCATTATGCAAGGCGAGACACTAACAAACAATATATTGAAGACAGTTTCATAAAAAGTAAATCCGAACTTTACAGATTGTATAGATCTGATTGCACCGACGTGAAGCCACTAAGTTCTTTTACATTTGACGAAATTTTTGATAGAAAAAAACTTAGCGATTTTCCAGCCTAAAAAAGACCAATGTGACGTGTGCTGTGCCTACAAAGCAGGAAATTTTGAAACCGTCACTGAGGAGGATTATCAATGTCACATTGCAAATAAAGATCGAGCTAGAATCGAAAAACAAACAGATAAAGAAGCTAGCACTTTAGGCAATTGCAACATGGTAACCATGGACTTACAGGCTGTTCAATTATGCCCCAAGCTATATGCCTCAAAATTATATTTTAAAATGACATTAAGGGTTCACAACTTTACTATACAGGGTGTATGAAAAAAGCCGACAAATAGGCACACCATGGGAAGCAGCATTAAGAAGTAAGCAAAAAACTCTAGTCCCATTTTGCTGGTAACCCTCTAGTTATCGAGTAATTGATAGTCTTAAGTAGGATACTAATTTTTTTATTAGGGTGAATCATTATTAAATGACAATGACTGGTCATAGTTTAAGCAACAGGAAACACAACCAGTTAGCATTTTAGCACTTTCTACTTGGAGTTTGGCTATAATGTGTTTTCAATTAAAGCAAATTCTTTGATTCTGAAAGTTTTAGAAGGTTTTGCAACACTGCACTGTTTCTAAGTAACTACTGGAAAATTCGAATTTTCTTTTATTTAGATCAACATTGTCATTTTGATTTGTCAGCAATTGCTTGTCTGCTTTAATAATTTCGAAAATTGTCCGTTTGTTTCATTATTTTGTTGTGTTTTGGTTTAATATTTTGCGTTTTAGTGCAAAAGTTGTTATTTCGTTTAATTAGTACTGTGTTTTTGAAATATTGTATTATAGAATAAACACTTCAAGAATATGCAGATATGTATCTAATCTTAGGTGAGGCTGAAAATTTTCATGTAGCTGAACAACTGTACTCGCAACGTTACCCAAATAGAAGACATCCTAGATCTAATGTGATAAGAAGGTTAGATATAAGGTTACGGGAGACAGGAAGACTTTCACCTTATGCGACTTACAGAGGTCGCGGCCGACGTGTACTGGAGCCAGATGTGGAGGAAGAGGTACATACTGATTACCTTCGAAAATAATGCTGGATTAAGTACTCGTTCTGTAGCTCGTAGATTAAACCTTAATCACTCAACAGTACACCGCTTACTACAAGAAAATGATTTATACTCATATCATTATCAACAGGTACAAAGTTTACTACCAGAAGATTATCAGCGGAGAATGTGATTTTCTGAATGATTGCTTCATCAGCAAGAACAAAATCCCAGATTCATTCAAAATATCTTATGGACGGATCAAGCCACTTTTACTCGCAACGGGATTTTCAATATTCACAACATGCACCAATGGAGTTACGAGAACCCTCATGCTATTTATCAAACCCATCATCAGGTGCGATTTAGTGTAAACGTTTGGGCTGGAATACTCGGTGCTACATTAATAGGACCACATATTTTACCCCAACGTTTGACTGCAAACAATTTTGTGGAGTTTCTGACTAATAACTTGCCGGATTTATTAGAAGACATCCCTTTAGCAACCAGAGGGAGTATGTGGTTCCAAATGGATAGAGCACCAGCTCACTGGGGAATTCAAACAAGAAACTGGTTAAATGAGGAGTTCCCTGATAGATGGATTGGACGAAGTGGTCCGACAGAGTGGTGTGCAAGAAGTCCGAATTTAAGCTGTCTTGACTTCTACTTATGGGGAACTTTAAAAGAGCTTGTCTGCCAAGAAGATATAAACACAGAAGAGTAGCTGATAGAAAGAATGCAGCAAGCAGTCGCCACAATAAGAGAAAATAATATGTTACAGAACATGACTGGCGGCATCATTCGCCGAGTGAGAAGGTGTTGGAGGGGGTCATTTTGAACAGTTATTATAAATTGTTATCTAGTTTTGAATACAAAGTTGGTTTTTTAATTTATTATTTTTTAATTGTAAATAATAACATTGGTAAAATAAAAAAAAGTTGTGGCAACGTTGCCAAATTTAAAAAACTTTAATCGAAGATATTGTGGAAACTATGAGTTTGATGCCAAAATGGCTTTGAAGTTCTTGTTAGGTTTTTGATGTAGTTTCTCATGATGTGACGATTTGTCGGCTTTTTTCATACACCCTGTATATAATGTTGCTACTCGTCAGAGTACTAATTCCTGGTGGCATGAAGGAGAAGGTGGCGTGACTGCAACGCATTTTGCAAGCTGCATTATCGACTACTTATACTCACACTTTCAAAATAGTGACAAGTCCATTGTTCTATACTCTGATGGATGTGGGTATCAGAACAGGTGCACTGTTGTATCAAATGTCTTGCTGACTTTTGCTGTGAAAGAGCGAAAAACCATTGAGCAGAAGTATCTTTGCAAGGGACACACACAGATGGAGTGTGACACGGTACACAGTCTGATTGAGAGACGTTTGGACAGAAGAGACATTCATTTACCTGCAGAGTTTGTTTCTGTTACGAGGCGAGCAAGAGAGAAGCCATTTCCTCTAGATGCTAAGTATCTAACACATGATTTCTTCCAAAACTATGCCTCTCCAGAGTTTCAATGGTACAACTCCTTAAGACGACCAGGAAACTTCTATGTTACGGATATAAAATGCCTTAAATATATCCCCGAGGGGATTATATATTACAAGACCGATTTCGAATCAGAATACCTGCCACTAAGAAAAAATAAAACTTTACCAAATGTTATACCTACTTACCCGAAATTATACCGCACCAAACCCAAGATTTCTTTGGAAAAATATGAACATTTAATGGCTATAGCCCAGGTAATGGAACCGGACTACATTAATTTTTATAAGAATTTGGCGCATGAAACTTCCAAAAAGAAAGGACGGCAAACGGATCAAGATTAAAATTATATTTTTTTGTTTTAAGCAACATGTAATATTGTTTTTATTTCTTTAATTAATAAAATTTAAATTGAAGAAAAATAATTTCGTAAGCAGCAATACCCCTTACTTGTCAATCACTATAAGTGCAATACCTCGTAAGTGCTTGCATTTTATTAGAGGGCAAATAAATCTTAATTATGTCTTAGTAATTATATTTATTTCACAAAAATAAAACCAAAATTACATTTGTAGAAGTGTAGATTTTTAATTATGACAACTGGAAGGTTTTTTGCTCATACTGAAAACTATGGCGGTTTGCACTTACGAGCTATTGATTCTAGGTCATCGACATGTTATAGCTACCTCGTCCACGTACTAAACACCATCGGTATGTCCGAATTAATTATCTGTACTGGAAGAAGCTGGGGCAGAGCTGGCTACCTTTTGTATCTCGGAAGACTCGTCGTCGTAAGATTCTACCTCCTAGGGATAGGCGGTTTCTGGACATGCCTACCAGTAGTCAACATACTGTTATGAGGTGGTTATTGATCCAGAATGAAAATAGTAAAAAGATTTAAAAGAAGAACAGGAGAAAGGTGAAATTTTTTAAATGATAACTACCAATTTGCTGTTTATAATGTAAACTTCAGTTCAACGTACGAAAACAATTATAAATTTTATATTAGATGAGGAATATCACGAAATCCTTGACGCGTGCAAGAGCAGCTATAGACTTGGTGAAACTTATTTTAAAAAACATCAGTTTGGCATCAATTCTTCAGAAAAGGGATAAAGATATAGAAACGAAATTTAACAAAATGCGAGCCAACCCGATGACAGTCTTATTATTGAAGGCACTAAGAAAAATATATGGTAACGACCGTAAGAGGTTCATTGATGAGACAAACAAATTTCTAAAAAATACTTCAAGAACAATCACATATAAAATCGAGTGGAAAGCTTTAGTTGGTGAATTAATACCAGGGCATAAATTAACTAAGCAAAATTCCAATTGCCTGAAGAACCTGTTCAGAAACAAAACCTTCTTGAAAAACATAAGCAAATTTTTTGAAGAGCATGCTTTTTTGATAGTCTACAAATTCTTCCTGACTCAGTAAAAACGTGAGTACCGTTTATAAAATGTATCCTACATAAATATGCATTTACAGAATTGTAAACACATAGCTGGCTCACCCAATAGTTTGTTTCCCATTTGCGCAAATGAATTTTTAATTAATAAACAAATTGGAACTAGGATTGACGTTCATAGTACCTCTCTGAGTATATCTACACCTACACGTTGTCCCCTGAAAAACTACGGTACTTGTAGATCATGCGTAGGTGGTACTTTAGACACAAATTAACGTTACCGTTGAACATTGACAGACGTTTGAATTTAAACTTTAAACCGAAGTTTCCTGTTTTACATACTAGCTTCTAGCTTCTCATTTCTTTGTTGAAGGTGAAGATGTTGGTACGGCCCTAACCGCACTTGAAAAGTTAAGTGCGTTTGGGGCCGTGTCGTGTAAGTATTTAATTTTCACATTTAACAGTTATATAGATTTTAATAGATTTCACTTTCAAAGAGCATAATAAACAATTTTAAAAAAAGTTAGAATTTCACAATGTTGCATATTCACTGTTTTTGGAAGTACCCACGTGGTTTATTTCTAATGTTTAAAATTCACCAAATTGATAACGTCGAAACTAAATACCAGTCTAATTTAGTTGCATCGCCGCTAAATTTTGTAGCACCTAGATCTGTATGATGTGCTATCCGAACTGTTTTCTTTCATCGTAATGGTCTTACTTAGTCTATTGTTTTTTTCTTTCGGGATCATCCGGAAATCAATCGACAGAATTTCTTCGTCTTATTGCCTTTGCGATCAAGCGTGCTTATAAATTTTTTTTTCTCCTGTTTTCATAAATTTTTGCTGTTTTTTTACCACCGCCTTTGGGGTGACGCTACTTACGTCTCAACAGAGTGGTTTATATACTATTTTTTTCACTACTAGCACCTTTATTCCTTTTAATTAATCATTTTTACATAAATAAAAAATAAAATGACAGATGCGTATATTTATTTCTAAATATCCACAAAAATCAAATAGCCTTGCTTGAAAACAAGGGGAGAGGTTAATTTCAATTGGCATTTGGGCAAAACATATTTAAAATAGGCACCTGAGCGCAGAGCAATTGTTTCTATTATTAACCAGTAGTCAATAATAAAAAATTACTGACCACTAGGATAGAAAATCATCTTCTGGGCTCGAAAATAAGGTCAATAATGACATCTTCTAATACTAGTAGTGAAAAAAATATATTAATGACTACTACGTTGGAAAGAAATATTGATTCGTTTAAAGTTTATCAAATTGTAAAATGTCGCAACTTTTGTTTATATCGTAATTGTAAGTTATTTAGTTTTTTTTTTCTTTCAGGACCGTCCTAAAATCCATCGACATTCAAGTGTTCTGCATCGTTCTAAGTTATGCTTCTACGAGCAAGGTTGCCGACATTCTACGAAGAGACCTTTCTGATATTGGCATTTCTACCGAAATAACAGTTGATTTCCGTTTGCCGTTTTCTTTTCCACCTTCTTGATTTTATTCAGACTTATTGCCTGTGCGATCAAGGTTGGCGATATATAGTTTTGCTGCTACAGCTACCATTTGCCTTTTAGTTTTCTACCTTCCTGATATTAGTCATTTCTACCGTAATAACAGTTGATTGCTGTTTTCTTTTCTACCTTCATCATGGCTTGCCAAGTAAATTTTTACAAAGCTTTTTTTGAAGCTAATCCCTCAAAGCTGTTCAAACTTTGTAAAATTATTCGAAATAAGTATAGCTTCTGCAACTTAGCGAAAATGCATTCGGCCAACATTTACTACACGTTGGGATATAAAAGCAGTCCAACCTAAGCTACGTTAAATAAGTTAGTTGAAGCAATTTATGAGTTTGGTTTTGACATTTTGTTGGCTAAAGATCCGGTCATTTTGTCGCCGATGTTAACTATGGCCTTTCATTTCAAGTTTCATTCAACTTTTAAATGTAAAATCCGTCAATCCTACAATTTTCCCGTGCTAAAAAAACTTTAACAGACATTTTTGGGCAACCCCAAAATGAACAGTTAACTCGAAAAGTCAAAAATATGATTTCAAGCCGTCGATTCTTTAAAGTATATAAAAAACCCCTCAAATATTCATTTCGTAAAAAGCCGCTATCTATTTTTGCAATTCAAAATGTTCTTTTGAATTACCAAAATGTAATCTCATTTCTTTGGTTGATAATATTGAATTAGATCACATACAACATAAAGTACGCAAACAAGTCAGTATTTTCGTTCAAAAAATTTTTAAAAACTTGAACAAGAAACTTAATAATTTAAGATTAAAACTTCAATTCACTCATTTTCAGTTGAAAAACAATAATACCAATCACAATCATTATAATATAAAATTGCCTCACCATCGCTTTGTTAATAATAATAACCATGTTAATTTCTCTAACATGAGCTTTAACCGAGATAAACGTTCTGTCTTGAACCAAAGTTATGATCATTCCAGTGGCTCCAATTGCGACAATAGGTTAGTAGATAACGACCATAATGTTAACTTGACTCATCATTCAACCATTCAGCAAAACAATGTTGATAACAATATTCCTTCATTAGCTGACAACATTCCGAATTGCACACCTAATACGAACACCATCTTTTCAAGATCAACCTTTCGATTTCACCCTAGAACTCTTAATCTTATCAACACTGTTTTTTCCAAGGAAGAACTCGGGTTCTTAGATAAGGGCTTAAAGTTTAACCCTTTTAATAACAATAATAGCAAGTTTCTTAAAAATTTTTTAGTAGATTTGGAATCCATTATCCAGAAACTAGACCTTCGCAATTGCGACCCTGATTTTGTTAAACATAATAGAACAATCATTTACAGTATTAAATTTTTTTTCAAACACCATAACACTAACAATAAACATAATTCATTTGCTAAAGTTCACAATTTCATTTTCAAAAAATACAATAATATTATTAAATCCATTTCGCTAAAAATTAAAACCAATAACCTTGTTTTCAATAAAGCCGATAAGGCTAATTGCCTTGTCATTATGGACTCTACCGAATACGTCGACAAGACCCTCGCTTTCCTGAGTTCGGTTGATTTTGAGGAGTTGAGTTGTGATCCTTTTCCCAAGTTTTGCCAATCGGTCCGTAACGTGGTTTATAGTCTTAGACAACCTTTAAGTTCTTTGAATCTTATTATCTTTCTTTGTTGGTCATGAATCCTGGTCGTAGTTCCTGGTGCTGACCCATAGTTTAGGACCCCAGCACAACCGATGCAGGCTCCTGGTGCTGACCCATAGTCTAGGACCCCCAGCACAACTCGCGCTCAACCACAGCCGAGCTCAACCAGCCACCAGGTGTATGGATCCGACCGAGGAGAAGGCAACAGAAACGCTCCAATCCCGGACACCCCCACTACGTCGGAGGAAACACGGACGGAATACACTGCGCCAATTCTTGGGGTGCCCCGCCATTCCATCTCCGCTCACTCCACCCGATCACTGATCTCTCCACAGACATCTCGCCCCAATAGGGGACTTCTATCGAAATATGACCTTGAAAGAAGTGAGAGAAGAGCTCTGCCCTAGCTCTTACCTTTTTTAGCAGTAGCACCAGTATAGCGGGTACAAAATCTCTAAATTTTCTAGTGTTATTACTAGTTATCACTAGAAGTAGTTGGTACATGTGACTGAAGATTACTGTCATCGTCTGTTCGGTCTGTTCTAACCACAATATTGTGTTTGTATTGTTACCGCTTTTTTTTATCGTGTTTTATTATTTTGCTCGTTGTGTTTAATTAAATCAGTCTTTTTCAAGACTAAAGATATTTAAACCGTGTGTGAACATCCTGTTTCGTTATTGCTTATTGTGGAATCGCTTCGCATTGACCGAATAGTATACTTTGTTTACTTCGTTAGGAAGATTGCAGCTGCAAAGAAGTTTGATTTCTGTATTGTTTTAAGTAAGTTTTCTATAAAAATTAGTTAAAATCGAAAGAAATTACTGATTGAGTATAATCTTTAGACGGTTTTCAAAATGCCGAGATGTTCTTACAAGAACTGCGACAGCACTTCGAAGTCCAAGAAATCAAAAGGACTGCGGTACTACCCATTTCCAAAACCAAAAAATAATATGACGAAATGTTTATTGTGGATAGAACTGTGCGGTAATGATAATATTACACCCTCCAACATTACGAGGAACACTTATATATGCGAAAAAAATTTAGAAAGTAATGTCGTCAATCCAGTTGCATTCAGCCAAGACCCTACAAAATTCACAAGTCTGGATGTTGGCCAAATGGTTAGGCTAGGTAGAACTGCTGAAGATACAGAGTACATGGAAATGGAATCGTTGCTACAAAATCCAGAGGTTGAAATCGACGATATTAATAGCGACCATAGCTACCATAAAACTTACAAGTACACAGTTGCGTCTAAAGAACATCAAACAACACAGACAACAAGCAGCAATCTTTTCAGTGCAAATGTAGCTCAGTGCAACATATATAAAAGTAATTTTTCATTTACCGTCTTATCGAAAAGTGAGCATTTTAAATATTTTACGGGTTTAACGCTACAACAGTTCGAAGCATTATTTACATTCTTGGATCCCTCGATCATGCCTTCGTTAAAATACACACGAAGAAATAGAACTCCTATAAAAACGAGTTCATTGAAACGTTTTTCAGATCAAGACAAATTATGTCTAACTCTTATTCGTTTAAAGAAGGGATACACATTAAAGGAATTGTCTATATTCTATAATTCCAGTGTATGTCATGTATCTGTCATCTTCCACACATCGATTCAGCTTTTGTATCTTCAGAGCAGTTGTGTACGGAACGACCTTGTTCGAGGATCCAGACACATGGAAAGAAATGAATTGCCTGCTTATTTTCGTGCTTTTGAAGATAAAGTAACTGTAATTTTAGACAGCACCGAAAATAAAATGCAGATGTCTACAAACTTTCAAAGACAGGGAAACACTCATTCAAGTTATAAGCATTACAATTCTGTAAAATTCCTCGTGGGTGTATCAACAAGAGGTGCAATAATATATATAATAGTGAAGGATATGAGGGATCTATTTCTGACACTGAGTTGTTTAAATCCTGTGATATTCACCATTTTCTAGAAGAAGAGGATGTTTTAATGGTAGACCGAGGATTTACAGTTCAAGATATTTGCGATGAAAACAAGTATAAGCTTATTATACCCCCGTTTCTTGCGGGTAGATGTAGATTAACAGCAGAAGAAATTTAAAAATAAAATATTGGTCTTGTAAACCAACAATAAACCAAAAGAATTGCTAAAGGGCGTATCCATGTTGAACGGACAATTCAAAGAATCAAAACTTTCCAGATACTCGCAAGACCCATTCAAATTTCAATGTTACCATTAATATCTACTATATTCAGTGTAATTTGTTTTTTAGTGAATTTTGAAAAACCGCTAGTTACATAAGCAGTATTTGTTTTTTAAGTCGCAAATAATAATTGTTGATGGTGTAAATTAGCTGTTGTTATAGATGAAATAGAAATAAATAATAATAATAATAATGAGATTTATTGCCTAACAGATAAAATCCAATTACAAAGCAAAAATGGAATAGTACACTGTACTTAATACATAACCTTAACTAAATAATTTAAATGTACAAAGCATGCTTATAATATGGTACTTTGGAAAATTTGAAATTAATACATACCTATAATATATTAAAATAAAGAAAACAACATAATAGATGAAATTTTTTCTGAATATTGTGCATAATGTAGGTCTGCCGTTCTTCACTTTACATATTAAGGGGCTTCTCTAGTTGAAGCGTCCTTCGTTGAAGACAAGGAGGCCAGTGAAACAGCAAATATGATGGGAGGGATTTAAACTGTGACGTATGTCATAAATAAGGGTGCTAAGCCATATCTGTTCATCAGTTATGTGCACTGCATAACATGCTAGTTACTTACAGTACATCTTTTTGCTTTTTTTTAAGAATTGTTTGTTTGGGTAAAGATATTCCTTTTGAAAAAAACTTACACCCATAATGTACGGTGATTTTTGATTGATCATTTAATTATGGAGTATTATTTATTGTTGAATTATGATGAGACATCCGCTAATGTCAAAATTTTGTGATTTATTAAATGGCAGTTTATAAATTTTTGGACCACGTAGAAATAAAAAAATGGGCGAAGAATCTTCGCTGGACTTTCCATACTTACACAATTGAAAAATGCATAACAAATATATCATAAGCGTGAGGATAAGCAAGGTCTCTTTCACCCATGAACGATTTCAGAGTTCCACATCAAAACTATTAAAACGTAGCATTAAATTATGTTTGTATTTTAAAGACAAAAAAAAATAAAACGGTCTGTGTTAGAGGGCTTACTTTATTTCAGGTGTTTAGGATTTGGGGTGTTTTTAAAATAATAAAACTTTAAAAAGAATCCCCCAGGTAGGAAAGCCTAGAAATTTAGGAAATTCCTTCGCATTGTTACATTCACTAACTTACTCAGAAAAATTTCAAGCGGGTTAGGGGATTTTCCGAAATGCTGGTTTATGTGTATAATGCTTTTATTGTGGTATTCGTTTGTTGCATTAAATATCTACAATTTTTTCTGGGGTGTTCGCTTCTTAATCCCTGAATAGTTGTCAACAATATTTTACTTGTTCTTGGAAGGCATCTGCGTAAATATGCGATTGACAAAGTTACTGGAAAAATTGAAAATATCATTAAACCAAAACTCAATGCTGTTCTAAATACAAAATGAAGGTTTGAAAATTCTTCATAGTTTCAAAAATTTTACAGGGTGAATTTGTTGAAATTAATGTAGATCCTGCAATCATTTCCGTTTTAAAATATGCACCCATTAATTATTAATGTACTTAATTTAAAAAATTCGTTTATAAGAATTTATTTTAAAATTTTTGTTGTGATCATAAAAAAGGTCATTTTTAGAACTCCGAAAAATCTTTACAACATATACCTAAATTTGTTACGTAAATTCCTTAAAAAAAAAACTATATTAGTTTTTAATTCGTGCAAAGAATAGCGCAATCAAAAACCTAATATTACAAAGAGCGGTTAATTTAAATTTTCTACGTATTCACAGCAACAAGGATATCTAAACATTATTGTCGCTTTTCGAACATCGTTGCCGCTCGTTTTAATTTTATCGAAAACAACGTAAATTAAAAATCAACATGCACGAATAAACACAGATTAACATAAAACAGCGATAGCACTGTCTACAAAAACAACAACAAAAAGTAAAAAGAAAAAAAAACTGCAAATATTGCAATAAATATTGTATTCGACTTTCGGAACTCTTTTTGCGTTTTATATTTTGGGGATGCGATCAACGCTAATTGAAAGGCATCTTGATCTACTATCGACCCAGAACATTAAAAAAAAATCGTGTGTGTCGTTTCCGAGAACAGTAAAAAGGGAAAAAAAGAGACAACGGCACGCGGTGTTCCCAGGCGGTCACCCATCCAAGTACTGACCGCGCCCGACATTGCTTAACTTTGGTGATCAGACGAGAACCGGTGCTTTCAATGTCTAACAATCAAAATGAATGTCTATTTACATCTACGTATATTCACCCAAATAATTAAAAAAAAATTAAACAGGGGAAGATGGTTTGGACACTACTTCTAGGCGCTCATATTTGTGTGTTACGTAAAATAAGAGCATTCGGGAATTCCTTTTAGAATTTGAAAAATTATAAAGAAATGTTAAAACAATCACTTAAACAATTTGCAAATTAAACAGGAACTGGTCAATTGGGCGCGTAAACTGATTACAAAAAAATCGGTAACTCTTTTAGGGAAGGATAGTTAATTTTAAATCCTAAATTAGGATCCAGCAACACCTACAATAGCCAAAATATTACAGTAATTTTGATGACATAATTAAAGACTTTGCAACGAAAAAGTTCCGACAAGTTATTTAATAATAATCCTATATAATATGTAATAATGCTTTTATAATAAATAATTTGTATTTTCAACATAAATGAGCAGAGTAAGATAATATTTTTTTGAAAAAGTGGGTAATATAAACAAAAAAATATATATTGTAGTCACGCAGATTCGAACCTCCAACCTTTCAAACGTATGCGGGTGGAAGCTTGGTCTCTTAACCGCTGGACCAATACCGCCTTCGTTAAAACGGTGACTCCTGGCCTGATATTTATCTTCTGTCTTTGGAATGTGCCGTTTCCGAGAAATTTTTTTTTGAAATTTTGAAAAATTTTTTCAGCTAATTATAATCAGTAGAGGTAGGGGTACAATTTGGCTTTACGTTTATAACAAGATGTTGATGTGTTTTTGCGAAAAAAAATGTTAAAGTCCAAAACTTCAAATGGTCATAAAAGGCGTTAGGGAAAAATTTTGGGGATGCGATCAACGCTATTTGAAAGGCATCTTGATTTACTATCGACCCAGAACATTTAAAAAAAATCGTGTGTGTCGTTTCCGAGAAAAGTTTTTTTGAAAATTTGAAAATTTCCAAAACTGTCCGGACTTTTTATTTTTGAAATTTTGAATTTTTTTTTCAGCTAGTTCTAATCAGCCGAGCTAGAGGTACAATTTGGCCTTAGATTTATAAAAATATGTTGATGCGTTTTTGGGAAAACCGTCCTTAAAGTTGCGCTTTTCAAAAATTTGCCGCGAGCGCAATTTTTGACATAGAAACTTCGGGAAAAAATTATTCGATTTCTTTTCAAATGCTGTATTGATTTCCTAAGTAAAATTTTGAAATTTTTTTCAAGGAAAAATCTGCGCCCAAAAAAACATGGCTAACTTCCGTTTCCGGTTCCGGATTTTTTTGAAAAGCTTATTTTATAGATGTACTGTAATTATAGGCCCGCATACCAAATTTGATGAAAATCGGCCCAGTAGTTTTCGAGATATGACGATAACGCACCCACCCACCCACAGACATTTAAAAAAAAACACATATTTAGGATGCCTGGACCCCTAAAACGTGTTTTTTTCGAATTTTTATGATTTTGAATTTTTGCACGATTCCAATACTTTCGTATACATGCGTTGCAAGTATGGAAAGTAACTCTAAAACGTGTTTTTTTCGAATTTTTACGATTTTGAATTGGCGCACGATTCCAATACTTTCCTATACATGCGTTGCAAGTATGGAAAGTAAAAACTTTGTAGTAATATGATTAATTTGTAATTTATTTTATTTGGCTTAATCATTCTATTTGTCGTTGTCGTAGAACCAATATAATTACACATATTACACATAAAAGTTATATTTGAGGTTAAACCACGACGTACTTCTTTCACAGGAATCATATTTGCTAATGTACATGAAAATACTTCACTATGATTTCCTATTTTCACAAGTTTGTTTATAAAATAGTCTATATCTACGATCCTTCTTCCTGGGAGCACACATCTTTCAGTTGCGGTTTTCTTATTTCTTACAGATGATTTATTAATTTGCATATCTACATCAGGATGGCACATCTAAACTATTACTTTCCCTTTCAAATCTAAAATAAATTTGAACATATTGTAATTTTCAACTTTAGTTTGTTAATCTTGTATCAGTTTAATATGAAAATAATTTTATTTTCAAATTTATAAATGGTTTCTCACCTGATGTATTCGCTGTTTGTAGCCCGATTCGTTATATCAACTGATACATTATCAGTATGTGTATCGTTTATTCTGATTTTCTTCCTACTGCAAAAATTATTTACGAGACTGAGTATATTATGAAGTACTCAAACTTAGTGAATGTTTTACTAACCTTTCATTGTAATTAACCAGATTATTTTTTCTTTTATAAGGTTTTACGCTCAGAAAAGCTCTAGCTTTAGAACCGTAGCGGTGACCAGCCTTTTCTTTGTTTTGAGCTTCCATATTGACATAAAATACACTTTAGCACAGTGATGTAAACCGTATATACACAATTACACAGTTACTTCAACTACGAGTAAAATGTAAATGAAACCACGCAAGAGGATAATATTTTGCAGAAAAGATGTTTTTACCCCAAACAAGTTTGCAAAAGGCTATTCCCCGATTATTACGGGAATCGGTAATAAAACCCATGATGATTTATACAACCCCTTTCAGTCAGAATTTCAGTGATCTTTGCCGCAGTTTACACTTTTTGGCTTAGGTACGTTGTAACTGTTGTAGCAATTATTTTTCATTACCTGTATGGAACTACAGTGTACCTTCTGTCAGAGTACACAACCAAAAGGTATTACTTACAGCATTTAGAAGATTACCGATCCGCTAAACAACAGAATATATAAGTCTTACGTTGCGCATTTTCAAAATTTCAAAATATTCCAATTAAAGTTATACTTTATCATATAACAGACAAACAACAACACTTATAAAACAGAAGTATTATTACGCACATAAACATAACGATTTTCATTGCTATGAAATTCACATAAATAACTTTAAAAAAGTTTTATGGCAATTCCGAGAAAATCGAAACCAAATAATTATTGTCAAGAGCCGCTCCAAGGATGGGCAGACTGGACCCTTACGTCCCTTACCCCAGGACAGCGCATCGCAAAGAGTGATAATTTTTGCAAAACAAAAATTTAATAAATAATACAAGTTAACAAAAAGCCTAAACAGATTTAAACATATAGATAATTAAGTAGAATAGAATAAATGTTAATGTATTGGCAAGTTATTAGGATTTATAAAAAGCAAGCGCACCACATTTCCGCTGTAAAAAAAGTCGCTAATAGCTACCTGGTAAGGGAGTCAGAAAATATCCGATGAGCGTATATCAACCCAAAAAGGTATTACCGACACTTGGCGGCACCACTGTATAGCTGGTAAATATTACAGAAAATGTGAATCCAATAACATCACAATTTTAGTAATTACTCTTTTCGGGTAAATTGAAATTCAAATCCGTTGAAAATATATAAATCTACGATAAAGGCAGCATGTTTTGAGTGTAAAATTTAATCGTATTTTGATTTTATTCGTCTTGTATAAGCATCCAAAATAATGCATAATTTCCACAATTTCAAACTGCTATAAATTAATTATTTCTTAAAATAACGATATTTTCGTACATACATAACATACTTTTGCTCTTTAGCAATGCTGTAGACAAAAATAAAATTAAATTTATTAAAAAATAAAGTCTCTGTGACTCAAATACGAACTTGCGATTTACCTTACATAAATACTGGTAGATAGGAGCCTTAATATTACACAGTATTAATAGTACCTACTGTAACTGTAATTCAAATGGCGGTAAATTGCGAGGAACTTTCATGCGAAATAATTCAGGGATATACATATTATAATACCTTTCTTTTAATTTTACACGTATGTTTTCAATAATTTGTGATGCTATATCTTCCATTTTTACATTAACAATAAGAAAATTGACTTTTGACCAAATAACGAAATCACATTCTAAAACTTCAAAAATTAACATAGACGTAACAATTTGATACATGTATGGGTGATTGTCCTGCAATTTTATTTTACCATTATTTTCTTCTAAACAGAATGAACCTTTCTGTCGCTCGGTTAAAACACTTGCAAAATTATGTGGATCTGCACTTTTTAAAATTATCGGACACTTTATTTCAATTGTTCTTTGAATTTTTCCGTTTTTTAGTATAACTCCATCAGCACTGCAAGCTAAATATGGATAATCTTTATTTACATATAATCCAACTTCAATTAAGGTTTCACCAGTTCTTAAACTTTTTAAAATATACTGATTTCTGGCTAAAGGTTCATGCTTGCGTCCGTAATAGAGGGATGGCATAAGTTTTTCTTTAAATAATTTGATTTTGCCGATGTTGTTACCAATGAAACAGCAGTCTTAGCATTGGAAGCTGTGAAGAAGTAACATCTCCATTTATTCCATTCATCGGAACCTTGGACTTCTGCACCTCTGATGGCAAATACCTTAGAGTCAGAAGTGCTCATATATTCGACCATACGTTGTTGAAACATATGTACCTGTCGTTTTAGTATCTGCACATCAGTTTGACTCATGAGAAAATCTTCGTATTTTAATTTCAGGACTGTTTCAAACATAGTAGGATGTTCATCACTTTGAATATCACAAATAAAATTATTGAAATTAATACTCCTTGTATAAGCGGTTGGTCTGGGGTTTTACTTTGGCTCCTAAGCCCCATTCTCGCAGTTTACTTGTGCAAGCTACACCATTATAACCATTTTCTTTAACAAACTTTTCAAGAAATAATAAAGCTGCACTAACATGACTACATTTACCTAATGCAGATTGCTTGCATTCACATTGACCTCTAACAACTGCTCCAGACATTTTATTTAAAACAACTGCAACGTTATACACAACCTTTTTCTGGAACGATGAATAACACTTTGCTTTTAAATAATAGTAATTGCTGTTGCTATCCTTTCTGTCGAACACCTCATGGATATGATCGCTACTAACATATTGGCTACCTCTTCAAAAAGGTTTTTCTGTAGTAGCTTCTGTAACATTAGGCAATTCATAATCTTCATTTTCAATTTCTGGTCCAGCAATGTATGTATACATGTGGCCTTTATTAAAATATTTAGGAATGCTCTGTGATGGGAATTTTTTCCATTCGCTTAAAACCAACGGCTCTTTTGCGGAATCATCGGAGCCAGTAGAATTGTGGGTCAAATTTCTCTTCATGTCGTACCATTTCCCACCATCAACTCCTAAGAAAATGACATGCTCTCGGCCAGCAAATATACAGTTGATTACTCTAAAATTTTGAAAATAGCAATGTATAATCGAAATACAATATTATATTTTGTTATAAATACCTTTGTATTAATTCCTGTTTATTGCCTGTTTTCTTTAAGCCACGACATTCTAACCACCTATGTAATTCCAAATTGGAGCAGCCTTCGACCCTACGGTTTTCAGGTAACGCAGCGCCTGGTACATCAGCCGGTGTTAAAAATGTACTGCTACTGCTCGAAGCTTACACTTCTACAACTAAAAGAATTGCATTCAATATAAGTATTTACTATTTAAATAAATTCAAGTGACATACACATTTAGAAAAGGAAGTGTTCAGACAATAACTTACTTCTTTGAGCACTTATTTTATGAATAGTCTTTATCCTGGCAAATATAAGTTTATCACACGATAAATGATAGTCACCGAATTTTAGTCTTGAAAAAGACTGATTTATTCACTATTACGTACAACCAGTAAACGAAAAAGCACAAATTAAAAATAGAGGCAAGGAATAAAAGCTGAGAATACAACAGAAAAAGCGCGAAAGTTCAAACGAGGTTATGGCACGCTAAATTACTCATTGTCACCAACTACTTATAGTGTAATTCAATAATAACTAAAATTTTTAAATATTTTCGTTGTTGTGTTGGTAGCCATTCTAGCAAGAGATAGCACTAGGGTAGAGTCATTCCATTGCATGTTATCTTAAATAGAAGTCCCCTATAGCCCTCGTACCTCAAGAAACACCACATACACAGCCTACCGCCAGCTGACAGAACCCCAAAAGCACTCCACGTTCATCTAAAAAACATACCCATCTTTATTCCGACCAATGTTACCACCTTTCTAAACGGACACGTCGCCATCTGCAGTCGTGATCCCGACATCATCCCCAAGCTAAAAAACCTAGCCTTCCTGACCGGCGCGCCGCTCGACATCACGCCTAAATCTAAGAACCCCACTCCTTCTCCGCGTAACAACCAGCCCTCTTTCTCCTGCGTTATCAGAGAAGTGGAGCTAGACATAACCACGCAGGAACTTAGATCAGCCCTAGCGCAGCTCAACCTCCCTATCACGAACTTGTGGAGGATCACATAAAGAGCCACGAACAACCCAACCCGCCTGATTCGGGTGGTAACACAACACACTGCTACCATTGACCACTTGCTCTCCCAAGGGATCAAACTGTTCGACCACCTGCACCCAGTTGAGGCATCTCGCGCGCCGCCCCCGCAACCTGCCCAATGCAACGTCTGTTTACAGTTCAACTACACCTCAGCTAACTGCACCGCCAAAACTCCTGCTTGCGGGATCTGCAGCGGTGATCATCTCACAACCAAATGCACACCCACAAACCAGCAGAAATGTGCCAACTGCAACGGCGAGCACCCTGCCTTCGGGTTCAGGTGTCCCGCACGCCCCAAAGCTCCAGTTAGCGCCGAAGCCACGGCACCACTTAAGTGTGTCGACACCGCTCCCACTGCTCCCATGCAACCACCGGATCCTGTGGACATAACAGCCTTCTCCAGGTTCATGCTCACGGCGCTCCTCAATCTTTTTCCTGAACAAAGAGCAAGTATCCAAGCCACCATTCTTCCACTTTTTCGCCGCTTCTTCGGCATCTCGGTCAACGCGTCCTACACGGGCAGCAATCTACACATCTCTGTTTCTAAAGACTAACTACTGCTTCCCTCCCTTCCCCAAGTCTCAGCACCTAGCCGCCACCATCATAATCGTTTCAATGGCTACCATAGGCACTGTAAATGTGAACGGTTGGAGCCGCAAGCGCTCCCTTGTGGTCAACCTAATTCAAACCGACAACGTAAAAATACTGGGCATCACCGAGACCAAACTGTTATCTAAACACTCCCTTAATATTCCGCAGTACACTATCTACAGGCACGACCGAGTGCCCATTCGTCAATCCGCCGGGGGCACAGCCTTGGCCATCCATAGCTCAATCCCATCTCAACCCTTCACTCCCCCCCCGTATCTTCGAGGATCTGGAACTATCCGCGGTCATCATCAAGACCCGGATAGGGGACATACATATCTTCTGCCTGTACAACGCACCAAACCAAAGACTACCTTTGGTTTTTTCCAATACCTCGAGTCTCTGCCTAGATGCATCCTGCTCGGCGATCTGAATGCCCGACACTGCGAATTCCAGGACCGATCGACAAATGCCAACGGCAGAACACTACTCCAGGCTCTAACAGACTGCGACCTGTTTCGCATCCGGAATGGAAACCCCACATACATCTGTCACAATGGGTCGTCAATCATAGATCACATTGTCATTTCCGACACCCTAATCAGGCATTTCAACATCAACGGTCACCTGGGCGCGTGCGTTACCAGCGATCACCTCCCTCCTAGTCCACGTCTCCTTCCTCGAACCCAACCCAGTCCCCCGTCGCAAACTCATCCGCAACTGGAAACGGGCTGACTGGGACTCCTTCTCCACCTATATAGATAACAACACCGCTCCGGCTCCCGCCTTCGACACCATTGTCGACATAGATAACGCAATAGAATCGCTCACAGACACCGTCACAACAACCATCAGCCGCTTCGTCTCCCTCGTCAAAGCCAACCCCAAAAACCCCCCTCTACACCCGCAGTTAGTTCAACTAATACGGGAAAAGCGCCGCCTATACCGCGCCTTCACCAAAACACGCGATGCAAATATCAAATGTCAATGGAATCGCCTGAACGCGATCATACGACGAGACGTTTCTTCATACAAGCAGAGGAACTGGGTGAACGCTTGCTCCAAATTGGACCACAGGGACGGCTCCAAATTTAGGAAAACATTTCGCACCCTCACAGGACAGTATTCGGCACCAGACCGCCCCTTGGTTGTCAATGATAATATTATCTCTAACCCGGCCGACAAGGCAAATTGCTTCGCCGAGGCCCTCCAAACCATCTATCAATTCCCCGAGGACCCAGCTTTTGATGACACCTTCTCGCGCAACATCTCCAACAGTATCAACAACAACAGACTTCTCTATCCCACCCCTTACATCCCTCAACATGACACCCCCAACCCCCAACCCCTGACAGTTCCATTCACCGAAGAAGAAGTATCAGAAGCCATCCACCAAGGCAAAAACACCGCGCCAGGACCTGATGGTATCACGCGTCTCGTGATGAGACACCTTCCCCCTTCAGCTATCCTTCTCCACACCTCCATTTTCAACAAGTCCCTCCGCTCCGGCTACTATCCCGCGAAATGGAAACAGGCCGAAATAGTTATGATCCCCAAACCCGCCAACAACCTCCAATCCCCCCTCTCCTATCGTCCCATCTCCCTCCTCGGCGTCATGGGGAAGACCATGGAGAAAACCATGGGAGCTAGGATTCGCAATTACGCCGAAGACAACAGCCTCCTCCCCCAAGGACAATATGGATTCAGAAGCGGCCGCTCCACCACCGACCCCCTTTTCAAACTGGTCACGGACGTCTCCACGACCATCAACAGAGGACACTGCTCATTAGCCCTCTTCTTGGACATTGAAAGGGCCTTCGATAAGGTCTGGAAGGAGGGCTTACTCCATAAACTCCTCACACTTGGTTTCCCTATCCCCATCGTTAGACTCCTTCGCTCCTTCTTATCCAATAGATCCTACCGCGTCCGACACCTCAACCACCTCTCCGAGAAGTTCACTCCCCAAGCCGGAGTCCCCCAAGGCTCCATCCTTGCTCCCCTCCTTTTCATACTCTACTGCCA
Organism: Melanotus villosus; assembly: GCA_963082815.1. NCBI lineage: Eukaryota > Metazoa > Arthropoda > Insecta > Coleoptera > Elateridae > Melanotus > Melanotus villosus. The sequence goes on along the minus strand of OY720425.1, from coordinate 15,542,276 downwards.
TGACCTTCCATTCCCGGCCCACCCAAGTTCTACAACTGCCCAGTATGCGGACGACACCGCGATATGGACATCGTCGCGGTTCACCGCCTCCGCCTCCACCAGGCTTCAAGACCACATCTGTCAAATGGAGAATTGGATGAAGAAATGGCGGGTGAAACCCAATCCCGGGAAGACCAAGTTAATCCTATTCAGATACCCCAATTACTCCCGCCGGGCATCTCAACACCAAAACGACGTCCACATCACCATATGGGGCGAAGGAATCGAGCCAGTCACTTCCGCCAAATATCTGGGGGTCACGTTGACCCCAACACTCAACTGGGCGACAGAAACCAGGTCTTGCCTGGCCACGGCACGGAACCGCGCCAATCTTATCATGTGTCTCAGAAGCCGCCTCCACGGATGCAAACCCTCCACCCTACTCCACACCTACAAATCCTTCATACGTCCTGTCCTAGATTTCCGTTATATCACACACCAAATCTCCAAAGCCCACCTATCCAACAAATTCCTCACATTCGAAAGAGCCACGCTCCGGAAGATATACAGCCTCCCCCTCCAATCCCCCTCTGACGATATCTATCGCAACATCCCTATCCCCCCCATCAACATTAGACTTGGAATCCTATGCTCCAAATTTGTGCAGAAATGCATCCGAGACCCACTCTCCCCCTCCAGGCTTACCCTCCTATCCCATCCCGCAATAACTCCCAAACCTAAAACCAAAAAGCCACACCCTCCGGCGATGCTGCTACAGGCGGCACAGGACCTCCCCGAGGAGTATTTCGAGGCACTGGACCTCACTCCCCTAACTCAACGAAGAAGGCTATAACGCCTCCGACGGCGACCCCGTCTTACCAGCCCCAACAACAACCCTTCAACACCACACTACACCACCACACCAGCTGTGGACAGTGCGGTCGGTCAGTGCGGTCGGTCAGTGCGCCCGTTTACAGTGCCCGTGAAGTGAACTCGTGAAGTGCAGCGCCGCGTGTTCAACAGTGCCGCGTTCCCCGCGTCGTACCGGTCCGCTCAACACCACACCAACACTCACCAAGGCCAGCTCACCCGCTGGTACCGCCACAGGACCACCATACGAACACCGTCACAGACTTTTAGTTAGCCATACCTTAACAATAGCCATTACATATCTCTTTTTCTATATGTCTTGTATTTTGACTATTTTGCACACATAAACACTACCAATACACCAACACATATACATCAACCATATAACCACACTACACGCACATGTAAAACACCACCCCACCATTACCCATACCAACACCACACTTAATAACCTAGTACCATATTAATATTTTATATGATTTAACTAACCACCATATCACCATATATCTAAACTTTTCTTTTTTCTTTTTTTTTTATTATTGTAAACATATCACAAAGCCAAAGAGGGATTGAACCCCTAAATGGTTAATAATTGTATTTATTTATTAAGTACAATAAACGATTGAAATTGAATTGAATTGTCACCGCTGCCGCCGTCCCCAAGGCGCACCTTAAGTCCTAGGTCCCGTTCACCGCAGAAGGTCCTCAGTCTACTTCCGAAGACCATCGAGTGGACCACGCCACGTCCCCTAGCCGGCGTGACACAACGCTACAGTGGTGTCGACCCTGCGGTGGTGTCCATCAACGACCCCAGAAGGTTCGCAGTTCGCAGCACGTTCCGCAAGGCAGGATCGAACTTATGAATTAGTGCAGGCGTCAATGGTTTATTCGTTTGCAAAATATGCAGACCGCAAACTGTTTTGTGAGGCACGTACCTGAGACCTTTGGCTGCATAAAAAAACATGTTGCCGAGCACCCGTGCGGTGCATTGCCGCTCCATTCCCCCACCCCTACACTCTCGTGCCCCATGCGCTTGCGCCGTTGCCAGAAAAATTCAAGAGACCTTTTCTTTTCAGAATTGGTTGCCGATTAAGAAACAAATACCTATTTTGAAGAAAAGCAGTGGCGTACTATTTTTTTCGTCAGAATTATTCATTTTATTTGCTGTCACGCACGCCACTGCTGGAATTGTCAAAACTAGTTGACTCGAAAAAGAGTTGCTTCATGCCAGTATAGTGCATACCAAAGCTCACTTTAATATCTTGAATCATTTGCGAGATAGATATTTAAGAAAAAACTTATTTTTTTGACACCTTGTATCTCGAAAAAGAAGTACTTTTGGACCCTTATTTTCTTATTTTGACCTCTAGAACACTTCCTTAAAATATTTCCCTTTCTCCCCCGAAACACCCTGTATATGGGTACCGAGATCATCTGGAAACAAACCAGGTCGTCCTTCTAAAATACCCCAAGAAATATTGTGCAGGCGCCAATGGTTTATTCGTTTGCAAAATATGCAGACCGCAAACTGTTTTGTGAAGGAAGTGGACTCGACAGGATTCTAGTTGAAGCGGATATTTACGGTGACAATACTCTTGTCTCTATTTTAAAAGGTGTACAATATAATAGAGATATACGAGCACGCAAGCTTGTATATGAAGCACTTAGGTGCTTACAATTTGCAGAGTACATTGATCAAAATGGCTTTTCTGGTGATGAAGGAGACACTATTAATACGTGTCTTCAAGATATCAGAGAGGCTACAGTAGATAGAGACCATAAAGGTTTGTTGAAAAAATATAACAAACATGAAAGGATCATTGAAGATTTTTTATCAAAATTTTACGTCTTTTTGCATGATATGAGCACTGAAAGCGAAACATTCAAGTTCTTTAATGATTACTGTGAAATGGTAGAAATTCTTTTGAATTCAATTAAAGCGGACAGAGAAAGTGATTACGAATTACATTTACTGACTATAAGACAAATGTTGGCTTATTTTTTTTCCATGAACCACACAAATTATATTCGCGGAGTATCACTCTATTTACAAGACATGATTCAATTACCTAAAGATGTCGTGGAAGAGCTTAAACAGGGAATGCTTTCAGTAAAACGAGCCACGGGGAAGTTCAATTCAGTTGGCTGTGATTTGGCTCTAGAACAGTCTCAAAATCGGTCTTCTGCGGTGACTGGAGGTCTGATTGGTACAACACAAAACAAAGAAGCAATGCAGAGATGGATGCTTTTGTATCCTTTCAAAAACTCAATTAACTCCACACTGGTGTCATTTCTTGGAATGCAAACACACGCTACTGGTGATATTGATTCTAAGGTCCATAATGAGTGGAATGTATCAAGGATTGCTAAAGACGAAAAGGATATCCAAAATCTGATCTCAACTTTGAATGACTATAACCCATTCAAGGCAAATGACGAGAATAATGTTCTTTACAACATCTAAACTGGTGCTGTAGCTGAAAAGGCAACTTCACAATGTCTGCTCAATGTTAAACAATCTGGAGAATCTTTGATTAATGAATTTGAAAAAGAACGTTTGGAATTAAAACAGAAAAGTGTATTTGACACTATAAAGAAAACGCCTTTTTATAACTTAGATTATTGTCCAAAACAAACCAAGACTACAAGTTTCAATAAACAATTCCAAGATACAAAAGAGATTACGGAAGTTCAACAATCATTCATGTTAGCTACTCAGCGCGATTTTGACCTCAAAATATTGACATCACACGAAATATTGGACTATCCAAAATATCTTTTTGATAAAGATGGTTTTAAAGAAAGTCACCTAAATCAACTTTGGTTCTTGAAATCGAAAGCAAGCATGAGTGTGGAAACCAAACTTTACAAGAAATTATACGCTCCAACAATCCAAAAGTTTACATTGTAGATGGCATGTCACTCGTGCATCAGATACAACTCAAAAAGTTCGGTACATTCGTTGAATTCGCAGAAGCGTTCTTCAAAAAAATAGTGATACTTTTGTCTCAGCCTTCCGTTGAGCGAGTTGATGTGGTATTTGATCGATATGATGATATCTCTATCAAGTTTTTGAAGTCGAAATTACGACGTAAAGGACAAAATCCAAAAGAAGTTGTCATATCAAGTCCTTTGACAAAAATCCCTGCAGATTGCAAAGATTTTTTTGTGAGTACTGAAAACAAATTACAACTAGTGAAATTTATTTGCAAACATGCTCCCACATATGCAAAAATCGACGAAAACAGTGAGTTGTACATTTGCGGCGGGTTTGACGATCCCACAAAAAGCTTTAAATTGCAGGGTTCAACTTTCAATGTAGTTACAGACTTAAAATCTAACCACTTGGAGGCTGATTCAAGAATGTTTTGCCATATATTTCATGCTATCAAACTGCATAATCACGCGGAGATTATCATTCTGAGTCCCGACACAGATGTTTTTGTGTTAGGCATTTATTTGTGGCATAAACTTGTAAAGATTGGTTGCCGAGGATTGTGGTTTGAGGGATCGCCAAAGAAAAACCGTGTTTTAGGATGCCATTTGGCCGCAGAATCTCTTGGCGAAAATATATGTAATGTCCTACCAGCATTGCATTCTTTAACAGGCTGCGATACCACTAGTCGCATAGGAACTAAAAAGCAAAGTTTAAGCGCCGCGTCGCTGGATTTTGTTCAGGGTGCACTTCTAGCTTTGGGGAATGGGTTTTTGAGTAAGCAGCAATTTCAAGACCTGGAAAAAGTTTGTACTTACCTAATTTCTAAACAAAAATCAACAGCGGATGAACTTCGACATAAATTGATTTGCCAAAACATAGGCTTTACTTTAAATTTGTCAAGTGTGATATGTACAGGGTGGGCATAAAAGCCCAAAATTGACTTTTTCGACTTTTTTTGATATCCTCATAACTCCCTTGTTTTTAACAATAGCAAATTACCGTTTTGACATTATGAAGGCAGTTTTTTAAGGGGAATCTACTGGTTTAATCAGATTTTAAATTTATTCATTTGTTTCTCATTTATAGCATAAAGTTGTATTTTTTTATATAGAAGTCATAGTAGGCAATGAAGTGGTTAAAAAGAGTATTTTTTTTTCTTTTCAAAAATATATAGTTTGTTCGAGATGTTTCCATTATTTACATATGAAATGTCAAAAAGCGTATTTTATTATTCTTTTTTTAACGTTTAAGCCTTATCTAGTTGTCCTTGACAAACAAAAAGCTGCAAAAAAGAATTTGCATGCTCTGTCATCTAGTAGGCTAGAAAAAACAAAACTACCAAATAGTTTGACAACTTCCAGAAAATAGCAATAAGTGTCAGTTGAAAATTGTTTACAGTGCTGATGACATAATCTGTTTGTAATAGTGGAAAAGTGTTAAAATGGCATACGAAAACAACGAGAAATACGATATGTTGGAATGTTTTATTTTAAGTAACAATAGTGCTGATATAGCATCTCAAAGATATATAAATCGTTATCCTGAACAAAGACAACCTCATAAGTATATTTTTCAACGATTAAAAGAAAATCTAATCGATTATGGGTCATTTACCAAACCAAGACCCAAAAATTACAATATTGAAGATGCCGACGATGCAACCATTAATGTTATAGGAGCTGTTGTAGACCCTTCAACTTCAAGTCGCCAAATTAAAGCCGAGACTAGAGTTTCACGGCGCGGCGTCATGCTTTAAAAATTTTGAAGAAAAACAAATTCAGGCCCTATGCTATAAGAAAGCAGCAGCAGCTTCTAGCAGTGACTTGCAAAGACGACTGGAATTTTGCAACTGGTATCAACAACGATGTCTTGAAGATCCTATATTTTCTAGAAAAATCATTTGGACAGATGAGGCCTACAGCAGCAGTGCGGGAGTTTTTAATCGGCACAATCACCATTACTAGTCTGATGTCAATCCACACATAACGGTAGACATTCAGAACCAAGGGCGGTTTGGTTTTCGTGTTTGGTGTGCCATACTTCAAAATGGGATTTTGGGCCTACAAATTTATGAAGAACATTTAAATGGTCAGAGGTATCACCAAATACTGAGCCAAAATATTATCGACAACTTTCCGGACGAACTCCCAGTTGTCGAAAGAGGAAATTATTTTTTCTACGGGATGGAGATCCACCTCATAACACGAGAATAGTGTCCGAGTTGCTAAATGTTAACTTTGGTGACAACTGGATTGGGACCAATGGACCAGTAAGATGGCCAGCGCGCTCTCCGGACTTAACTCCTCTTGATTTCTTTTTTTTGGGATACATCAAAGATAATCTCTACCAAATGGACAATAATAACATCAACCAATTAAGGCAAAATTTCCAGGATTGCATAGAGTCAGTATCGAATAGCCATATTCAGAATGTAGTGAATAGTGTGCTACGGAGGTGTAATTTATGTGTGGCCAATAACGGCGAACAATTTGAAAAGTTTTTGTAGTTCTTAAATAATTTGATGTTAAAAACAGATTTATTTATTATTACATTATTCTTGTCAAACTATTTGGTAGTTTTGTTTTTTCTAGCCTACTAGATGACAGAACTTGCAAATTCTTTTTTGCAGCTTTTTATTTGTCAAGGACAACTAGATAGGGCTCAACAAAAGAATAATAAAATACGCTTTTTGACATTTCTTATGTAAATAATGGAAACATCTCGAACAAAATATATATTTTTGAAAAGAAAAAAAAATACTGTTTTTAACCACTTCATTTCCTACTATCACTTCCATATAAAAAAATACAACTTTATGCTATAAATGAGAAACAAATGAATAAATTTAAAATCTGATTAAGCCAGTAGATTCTCCTTAAAAATGTGCCTTAATAATGTCAAAACGGTAATTTGCTATTGTTAAAAACAAGGGAGTTATGAGGATATCAAAAAAAGTCGAAAAAGTCAATTTTAGGGTCTAACTCAAAAACAAAAGAAGATAGTCAATTTCTGTTTTCACCATTAAACATATCTCGAAAAAAGAGATCGAGACTTGGCCACTCGTTTTCCTCTATCTCTTATGGTTACCGAGATGCCCTATTAAAACATCCAATTATGCCCACCCTGTACCTCTGATGCATTGTACTTACACTGTTTAAGGGCTTCAGCACAAGTTTATCTATGGAAATGCTCTTCTAAACCAATATTTGAGCCCATTGATTTTCTTCAATATGGCTATGAGTTACGAGAAGGTAACTTTTATCAAATGACAAAGAAATCTCTACCATATTCCTTAATTAAGCCATGCAAATGTCAATCCAATTGTCGCACTATGTCATGTAGTTGCAAAAAATCAACGTTGACCTGTATTTCTTTGTGTAAATGTGTAAACAATAGTTGTAAAAAATTTTAACAAAATTAAACACTTGTTTAAGTATGTTTAAGTATCTTAAAAATACTCCTAATGTTTTGTTTTGTATTATATTAAAAATAAATTTTATGAATTTTCGCGAAATGCATATCGGCTAATTCAATGTTAGAGTAAATAGACATAGCGAAAATTCGTATAATTGTGCACTAACCACTGAATGTCAACTACAAACTGTATGTTTGACAGAACATCTGTCGGCTATGATAAGAAAATACAAGTTTTTGCGAATGAAAAAAGAGATAAGCGAAAAAATGCACAAATGCTACAAAAAGGAATAATCCTCCGTATCTCCGAAACCGTTCATTTGCGGACCCATGTTCATTAAGACTTTTCTGCATATTTTGGGCCATACTATCCCCCTCAAAGTTTGTGACACATTTTTTTTAACACCCTGTATAATGGGCGTTAATTATTTATTGCACCATAATAATTACTGGCAACATCGATAATATCGAAGTCTGGGACCACTAGAACGTATATCAGAAGCCAGAATGCGGTCTGCATATTTTGCAAACAGATTTCCTTTGGGAGCCCGGTCTAAATGATTTACCATATTATGTTATTGTTTATTAAAAATAATTGTATAAATTAACATTAAACGTTGCTTCCGTTTTTATCTTCCTGATCACTACCAGGACCCCACAAGCTTAATATCCTTGAAATCTTGGAAATTCGGAAGTATTCCAAGAACAGTTATGATAATTGCTTGAATGAGTTGAATTATGATAATAGTAATTTCAGTCTACTGGATATCATATTACATCAGCTTAATTTTCCTTTGCTTTTTAATTTTTAATTATAATAATTCAGAGATTCAGTGATTCAGATTAAAAGATTTTTAATCCATTAATTATATTCATAAAGTAATATTTTTATTAAATATTTATAGACCAAACAATGAAGAAGATGGATCCGGCGTGAGCTGGAAGGTGCGGAAAACAATAGACCGCTGATGAATCGCCCAAGAACAAGCCGGCGAAACCTTTTAACGGAGCAACGACAGAATGAAATCGTTGAAGAAGTTGTCAATGCCCCGTTTACGAATTCAACGGACATTAAAGAAACTTTGCAGCTACAGTGTTCTAAACGAACAATTAGACGTGTTTTGCACAAGCGTGGTATACTTTGCCGAAAACCAGCCAAGAAACCATTGCTATCACAGCAAAACGCGAATACGCGTTTGGCATTCGCGAACATGCATCTGCAGAGGAACTGGGAAGGAGTTATTTTCAGTGATGAAAAAACCTTTTGTACCGCCGATGATTCACCAAAGGTATTATGGCGCCCCAATAATACAAGGTATAACCCACAGTATGTTCAGCCGAACAGAAGAAGTGGTCAAATCAGTCTTGGTTATTGGGGTTGGATGAGTCATGCTGGACCTGGTGAACTAGTGCAGGTTAACAGAAGGTTTTCGGCGGTGGACTATGTCGCCATTCTGGAAGATGTCATGTTGCCTACAGCCAGGATCATATATCCGAACGGACCCATCATCTTTATGCAGGACAACTCGCCAATTCATACAGCGAGAATCGTACAGGATTGGTTTGAGCAGCATCCGGATATAGAACGTATAGCTTGGATTGCACGTTCGCCCGATCTAAATCCCATGGAGAATTTGTGGGCTGCTGCAGTGAGGGGATGGGAAGACCTGGACAACGTGAATGCCAGAACGGAAGACGAACTTCATCAGAACGTTGTTCGAGTGTTGGAAAGGTTAAGAGGCGATAATATCTGTGAACGACTTGTGCATTCGATGACAAATCGCCTACAGGACTGTATAGATAATGGTGGTTTTTATACACGATACTAGAATTTAATACATTTTATTTATTATTACAATGCAGTTATTTATCCCAGTCTAAAAATATATTATTGTTTTAAAAATTAATATAAAAAAATTAGTAACATTATTAATTAAATTTAAAGATCTAATTTCTAAATGCTGTTAGTATTACAGTTCGTCAATACGAAACATTAAATTCAAGTTTTCATATTTCAGTTACTAAATGATGAACAGTTTTCTAGATTAAATAATTTCTGGGCTATTTCTAGACTTACTTATTCCAAGAATTTGTTTTTAAATTAAATACAGTGAAACTCGATTATAACGAGGTCTCTGGAACCGCTGTGCTTTTGCTTGTTATAACCGTTAAACGTAATATCCAAGAACCTCAAAAATAAAAATAACGCCAAACATTTTAAAAATATTAACTATTCCGTATAAAAATACATTTATTAAATTTCAAAAAAACTAAACACTTAAATAATAATAGAAGCTGAATACCAGATAAGCAAACGTTATTTTCATTAAACACGTGTAGTTGTTGTTAAAAACACAAGCGCAACGTATTCTAAAAGTTCAATTTTTGTTTGAAACTTTTAAAAATGCATTATCCTACTGAAATATTTCCATATCAGTTTACAAAGATTGTCCAAAATAACTTTTATATAATGCGTAATGTAAAATGTCATGCATGTTATGTGTATTGTTTTCGTTAGGCTGCACAATATTTGTTCAATAAAATTAAATTTAGATTTGAAGTACATAACGTAAATATAAGAAATAAAAACTTTATCACGCCTCCAATCCATAAATCGCAATTATTCAGAAGATCATTTTCGTATAGTATTTGCAATGTCTATAATTCCTTACCGGAGTTTTTAAAAACACTCACATTGGGTTCTTTCAGACGCCATCTGATTGGTATTCTTACTGAAGGTCAAACATAATATAATATTTCTCAAAACTTTATTATTTCACATCTTTATGTAATTTGTTTTAATTTTATAGTGTGTTTAAGATCAGACATAATGTTTTTCAAAACTTTATTATTTCACATCTTCATGTAATTTCTTTTAATTTTATATTGTTTGTAGCTGCACATGTTTTACTTTAAATTTTATTTTTAGTTATTTTCAGGGTATTATTATATATAATTTAATAATGAAGGGTTGAGTGGAAGAGCAGACCTTGTTGAAATGTATTATTTATTTCTTCATGGTTCTGAACTTCGCCCTTTTGATGGAGATAATGTATAGATAGTTACCTTTTTGTTTCTTATTTCATTTTATGTTCTTTAGTCTTCCATCAATAAATGGCCATTATTATTATTATTATTATTATTATAAATAGCAGGTAGCCAAATCATAATCTTTTGAGACAGATAAGTATTGTTAACAATTATGGGTTGGACAAGCGGCTGAAAGTATCTGTGAAAGGAGCCCGTTCCGGGGAACGCATATCGTTACTAACAGCCGCTCGTGCGATGTGCTGTCTACACATTTAAGCTCCGAGGGACAAAACATATGACCATGACTGTACATATATCGTCAAAATTCCATTCAAAGAAGAATCCGCTAGTATGGGAAGCTCGAAGCCGAAAGCTCTGGAAAGGATATTTCAGCTAGAAAAAAAGGTTTTTGAAAAATAAGGAGCTGGAAAACCAATACAAAGGCTTTATGCAAGAATACCTAACAAGCATCAAGCAATTGTGTTATCAGACGAAAAAAATTTCACTATTGAAGAGTGATTTAACAAACAAAATGATCGTGTTTATGCTCATAATGCTCAAGAAGCTAGAAAAGTTGCACACAAAGTTGAAAGAGGTCATCGCTTGTGTGATGGTTTGGTGGGGCGTGGGTTACGATGGAAGCAGAAAAGTGAATTTTTGCGAAAAGAGGATTAAAACATCTGCAAGGGTGTATCAAAAAGATGTTCTTGAACAAATTGTGAAACCACTCACCAACACACTCTTTAATTGGGTTTTCCAGCAGGACTCAGCGCCTGCTCATGAAGCCAAGAGTACCCAGCAGTGCCTGGCAAACAATCTTCCGGCGTTCATTAGCACAGAGGATTGGCCTTCCGGTAGTCCAGACGTGAATCCTTTAGACTACAAGATATGGGACGAATTAGAGCGCATGGCCTGCAAAAGAAGACATGCAAATATTGAAAGTCTAAAGCGGTTCATTCAGAAAGCAGTGAATAATTTTCCCTTGGAAATTGTGCGTACTGCCATTGACGACTGGCCAAGAAGGTTGAAGGCCTGTATTAAAGTTGGAGGATGTAATTTTGAATAATATTTATTTTTGTGTTTTTTTAATGTTTGGTATAATATATTTTTAAGTTAAATTACTGTTTATATTTATTTTGTGTTGGGTAAGAGTTTGTAACAGAACTTATGACAGGACTAGGTATACAAAGATGGACACAAAATCAAACGGGGCAAAATCCGACTATGGATTGATAAGCTGAATATGATGATAAATACGTCAAGATAATGATCAAATAAAAGAAGATGTGCCGAAAAAGGGCTACGTTCCTATATGCAAAATCAAATAACCAGTATTTAGCTTCAGGGGATGCAGCTAAAGTTGAATTGATATCAGCTCCGTATCGAGAGGCAGTAGGCTATTTAATGTATTTAGCAGTAGTTACAAGGCCAGATATTGCATTTGAAGTCAGTTATGCGTCACAGTTTTTGGAAAACTCTTTGGGGGATTTGATCAGAGAATCTTGAGATACAAATAGCAAAAGCACATCAGAGATGAGTATTTAGTATGATGCAGGTGAATCCAGTAAGCTCCAAAGATTTACCAATTCTGACTATACAAATGCAGCTACTCGAAGTTCAGTTAGTTGAATAGTCTCTGAAGTCATTAATTGGGCAAGCAGGATATGTACAACAGAATGTATTTCTAACTAGCGCCAAATACGTAGCTGCAGGAATGGTGGCTTAGTTAGTCAGATACTTCACTGAAATTGCCCCATTACAGCAAGTTCCTGTTCTTTTGGTGGACAGTAACAGTGCAATAAAATTAACAATAAATATCAAGTTTCATAAGTGATCAAAGCACATCGGCGTCATCGATTCACAATGCATGTAACTGGGATATTTATAGACAAAACCTTTTGCAGGGCCTGGACAACTATCCAACGAAACCGGAAATGGCTGCAGAAATCGAAGTTATGACCGAGGCTTTAGGTTTGGCAATGATTACAGTCTTCGCAAGAAGCTGCTCTCCAAAAGCGAAAATAAATAGTCGAGTGGAACAACGAATCATTCCGCAGCCAAATGAGAAAACTCTTCGATCAGACAAAAAGAACCGGAGAGTGGGAGGAGTATAAAAGCTCTCTTACAGCTTTTAATATAGCATTGGGAAAGGCAAAGCACTCCCCATGGAATGGAGATTGAAATGGCTCCTGTATGTGCAAGTTTCATGCAACTCTGCAAAAAGGTGGTGTGAGCAAATTAAGTTCTCTAAAGGATGGTCGGGGAGATTTTGCGAAGGGGGCAGAAGAAACCCTTAAACAATTGCTCGAAACTCACTTTTCTGTTTATTCCTTTCTAATAACGAACAAGTTCCCAATTTAAACCATGAAGTGCCACACATAGGCGAGCAGTGGAGGAAGAATGGACAAGAGCAAAATAGGTTAATATAGGTCAAATTGTTTGGGCCATAAATCGTCGCCGTTCAAGCAGAAGTCACTAAGTCCAATTTTGACGTTTCTGGGATAAGTGCGCTACACGATTTAAAAATGTGTGTTTTATAGTCTAGCACATTTCACTAAGTCCAAAATATATTCAAGGTCATGCCGTAGTAGTAGCTGTATTTCACCAAGTCCCATATTTAGTATTGTTAAACAGACAAAAGTCACTAAATGGACTTGGTGAATTTTGCTTGTCTATAAACCTACCGTAAACTTAGTCAACCTAAATATTAAATTATCATGGCGCGCTTTGTGGTCGACAGTTCTTGTGAGTGACTAGTGTTCTACAGGTTACAATAGAAATGGATTTTACTTCTAGAGCAGGGAAAATGTTATTAGCAGCGAGAGGGAATAACCAAAATCAAACTAACCAAGACGATAATCGTAAAAATGTTGTATTGGTAAGTTAACTAAATATAAATCAAGAGTTTGTTCGTGTTTTAAGGTCAACAACTGTAGTTCTCAACATATTTTGATTTTATGCGTTTACAGGCAAACAAGGAAGCAGAAAATAAGGAAATATTGCCAGAAATTCTTCGAACAACAGATAATAACTTGGATGAAACTATTTTATTACATCCAATTGCACAGACAAAAAATGCAGAAATATCCCAGGCCGAGAATGTGTAACTAGATAACAATACGATACGTCAAGAAACAGTTTCACAAGCAACTTTGAATGGCTCAAACATACAACAACCGTCTACAAGTGTTCAAATAGAAAGGCCAAAAAGGAAAAGATTGGGAACACAATATTGTCATGTTAGTATAGTAATTTTACATAAAACTATTCCTCATATAATGCATAAACTACTTTAGAATTATTAACCATTAAAACTAAGTATTTCGTAATTATAAATTTAAATGATTATTACATCTCGTTCAATAATAATAATAGCAATAAAACAGCAGTTTTTAATTTTTTTTAGGTAACAGGAGACCTTGATGAAGATAAAGATTTTAGTGATTTAGATGAGGATTATGTCCCATCGTCGTCCAATGAAAGTGAGTCAGCAGAAGATAATATTGAGCTAACAAACAACAGCCAAATGGGAGAGGCTGGAGCAGCGCGTGAGTTTTTTTTTTTAATTAGGAATATAATAACTAGTATTTTAGTACAAAAAATTAACTCAAAGCTGTTATAATTTTCAAATTTGGTTATTTATAGCGCTTACTAGAAATGGCACTAATAGAGGAAGCAGATGGAAGAAACCCAATCCGTGTACATGGAAACGAAATGTTACAAAAAAACTCCGTCTTTCAGGACAGGCGTATAAAGTTAAGAAGAAATCCTATCCTGCTAAGTTTCCAATATTGGTTAATTGTAAGTGTCCTTTTAAATGCTCATTAAAATTTAATGAAGCAGATAGGTTGTACATTTTCCAAACCTATTGGAAATTAGAAGATTACAATAGAAAGAAAGACTTTATTTTGAAACACGTAAAAACTTCACCAACAAACAGACAAAGACCTAGGAAAGATAATCCAAAGTATAGGTCCCATGCGAACCAGTTCTTCTTCATTAAAGATGATTCTGAAATTCGTGTTTGTCGAAATTTTTATCTGAAGACGTTAAGTATCAGTAACGGGCCACTTAACAAGGCTTTGCAGGGTAAAAACGCATGTGGAGTATTTGATAGCAATGATCTACGTGGTAAGCATGTACCATCTAATAAACTCTCAGACCTTGAAATACAAACTATTAAAGAGCACATAGAAAGCTTTCCAGTAACTGAATCCCACTATATTAGAAAATCGTCAAGAAGACTATACTTAGATTGCAAATTATCTATTTCAAAAATGTATAGCCTTTATGCTGAACTTAGCAAGGAAAAGGGCATTAAACTTCGTTCTCAAGTAACATACAAAAGAACTTTTTGTCAAAATTACAATTATTCCTTCTTTAAACCTAAAAAGGATCAATGCACTATTTGCGTTAACTATAATGCAGCGAATGCAGAGGCTAAAGTAACGTTAGAAAAAGAATATAAAGAACATAAAGCAAGGGAACTGGATGCCAATAATGCTAAAGGGATGGATAAAGTAAGGGCCACTAATAATAAGTCATTTGTCACGGCCACCTTTGATCTTCAAAGTGTGTTACAAATACCATCAAGTGATGTGTCTCCGATGTATTATAGCCGCAAGATATGCTCGTATAATTTAACAATCTATGAGGGTGCTTCTCCAAATAATGCATATTGTTACACCTGGACAGAGGTAAATGGCAAACGAGGAAGTCTTGAAATAGGTACGTGCCTCTACAAATATCTACAGCAATTACCTGATCATGTACAGACTGATCGTAAATCATTGACCTTGCCGCTTTATAGCGTGGAGGTGCTGAATTCAGAAAAAATGGTGTTTTGCCGCTCTACACTTGTTCTGGTTTAGTAGTAAAATTTTGTGGTTGGTGATGTTGGTATCACTTACTCCCTTTCATTCTCGTTACGAGTTGGTTGTGTTTTGTGTTAGTTTATTTTCGCCGTTTTTGCATATTGAAGCCTCTTACTCTTTACAAAAAAGTCGTTTTCACGACTACCAGTTCCAGGAATATCCTTGACTCGTAAGTTTTACATGTAATTCCAATTTATAGCGGTAAATATTATGTTCCAATTTTGTTAGGTTAACTTTCCATAAAATGCCGTTTTCTGAACAGCAGGAAAGATTTATGGTTGAATCTTATTTCCGAACAGGCGAAGAAACCAACGGGGAGTGGAAGTACTCGATTATTTCTTGCAAAGCACAGTTTCGTATAAAATTTCCAGAATTTGAGTTCGACGAAGATGTTTTCGCAAGACATGTAAATAGAATTGTTAATCGTTTTCGAGAGACTGGCACTGTATCTAAGAAGCACACTACTGGCAGGCCAACTGTTTTAACAGAAGAAGTTTTGGCGAATGTGCGGGAACGATTGGATGTTAGTCCGCATAAATCTTTGCGGAAACTCTCTGCGCAAACAGGTAATTTAGTTATAAGTCACTGTAACGAGTTTTTATTACCTATGTATTGCTCTTTTAGGTTTGTCGTACGGTACCTGTCATAAAGCTACACGAAAACTGCACATGCATCCCTATAAAGTTTCGGTCATGCAACAGTTATTGCCTCCCGATTTTCAACGACGTGTAGAATTTTGCGAATGGTTTAATGCTAACCTCAACCGTGATGATATACTGGACCTTACTTTCTTTTCGGATGAGGCGTGGTTCCATCTTAGTGGATATGTAAATTCGCAAAATTTTCGACACTGGTCTACAGAAAATCCACACGAATTTCAAGAAACGTCATTGCACCCTATTAAAGTAGGAGTGTGGATTGCAGTTTCCCGGAGACGAGTAATTGGTCCAATCATATTTCACGACACTATTACTGCTGACCGTTACCGAAGACTTATTTTGGAACCTTTTATTCAACAGCTTCATGATGACGAGCTACAAAATGGGTACTTCCAGCAAGATTCAGCTACTGCTCATACTGCACGTGCGACACTTCAGTATCTGCATCTATATTTTGGGGATCGATTGATAAGTAAAGATCGTTGGGCACCACGTTCACCAGATTTGACCCCCCTGGACTATTCGATATTTGGTACTATAAAAAATAATATATTCCGAAATAGGATACATACGCTAGAAGAACTGCAAGAAGCGATTGTTCGAGAAGTCAACAATATTAGCGAACAAATGTTACACAATATTTTTGATAATTTAAGGCGTAGAATTAATTTATGTTTAGAGGTAAACGGTGAACATTTTGAACAACTTCTGTAACAAAAATTAATAAATCATTAAATTAATGTTTTAATTATTTCAAATGGGTGTGTAAATAAATTTCCTTTATTGTTAATTTTGAGGTTATGCTAATTTGTTTATGTTTGACTGCATTTTCAAGGCAGCGGCGCTGCCAACTTAAAAATTGAACCATGAAGCGGCAAACCGTAATTGAGCAAGTCATTACAATAGAGCGGCAAGGTCAATGTAATACGATCACCCTGTACATGAGGTGTCGTTGTTCTCTGATACATGCGGAGGTCAAAATAGGAATCAGAATGTTGCTGCTATACTCTTGTATTCAGTCCAAACAAGTCCGCATATTCAAGTAATAGAGCAGAAATTTTAAATTTTTTCGTGTAATGTGAACCACATGTTTGGCTTGCCTTTGTGCATATTTAGGAGCCCCATATTTCTTCGGTTTGTGGGGTATCCTTTATATATCAAGCTTCTTTTCAATTTGTTTATTTTTTAAGTCATGTCTTTAGTTAAGCCGTAAGTGAAAGTTAAAGTTAAAGTTTAAATTATTATGTTTTTCATTGTTTTTTAGCAGGTAAGATTTTAACGTGTTATTTTAAGAACATATTGTTATTATTTCCCTTTTATCTTCCAGTATTTTGTATCATCTGATGATGTACCGGAGTCGGTACGAAAACGTTCATGAGTAGCTAAGATCTAATATTAAATACATTTGTGGGAACTGACTTCGTGTTTATTAATTATTGTTATACATTCTATTATATAACATAACATTACTGAATTGGCTTCGCCACCATGCTCATTATTTAAAGCTAATGCGGCTTTTAGACCGATTAGTTTAACATCACTTTCAAATGGTTCACTTTTCACTTTCACACTGTTTTAAACAGAATCGAGGCTTCACTTGACAGTTGCTCGATGTCGTCACTCATTTTTCGGCGGACCCACCTCGACACCAGTAATTGTATAAGAGAAGCCAGATTAAATAAGTAAGTTTAGCATCTTTTCTATTGAATACGATAGAAAGTTGATGGATAGGCATCTGAGAGATGAAGCAATCAGCCAAATGCCATTGTATCAGAATCAGCTTGCTCATCAGACAGAAAAATCGTGCGAATTCGCGATACAGGAGTTAATTGCGAAGCTGAACAGGCTTAAGCAAATCGAGAAATTGCCTTAGCCGCCTTTTTGGATATCGAAGGAACGTGTAATAACACTTCGTTCGATTCTGAGCGACGCAGTTGCAGAGCACGGCTCCTCTCCAACCATCTCCAGATGGATAATTTTCACACTACGAAATAGATTAGTTCTATCATCTTTGAAAGGGGACACTGTGCGAGTCACTGCTGCAAAAGAGTATTCGGACGAGGTTCTTTCTTCTCTATTGTAGATCCTCATAGTGGACAAACTTCCTTGACGAAATTGGGGTTTATTTACAAGCATATGCCGACAACGTAGTAATATTAGTAAGTGCCAAGTTAGAAGGAACTGTATCGCAGAGGGTGCAGTAAGCCTTACGAACCATTAAGAGATAGTACGCCAGGAGCAAAGCAAAATGCGTTTAGTGAATTAAAAATGATCTTAGCAAAGGAACTAGTGTTACAGTATTTCGATCCTAAAAACAGGTGATCGTGACTATATCAGCAGACGCAAAACGAAAATGAACTTTTAGCCATATACTTTAGTGTAAATAAATTCTACCGCTATGTATGTGCACAAAGATTTATTGTGGAAATGGATCACAAACCATTAATATCAATTTTCAAGAGACTATTATTCATGCCCTGCCAGGATCCAGAGAATACTATTAGCTCTTCAAAAATTTTTAACTATAAACTAATGGGCATCATAAGTGTGAGGCAGCACCGGAACTAACCCACAAGATGAATCACTTCTAGTATTTGTTTTAGCTAATAATCTAGAAATAGTCAATGTAGGCAGATCACAGATACATTAGATTCAATCTAGAATCTAATAGGTCGGCACAAATAACCTAAAGGAATTTCAGAACTTGTAATTGATGACTGTTTAAGCAGAACCTAGCACAAAAACTGAAAAACTGCCTTCCAAAACCCGAAACACCAGGGGGAATAATAGAACTCATGAGCGAGTCAGTCACATCAGCGATTATATCAGCTTATGACACAGATGCCCACTTAAAAATTAAAGAGAGAAAAATGGGACCCCTTGGGGAAGATATTCTCCGGCTAATGCTGGAGACACATTTCTCGGACAGCATAATCACAATGGAAAACAATACCTACATCAACTCATTGGAAAAACCAATGAACCGGGCGAGGAAAGTAGAATGGAGATTAGTCAATCGGCTAATCAATAAAACAAGGTTTGCATGAGCTATATTAATTCTTTTAAACTGTACAATTCTTCAGCGTCGAATGGCACATTCCGTGCTTTTTTGCAACATGGTTTTGGAGTACTTGCTTCGCCACTACGTGTTCTGTACAGGGTAAATTTGGCACTTGGTTATTTAACAGATAGCTGGAACCACGATACACCTACACCGGTATGCCACTATTGGCGCCGAATTCCGTCCGTCACATTCGAGGTTCGAGACGAGCCATTTGACTTGCTGATGCATCTAACGAATTTCAAAATAACAATAGGTGCACGGAAAAAAATACGGATAGGTACGTAAAAGCATTTAAAGAATAAATAAATAAGTATAAAGCAAATCACTTCCAATATTTCAGTAACATCGATGAAATGTTGAAAATATCCAGTGATAATGAGAAACTTTTATCACCTTCTAATTACTCTGCCAATATTAACATAGAGGGAAGAAGGATTGTAGAATTTGGTTACTTTTTTGATCAAATAAAGAAAATCGACAAACATGCTCCTCAATTCGGGTGTTCTTTTAGTAATCTTCACATTACAAAAGAAGTTCGGAATGGACTCGTGTCCACATTTACTTTAGTATGCGATATCTGTGGGTACAAAACACAACTTGCAACTTCTAACAACAAGAGTGCTCAAAATTTAAATATTAATATTGGAGCGGTAAGTGGAATAATGGGAATTGGTAGTGGATTTCCAAATTTTCAGGAAATTTGTAGTTCACTTGCAATACCTTCTATGACAGCAGAAAAATACCAAAAAGTAAAAGATTCCGTTTGTAACATTTTTGAACACAATGCGTTAGAAAAAATGCGAGATGCTGCCGAAAAAGAAAAGCAAGTAGCTATAGCTGTAGGTGATGTGGGAAGTCATGGGATACCTGAAATTGCTGTAGTTTGTGATGGAACATGGGCGAAACGATCATATAGAAATAACTATAGTTCTTTGTCTGGAGCTGCCGCTATTATTGGTTTTAAAACGAAAAAGGTTCTTTATTTAATGTGTATCAAGTTAGCAACGAAGACTACGCAACGAATTACCTACGGTATAACCAAAGCGGTGGGTCGGAGTATACACAGGGTCACACTTATTTCGAACTTGCGAACATAAAAATCAAATTTTGCTAAAATGGCCAGTAGTTTTTCTAAAGACTTCGCTGCTTTTCTGGCAGGTAAAATTAATCATATAGAAGAGTTAAACGGTATCACATGTAGTTATGGTTCGGTAATGTACCAAGCAACAATACAGTTGTATGGAACTGATCGCCAAGAAAAGAGAAAAGCACTGATACGAAGATGGGTAAGAAATACAGAAAATATTCGGGAATTAGTATTAGAGTTATTAAAAAATAAATTGAATTCTGATAACAATGGTTCTAGGTAAATAGACCGAACTCAATTGACCGAAAAGCAATAGACCGAAACGTCACTGTTAAGTACAAAAGTTTGTCTAGACTGTATATAAAAAGATTTGACAGCATTTATAGTGTCGTTATAAGAACATAGTTATTTTTGTATTTACATGTTGTGCCAGTGCACTTTTATTTGTTCACCGTTATGACCTTGCTGTATTAAATATGTCAAGTTAGTTACAATGTGTTAATGTGTCAATATATATCAACTAATAAATACCTAACTGTTTTATGCAAATCCTAAGTGTAATTTATGGTTAAACAATTTGTCGCTTCAGTCACTAGACCGAAACAGCAATAGACCGAAAATCACTTGGTCGAAAATATGTTACGGTTAAAGTAAACATTCGGTAAATGTGCACATTAAATATCTCGAAAAATTACATTTATTAACAATTGCATCAACTTCCCTTCACACTTTATTCGGGCTTAGGACTGGCAGCATAAACTGCTAGCGTGTTTAGAAGTTTTTTTTGTTGTTTTTGATTCTATTTTACGTTAGTTCTAATATAATTACTTATGAAGTTATTGTTAGTTAGAACCTTTTTGTTAATCACTAAGGCGTTATTATTAGAAATATTTACTCACGACCGATTTCCGGAAAAGAAGATAAATACATCATTAGCAGGATTAACCCATTAGCAACTTTCTCCAGTTTGTGCGTAAATACTTGGAGTAATTATCGTTAACGATAGATAGGAATGTTAAAGTTGGTTAAATCCTATTGTCAAAAAATCGTCACAAAGATAGATAAGACTATTAAGCACACTATTAGCTTGTAAGGCACATACCTTACTTAATTGCATTCATGCGCTAATGATTTTCCATGGTATAAATGCAATTTTTCTTATTTTTCAATTTATTCCAAGTCTACAGCTGGTTAAGGAGTGTTGTAGAAAGTTAATATTGAAAATGGTGTTGCAGTACATAGAGAGAATAAAGGGCCATCGTAAATTGTTATTAGATGGTCATTTTTACATCAAAGACAAACAAATTGTTACGAAGATATACTGGAGGTGTGAACGTTATAAAAAATTCAAGTGTAGTGTTCGTGTTATATCAGTGGGCAACGATATTACACAAGAAAATGACCAACAAAACCATGCAGCTGATGCTACAGAAATAGAGGCAGCTCAAGTAATGCAAAATGTTAGAGAAGATGCAAGACGTATCTAGAACGCTCCACACTTCATAGTATCGCAAGCATCTTTAGGATTATCACAGGCAGCGTCAGCAAAACTGCCAAAAGTAGACAACATGAAAAGAACTATACCAAACATTCGAACTAAGCATGATGCTGCTCCGGCTATACCTGGTAATCGAAGAGAACTTGTGATCCCAGATAATTACCAAATTACTAAAAATGGAGCAGATTTTCTATTACTTGATTCTGGACCCGCTGACGATCGAATATTAATTTTTTCCACAAGAAGGAACTTGCGGCTATTAGCTCAATCCATGCACTGGTACGTAGATGGAACGTTTAAAACTGTGCCACATCAATTTTGCCAATTATATACAATCCATGGGTTACAATATAACAATGCTATACCATTAGTATATGCACTACTGCCAGATAAAACCGAAGAAACGTACACTCGATTGCTTACAAGTTTGAAAGACATTGAACCAACAGTTTCACCAATAAACATACTTATGGACTTTGAATTAGCCATAATGAATGCAGTGTCTGCAGCATTTCCGCAAACCAGGCAACGGGGATGCTTTTTCCATTTTTCTCAGTGTTGTTTCCGTCACATCCAGTCAGAAGGACTTCAGCGTCGATATGAATCAGAACATGAATTTGCCCTAACAATGCGATTGTTGCCTGCTCTGGCATTCGTGCCTGCAGCAAATGTAGTAGATATCTTTGAACAGTTGTGCGAAGAAAATGTTATTCCTCAAGAAGCTCAAGGTGTGCTAGACTACTTTGAGGATACGTGGATAGGACGCCCTCAACGACGTCACCGTCGCTCGCTGCGTTTTTCTCATGTTATGTGGAATTGTTTTGATGGTGTGAATGAAGATTTACCTAAAACCAACAATTCCGTGGAAGGATGGCATCGGGGCTTTGACCAGCAATTTCTTCAATCCATCCAAATATTTGGAAATTTATTGAAGCACTGCAGAGAGAGCAGAGTCTTAACGAACTCAAAATAGAGCAATATGTAAGTGGCGAAGAACCACCCAGAAGCCAGAAAAGGTACCGGGATTGTGCTTACAGAATAAAGCGCTTTGTCAGTAACTTCGATATTCAAGGAAACATAGTCGATTTTTTACGTGGGATTGCGCATAATTTTAATTTTTAATATTAGTAGATATGTACAGTCTGTTCAATAGGAACATGCACGCAGAACTACAAGAAATACTTCGAAATATCAAGTAGTCCATGCAAAAACAGGAATACTGTTTATTTGTCAATGACGCAGTAAAAACAGTAGAGTAGATATTTTATTGTTGCGGGTGTTACCACGTTTGTTAGTAATGAGTGCAGTTTTTAGTAAACGTTTTGAAGCCGTTTTCTTGTGTTGGCATGAAAAAGGGCCGAAAATGTCTTTGGGAGCTGCTGCCAAATATCTTAAAAAATCAAAGTCGTTTGTTAAAAAGTGGGTAAACCACTACAGAATACATAAGAACGTAGATGATCTTCCAAACCGTGGAAAAGCTAGGAAAACCTCTTCTAAAGAAGACACTGCCATCATCAATCTCTTTCAACAAAATCCAACACTTACTTTAGAAAAAGCTCACAAAAAACTTGTTAAGAAAGGACTAGAAATATCAAAAGGGACCATTAGAAATCGCCTGTCTGAATATGATATCAAACATCGCAGTACTTTATTAAAACCATTTCTCACCGACAAACACGTAAAAAACCGAATACAGTGGGCGCGAGAAAATTTGAAAAGAGATTGGAGTGATATAATATTCTCAGATGAGGCTTCGTTTTGGTTATCTACATCTATTAAACGTGTGTGGTGTGTGAAGGACGAAAAATTCATCCAGCGCACTGTGAAACATCCTGGAAAGGTCCATGTTTGGGGATGTTTCAGTAAAAAAGGTTTTGGACGATTATTCATTTTTACGCAAAACCTAGATGCCAAATTTATGAAGAAAATTTACCAGCGTGCATTAATACCATCTGCAGAAAAGTGGTTTGGAAGAGGAAATCGAGATTGGCTATTACAAGAGGACAACGACCCTAAACACAGAAGTCGACTTTGTTCTGTGTGGAAGGAAGAAAACGGTGTGCAAACCTTAAGTTGGCCCTCTCAGTCACCAGACGCAAACCCAATAGAAAATGTTTGGGCAATAATTAAAATGAAGTTGAAGGGTGCAAAAATAAAAAACCAAATACATCTAGCTCGTAAGCTAAAGAAGATATGGAAAGATTTACCAGTGACATATGCAGAAACGTTAGTTGAAGGTATGCCCCGAAGATGCCAAGCTATCTTGAACAACAATGGTGACTGGACTACTTACTGATTACTTTGTGTATTAGTCAATAAAATAATGATTCAGAAAAATTAAATAGTTTTTCTCATATCTTATGTTTAGTAACAATTATGCTGTGCATGTTCTTATTGAACAGACTGTAATTGGGTAGGATATATCTGTTAAGTATTGTATGATTTACTACAATAAACTTAAAATAGAATCAAAAACAAAAAACAACTTCTAAACACGCCAGCAGTTTATGCTGCCAGTCCTAAGCCTGAATAAAGTGTGAAGGGAAGTTGATGCTATTGTAAATAAATGTAACCGTAACATATTTTCGACCAAGTGATTTTCGGTCTATCGCTGCTTCGGAATATTTCGGTCTATTGCTGCTTCGGTCTAGTGACGTTTCGGTCTATTGCTATTTGGTCAATTGAGTTCGGTCAACTGCTTTCGGTCTATTGAGTTCGGTCTACTCGCCGGGACCCGATAACAATTTTACGAAACGCGATAGTAATGATACCTGTATTAATAACTGTTTGGCTTTAGACAATTTAGTTAATACATCAAATGCAATTCCGTTACCGGATAATCATGGAATGGTCATTTCAGGCGGTAATACAACTATCAATAAAAATAATACAGATTTGATAAAATCTAAAAATGCTAGTAATATTTTAGTTGATTCAAATATAAATTTTAGTGATCATCAAAAGATTTCAATGTTAGATAGCAATGAAACTGCAATTTCCACTAAAAATATTGTTCACAGTAATACAAATGAATTTGTAAATTTAGATGACGTATCTGTTACCACTACAGACGTGTTAAATAGTAATATTAATGTTCAGTTTAAAAATGGGTGTATTGGGAATGGAGGTCACTTTGCAATAAAAATAAGTAGTATTTTCGAAGAAGATTTTACTTTTAAAGCCGATTATAATTTTCATTTATGCGAAAGTATTAAATCAATTTATTCGGTATTTCCAATGAAAATTAAAAATAAGCGAGTCAACCGCCTCCTCAAAACAGCGGTAATTTATTTAAGGTGTTTATACGAATCGTGTCGTAGGTTTGCATGCATTATAGATTTGAAAACAGTCAGTGAAGATGATTTTGCTCAATGTACTCTTTCAGCAGACGGTCCCTTTGAACATTCAGGATCCGTTCAACGTAAACAAATTCGAGGATTCGCGCAACGTTTAGCTAAAAAAGAATTAGAAAGCGTTTCGGCATATAAATATAATCAACATAAAATTTTAAGCGCTAATGAAGAGTTATTAAAAATATAAACGGTTCATGATATTCCCACGGGTGGTGTCGCTAGAACGATTAAATCAGAAGCGATGTGCAAGAAAGATCTTTCGTCGGACGATTTTCAGGCAGTTTTATTAATGTATAATGAACAAGGCACGCCGTATATTCAGTTCGTGTTTAATAAACCGCATATTGGAATTTTTTTATATTCAGAGTGGTGTTCGAGTTTCAGTTTTAATCTGTTTAAAGATGTTAAAAATGTAACATTGCATTTAGATTGTATAGGAACGGTTGTAAGAAAATTCGATGAAAAAAGCAAACGAGTATTTTATTACGCAGGGGCCAACGAAATCCGATAGTACCATAATTCCAATACTTGAAATGATTTCAAACGCAATTAAGTTGCGGCTTTATCATTATAAGACGCATTATTTTGATGTTCCGTTTAACAGTGTCGTTACAGATTTTAGTTGGGCATTGATAAATGCAGTTTTAGAGGTATTTGCAAATAAAACTGTATTAGATTATTTAAAAACTACCCACTCATTACTCGAAAATAATGATCAGTGAAATAAAAAACAATAAATTATTTACTATGCACATATGCTGCGCGCATTTTACAAAAATTGTAGCTTCTGACGCCAAAGCTGTAGCTGGTAAAAACAAACAGTTGAAATATTTTTTAATTAGTGCTGTTGTCAACAATTTCAAGCGTGCAGAAAGTTCCGGTCACTGTAAAAAAATGTTTATGGATTTAGTAATAATTTTATTAAATGAATATTACACCGAGTAAGTTAGAGCGGCTGTCACAAGATTTAAAAACGTCAAATACCCGATATCGACGAAGACACCTCCGAAACGTACGAATTCTTTAATATACGTAAACGAAAATTATCATCTTAATACTCTTTATACGCAAAGTCCTTTTTATTCTGATTTTCTTAAAATCAAACTAAACGCGAAACAATATGGCGACTCAAATTTACCAAATCCATGGTACTGCCTACTGTTTTTAGAAAAATGTTTAAAAAAAATACTTGCCCAGTTTTCCGTTCTGGTCCTCGGTACTAGTTAAACATGAATCAAAGGACGTCCTTTCCAACGCTATTGTTGAATCGTGGTTTAACGTAGTTAAAAACAGTATATTAGAAAAGCAAAGAAATTTAAAATGTAGTCGTTTTATTGTTAAGCTTCGCGATCAGTTAGAGAGCATCCAAAAAACAATAAAATACAATTTATTGCCTAAATCGCATAAAAGAAAAATTTGCGAAGAGCTAAACGTAGCTGAGGAAAAGTGGAAAAGAACTCCAAAACGCTTGCGCGGAAATTCTCACTTGCGGCAAGGGCGGCGTATTTTAAAACTAGTCGAGAATGTGGAAAAAGAAAACGAAAAAAACTTTTATCCTAATTCGGTATTTAAATACCAGAATTTTCTAAATAAACCCTTGTTAGGTCGTTTATACAGTGTGGTACAAAAGTATGGAACAAATTCAATATCTCCTGAAATAATTGCTTTTTGGCAAAACGCTCGGACAGGTATAGCGATTACGGTGCATATTTTAAGAGGAATTGAATTTTTTTTGCGACAGTCATTTTTCTACGGTGACGTTATCGCTCTTTTTTTTAAATAGGAACTTGCATATTTGACAATTGCAGTAGATAGTCCTTTTTTTTTCTCTTTCTAACCGTGCAAAAGTTTTATACCCTCACATAAGATTTTTTTCGAGATATGGTCCTTCGAAAATGCCAAAATCCACTTTTTCGTAGAAGGTTGAAATTCGGATTAGGGGGTAATGAGACCCTCCTAATGACGTTTCCGTGGTCGGTTGTCCCTTAGCGTGCGTAATTTCGAAGATACGGCCGTTCCCACCTATCAAAAGTGGTGGGGGAAATTTTTTAAAACCCGTTTTTTCGTGTCCGGCGGGGTCGCTTTGGGGATTCGGAAAGAGAGGGGTCAATTTAGGAGAGAACAATTTTTTATCCGAAACATTTTGGATTCGAAATGCCCGAATGGCAGGGTCGATTTTTCGTATACGTGTCTATTGTTATCCCACCCATGCGGAATGTGAGCTGGGTCTAGTACCAAGGGCGATAACGTCACCGTAGAAAAATGACTGTCGCAAAAAAAATTCGATTCCTCTTAAAATATGCACCGTAATTTAAATCGCTATACCTGTCCGATCGTTTTTCCAAAAAACAATTATTTCAGTAGATATTGGGTAGGTACTTTTGTACCACACTGTATAATTCAACTTATATAGTAAAATACCATATTGATGGATTTCCTTACCAAGATTTAGAGATTTCTGTCTGATTTTAGCACCTTACTTGGAAGGGAATGTATTTCCAATTTCGTTATTGATTTATTTATAAGACTAAATATTGAAACGGCAAATGACTTTGTTGCAGCGCTAGCATTACCATTAGAAGATTTAAATATAAACAATTTACATTTAAAAGATATTCTAATGAGTAGTTCTAAAAAGATATTATTTTTACCAGTTCTTATAACACAAACTCATTGGATCTTGATTGTATGTGACCGAAATAAAAAAAGAATTCATTATTTTGATTCTTCACCTTCGCACACTAAACAGGAAGCCGATCAAATATTTAAAAAACTTCTAGTTTTATTCAAGAAGCTAGGAGTTGATACTAAATCATGAAAAAATATTAAAGTAGAACATCCACAACAAACCGACGCTTATAATTGTGGGGCGTTTCTTTTGCATTTCGTTTATAATATGGTTATTAACGACGGGGTATACGTTTATGACAAAAATTTCGATCCAAATAATTTTCGAATTTTTATTCAGAATTATCTGTTGGAAAAGTCAGTAGATATATCGAGTTTCTGCATGTACTGCACCAAATCAGGAACTTGCAGTTTTAATTCGCGTTGGTGGCAGTGCATCACTTGTCAAACGTGGAAAAGTAACAAATCTAACATTGACGATGACGAAGAAAGGACTTGTTGTGGGGGCTTCATGCAATCTTCCAGAAATCAGTGGGTAGGTTGCGACCTGTGTCGATGTTGGATTCACTTCAACTGCATTCCGCATAAAAACAATAGCCCAAACACTTACAAAAATATGTCTTTTAAATGCAAGGTTTGCTCAAATATTAAATAAATATTGTGGCTAAGGTCTCAGAAAAATTTATTTTAGGGTGCTTTTTTCAAAATTTATTAGGAAAATCTGCCTTGCTTTTCCCGTTTCGAGGGTGTGACTCTTAAGGTGCGTTTTTTTCAAAATTTGTTAGGAAAGTTTATCTTGCTTTGCCCATTTTCAGGGTGTAAATCTTAAGGTGCGTTTTTTCAAAATTTGTTAGGAAAGTTTACCTTGCTTTTCCCGTTTCGAGGGTGTGAATCTTAAGGTGCAACCAAACAAATTGGTACTGGATATTGAACTTTGCAGATTTTGTTTATAATACTACACTCTAACAGCCAGCAAAATTTGAATTACATACGTGAACGACAACATAATAGCAACGGTTCAAATGTACAAACTCGCGGCTTCCATCAACCGCGGCGCCCCAGAAAAAAATTCACCAGCCCCAAACAAATTGGGTACTGGATATTGAACTTTTCAGATTTTGTTTATAATACTATACTCTAACAGCCAGCAAAATTTGAATTACATACTTGAACGACAACATAATAGCAACGGTTCAAACGTACAAACTCGCGGTTGATTGAAGCCGTTTCCATTATGCTCTCGCTCACGTATGTTGTTCAAATTTTACTGGTTGTTTGAATGTGGTATTATAAACAATATCTGCAAAGGGCAATATCCAGTACCAATTTGTTTGTGAAATATGGTACAATGTATTACATGCCTGACTTGGTATAATTAGGATGCGACTTTGAATGCTGTTTTTATCTACTTTTAGTGAATATACAGGGTGAGTTTTTTTCGATTTTTACTATGGCGATCTCGGAAACTATGGCAGATAGAAAAATGTTCAAATAGGGAAAGTAGTGCAGAATTATTAACCGAACTAAATGACGTTTTCAAAATTTGGAAAAAAGTCAAGGCCTACTAGATATTTTGAAAAATGTAGTTTTGGTCATTTCCTTCAAACCGATTTTTCTTAGTTGTTATAAATGATAGAAAAAAGCTTTAAATAGAAAAGTTGTAGATAATTTCAAGCTGAATAAGCAGAATCGAGCAGATTTTATCTAGCGACTTTCGTTTTTGAGATATAACACAAACCTACTTTTTTTTAAATAGGAATCGTAGTTGGCTGTGACTTCATTAAATAGCTTATTTTTTTATTTTTATAAACAACTAAATTACACGAGTTTAACTTTTATTTTATTAAAGAAAAGGCATATTGGAGTGCCATGAATCTAGCAATCGAGAAATGTCATCGATACAATATGTCAGTTTAAATTACATGCATTACGTTATTCCTGTGTTAGTTTTTTACTTTCTTTAAATAGCACTTCGTTCATAGGTTTGTGTTTTTATTGTTGTTAACAAATATTATGGCTTATTCAAACAACGAAAAGCTTGATATGATATCCTGTTACATTAGATGTAACAAAAACAGTGCAAGGGCTGCTGAAGAATAATTTAATCTTTATATTGATCGACGTCAACCGTCCTTACCAACTTTTGGAAATCTATATCGAAATCTTCAAGAGTTTGGTTCTTTTGTCGCACCCAAAAATGAGCGTGGTATTATAGCTGAATCTACAGAAATAAATGTCTTGGCTTGTGTTAATCAAGTTCCGGAGACTTCCACAAAACAAATTTCTTCACAAATTGGTGTTTCTCAGAGAAGTGTTGTTCGTGTGCTCAAAAAATACAAATTTCATCCTTATAAATTTTCTGTTGGACAACCGTATGTTGGAGATCACCAGAAAAGGATTACTTTTTGTAATTGGTTCAGAGAACAAAATAATTTAGACAATTCTTTTCCTTTTAAAATTTTATGGACTGATGAGAGTCGTTTTACAAACTGTGGTATGTTTAATAGACATAATAAACATTGGTGGGATCAAGAAAATCCACATCGTTTGGAAGAAAGAAGACCTCAAATTAGGTTTGGCTTCAACGTATGGTGTGGAATTTTAGAGACAAAGCTCGTCGGCCCGTATATTTTTGACGGATCACTAACCGGCATTCGATATTTAAACTTTCTGCAGAATGAACTCGAAAGTATGCTAGATGAGTTTGATCTGGCGACAAGAAGAAATTTATTATGGTTTCAGCATGATGGTGCGCCACCACATAATCTTTTAGGCGTCAGAAATTACTTACAGCAAGTTTACCCGGACAAGTGGATAGGACGAAATGGTCCGATTGCCTGGCCGCCTCGTTCTCCAGATATCACATCTCTGGATTTCTTCTTGTGGGGAACACTTAAGAATAGAGTGTATTCAAAAACTTATGATTCAATCGAAGAATTGCGAGATGCGGTTTTAAATGCATGCAATAACATCGACCGACGCTCACTGAGAAGATCAATTAATGGCGTTCTAAAGCGATGCGAAATGTGTGGTCAAAGTGATGGGGGGGAATTTTGAATATCCAAGATAAATTTAATAATTATTACTATTTAAATTGTTTTTTTGATAAATACCTGTCTTAGTAGTTTGTTGCGTTATTATTCAATTGTAGGGATGTGCTTTCTTTAATTCATGGCCAACTCTGGCATGTTTTTACTTCTATTAAAAGTTAAACTCGTGTAACTTAGCTGTTTATAAAAATAACTATATCGACCCGTATATCATTGAAAAGAGAAAAAAATAAACTATTTAATGAAGTCACAGCCAACTACGGTTCCTATTTAAAAAAAAAGTAGGTTTGTGTTATATCTCAGAAAAGAAAGTCGATAGATAAAATCTGCTTGATATTGCTTATTCAGCTTGAACTTATCTACAACTTTTCTATTTAAAGCTTTTTTCTATCATTTATAACAACTGGGGAAAATCGGTTTGAAGAAAATGACTGAAACTACATTTTTCAAAATATCTAGTAGGTCTTGACTTTTTCAAAATTTTTAAAATGTCATTTAGTTCGGCTAATAATTCTGCACTACTTTCCCTATTTGACCGTTTTTCTATCTGCTATAGTTTCCGAGATCCCCATAGTAAAATTCGAAAAAAACTCACCCTGTATGAAGATCAAATTTATATGGTACATTCACTGATAAGTCTTTAAGCCTTTTTTGTATCGCTGAAGTTAAAATCTTCTTAATTTAGCGTTTAATTAGTGAAATAAGTGCGATCCTGTATATACTCCGACCCACCGCTTTGGTTATACCGTAGGCAGAGCCGGATCTAGGCACAGGCAAACCTAGGCAATTGCCTAGGGGCGTCAATCAAAGTGGGGCGTTTGATAAATCAAACTTATTTAAACCAAATTCCTAAAATAGATACAAACCGTACTGAAATGACATACGCATAGAAAACTTTATTCAAAAATTTGCGGGAGTTTCACTACTGCCGTACAGATGGAGAAGGCGGCGCACGGGCGCACCCGTGCACTATACGCATGACCGAGCACCAGACAGAATGACAGGTGAGCTGATGAGGTGTGAATGACATCGTGTGAGGATTGCGTTTTTCCTTAATAATATAATCATATTCTAACTTAGCGAGATTTTACGAATCACTGTGTTTATAGTTTTAATAGATTTGACTTGTACAGGGGCGGTAAGTGCGATTTTTAAAAAATATAATTACTTAAAGTTTACCTACTATTTTTTGAATTTAGAAGAATGGATGTTCATAAGAGAAAAAGTGGGTGTGAAAATAGAAAATTAGCGAAAGAAAAACAAAAAAAATTACGAATTTTAATCGAGAAGACAAGTAAATTAGATAGTTTTCTAATAAAACAATCTGAACCTATAAACAACATAACTGATATTGCTCCAAAAGATGTAATTATCAATAATGATGAAATTATAACAGATGTACCTCCTATATCACTACCTCAAACAACATTAAATAGTAATGCAGAGCCAGAGCCATTAGAATGTCAGAGTGATATTCAAATCACTTCTGACCCTGCCACGTGGAAACGGTGCGAGGATTTTACGTTGCACTTTTTAAGTAACCACGGTATTGTTCAAAATATCCCAAACGACTTTTCGTCGACAAAAAAGGTTTATTCAGAAAAAATAACTAGATATTTAACCGAAAATATTTTTCGAAGAAAACTAAAAAATGGAGAATTGATTCGACGCACATATCTGATCTATTCCGAAAGTAAAAAATCTATCTACTGCGCACCATGTCGATTGTTGAGTTACTGTGGATCAACACTCTGTACATCGGGATATTTAGATTGGAAAAACATGGGCGAAGCACTTCATCTACATGAAAATTCTCTACAACATAAACAATTGGAAACTGCTTTGAAGGAACGATTGTCAAATAAGAATTCAAATTTAGACGAAATGTTACATGTTGAAATTCAAAAGGAAAAAAAATACTGGGTTGAGGTACTCAAGCGGGTTGTGTCTATTGTTAAAAAACTTACAAGCAGAACATTGCCGCTAAGAGGTGATTCAGAAATTTTATGCCAAAATAACAATGGTAATTTTTTGATGGCTGTGGAGTTAGTAGCTGAATTCGATCCATTTTTAGCGGCTCATGTTGTGAAACATGGATATCCGGGAAAAGGTGGAACTTCGTACTTATCGTCAACAATTTATGAAGAAATTGTAGTCTTAATGGGCGAAAAAGTAAAATCACGTATCATTAATGATCTAAAAAAAGCAAAATATTATTCCATTAGCGTAGATTCCACTCCAGATATATCCCACTGCGATCAACTTTCATTTATTGTAAGATATGTAACAAATGGAGTTCCCGAAGAACATTTTTTGTCCTTTTTAGAAAATGTTGGTCATAAATCTGAAGACATGGAGAAAACCATAATAAAGTACTTATCTGATACAATCGTATGATAATGCTAGAAACATGTCTGGTGTATATTCTGGACTGCAAGCTCGGATTAAAAAGCATAACGAACTAGCATTATACATTCCTAGTGCTGCACACTCCTTAAATTTAATAGGAGTGTGTGCAGCAGATTGTTGTCAAAATGCAACATCATTTTTCAACTTTTTACAAGAATTGTATAATTTCTTTTCTTCATCAACAGCACACTGGTCTGTGTTAAATGAATATTTAAACGGACGTTCCGTCAAAAAACTTTGCGACACTAGGTGGGCTTGTCGTTATGATGCGTGTAAGGCTTTACATGATAACTGGGAAAGCATTTCTAAAGCTTTGGTACAAATTTCTGAAGATGAAAAAATGCAGCCGCAAGTCAGAAGTCAAGCAAAAAATATTAATAATCAAATGAGCCGTCTTGAATACGCTTTCATAATGATTTTTTGGAAATCAGTATTGGAACGTTTCAATGCTGTTAATATAAAACTGCAAACAGTGGAAATTGATTTATTAACTGTTGTCGAACAGTATAAATCTTTAATTTTATTTCTAAATTCATTATCAGATTTGTACAATGTCTATGAATCTAAGGCCAAAGTAATATCGTTTGCAAAGGAATTTGAAAAGAAACGAGGAAGAAAACTAAAGCAGTTTTATGATGAAGTTTCTGACGAATCACACATAAATATCGTTCAAGATTTTAAAACTCAAACTTTCGAAGCAATAATTGCGTGTCTTCGTACTGAATTAACAAAAAGGATTGAGGCATATGAGTTAATTTATGAAAAATTCTATTTTTTGAAAAAATTAACCAAGTACTCAGCAGAGAAGATTTACGAAAATGCAAAATTTTTGTATGAGATTTACATAAATGATTTAGATGAATGTTTTATGGAAGAATGCGTTCACTTCAGCTCGTATTTAAAATCTGATGATATAGAAGACTACTCCATGTTACAACTTGGCAAATTGATTATTGACAAAAACATAGAAACAATATTTCCAAATATTTATATTATCTTAAGAATATACCTATGCACGCATGTAAGAAATGCTTCTGCAGAACGAAGTTTTTCATTATTAAAAAAATTAAAAACTTATTTAAGAGCTACAATTAAACAACATCGACTAAACGCATTAGCAACACTATCGATTGAAAGTAATTTGACATCAGATATTAACTATAGCGATGTTATAAATGATTTTGCTGAAAAAAAAGCTAGGCGCAAACTATAAATATATATGTGTAATAATAGAGTTGTAAAATGTCTTATACGCACCCAAACAATATACAAGTATGCAAAGTGGCACCCGAATTTTTCAATGTGGCACCCGTTTTGGGTGCCGTAGAGTTTTCTATTGTTTTTTATAGTTTCGGCATGTACAAACGCCGAAACGCCTAGAAACGAGTTTTTGTATGGGTGCCTTAAGGAAGGTATACACCGAGTGATATACAAAAAAGTTCAAGCAGTGGCCGCTGGTTGGCGCTGCAATCGATTTCTGTATATACATTAATATTATAACATGATAATCTGGCTCCCGCCATTATTATTGTCTACTGGCACCCACACCCCATATTTTATTGGCAACAGCGCATTGCAGTCATTGACTTGAAGAACTGGTTAATGTGTGCACGTGCTGCGTCAAGTGTCTAAGAAAAGGAATCGGTTGTTGAGCGTTCAGGAAAAGGGGTTAATTGCTAATTTGCCTTATTCTGGTAAGTAGGTTCCTTAATGTAATATTTGCCGGCAAAACAACGTAAGGCGCATGGTATTACATTGTGCCTTACGTTGTTTTGTCGGCAACCAGTCGAAATGTTGAATATTTGTAGACAAATAACATGTGTAGCACCTCTGATTTTTTTATATCAAAATATGCCAAACCCTTCACTTCTTTGATAAAGGAGCAATAGGCATAGGACCATCAAAAGTTTACCAGGTATTCAATTGAGTTTGTGCTCTAGTTTGCTTTGAAATTGCCGTGCATTACGGTTGGACACATTTAATATTAATTTGACTAATGACAATGAAAATTATTATTTTTATCTGTAAAAGATGATGGATATATCAACCACCTACCTAAATATGTATATTGTAATGACGTTCCACGTTGTGGCGGCAAATATGTTATGAGGGAGTGCTCTTGTCGTTTTAAAATAAAATTTGAAATGTCAAACAATACTATGATATTCCAATTAGTGCTTTATATGAAAACTCTTTATTACAGGGTCGTTACTGAGGTTCTTCAATTTCAATTAAACTCAATTTAATTTGTAAATGTGGATTTACTACAACTGAACGCTCCCTATCTTCCCTAACTTAATATTTAAACTTATTTACACTCACAGTTATTTTTTTTTAATGCCTCTTTCTTATAGTTCTCGCTTCTTACAATTTAATCTCCACTAATTTCCAATCCAACTACCATTAATAAATTCAAGTTCAAAATGTTACAATTCTTTGTTCCATCTCAAATGAAAAAGGTAATCTCTCGTTGCAAAATCAAATTATTTTGTAATGTTTTATTTTACAAAATAATTTTAAGAATCTTCTCTTCTTTTACTGTTTGTCTGTATTTTAGACAATTTTTGATTAGGTATACTTAATATGAACAATCAGATCCACACGTATTTACTCGATCTGGAAGATTGAATTGAATACCTCCAACTCATGAAAATTATCTTTCACCACTTATTTATTGTTTTTAAATTGTTTTCGTTGTCCCGGTTTTCTCAAAATTCTCACCCAATTAACTTATTATTTCATATGCCTAACAGCCTTATTTATAACCCCCTTATTGTCGATGAGTATAGTTTCGCTATACAATAGCATCTTCAGATCTACAGTGACTTTAAACTAAACTAGGTGGTATATATACAGGGTGGTCCATCGGTCTGTATTTTTGTTACTCGATTATTTTAAATATGTATTACCGAAAATTGTTTCAGACAAAGTTTATTTTAAATTAAAATGCCCACATAATTTCGAAAGTAACTCAATATTATTACTTCCGGTTTTAGTTAGAATAATTGATAGCAACTTTTAATTTTAAAATGGAACACCCTTATTATTTATATTTCCTCCCCTTCATCCCGCTCTCCACCCTTCCCAAATCATTCTGTTTCACAATTAAGGAGACGCGATGAAGAAGGCGAATGCGCGCTAGTTCTGAAGCAATTATAGGCATCGTAGGTCGTAAGATTGTAGCTCAAGTGCGGTATTGATAGCGAACAGAATACGCTCTGGATAAGGAGAAGGCACAGAAAGAAGGTTAGTATGATTATGATAGTCAGCTGGGACGAAACCAGAACTGTAATGTAGAGGGGGCGCAAATTTTTTTGGGAACAATGTTAAATAAAGAACATTGAAATAAAATGGAATTTTAATTTTCAACAGAAAGATAATATGAAATATGATTTTAAACATAATACATTTTAATAGTATATTATTATATGAGCGATTATGACAGCCATTATTCACGAAGATGACGTTTGAGCCCACGAGCCGTCAGGCGAGTGGCACAAATCATCTGAGCGAATAATGGCCATAATCGCGAATGTAATACGATACTTTTTCTACACCTATTAAACAAATATATTAGACTCAAATTAGTCAAATTTGATAACTTTGTAAACAAGCAATATGACAACACACTTGGGCGTGTCGATTGTCAGCCGCAGAAGGAGTTGTTCGCGGGCGATTTAAAATATGATTGGATTAGCGAAATATTGATTTTTGGATTTGTATTTGTGATTGGCCGAAATCATAGTTCACTGCAGTGAATTATGAATCCATAATTCACTGCAGTGAATTATAGGTACTATTTTTCACAAAAAAAATGCTAATAATTGCAATATAATTAAATAGGTGTAGAAAAAAATTATTATATATAAATAAAGTGTAAAATACGAAGCTACTTGTCAAAATAACTTTGGTTACTAGGTTACTGAACTTATAAGTGTCAATAGTGTCGACACAAGCTGTATGCAGTTATTATTCTATGAAAGTCTGCCAAAAATGTGTCAGCTAAGTGTTATCAAAGCAATCAAAGCTATTAGCCAACTCGAGACCGGAAACCCTAAATAAATCATTAAAATGAACCATGTTTGCAACAGTTTCAAGTTTCATAATAACTACCTACGTACCTACTAATATCTTCTACTTATTCATTTCAATTTTTATTGTCTGTATTTAGTACACTTAGAAGAGAGATATCAAAAATAAAATTAAATTTCCAAAAAGCATTAGTTTTTCCTTTAGAGGGGGCGCTAACTTCTACAGACAGGGCGCGCGCCCTCCCTGAAATGGTCTAATTTCGCCCCTGTAAAGTAGTGTTTACATTTTACGCAGTACCTATGTACGAGTATTATGTAATATTTATGTATTTCTAATTATCTGTTTTTATTGGTCTTTGTAGGATAAACAACGTTTTAAAAAAATTAAATATGAGCCACAGAAAAAAATTCAAAACTTTGGATGCATATTTCAAAAAAAATAGTTCAAAATTTCCCAACACTGATGCAACTGAAAGGATAGAAGAAGATACGATTGCATCCGAATTATGCGATCCCTGCGAAGAAAATAAAGTAATTAATATCATTCCCGAGGAGCCTGTACCTTCATGTTCTAATTTACAGCAAACTACACCAGACGATTTGAGATTCTTTATAGGGAAGCGAATTAATGATTCAAAAAAATTCCAACTTCTTAAACATCGCTGGTATCCACCTCAAGGGTATTCTTTTCCTTATTCTATTCAAAATAAGAATAAGGGGGGCACAAAAAAACAAGTGAAACGGTATCTATCATGGCATCATATAGAAAAATTCTGCTGGTTAGAATATTCTCCGTCACACCAAGGGCTTTACTGTAAATATTGTGTTTTATTTGGACAAGAAAAAGGGGGTCATAATAAAACAATTGCCTTGAAAAATTTAGTTACCGAACCACTTACAAATTTTAAGAAACTTACGGGGAAAGACAGTGATTTGTTATCACATGAAAAAAACTAAATATCATACAGAAAATATGCTGAAAGGAAAATGTTTTTTTGAGAGTTATCACTGCATAAACAAGGATATTATTAATCAATTAGATAAGGAGAGACTGACGCAAATTGAAGAAAATCGTGCTAGACTTCGACCTATTATAGAAACGATAATCTTTTTGGGTAGACAGAATATTCCTTTGCGTGGTCACCGAGATGATGGCACATTAGCATTGCCAGATTCAACTTCGGGAACAAATGAAGGAAATTTTAGAGAACTACTCCGTTTTCGGGTTGCAGCTGGTGATACTGTTCTTCAAAAACATTTAGAAAACTCTTCATCACGTGCTACATACAGGGTGTCCGCAAAAAGGAGGTCAATCCGTTAACCACATATTCCTGGAGCAAAAATAATATGACTTTTATAATGCAATTTTTTTTTTTTTTTTTTTTTAGTATTAGAAACTTATGAGATTACCGTAAAACGCGTATTAAGGACCAGTACTTTTCAAGTTCTCTCTAAAACGAACGATTTTATCAAAATTTGATAAGAGACAAAAAATAATCCAAAATGCATGATTATCTCAAAAAAAATAGCTTGGAAGTCACTGGCGTAGGTACTAAAAAACAGGGGAGGTCAGTGGGTACTGCACCCCCCGTATTTTGATTATTTGACCGTTGTTTTCGTTTTGCTTTTCTCAAAAGATGTGACTATTTATGTTGAAGCTCTGTACCAAATTTGAAATTGATAGCTTATTAAATACTTCATTTATTAAAAATAATCAGTTTTAAATTTCAAACTTTGACGCCCTGTACATCGCACGTGTGGACCTAAAATGAAAAACGGCATTATAAAAGTCATATTATTTCTGCTCAAGGAATATGTGGTTAACGGATTGACCTCCTTTTTGCGGACACCCTGTATATTTCAAAAACCACACAAAATGAATTGATCGGATGTTGCGGCAAGGAGATTCAAGAAACAATAATAAATAGAATTAAAATGGCAAAATTCTTCAGTGTGATTTTCGACGAAACCACCGATATGTCCCATAAAGAACCATTATCACTGAATTTGCGCTACGTACATGAAGGAAAAATTAGAGAAGATTTTATTACATTCATTGATGCGTACGAGGCAGCAAAAGACCGCGACGAATTCAATCTAGAACCGAAACTAACCGGAAAGGTTCTTGGACAAATCGTTGTCAAATTGGTAAACGATATGTCTTTACAGTGGGATAATTGTGTTGGAATTGGAACAGATAGTTGCAGTGTAATGTCTTCAAAGGTAGTTGGTGCTGTTTCTGAAATTATTAACATCGCTAAAAATGCATCAAGATGTCCGTGTTACAATCATGCACTTAATAACTCACTCTCAAAATCTTCAAAAGTGACTACTATCCGAAATGCAGTTGGAATAATTAAATCTACTGTTGCGTTTTTTAACCAATCTGCAAAACGAAATTTGATTTTAAAACAAAAACTTGGTGGACAGCTTAGCGGTTTGTGTGAGACTTGCTGGGTTGAAAAACATGATTCGTTTATTCAGTTTCAAATTGCTTTACCCAAAGTAATTGAAGCTTTACAAGTAATTTCTTCATGGAGTGATCGCAACAGTAGTTCTACGGCAGTTACGTTGATAGCTTCACTATCTCAAAGTGATTTTATAGTTGGTATTGTAGCAATGACAGATATCTTGAAATCGACATTGCCATTAAGTAGATTACTGCAGTCCCCAAATATTTGTCTAAATAAAGCATCTCAGATGGTTCGTGATACACTACAAGTATTAGAGAATAAAAGAAAAGACTGCATAAGAACGTTCGCACACCTATTTTCAATAGCAGAAAATTTAGCTTCACAATTGGATATTGAAATTCGTTTGCCTCGTCTGGTGAGCAGACAACGGCACAGAGATAACTGCCCAGCAGAAAATGCAGAAGAGTATTATAGGAAAATAGTGTATATTCCTCTGCTCGACAACATAATTATCGATCAGAAATCGCGATTTCCTCAAGCGTCTCTAGAATGTTTTGACCTAAACAAACTCATGCCTGACACATTTTTGAAGTTAGAAACGATAAATGATTTATTGTGGCAGAATGTACCATGAGATCGAAAAAAAGATGATTCTGAGCAGGCCTTGACTAGTACAACACGATTGGCAAGACTGATTTCAAAATGTGGCAGTAGGTTAGAGGTTAATAAATGTCAAATAAATTAAAACACAAAACAGTATTTATTTAGGGAACAAACTGAAAACTAAGATGAATACATGTTAGAGTAGGTGTTCAAAATGTGATCCTTCACTAGTATTACAACGATAAACTTAAATAATTCTGGAAACAAGATTGCAAAACTGACTTACATTTGAAATGTCACTGTCACATTATAATTCATAGGCATTCTAGAACCAGTGTAGCCAATCGTGTTGTACTAGTCAAGGCCTGCTCAGAATCATTTTTTTTTTCGATCTCACGGTATTAGCAAAAAAATTTCATCAACTCCTGGGGTATGAACAGCAACAATTAGAGATAATGTTGCAGGGAGAGTGTGACTTTTGGCGCCAAAAATGCAAGAGACTTCAGGAACCACTTCCTACCGACGTAATGGAAGCTGTAGATCAATGTGATGGAGATATTGTCCGAGTAATACGCTCTTTGCTTCTTATACTTGCTACTTTACCTGTAAGTGTTGCTACGGCTGAGAGGTGTTTCTCCACATTGAGAAGAGTGAAGACTTGGTTGCGTACAAATATGAGAGAAGATCGCCTAACTGGGCTATGTTTGTTAAATAGCCATACGGATATACAAATTAACACGGATAATGTTATTCTTAGATATGCGAAATCAGGTAATCGTAGAATTGAATTTTTAATTTAAATTTTGTATATATAAAATCATAAGTATGAGTTTTTCATGTTAGAATTTATTTCTTAATATTTATTACTTATACAGGGTGATTCAAAAGGTATGGTCCAAACTTAAGGGTGTGATTGGTGTTGTTAAAATAAGTAAAAAATGCCAATAAACACATGTCTTATTTCCAACCGCTTTCTAGTTACAGAGGTTTTCTTTGTTTTTATCTGTGTTTTGCCAAATCACGTTATCAAGGAACTAAGTAAAACAAATGTTAATTCCTTATGGCAGAAGACGTTTCAAGCTTGAATTGGCGTAGTTTTCAATAAATGTGGTAATGATGGAGCCATTTTCTGTACGTGCAGAAATGCATTTTGTGTATGGTTATT
Organism: Melanotus villosus; assembly: GCA_963082815.1. NCBI lineage: Eukaryota > Metazoa > Arthropoda > Insecta > Coleoptera > Elateridae > Melanotus > Melanotus villosus. The sequence goes on along the minus strand of OY720425.1, from coordinate 15,501,210 downwards.
GCAGCGGAAATGCCCGTGCACCTGTAGCAGAATATGGGAGAAGGTATCCTCACCGGAGACAGTCTGACCACCGAACATGTATTTAGACCTTTTAGATAATGCCTTGTCGGAATTATTAGAAGATCTGCATCTTGATGTGCGAAGATCCATGTGGTATCAGCATGACGGGGCACCGTTGCACAATTCACATCCACTAGATTTTTACTTGTGGGGTGCATTAAAAGAAAAAGTTTATGCAACGGAAATTCAGGACAGGGGCCATTTAGTTAATAGGATAAATGAAGCTGTTGAAGATATTCGAAAACATCCTCAACAGTTGAGGAATGTTCGAGATTCTGTGCGTCGGCGTGGCCAACTTTGTATACAAGTACTAGGTGGACATTTTGAACATTTTTTGTTGTGATACTTTTTAATTTTTCTTATAATTGTATATGCTCTTTATTAATAATAAATTATCCTAAATGTTGTTATAACTAGAAAACAATTGCGAATCGGACATGAGTTTATTGGCATTTTTTACTTATTTTAACATCACCAATCACACCCTCAAGTTTGGACCATACCTTTTGAATCACCCTGTATATTTTGTAAGTGAAATCCTAAATATAATAAATTTTGTTTCATTGTTTAAAAGTTTATTATAGTTTAATTTTAATTTTATATAAATATTCAAATTAAATTAAAGATGTCGTAAAATAAAATTTATTTCTACGTTTTATTTTCTTGCATCCCTACATAAACCTAATGTAAGGTGACCACACGCGGCGCCCCGCTTTTGGCGGGACAGTCCCAATTTTTAACAATTTGTCCCGCGTTCCGCGAAGTTTTAAAAATGTCCCGCTTTTTGAAAAGAATGTGCTTTTTACTAGTTTACTGCAAACAATTAAAATATACGCATTTCATGACATTTTAATTAACGATACCAACCTTAAAAAAAATCATTCAAATGCGAAATATAATCCGGAAATATAATTATGTTTTCATTTTTTTATTAAATTTCTAAAGTCCATATAATTGTATTTTTTATGTTTACAGATGTTTATGCACGATCGCATTATAATGTGTCAATTATGTCTGAATTTGTTTGACATAAACGTCTATTTATAGCCCGTGGGTGTCTTTATAGGCCGCCGGTCTATAATGAAACGTCAAAAATTGATAAACATTTAAACAGTCTTATAAAGATTTTTTTTTAATTAAAATCGACTGTATGCTCTTTATTAGAACTCTATTTAGGGTAATTTGTATTAACAACACAGTTAACACAATTATTTATGTGAATATTCCTAGGCGTAAATGCTTCAACCATTTGACAGTAGTCAGTACAAAATTAAAATAATTGAGCAACTAACTACTCGATGTGGGTAGAAAATTAATTTATTTTTTATTTCAGTTTTAAAATCTTCGATCGTGCATAAAATTATGTATGTACCACTGGCGTAACTTGCTTTTATGGCCTGAGACGTGATGTTGAGCCCGAGACGCTAGTCGAGGGCTAAAGACACGCCCTTGGTACATAAATAACTATTATGTTAAAATATTCTGTTTTTGAAAAATGTTTTTTTTTGCTTTCTTTCATAATAAAATTTAGTTTTTTTACTTTAATTCGTAATATCCCCCCCACCCCGGTAGAATTTGTCCCGCCTTATCAAAATTAAAATCTGGTCACCTTAAGTCCTAATGCCCCCCCCCCCCCCGAGAAAATTGGCTGGATCCGCCACTGCCCAGCAGTGTTGCCTTTCATTTCACGTTCTGAACTCTCGTAGTAAAGACGTGTCTTAGTCGGCTCCCAAACTTATAATTGAGTTTACCAGTCGACAATTTGCTAGCTTTCTTTCCAAGTGTTCGCCGTGCCAGTGCCATAAGTGTTTGCCGTCGCTGTGTCAGTTCAAGTGCGTACGCTAAGGGTCAATTTAGCTTGCCACCTTGCGGTATAGCTAGGCTCCACCCCCGCGGTTTTTTCTCGCGGTTTAATGACACCAATCGCATCAGGAGGAACGCCCACCCGTCAGCCAATCGCCTGGCTCCCCGTCGCTTCGAAAGTGTTTATAAGCAGAGCATCTTGGCAGAAGATTCACTCACCATCCGACTTCGAGACTCGACACATCACTTCAACTTCGACGTCCACCAGTCCGGCTTCGGCTCCCAGGAGTTCTTCAACCGCTCCCGACCGAAGACCAGCTTCACCCATTCCACGGCAAGACCTACGCATCTTGACCCTCGGGGCTCGCCGCCGCGCCGCCTCCTCGCCTGACGTCCGTCAGTGCCTTCCGCTGCCACGTAACCGTGCGCAACCTTCCGGGTGTTAGCTTATACCAGTTGTACTGGGTGTGTCAGCCTGTATACTGCCTGTATTTAAAATACAATAAATCTTTCGTAGCATCGTATGGAATTACTCTTTCTGACGAAAACCCACCAGCCAAGCAGTTCCCAGTGGCCGCCGCCGAGCCATAAGGTAACATTATCTCGCGGGTTAGCTCCGCCCCGCGGATTTGCTCGCGGCTTCAGCTCGCGGTTACGCGCTCGTCTCGCGGACTCGGTTCCGCCTTTTACTAGGCTCCGCCCGTTGTGCGACCAGATCGCCGCGCCGCCCAGGCTTCGGCCGATGTACGGCCAGCGACTTCTACCCGGTTTACGGGCAAATATTTTGCTTTTTGTTACAGGTATCGACAGGAAGGGACGCAGGAGTGTCACGACATGAATCGAGCGACTGGGGCTACGCCCAAGCCGGGCCGCCGGCACGCGAGCTACGATGAGGCACCGCAGCGACGACACGGACCCCCCGGAAACCGGGCCCCCAAGGACGCCTCAACCCAACCAGACCGCCGAACTACCGCCGCCGATGACAACCGACCACTCGCATACTCCGACGCCGTCTGCCCCCGCACCAACCCTGACAACGCAGTATCCGAAGTTACCGACTGCAACGCCGCCGGCCGTATCGCCGGCGACGTCACCGTCTCCGACTGCTAAGCCCACTCAGTCGCCGCGGCGGCCCCCGGCTTCACCGGCGTCGCCTGAACCACTTTCCATTGCTACCTCTGCTTCGTCCCCGGCATCTCCTCCAACAATGGCAACTCCACCCGGCCAGGAATGGCAAAGCGTATCGCCCCGCCGCCGCCGCGGCTCCACCAGCTCCGTCGCCTCCGGCCAGTCAAACCCGCCTTTAACGGCCAAGACCTACACCATCACGGATATCCCCCGCGATTTTTCTACACCCAAAGCACTAGAGCGCTTTCTCCACAAAATCCCCCTCCACGCCACGAATGTGTCCGTCTTCGCCAACGGCACTGCCGTAATCTCTGCCATCGACCCCCAGCTGGAGTCCAAGCTCCTCGAGCTTGGGCACCAAATGGGGACACCTCTCCGGATCGCCTCCGGACGCTCCACCCGGCCAGCCATTCCTCCCAAGGCCCCATCTTTCTCCTGCGTCTTGCGCGGAGTGGAGATGGATGTAACCATCGATGAGGTCAAGGCCACTCTTCGGGCCCAGGGCCACACCTTTTCAAACGCGTTGCGCATTAAATCCAAGGCCTCCGACAAGGAGACGCGCCTTATCCGCGTCATCACCACTTCCAAGGAGGCCCTCGACTCCCTCCTTTCTCGAGGCATCAGAATGTTCAGCCATCAATATCGCGCTGAACCATCGCACCCTCCTAAGGCCCAACCGGCACAGTGTAGCCGATGTTTACAATTTGACCACCCAGCGCAGCTTTGCCAGGTTCGCAAGTCGACCTGCGGGCAGTGCGGTGGTGCGCACGGCACAGCCGCCTGCGCCAACAAAGCTGCAATTCCCAAATGGGGCAACTGCGTCGGGACCACGTCGCTTTTTCCTTCAGTTGTCCCAAGCGGCCAACTGAACCAGTCAACCCCCAGGCCATCGCGCCACTGAAGTCAACAGTGACTCCCCCCACAACCCCGGCCGTGCCATCGGCCCCTGTCTCCACCGAGAAGCTGATTCAATTTCTCGTTCACACTTTGATCGACTTATTCCCTGATCGCAGGGAATTTGTCCAAAATCTAATCCTGAACAAGATCCTGACCCACTTCGGGATCGTGGCCGTCGCATCATACGGCGGTAACTATCTTCACGTTACCGTCGACAAGTGACTCACCCCTTTGATGTTCATTCCCCTCTCCCTTCTCACCGCCTCACGGGCCTCCGCATTGCAACAGTGAACGCCAACGGCTGGCGCCGGAAGCGCCCCCTCATCGAGAACTTGGTTCTGGTGGATGCAATCCACATCCTTTCGTTAACGGAAACCCAGGTTGGCCCAGCCCAACAGCTGACGCTTCCTGGGTTCTCTGTTTTCCGTAGGGACGGTGAAGGGGGCAACACCGGCGTGGCTCTCGCCTTCAATGGCCGGCTTCCTGTTGTCGAGGCGGAGCTCCCTGAGGAATTCCTCCACCTCCATTGTTGTGCTGCCATCCTCCACTCCGACGTCCCGACGCACTTCTTCTCTATCTACATCCCACCAAACGACCCATTCCCCGTAGAATTTTTCGAATACGTCGTCACACTCCGACGAGCTGTTTTCCTCGGCGAATTCAACGCCAGGCACACCTCTTTCGGCGACACTGCAACCAACGCCAAGGGCGCTGGCCTCCTTCTACGGCTTCCCCTTTACAGAGTCCGCAATTCCAATCCCACCTTCATCTCCCACCTTGGCGCGTCTATCATAGACCATATTATTACCACCGATAACGAGGTACGATTTGTTTCAGACGATGCAGCCATCGGCACATCCATCACCAGCGATCATCTCCCGTTAATGGTGACCATGGACCTGATGGTGGCGCCTCCCAGACGGGTGTCCCTGAAAACCATCCGTGACTGGAAGAACGGCGACTGGGACCGCTTCCAGGGGGCCATGGCAGATGCCTGCACAGACGCTCCGACGCCTACCACCGCCGAGCAGCTAGAAGACGCCCTCAACCTCCTAACCTCCAACATCCGAGATTCTATCAACGAATCTGTCCCCACCCATGTCATCGACATTTTTCGCCCCCCTTTGCCTCCGGCCGTGATCCGGCTGATCCGCGAGAAGCGGGCTCTCTACCGACAGTTCGTCCGGACTCGTGACGCTTCAATTAAGGCGCAGTGGAACCGCCTCAACGCTCTTGTCGGCCTACAAACGACAAGGTTTAGGGAAGAGCGTTGAGCAAAGTTCTGTTCCGGGATGGACTATCGGCGGGGCGCCCAATTCTGGCGGAAAATCCGGACCATTACCGGGCACCGGGACTCGGCTTGCCACAACCTCAAAGTCCAAGACCAAGTCATCAACGACCCGCAACGTCAAGCGGAAGTCTTCGCGGATAACTTGGAGCGTGTACACCACGTGCCAGAGGACGACCGTTTTGACCAACAATGGTTTCACCATATTAACGACGCAATCCGTCAAGATCCCCGACTTGTTCCTTTTGACCACATTCCGCAGGGTGGCCCCCTCGAGCCCCCCAACATTATCCAACCCATCGAAGAGAGCGAGGTAAGAGCCGCTCTTCTATCAGGCAGAAACACAGCCCCGGGTGCCGACTCCATTCCTCGTCTGGCCATCCGCCGTCTACCCGACCCTGCCATCGACCACATCACAGCAATCTTCAATTGCTGCTTGAAGTCCGGCCACTATCCGCTATCCTGGAAGACGGCCAATGTTGTCATGATCCCCAAACCACTTAAAGATAGATCTGATCCCGCCAATTTTCGCCCAATCTCTCTTCTGAGAGTGCTCGGGAAGACCTTCGAGAGGATCCTTGTAGACAGAATCCGGGAATTCGTCGACGACCGGGGGTTGCTACCCAACCTTCAGTTTGGCTTCCGTCCCGGTCGCTGCACGAATGACCTCCTGCTCCGCCTCCAGACCGACGCCACACTGGCCATCAATCAGGGTCAGTGTATGGCGGCCGTATTCCTGGACGTGGAACGGGCGTTCGACTCAGTATGGCATGAGGGCCTCCTCTGGAAACTTGTCGAAGCACACTTCCCAACCCCCCTAGTCTGCCATCTTCGCAGCTACCTGAGTGACCGTCGCCATCATGTGCGTGTGAAGGACAAGTTGTCCAGACCATTCACTCTGTTGGCCGGCGTACCTCAGGGATCAATTCTAGCACCAATGCTATACATCCTGTTTAATAGTGACATCCTAATGCCCCCCAATCCGTCGGTGCACCTGTATCAGTACGCCGACGACACCGCCCTCTGGTTCTCCTCCAACTCCAGCACTTTGGCATCCCGCCACATCTCGGCAGCACTCGCCAGTCTTGAAGGGTGGTTCAGGCTCTGGAGGGTCAGGCCGAACCCCAACAAAACCCAAAACATCCTATTCCAACATCCCCATCTTACTCGCAAACACCAAATTCATGTCCGCAATGTGAACCTAACTGTGTGGGGAGCGCAACTGCAACTCGCTCCGGTGATCACCTACTTGGGGGTCGCCTTCGGGCGCACCCTCAACGGGTCTGAGGAGGTACGCAGATGCCTCGACACCGTGCAACGCCGCAGCGCAATGCTATCCCGACTCCTCGATGGCCTACGAGGCTGCCGCCCCCAAACCCATATCCACACATATAAAACATTTATCAGGCCAGTAATTGAATACCGTTCTTCTATTTTTAGCACCCTCGGCCGTGCGCATGTCGACGCACTCCGGAGTAAGGAGAGGGCCATCGCCAGGAGGATGCTCCGGTTGGATCGCTTTCATCCCTAGCGGGAAGTCTGCGATCTCGCGGGCATCCCTCCTATCGATGCGCGCCTCGCTGGCCTCCGGGGGCGCCTCGTAGTACGTGCGGACGAGCGCCAGCACCGCTTCAATCTGGACACCCTGAGTTCCGCTACCGCCATCCGAAGGAGACCGAAGAAGAGGCTTACCCATCCGCCAGCTCGGCACCTCCAGGGCGCTCCCGCTCTTCCGCCCGACCTCGAGGTGGTCCTCGAGGAGATCCCTTTAGCTATAAGATAACCTTTATAGCCGAGCTCTCGAGCTCGAGACCAGAACCCTAACAAGACTAAAATTGTTACCCCTACTAACAATACTTTTAATTCTTTAGTTTTAGTACCCTATACAGTGAGCACGTAAAGGTTGGAATAAATTCGATAAAATCTTTATTGAGCAAGTAAGAAAATAATGCTCGGACACGTCGATTTTCTTTTTTAGATGCGCAATTTTTAGTAAACGTATATTTTTTATTACGTCATCCCTCTTCGAGTTATGACGTCATCATCAGTTTTTTTAAATAGCAACGCCCTCTTTTGGTAATACCATTTAAAAGAGCACATTTTTCTGGGTATAGACACCGAATTTTGTGGTATGTTACATAACAATATTTTCGAAAAAAATCGTTTTAGAATTCATAACAATGTAATGAAATAACAATAGAAGAAATAATAAATACAACTAAAACCCATTAAATTAAACGTTGAAATTGTATATCATTCACCTCTTGACAATATCCATCTATTGGCGATTCAGATAATCACGCACAATCTGTGAATGATGTGGTGACGCGCCACCTTGTTGGTACCATATTGATTCGTCCGGCATTTGGGGATTTTGATTATTTGAATATAGTGCTACAAGCGCGGGAATTATCTGTTGCTGTAAAAAATTCAAATGTTTTTCAGCATTTAATGCGCCGTCAATAAAAAATGGTGCAACAATTGTGGTACTAATTTCTCGAAAATATTGTTATGTAACATACCATAAAATTTGGCGTCTATACGCAGAAAATGCGCTCTTTTAAATGGTACTATCAAAAGAGGGTGTTGCCATTTAAAAAAACTGATGATGACGTCATAACTCGAACAGGGATGACGTAATAAAAAATATACGTATACTAAAAAATGCGCATCTAAAAAAGAAAATCGACGTGTCCGAGCATTATTTTCTTTCATGCCCAATAAATATTTTATCGAATTTATTCCAACCTTTACGTGCTCACTGTATGTAAATAAATTTTTTCTTTTTCAGGTATAACCTGTTATTATTACACTGTTAACTTCTCCTGTATATAATTAATTTTTTTTTCAGGGTATATGTATATTTTCGATTTTTTAATTTCTCATTATTGTAGATATTTTAATTTTCTTTCACAAATGTAAATTTCTTTTTTTTTATTTTTTTTATACCATAAGATAGTTAGCAACGGCTGTAGAGGGGACAGCCCCTAATTAGCCAATTAGGTTAGATGTATTTGTATATATTTTTAGCCTAATAAATAACATTGAACATAATTGAATTCACTTTATTTCCACTCCGAGATCATCAACAACGAGTAAAAATGTCCAGCATCAGCGAGCTTCTTCAAATTGTATCTTAAGGCATAATCAGAAACGAGGAGAAACTTCGTACCATTTACGACATCATCTGTCGTAGAATGGTAAACGAAGGCTCCTCGTTAACGGCCATTGAGGCCAGGTGTCTTGAAGAACTGCAACTGTACCTCCTGAAGCTACAGGAAAATCGAAGGGTAAGTAAATTTTTATATACAGCTTTTCTGAAAGTGACAAAATGGTTTTTTTTTTAATAATTCAGTTTTATAAACTTGTCGATAGGGAATTTAATTATCTATTAACAACTGTTTATACAGTGCGAATCTGATTCATTATTTATTTTTTATAGGTAACTGCTGAATCACAAACACCCAGGGCGGTTGTACAACCTAAAAAGCGGGAACACGAGTCGACGGGAAACGTTGTCAACGTAAGTACAGCTTTCATAAAATCAGTTTAAGAAATTGAAGTTTTAAAGGACGCCATGTCTGAAGTAATGCAAAATTCTAATTTTTAAAACAATTTCCAGGCTTATGCGTGAGGGGCCGGCGTACCCTCAACATCCCGCCAAGTCCCGGCTACTCCGAGGCAGGCACCGTCTACGCCCGTTCAGACGCATAGGGCTGAGGCTGGCAGTAATCGGGTAACTATTATAAAATGCATACTAAAAGTTATCGTACGAAAAATTACAAATTTTTAACTGAAGTGAGGCGCTTGCCAGTATTCAATTTAATGTTTGTTTTAGGTTATCAATTCGAGCCGGAGGCGTGAGCCTAATTCAGCACCTCAGAGGTAAGGTGTGTTAAGTCACATTTTTTGCGGAAATGAGTTAACTCCACTATGTGTTCTAACATATTAAATTGTATCTTGTTGGCAACAGCTTTAAGTCCCTAGTTGCTTGATTTCGCTGATAGATGGGGGTGTACAGTGTTAAGTCCAGTAAGCGAATCGTGGTAAACAAGGTTAAGCGCATTTGACATTTCTTGTGTTACAGTTTAGACGGAGGTAAAAAGCGTTAAGTGTATTTTCAACGATTTGCTTAAGTTAAACGATTATTACTAACAATTAAAGGTATGTCTCGGGGTAAACTGATGTGTGAACTTGTGTTTAAAAACAATCAAAATGCAATGAAAACCCGGAACTTCATAATAATATGGCGGCTCCAAGTTCTGTCAACCAGAATGTTGGAAATAATCCTGACTTATTAGGTATAGGTATATTTACCTATACCTAATATTTCTATTTTATAGATGTCCCTTCTACAGCGATACAATTGAATTACACCGAGAAGCCGTTTTAAAGGGAGCCGACGAAGCAAAACGCGACTTAAATATAACTTCATCAACACAACTTAAGTTTGATCCTACTTCAGATATAGAAAATCATTTTAAACAGGTATATTAATTTCAGTGACATAAAAACAATATTCATAGTATATTCCTATTTCACTTCGTTACAGCACTAAGTATAAGAGATCAAAGTTTTAAAAGTATAGTAGTAAATCAATACATCTAGTTGCCATTGACAAAGTTAATATTTTACAATTAGTTGTTTGCTTTAAGAGAATAAAGTTAATAATTAACAATTGTTGTTTGTTGAAAAAATGCCAAGTTTCTGTGCAGCTGAATATGCCGATATTGTTTTTGCGTATGGTTACTGTAATGGTAATGCTCGTAATCATCGCAGATATTCAAATAAACAGCAATTCTCTCATCGAGTTTTTGACCGTACTTTTCAAAGACTCCGCGAGACTGGTACAATTGCTGTTAATAATGCTGGTAATCACGCTGCAGAAGGTAATGTCAACAACGCAATTGCACATTTTGCCGAGCTTTGTATGGAGGACATTACATCGCAAAGCACTGCATCATTATCACCAGGGCTTGGAAAATATGCAGTAAAAAACAGGCATTATATGCATGCAATATGCAGTAAAAAACTATGAAAATATGCACTTATATATGCATTATAAATTTTTTATGCAAGAAAAAAATAAAATTTGCAAAATAAAAAAGCTGTTTTTTTTTCAAAATCAAGTTTAATAGGTATATAAAATACATTAACTTTTACAAAAGAAAATCAAAAAACATTATCCTACATAACAGCGCTAAAGTAGAAAAAAAATATTTTAAGATAAATTAAATAGAAAATAAGAATTTATTCCCCGTCGGCCTTGTTACAATAATATATTAAATATTTTTCAATATTTTCCAATGTCAGACACTGTCGCCTGTCATTTAAAATGGTTTTATAGGATGAAAAAGAACGCTCCACATCACAGGAGGTTATAGGAGCATATCTAAAATGTGATATAATCAAAGGATCCATGTTGACCTCTATATCAAATTCTCCCTTTAATATTTTATTTATATTTTGTAAAATATTAAATCCCTCATTTTTATGCATCACATCGAACAACTTCTCTTGAATCTTTTTTCCAATTTTTCCTGGTACGCCATCAATTTCAGAAATGAATGTGTTTATTATATCAATAGATTCAGAAAGAAGCAAACTGTTGCACTGCAATTTGGTTAAAGTTGTAGCAATACTGCCCAAGTGAGTTTTAATAAAAGCAAGTTCATTACACAGATTTTTGTCTTTAAACAGTTCCTTGCTTTCCTTTATTGCTGCTGACGCACCTGTATCAAATTGGGAAACTACATTTTTAAAATCACTGTAATTGTCAGCATAATACACGGCTGCAGTTAGCCAGGTCCCCCAACGCGTGACAATAGGTTCAGGTGGTAAGGATAAATTTGGTAGTCGTTCTTTGAAAATCTGAATTCTGGATGGAGCTTTCAAGAACACTTTCTTGCCGCATTTTATTAGTTTATTAACAGTAGTGAATTCATTTCTAACAACTTCTGCAACGCGATTTACACCATGTGCTAAGCAAGTGCAGTGTATTAAGTGGGGGTAGAATACTTTTAAATTTCCTGCAGATTTAACCATATATGGTGCTGCATCAGAAACCATTAGAAGTACCTTATCTGCAGGTAATCGTTCTGGTAAAAATAGATTTGTTAAAGATTCATTAACAAATCTTGAAACGGTAACATTATTCGTTTTTTCTAACTGTTTGCAGTTAATTAAATATCCCTTAGTTGGAATTTCTTTATCTAATACACCCACAATTAAATTAGCCATGTAACGCCCTTGAACATCTGTAGTTTCATCTACAGAAAACCATAAACACTTGCCGCTTAAAGCCTGCTTTACAGTGTTAATTACATCATCGTATAGTAAATCTACATATTTCTTACGCAACAATGAAGAGCTTGGTATATTGCAATTAGTTTCTGTGGTGCAATATTTTCTTAAAAAGTTCTTGAATATTTCATTATCCAGCTTATATAAAGGTATATTGCATGTTATGAACAAATTGCACAAATCCTTTCTGAACTGCTCATCTTTGGTTGTACCTGCAAAATTTGTATCTAATAGTTGCTGCTGCACATGGTTGTCTTTTACTTTTTCTTTCTTCGTCTTGTGAACTTTGGTTAATAAATGCTGTTCGATTTGGGACTTCCTATCACAACTGATCTAAAAAACATCGAGAGTATTCAATTGCAAACGCCTGAACAACTTTATCAAGTATCAAGTACCTACCTTTTTGTCGCAAATTACACAGAAAACGTGGTTGTCATCTATTACTTTCAGCTGTTTTAAATTTGTTAGCCACCCCTGCAGTAATTCTTTCTTCAACTTCCCGGATTTCGGCATTTTTTAACAGAATTTTCAACTTTCATAAAACGAGCACCAGTCGATGTGTATTTGCGTTCACACACAGTACGAAAACGAAACATAATCTTTAAAACCATATGATAACAGGCTGCAGATTTCGTTTCACAATGTGAGCAGAACGTTTCGGAGCGCAAAATTTAAATTACTTACTGCATGCTACTAGGCTACGTAAAAAACAGTACGCCGCTCATTAACTAAGTATGCTGTAATTAATGATCGCACAAGTGATACCAACATCGATCCAAAGATTTGCAAATAAAAACCGCGAAATTCAAAAATAGCTTTGCAGCATTCGTTTCTCAGTTCAACATAAAAATGTTGTAAAAAATGTGTAAGACGCGAATTTTACAGAACACATAACTTATACAATGATGCAATGAAATATACTAATATGCAGAATAACTTAATATATGCAGCAACTGTGTAAAATATGCAAAATATGCAAAATAAAAATAGATATTTGGCAATCTAGAAGCTCGGAAACGTTCAAATGCATGTTTTCTTCAAAATATTCCAGTAAATAAAAAATATGCATTTACATATTTTCCAAGCTCTGATTATCACATTCAACGCGTTCACGTACTAAAACCACAAGATTATGGCCAACGTGTGGAGTTTTGCACCTGGCTGCTACGTAAAATAAAATCCAAATCTTTTAGGTAGAGTACCTACTGTGAACCGATGAGGTTCAATTTACGGGGGGATGGTATTAATACACCTACAACTACCAGCTATGGTCTCTCCAGAATCCCCATGCTATCGTACAGACAAGATTTCAACATCGTTTTAGTGTTAATAGGTGGGCTGGCATTTTGAGCACTTGTTATAAATCGTACACTCTCTTTTGTTTTTAAGTTAAATGTTCAGTATAAGTTCCTAACATTATATGCTTTGTTTATCTATTTGCTACTACGCTAATAAAACCTAAATCTGTTGTAATTCTGTAACTAATTGAAATACGACCTATCTTTAAAAAAAATATTTAAAAAATCTTCAATATTTTTCATGTAGTTAATGCTGGTAGGTAAAGTATGTCCTAAACTTTCACGACCACCGTGTATTCAGGGTGCCCATAATCTATTTCATTAGGTACATGGGTAACTTTCTTAATATAAAAGATATAGGATCCGTTAAATAGGGAAAGTTGGGCAGAATTACAAGCAAAATCTCATGCCATTTTCAAATTTGACGTATGCCATCAACTTGTTTTATTATTTCGAAAAAACTGAAAACTGTCGTTTTTTTTCAATGTTATATCAAGCAACCTTAGAGCTGAATTAAAGGTGTCTTCTTGTAGATATTTTTGCGTAGAATTCGATAAAGTTACGCAAAACGTCATGGCCCTCTTGGTTTTCGAGATATAGCATAAACTTGCATTTTTTTAAATAGCAATCATAGTTGGCTGTGATCTCATTAAATAGCTTTTGTTTTTCTGATTCCATTGATATAAGGTACGATATACTTTATTCTCATATTTTCTGTTCAAATGCTAAAAGAAGTTTATTGGTGTTATGCCAGCTAACGGAAACGACGAGTCAGTTTGAACTAAAGTTTATTCTTTATTGCTACTACATTATAAGTTTTGGATATGCAACCAAGATAACACTTATGTATAACGGCACACATTACATCTCCCCTTTTTATAATAAATACAAATACAACAAGTAACTTAATCTAAACATTAACAATTTATTAATGTAAAACAAAATCTCTTAATGCACTAGGTTTTTTTATAGTTCTTTTATATATACTTCTATTACTAGAATGTTCATTTACTGGTGCATTTTTATAATCTTTTTTTCAAAAGACGATTATTTCATAGAATCTCTTACAACACAACCAGTGTCAAGAACTGGAGAAGAAATTTCTCAAAGTTCAGAAGATAATATAGAAAATGGATCTGATAGTCCTATAGATGATTCCGACGTAGATTCTCACTACGTTCCGTCTGATTCTGCTGATGAAACGACTGATAATGAAATAGAGGAAGAAAATGCAGAAATAGAAGAAAATCCTAACAATAAAGTTGAAGTAGTTAAATGTCGTAAGCGTAAAAAAATGAAAATAAATGGAAATGTAATATAAGGAAACAAAAACGAGCGGCTGCTCAAGCATATGTGTCAAAAAATAAAAAAGAAGTTAAGGCTCTGCTTTACCCTGGTCGAAACTAATGGTAAAATAACGATTTTTTAAACCTTTTTTCTGTAGCAGCTAACAAATTTAAAGAGGAGGTCTATATCAGAAATGCTTGTCTAGAAGGTACTTTAGGGTGCTAAGGTAATAGGTTTCATAAAAAATAAATAATTGCTCTAGAATTATAAGAATACGTTAAAACAATTATGCATTTTTGCGCCTTTATTTGTGGACCAAAATTTAAAAAAATTAAAGCTACGGATGCAGATTTGTTTTCTCTAGGGTGCTAGGGTACATTGGAATTTTTTAATAGGATCTGATTAAACTTTTTATGACAAACATTAAATTAAAAGTTAGGCACCCAACAATACACCAATTTGGATTTTTACCTGACAGCATATTATTTTGTACCTAGTATTTGAGTTGCTGTGACACCAATCCTATAAGGCAGGCTAAGATTTCGTAATCCCTTGGCAGGGGGTCTCAGGTCTGAATTCTTTCGTGGGAGAATAACAGTTATTATAAAATACAGCATACAATATTTACCCACTTTTTCATTTTTCGTTTTTGCGTGTGGTTGTGTTCTTGTGTATACGTTTTGAGTTTTATATTTCGACTTTTTGCTTTTGCCCTGGACTTTGATTTCGGATTACGATTATTAATTTTATACGGCGTGGTGTTTTTATTTATCGTTTTGCGTGTGGTTGTGTTCTATATGTTCTGAGTTTTGTATTTTGACTTCTTGCTTGTACCCTGGACTTTGATTTCGTATTACGATTATTGATTTTATATGACGTAGCGGTTTCGAGTTACTATACTCTTTCGCTTCAGTTGGCTTCGATTTTGGATCCGTTAGTGCTTTTGTTTAGTGAATTTATTTTAAGATGGGACTCCACAACAAAAAAAAATTAACATGCGGGGCAAGAAGGAAAAACAAAAGGAAGTTAGCAAAGCAATGGCAACGGTAAGTTTTTCAATCAGGATTTGTTAAAAAGAGGCCATTCTTGTTAGTGTTATAGTATTTGCTTTTTTAATAACACAGTTGTACCTGCCGATACAATTTTTCTGTAAAAGGATATTTAAAATATTGCTGCTTTTGCAATTTAAAGTAAAAAATGTAAATAAAACACAAATGTAGTTCGATATTTTAAACTATATTAACTAATTAAACACCGATTTCATTGCAGAAATTATACAAATCGATCGTCCTATAATCACGACCCAGAAGATCACGGGTCTTCCTTGTCTATGGATATGGATTGTAGTGAAGAGCTACCAGATTTGTGTATTGAAAACGTTGCTAACGATGTACAGACAGTCAATACCCAAAACATTAGTGGACGGCGTATTGTGGACCTAGTGCCATTTCTGAAAGCTTTGAAATCCTTGAAACATAATGGATTTGATTGCAATTTTTATAATATGGAGTTAGATGCGGAAAAAAGATTTGGATTTAAAAGTTTACTGACCTTTAAATGCAACATGTGCAACAAAAAGGAAATCATTTCCACAGAGAGCGTCTCAAACAAAGACGTTAATAAATTTGTTGTGTGTGGTTCAATTATTGCGATTGGTATTGGTCATACGCAACTAAATGAATTATGTGCTTCAATCAACATACCTTCAATCTCTGCCCCAACATATGTGCGTCATCAAAATGCAGTGCAGGAAAAGATTAGTTCTACACTTTGGCAGGAATTACTAAAAGCAGGTGAAGAAGAAAGAAAATTGGCCCTTGAAGCAGGAGATGTGGATAACGATGGCATACCTTTCACAACAGTTATTGTGGATGGTGCATGGGCAAAAAGGTCATATAAAACCAACTACAATGCGCTTTCCGGAGTAGCATGTATAATTGGTTACAGAACTAAGAAAATTCTTTACGTTGCTGTAAAGAATAAATATTGTTGTGTCTGTGAAAAATATAAATCAAATAAAGAAGAAACACCAGATCATCGCTGCTTTAAAAACTGGACAGGATCTTCAACTGCCATCGAATCTGCAGTTATACTCGAAGGGTTTCAGTGTTCTATAAAAATGCATAATTTAAAATATTTGAGGCTTATAGGCGATGGAGACAGCAGCGTATACAAAAAGATTCAAGACAGTAAACCGTATGGACCACATTCTTTTGTAGAGAAGATAGAATGCAGAAATCACATTCTTCGAAATTTCTGTCAAAGAGTGAAAGATTTGTCTAAACGGCCAAAAATTAGCGCTGAAGTTAAACAGGTTTTGAAAAATAACATTCTTCGCTTTAGAACCGCAATTATGGGGGCAGTAAAGCACAGGAAAAACGAAGACGTTCCACTTGTACAGAAAATTAAAAAATTAAAGAGTGACATTTTAAACGCACCAAGGCACATTTTCGGAAATCACGATAATTGTAAAGATGAAACTGGTAATAACAAATACTTTTGCAAAAGGCCAAAATCTGGAGAATGTGATTTGTACGAAATTTTCAAGAACACCTCAGTATTTTCTGAATTCCAGTGCATTTTAAGACATGTTGTAGATAATTCATCCAGTTTACTGCACGATGTTGACAACAACAAGGCTGAAAATTATAATTCAGTTGTCAATAAGGTGATAGGAGGAAAGAGAGTAAATTTTTCTTTGCGAGGGTCATACGAAGCAAGGTGTAAAGCTGCTGCCATCGCCTTTAATAATCATGGATCATTCGTTGACGTAGTGCAGGAGAATATTAGCGGAGGGGAAGTAGGAGAACACACTAAATACTTTTCCGAAAAGATACGAAGAAAAATTCATAAAATCGCTACTAAAAAAAGAATGACTGTATGTGAAGCAGATAGCGACTACGGTGCAACTGTAGAAGACATACCTGATAAAAACGAGTATGAACTTGCATTAGAAAAAAATAAATTTTTAATGGCGTTAAAAAATATTGACCAGAAAAAATTTTTTGAAGATACTATCGGACAAAATATCAACCCTGAATGGCAAAAGCAACGAAGAAATAGAATTACAGCTAGTAATTTTGGATTAATCTGTAAAATGCGACCTAGTACCTACAAATACTGCAAATTTAATTAAAAGAATGCTGTATGATTCAACACTTGTAAAATCTAAAGCTATTAAACATGGAATTGCGCATGAAGACGAAGCTAGAACAAAATTTGTTGAATTAACTGGCTTAAAAGTAACAGAAAGTGGGATTTTACTAGATGAGGAGTATCCCTTCATAGGTGCATCGCCAGATGGAATTGTAGAAGGAAATGCTCTCTTGGAAATTAAGTGTCCATATAGTGCCCGTGATTTAAAAATCAGTGAAGCTATAGACAAAAAAGTAATTACATATTTGGAGATAGTGAGTGACAAAGACGGAAACGAACAAATAAAATTAAAAACCAATCATAACTATATGTATCAAGTGCAGGGACAGATGCGTGTAGCACAAAAACAATTTTGCTATTTTGTAGTTTATACCGGAAAAGATATAACTGTAGAAAAAATTAAGTACGATTGTAATTTTTGGGCGGAAAAAATTCAAGCAAAATTAATACAATTTTATCTATCTGCATTGCTTACGGAAATAGTCGATCCTCGGAAGTCGAGAAATAATATGCAATTAAGAAGCATTAAATGTGAAGATTTATAATAACACTGTGTGCATAATTTTAAAATAAACATATCGCAATGTTCAGTACGTCTCGTTATATTTGTTTGGTAGACGGATAGAAAAGTAATGAACAATGAGTTTTTCTAAACTGTAGTTTTACCATATTTTAGTGATAGCATTTTAATTTATAAATTTAATTATTTTATTTATTCATAGCAATATATTGTAAGATGATTGTAAAAAATAATTCAATAAAACTGTTTTCTTTGAATAACAATTTGTTCGTCGAATCAGTCAAGCTTGCATTTGCGTCATAATGCTCAACCTTTTTTAACAAAAGGATTTAAAAGTTTACATAGATTAGCCGGATTTGTCAAACCCGTAGTTTTCACTACAAACGGTCGTCAACAGAAAGGGTTATTCACTACGCCACCTCAGGTAAAAATAATTGTTTTGTGTTAGACAACTTGCAGTACAGGAATTCGAAGTTTGCGTTTAGTAAAGCAGAGCCTTAAAGAAAGAAAACTTAAACCGAAATGTAAAGAAACTTGTAAATTAAAATGTTCACTTAATTTTACAGACGAAATTCGTAATGATATTTTTAAGCACTTTTGGTCAGCATCAATGGATAATAACCAAAAACGGCAATTTGTGGCATCGTGTGTTACAAAGGACGAAGTGCAGAGAAGACGTGAGAGAACATAACAGAAACGGAGAAACACAACATTGCATTATAATTTTTTTAAGGATCATAAGCGTGTTAGGGTGTGTAAAACATATTTCCTAAATACACTGAGTATTTCTCAGACCTTTGTTGAAACAAGTCTTTCAAAAAGACTGCCAAATAACGGTGGAACAATTCTTGAGGATTTAAGAGGAAAGAAGACACCAGGTAATAAAATAGGCGAACATATTCGGAACAATATTCGGGAGCATATTTTAAAATTCCCAGTTCAAGAATCGCACTACAGAAGGGAAAAATCACCTAAGAAATATCTGGACAGCAACTTAAGTATTAAAAAAATGTATGAATTGTATGTCGAGAATTGTCGTGAACAAAATGTGCCACTTGAGGAAATAGCCAAATTATGGCTGTATGCTGATATATTTAATTCGGAATTTAATTATTCTTTCAGAAATCCTGTTAATGACACATGCGATTCATGTGATCATTTTCAAGTAAAACTTCGGGATATGTTGTCTGATGAGGAAAAGCATCGGATCCGAGATCAGTATGAAATACATTTGGAAGACGCTTCTAAAAGATATAAGCTAAAGAAGGCTGATAAGGAACAGTCTTTCCAGGACCCAAGTTTGAAAGTTGTTATGGTGGACCTTGAGAATTGTCTACCAACACCTGTTTTAACGAATGCCCGAAGTTTTTACTCACTGAAACTTTGGTCTTTCAAGTATACCATCCACGACGCTACAGATAAAGAGACCTACTGTTGTATGTGGGACGAGCCATTGCAGGAAGAGGCGTGAACGAAATGGCTTCTTGCCTCATACGGTGGATGGAGTCATTAAGTATTTCTCCAAATTTAAAAAAACTTATAATATGGTCTGATAATTGCCCATCCCAAAATTGGCGAATAACAAATTAGTAAACAAAAAATGATGCTCTTTTATCAACTTTGATCATTCGTAAACTTTAATTGTGCTTGTGCTATAATACTTTGGTTTTTTTATCTATAGTGTTAATTTTTTGTTTGTGAATGTAACTTCTAAGGTATTTTGGTTATTTATTTCTAATTATGCAAAATTACATATTGGTCGTCCAGATGTATTTACCGAATTCATGTTGACGCTTCTTAAAATGTTTTATCTATAATGTGAACCTCGATGCCCGTACTTAGAATACGAGCGGCAAATTTGAAATTTCACGTGTTCTAAAATTGTGTAGTAGAGGGTATCCATCTTTGCACATGTTATAGCTACCTCGTCCACGTACTAAACACCATCGGTATGTCCGAATTAATTATCTGTACTGGAAGAAGCTGGGGCAGAGCTGGCTACCTTTTGTATCTCGGAAGACTCGTCGTCGTAAGATTCTACCTCCTAGGGATAGGCGGTTTCTGGACATGCCTACCAGTAGTCAACATACTGTTATGAGGTGGTTATTGATCCAGAATGAAAATAGTAAAAAGATTAAAAAGAAGAACAGGAGAAAGGTGAAATTTTTTAAATGATAACTACCTATTTGCTGTTTATAATGTAACCTTCAGTTCAACGTATGAAACCAATTATAAATTTTATATTAGATGAGGAATCTCACGAAATCCTTGACGCGTGCAAGAGGGGCTATAGACTTGGTGAAACTTATTTTAAAGAACATCAGTTTGGCATCAATTCTTCAGAAAAGGGATAAAGATATAGAAACGAAATTTAACAAAATGCGAGTCAACCCGATGACAGTCTTGTTATTGAAGGCACTAAGAAAAATATATGGTAACGACCGTAAGAGGTTCATTGATGAGACAAACAAATTTCTAAAAAATACTTCAAGAGCAATCACATATAAAATCGAGTGGAAAGCTTTAGTTGGTGAATTAATACCAGGGCATAAATTAACTAAGCAAAATTCCAATTGCCAATTGGTATAAATTTGCTAATGGGGGTGAAGGAAGCTCCAAGTTATAGAGATTGTTGGTCATCATATCCTCAGTAACGAGACGATTATATTTCTAATATTATGCCTCTCAATAGATTTAGTTCTCTTTTATCGCACATACATCTAAATGACAATGCACTACTGCGCACCAGCGGCCAGCCAGGGTATGATAAATTGTATAAAATCAGACCGTTGATTGAAAGTCTTAGAGATAACTATCAGATGTACTATGGGCCATCACATGAACAAGCCGTAGATGAAACCATGGTGAAATACACACATCACAAAAGTCTAGGGATATAAATTTTTTTATCGATATAAATCAATTTTGTTATCAAATATCTCTACTATTGATCAAGTATGCTAGTGCTAGTCTTTGGGCTAGCGATAACAATTGTTTCAATAATAAACAAACAAATGCAGATGCTTAATTGTCAATTCAACTAAAAGTAAAGCAATTCCAGTGTTGTTAGGGAATAATTTAATCATCATTTACATTTAATTTACGTTTATATTGGGGTGATTTAAGTTTTATTGGTGCTGTTATTATGGAAGGTAATCAAGAACGACAACATTTAAGTTTAGCTGAAATGAACAGAGCTGTAGGTATGCTAGAAGCTGGTCGAATACAAGTTGATGTTGCAGCAGCTTTAAACACCTCTCAAAGTGTTACTAGCATATTGTGGCGTAGATATAGGACATCCGGAGATCCTAGTGAACAACATCCAGGTCGTGGACGCATTACTACCGCAGTTCAAGATCGCTACTTAACATTGGAAGCTAGACGACGACCAATAATTACGGCTAAACAATTGCTTTCACAGCTTCAGACTACTCATAATGTAACTGTATGTTCTCAAACAATCAGAAATCGATTGCATGAAGCTGATCTCCACGCCCGACGTCCAATAAGAGCCCCACCAATTCGGCATGGTAATCGAGCACGTAGAGTAGAATGGGCTGAAGAGCATATTCTGTGGACAGAAGAGCAATGGTCTAGGGTTTTGTTCACAGATGAATCTCGTTTTGGAATACACCCTGACAGTCAAAGAGTTAGAGTGTGGAGACGACCTGGTAACTTGGAAAGGCTCAGATGTGTTCAAGAGGTCCATTCTTACAAAGGAGGTACCGTAATGATGTGGGGTGGTATCTGCATTGGCTGAAAAACAGATCTCTGTTTTCTTGAGAGGTTTTTAAATGCTTATGGGTATCTAAATAGGGTACGGAGGCCTATAGTGCTTCCATGCGCAGGTGCTGTTGGACCTGAGTTCATTCTAATGCATGATAATGCCACCCCACACGTTGCAGGTGCTGTTACCGATTGGTTTGAAGACGAAAACATTTCTGTTTTACCATGGCCTGCGCAGTCCCCAGACTTAGACGTTATTGAGCACGTGTGGGACATGTTGGGAAGAAGCATTGAAAGTGAATTGGACGAAATTCGTACTCGGATTCAGCTTCGTGATACCCTTGTAAGACACTGGCAACAGTTACCGCAAGATGCAATAGATAATTTAATTTTATCAATGCCTAGAAGATGCAGAGCCGTTTTAAATCAAAGAGGAGGAAATACTCTCTACTAAATTTAATTAATGAATACTTTAAGTGCTGACACTTCAATTTCTTGTGATTGTGTAAAATCAACTTTTTGCTAATAAGTTTCATTAAAGCTTTTTCAGATTGTCTTCTTTTGTTTTAAATTAAATTTTTAATTTAGAATGTTGTAAAAGTGTTGTGTTAATTTATTATATGCAGACCACCTAAAAAAAATCAAAATACTTGACAGTTTTGTATAAAAAAAAAAATATCCCTAGACTTTTGTGATGTGTGTACAAAGGTCGTGTTGGATTCAAACAATACTTACCTCTAAAACCCATAAAACGAGGTTATAAAATTTGGGTTAGGGCAGATATGGAAGGGTATGTGTGTGATTTTGATGTATATGTTATGGACAAAGTGATTAATAGGGCATTATTCATAATGACTGGTCAATGTGGTAAATCCGGACCAAGTGATTAATAGTCATTATTTATAATGACTGGTCAATGTGATCAATCTGGTCAGTATTAATAATGACCGGTAAATGTGAATAATGTACTTTTATTTAAAAAAAAAACTGTTCTTCCTCTACCTCTAACCTCCAATAAACACCTCTACTGTTTTGGCAGAGGCATTTATTGGGGGTTAGAAGTAGAGGAAGAACAGTTTTTTTTTTTAATAAAAGTATATTAATCACATTGACCGGTCATTATTAATAATGACCGGTCAATGTGATAAATCCGGTCAGTATTAATAATGACCGGTCATTATTCATAATGACCGGGCATTATGCATATTGACCGGTCATTATTAATACTGACCGGATTTATCACATTGACCAGTCATTATGAATAATGACCAATTAATCACTTGGTCCATAACATATATACAGGAAAAAAAGACGATAAGGTTGAACAAAATTTAGGAGGGTCTGTCGTGAAACACCTAACGGAATCATTGAGCGGAAAAAATTATCATATTTATTTCGACAACTTTTTTACTACTGTTCAGTTACTCGAAGATATGGCTGCAAAAGATTTATGCTGCTGTGGCACTGTAAGAGCAAATAGAAAACGACTTCCAGATTTAGTATCAGATAAAAACTTAGCACGAAGCCAAATTGATTGGGCAGTAAATGGACATAATATAGCCTGCGTAAAATGAAAAGATAGGCGAGTAGTTCAGCTGTTATCTTCCATCCATGATCCAACTGAGACTGCCATTGTAAGCAGAAAAGAAAAAGATGGTAGTAGAACTAATGTTGAGTGTCCTGCAGCTGTATCGCACTACCGAAGATGTATGGGTTGTGTTGATAAAGCCGATATGCTGAAAGCAATTTATGGCATTGATCGAGTCAAAAAAATGGTGGCACAGGCTGTTTTGGCATTTTGTAGATGTTACCATTATCAACGCCTTTATATTATTCAGTAAATCCCCTAATACGGAGAAGATAACACTGAAACATGTTCGACTTCAAGTTCTTACTGGGCTTATAGGTACCTACAGTACAAAGGGAACTCCTAGAAGAAAAAGTGTTTTACGTGAAAATAGATTCAAACCATATGTGGCTCCAGATGTAAGGAAAAGTAATGCCGATCACATGCCAGTTCATGGCAATTCGAGACGTTGTGCCGTTTGCAGTACCGCTGCAGCACCGCACCGAACTAGATGGTCGTGGTCCAAATGCCAGGTTGGACTATGTTTAAGTGCAGAAAAAAATTGTTTTGTGAGATATCATAAGTAAAAGTGTTTTTTTATAAGTTTCATTTTTAATAAAGTTTTTTTTCACAATTCTTGAAACTGTTTTTATTTCACAGTGGTATCATAGTGAAACCATAGCCTGGAGGTGTGCCAAATGCCTATTTTTTTTTTTAATATAAATGCATATTTTGACAGCTAGATATTACAGTTTAGAAAGAAAAACCCCATAAAATTCTATTCTGTGCCTGAAAGGGTTAAAAAGAAGAACAGGAGAAAGGTGAAATTTTTTAAATGATAACTACCTATTTGCTGTTTATAATGTAACCTTCAGTTCAACGTATGAAAACAATTATAAATTTTATATTAGATGAGGAATCTCACGAAATCCTTGACGGGTGCAAGAGGGGCTATAGACTTGGTGAAACTTATTTTAAAAAACATCAGTTTGGCATCAATTCTTCAGAAAAGGGATAAAGATATAGAAACGAAATTTAACAAAATGCGAGCCAACCCGATGACAGTCTTGTTATTGAGGGCACTAAGAAAACTATATGGTAACGACCGTAAGAGGTTCATTGATGAGACAAACAAATTTCTAAAAAATACTTCAAGAGCAATCACATATAAAATCGAGTGGAAAGCTTTAGTTGGTGAATTAATACCAGGGCATAAATTAACTAAGCAAAATTCCAATTGCCTGAAGAACCTGTTCAGAAACAAAACCTTCTTGAAAAACATAAGCAAATTTTTTGAAGAGCATGCTTTTTTGAGTCTACAAATTCTTCCTGACTCAGTAAAAACGTGAGTACCGTTTATAAAATGTATCCTACATAAATATGCATTTACAGAATTGTAAACACATAGCTGGCTCACCCAATAAGTTTGTTTACCTGTTGCGCAAATGAATTTTTAATTAATAAACAAATTGGAACTAGGATTGACGTTCATAGTACCTATCTGAGTATATCTACACGTTGTCTGAAATTTTAACTACGGTACTTGTAGATCATGCGTAGGTGGTACTTTAGACACAAACAGCGCCGGCTCGAGGGGTGTGCGAACTGTGCCCCCGCACAGGGCGCCAAGCTGCCGAGGCGCGAGGGCGCCAAGCACGGGCGAATGCGTCTGGTATAAAAAAAATAAACGTCTTTGTTAAGCTGGCGAGGCGCCAAGCTGGCAAGGGCGCCGTACGTCTTTTCTCACCCCTAAGTAGCCGGGTCCCCTTCCGACCGCGTGTACCGCGCCATAAGCTCGCTCACTGCCGGCTTCGCGACATAGTGTCAGTGTGTAGGTGTATTGTGCCGCTACTTTTCTATCTCAACTGGTGAGAGAAAATATCAAGGTCTGAGGTCCAACAGGTTGTGTATGAAAAAATAATACTTTACAAGTTCACACTTATCTTCAGAGAATCATCGCAAAAAGGTTAGTACTTATGAGCTAGAGTGCGGAGTTATAAGCACAAAAACATTAGAAAAAAGCGCTTAAAAAAGCCAAAGAAATAAGCCTAAAAATAGTATGAAAACCTTATTATAAGCATAAAAAATATGCCTTTATTTAAAAAAGGTAACATAATTTTTTTAACAAAACTTTTAGAAGTACATAATACCGAGCATAATACCTATTATTTACCGAGTATTTATTTTAAACAAAAAACTACTAATTATCTATGTAACTAAGCTGTTAATTATTCTGAATTAGGTATAATTTTAATCTTTCTTACGATAACGACTAATAATTAAATATTTTTCTAAATTGTCAACCGTAACATTTCTTCTTTTATCAATTAAAATACTTTTGAAGTAAGAACAGCTATAAATTGCCTATAAGCGTAAAATCTTTAAATAAGCAAAAAAAGCATAAAAAAGTTTGCAAAATATCGTTGCTTTTACTATGATTTGCGCTCATATGAAGGTATTTTCACGTTGCTACTGTTTATGACAAAAAGCATTATTGCTAGAAATCCGCACCTTACTTATGACATACTGATATCATTTTCTTTTTATCGCACAGTACAGTATTTGTATAGGTTTATAAAATTGTATTTCATTATATTAAGTATCTCAAACAGGAACGGATATTTTGTAAAAACTTTCTTTTATTTTTATTATTGTACATAGGTACATATTTATTCATTATTCATATAGAACATGCCTATTTAACCAATGTTATTTTACACCTTCTTGGGGGAGGGCAGCTGCCCCTCCTTGCCGCTCCGAATGGATACTTATAACTTTTTACTCGAAAATTTCTAATTTTTTGTTGTCTTGCAGATTAAAAGAAAGCTGTAAAAATATCGAGTTTGAACAAGAAAAAACTTTCCGGGGCAAAATACAAAAAAAGAAGAGCTGCAAAGGAGAAAGCATTACAGGAAAATTCAAAGAAATTCAAAAGTTTGGGTAAATACTTCACATCACCTAATGACGAGAAGGCTGCATCTACTAGTTCTTTGACGGATGGTAATTCTACTAAAGTGCATGAAGTATATTCTACAACTACAACTACACCCCCTTCCTTGCCAGTAGACCCAAATGGTGAAACTCCAGAGACAGATCAACGTCATCTGCTGCAATCTCAAGATCCCTTCGAAGATTCTGAAAATGGAAACGCTGATCATCAGTCTGACGTACCAGAAAATGCTGACTCTGAAATTTTGCCTATATTTTATTTTGATATTTCGGACCCAGCTTTGTGGCCGAAAAATCGTAACAATAGAATCATTGGTCAATTGGTTGCTGAAGGTCCAAAGCAAATCCAGCTCACGGTATACCCTCAAGACGAAAACGGCCGACATTTTTCGAACATTTTCGTCTCCCGTAGACTCCCTAATGGTGAAATTGTACCACGAAGATGGCTGATTTACTCAAAAACTACAAATCGTTTATTTTGTTTTTGCTGCCTGACTTTCAATCAACAATCCAGAGGTCGATTGGCAAACGAAGGTTTTAATGACTGGGCCCATTTGACGAAAGCACTTCAATCTCACGAGAATGGACCGAACCACATCAACTCATATCATTCCTGGATAGAAGTAGAGTTAAGACTGAATGCAGGGAAAACGATTGACAGGGCAGAGCAGCAGCTGATTCAACAAGAGTCGGAGCGATGGAAAAATGCCCTGTCGAGACTTATGAATATCATTCTATACCTTGCTGAAAACAACATGGCGTTCCGAGGAACCTCCGATAAATTATATACAAAAAACAATGGAAAATACTTGGGCCTCATTCAGTTATTAGCAAAATTTGATCCCGTCATGCAAGATCATGTTAACCGTATTCCAAAAAATGAATCAGCTGTCCACTACTGCAGCAAGAATATAGCCAATGAACTTATCCAGATACTTGCTCAACAAGTAAACGCCAAGATAATATCAGATATTCAGAAAGCTAAATATTATTCTATAATTGCAGATTGCACACCAGATATTAGTCATGTGGAACAGCTGTCTTTAACAATTAGATTCGTCGACTTGACCAACACTGAAGTTGAAATCCGTGAGAGTTTTCAAGGATTCAGACCAATTTCCGATTCCACTGGGAAAGGACTATCTGACGTCATAATAGAATGGTTGGCAGACTTGGATATTGAATTAAAGTTTTGTCGAGGTCAAGGTTACATAATGGAGCCACCATGAGAGGTAAAAATGCTGGAGTTCAGAAAAGAATAATCGATTGTAATCCATTGGCGTCTTACATGCCTTGCGGGACCCACAGTTTGAATTTGCTGTTGTATGATGCAGCAAAAACTTCCGTGAAATCAATCACTTTGTTTGGAGTATTGGGAAGATTATATACTTTGTTTGCTGCCTCAGTTATCCGGTGGAATATTTTGACTGACCACGTAAAATCGTTCACTTTGAAACGCCTTAGTGACACTCGTTGGGAAGCAAAAATTGCTAGCGTTAAAGCTGTCGGATTCCAGATTGGAGAAGTGCATGATGCACTCATCACTCTCGCTGAGAAGGAGAAACATCACGATCCTGACATCTCCCATGAAGCGACCACTTTAATAAACCAGCTTGAAAAATTCGATTTTCTTGTTGCTCTAGTTATCTGGTATGATATACTCTTCCAGATTAATGTGGTCAGTAAATGCATGCAGGGCAAAAGTATGGACGTATGCAAAGCAGTTGAAATGACCAAAGATTGCGCCAAGTTTTTAGAAGAGTATAAGGAAAACGGTTTGGAGAGGGCCATCACAAGTGCTGCAGAACTAGCACAAGTTCTCAAACTGGAACCTGGATTCACACAATCGAAAAGAGTGAGATACGTCTCTCGCCAATTCGATTATGAGGGTCGAGATGAGCCACTTTCAGCAAGAACACCCAAACAGCAGTTCCAAATTAAGTTTTTCAATCCACTTCTTGATACTGTTATTATGAAAATCCATGATAGATTCGAACAGCTTGGTCAACATGCAGCTACCTGGGGGTTTCTATATAATATGAAAAATCTACCGAGCTTAGAAGAATTGAGAAATCATTATTCTGATCTTCATCTGGCTTTGAGTGTGGGGACAGAAGCTGATATAGACGGCAGTGCTCTATGTCATGAATTGTTGAGTCTTCAAACGTTTCTTCCCACCATCAAGGATTCTACTCCACTGGGCATTTTAAATTTGATTAAAAAAAGCACAGTTAGAAAATCTATATCCAAATATATGGATCTCGATGAGAATATTGTTGACCACACCAGTTACTGTAGCAAGCGGCGAACGAAGCTTCTCAAAGTTGAAATTAATCAAAACGTATCTTCGATCATCGATGAGCCAGGACGCTTTAACATCACTTGCGACTCTTTCCATTGAGAACGATGTAGCTCAAAGCATCGATTTTTCAGAAACTATAAAATCGTTTGCCCGTCAAAAATCAAGAAAAGTTGATTTTCCTAATTTTGAATGCGTACTTATTATTATGTAATAAATTATGTATAATAATAAAATAATTTGATTATTTCTGAATAAATTTATTTCTGTTTCATTTTAGGTTTATAAAGAAAACTAGCCTACTGGCCCCCACTTTGTATGGCTGACTCAAAAGCTAAAAAAAATTGTTACACACAAGTATTCAGGCCTACATAATAGAATTATTATTGTCTCATTACATTCGCCTCTTTTATTACAGATACACATGTTTCAGGATTGAGGGGGGGGGGCATCAAAAAATCTCGCACAGGGCGCCAAAAGGGCTCGAGCCGGCGCTGGACACAAATTAACGTTACCGTTGAACATTGACAGACGTTTGAATTTAAACTTTAAACCGAAGTTTCCTGTTTTACATACTAGCTTCTAGCTTCTCATTTCGTTGTTGAAGGTGAAGATGTTGGTACGGCCCTAACCGCACTTGAAAAGTTAAGTGTGTTTGGGGCCGTGCACGCGTGGTTGTAAGTATTTAATTTTCACATTTAACAGTTATATAGATTTTAATAGATTTCACTTTCAAAGAGCATAATAAACAATTTTAAAAAAAGTTAGAATTTCACAATGTTGCATATTCACTGTTTTTGGAAGTACCCACGTGGTTTATTGCTAACGTTTAAAATTCACCAAATTGATAATGTCGAAACTAAATACCAGTCTAATTTAGTTGTATCGCTGCTAAATTTTGCAGCACCTAAATCTGTATGATGTGCTATCCGAACTGTTTTCTTTCATCGTAATGGTCTTACTTAGCCTATTGTTTTTTCTTTCAGGATCATCCGGAAATCAATCGACAGAATTGCTTCGTCTTATTGCCTTTGCGATCAAGCGTTTTTAAAACATTTTTTTCTCCTGTTTTCATAAATTTTTGCTGTTTTTTTACTACCGTCTTTGGGGTGACGCTACTTACGTCTCAACAGAGTTTCAAGAGCCTCTAGAATTCGTAAGTAGCTACTTATTTACTTTACAAACATACAGCAGTTGTAAGAGCCAGGGTGGCGCAGGTGGTAGAGCGTCAGGCTAGCGTTGCGCTAGTCCTCGGTTCGATATAATAACTGATATTAAAGGTGCGTTCGTTTACCTCTCAGTACACTCTTTTTACTCCAAAGATTCTGTTCTGCGTTCGTTTACCAAACTCTTGAGTGCTCGTAAGGTTCTGTTCCGCGTTCGTTTATTACCAAACGGAACATTTGGAGTTCACTCTTTTTGCTCGGAACAAATAGTTGGAGCTTTGCGAACAATAACAAAAAACGCGGGAGAATTTAAATATCTGTCAATTTCTTTTGCTGCTTTTAATTTATTATATTATATTCCGTAAAAATATATTAATAACTACTATGTTGGAAAGAAATATTGATTCGTTTAAAGTTTATCAAATTGTAAAATGTTGCAACTTTTGTTTACATCGTAATTGTAAGTTATTTAGTTTTTTTTTTTCTTTCAGGATCATCCTGAAATCCATCGACATTCAAGTGTTCTGCATCGTTCTGAGTTATGCTTCTACGAGCAAGGTTGCCGACATTCTACGATGAGACCTTTCTGAGATTGGCATTTCTACCGAAATAACAGTTGATTTCCGTTTGCCGTTTTCTTTTCCACCTTCCTGATTTTATTCAGACTTATTGCTTGTGCGATCAAGGTTGGCGATATATAGTTTTTGCTGCTATAGCTACCATTTGCCTTTTAGTTTTCTACCTTCCTGATAGTAGTCATTTCTACCGTAATAACAGTTGATTGCTGTTTTCTTTTCTACCTTCATCACGGCTTGCCAAGTAAATTTTTCCAAAGCTTTTTTTGAAGCTAATCCCTCAAAGCTGTTCAAACTTTGTAAAATTATTCGAAATAAGTATAGCTTCTGCAACTTAGCCAAAATGCATTCGGCCAACATTTACTACACGTTGGGATATAAAAGCAGTCCCACCAAAGCTACGTTCAATAAGTTAATTGAAGCAATTGATGAGTTTGGTTTTGATAATTTGTTGGCTAAAGATCCGGTCATTTTGTCGCCGATGTTAACTATGGCCTTTTATTTCAAGTTTCATTCAACTTTTAAATGTAAAATCCGTCAATCCTACAGTTTTTCCTTTGCTAAAAAAAACTTTAACAGACATTTTTGGACAACCCCAAAATGAACAGTTAACTCGAAAAGTCAAAAATATGATTTCAAGCCGTCGATTTTTTAAAGTATATAAAAACCCCCTCAAATATTCATTTCGTAAAAAGCCGCTATCTATTTTTGCAATTCAAAATGTTCTTTTGAATTACCAAAATGTTGAACAGGTTCATCTTGTAAATGTTGATGTAACAACTAACAACTTCAGTTCCTAATTCTCCTGTTCCTGCTCCTACGGCGGTGGTAGCAGCGGAAGTGTTCCCGCGTTCTTCGCATTTGTTAAGTAATACCTTAAGCGTGTCTTCTACTACTTTTCCACCTATTTTTATCATTTCAATTGTTATTTGATCTTCTCCGGGAGCTTTTCTATTTTTCATTTGTCTTAGTGCTGTTCTTATTTCCTCTAAAATGCAGGCACAAAAATTTTATTCAAAAAAAGGGGCAATGCTAATATTGAAAACTATCGCCCCATCAGTTTGCTGTCCCATCTGTATAAGTTGTTGACGAAAATTATAACCAACCGTTTAAACAACAAATTCGACTTCTACCAGCCGGTGGAGCAAGCAGGATTCCGAAAAGGTTTTGGCACGGCAGATCATATCCAGACAATTCGGACATTAATCAAAAATGTACAGAGTACAATGTTCCCCTCCATTTGGCTTTCATAGACTATAGAAAGGCATTTGACTCCATCGAAATGTGGGCCATTCTCCATTCGACAACGCTCGAATCGACACAAGGTACTCAAATATTCTAAGATATATATACGAAAATGCAACTATGCAAATAAAAATAGACGAGGATATGGCTACCAACAAAATCCTAATCGAAAAAGGTGTTCGGCAAGGCGACACAATATCTCCCAAATTATTCATCTTGGCGCTAGAAGATATTTTCAAAAAGTTATCATGGAAAAGAAAAGGTATAAACATCGATGGCGTATTTCTAAGCCATTTAAGATTCGCGGACGATATCGTTCTTATAAGCAACGATGCCAGCGAACTATAAGATATGATAACACAGCTAAATCCAGAATCTGAGCTGGTTGGACTAGAAATGAACCTAGAGAAAACAAAAATCATGAGCCAGGCCGAAGAACAATTTAACATAAGAAACACAGACAACGAAAAAGTAGACGAATATGTATATCTTGGTCATACGATTGAACTAGGCAAACAGAACCAAACGGCGAAAATAATAAGAAGAGTACGACTAAGTTGAGGAGCGTTTGGGAAATTAAGCTTTGTTTTAAAAAAGTTCCGATCAACTTGATCAACTTGAGACGTAAAGTATACAATGCATGTATCCTGCCTGTTATGACTTACGGCATGGAAACCACAACGCTTACGCAAACGTCAGTTAACAAACTGAGAACGACACAAAGAGCCATGGAAAGGGTCATGCTTGGTGTTAGCTTGAGAGATAAGATCAGAAATGAGGAAATTCGAAGAAGAACCGAGGTTACCGACGTCATAACT
Organism: Melanotus villosus; assembly: GCA_963082815.1. NCBI lineage: Eukaryota > Metazoa > Arthropoda > Insecta > Coleoptera > Elateridae > Melanotus > Melanotus villosus. The sequence continues at coordinate 15,469,125 of OY720425.1, read as the reverse complement.
CGAATAGCAAGCCTGAAGTGGCAATGGGTAGGGCACATCGCACGACAAGACCCAACAAGATGGACGAACAAGATCACACATTGAAAGTAGCGGGGAGAGAGTGGTTTCAGAAAGCAAAAGAGAGGAAGACATGGAAAGACATGGGAGAGGCCTACGTCCAGGAGTGGACAAATGGAGGCTGAGAAGAAGAAGAATATTCAGAGTGAGGGTCGAAGACGGTACTCCATACCAGTGACGGCTCGTCAGGGACGGCAGGGTCGGCCGGACTACCAAAAATTTAAAAAATTAAAATTAAAATTTTCGGTCCAATAAATATTTTTTATTTAGTTAATGTTAATTATACGCGAGAACAGTTGCATATTTTATTTACTGTGTTAGAATCATGAATTAATTCTGATCGATCAGAACACAGTCCGAAGCTCGCGTTATATACCTAGAAGTGCACGCGATGCTTTCTACAACAAGTACGGCCAGCCGAAATTGTTTGGGAAATCATGAATTAATTCAGGCGCTACGGCCCGTCCGGTTTGGTGGATCAGAGCACAGTCCGAAGCTCGCGTTATATAAAAGTGCACGCGTAGCTTGCTACATACAGGTACGGCCGAGCCCTACTTCGCCGTACCTACCGGATATTTCTGCGCAAACGAGTGTTCTTGTTTTGCGGAAATTTCAGTTTTGTATGATTTTCAGATTTTCTGCTGGTTTTCTGATACCATATCAAATAAAAGATAAACATTTAGGATTCTACTTCTACTTTAAATTAAATGTGGCCATAATTTTCAGTAAAAATAATAATTAGATATTTCAATTTCCCAGTTATTCAACTTTTGTTAAGCACGAATTTGTTAAAACGCGAAAATGAGCATTGTTATTAATTTGTAGGATGAATGTGTTAATTCAAAATCTAAATTGTACCAGGTGGCGCAAAAGTCATCACCCTATCGGAAGATGCTCTCATTTTTGCAAATGGCGTCTTATCTCATCGCAACTTTGACATTTGTGAAAACAGAAGCAGAATACACGTAGACAAACCATGGATCGCTATACTCCTCAAGAACTCGGAATAATTGTGCCAATATTTTTGACAAATAATCGGTCGGTGGTTTTGGCTCAACGTGAATTTCGTCGTCGATTACCTGGTCGTGTGGCACCAACTGGGCAAACACTGCGGCGTTTAGCCGCTCACCTCGAGGAGACTGGCTCAACACGGGACAGTTGCAGACGTGGCCGACCTCGGAGCAGCCGTTCGGTCGAGAATATCGCTGCTGTGGCTGCATATGTCCAAGACGACCCTCAAACATCAACCAGATGACGGGCCACGCAATTGGGCATCAGTAGACGGTCTGTACAGCGAATTTTGATGAAAGACTAGATGTTCCCGTACAAAGTGCAAACAGTGCATCAGCTATTGCTTAATCTCTCGTTTTGGCGATTTGCACTCGCCCGAAAGATCACCCGATTTGGCCGTTCCAGACTTCTTTCTTTGGGTTTTTTTGTAGTCACGGGTCTATACGAACAAGCCACAGAGCTTGGCGGCCCTAAAGGAGAACATCCGACTAGAAGTGGAGGATTTATCGCCAGAAGTTTTGAGAAATGTCATGGAAAATGCTGTGAAACGAGCCCGAATGTGCATCAACTCTGGCGGCGGCCACTTGACCGATATTATCTCCGCGACTTAATGGAAAAAAATTTAAACGTCTAAATAAACATAATCAACAAACAGAACCAATTCTTTTATTTGCAAACAAAGTTACTGCCTTAGGAAATCGAGTGAGGACTTTTGCGCCACCTAGTACAATACTTTGTAGTTTCCAATTTTTAAAATTGAAATAGTGCTAATAATATGATAATTGATAATAACTCTTGTTAACAACAAGTGCTAGGCTAGCTCCGCGAGTTCGGCTGGCCGATCCCCGGCTTAAATGAATCACCTCCACGTCACGTGTTACTCGTGCACTTGTTGCACACAAAAACTAAAAACTGTTGTAGTACATCTAGCATAGCATCTAGTCGTTGTTGGGTGTTCTTTTTTCAAGGTACAGTAAATTTACAGATTTGTGATTAAATTGCGATGGCAAGTGTACGGGAAATCGTCGACAGTACTGCAGATTTGGTAAGGTATTTATTACTAAATAAATTTACGGAGTTGTCGTACGATGACAAAGTTTTCATGAAGCAATTGCCGGTTCCAAGACCGCCGATGCTTAACCTCGTTCAGATAAAAGCCGGCCATAATCGCACGTTTTCTAAACAATTGTACGACAAGTACCTTTGGTTGGCAGGCAGTGAAACCTGCAATAAACTGTTTTGTTGGTATTGCATACTCTTTGCGGAAACTAAAAATCCTTATAATTCTACCGGTTACGACAATTTGAAAGAAATTCATCGTGCCCTAGCTAAACATGAAATTTCAAAAGAACACACGCATTCCGCTTTAAAGTACAAATTATTTTGAAAACAGAATATTGTAAATGCATTAGATAGCGCGCGTCCTGTATATATAAATAATTATAATCAAACTGTTCGCGAAAATCGTAAAATTATTAAGCATTTAATAAACATGATTATTTTTCTGTCCACGCAAGAATTGGCATTCAGGGGTAATGATGAAACTATCAGTTCCGATAATCAAGGAAATTTTAAAGAATTAGCAAAATTTGCCGCGACGTTGGATGAAAGTTTCAACAAATTTATAGATCCATCCGTATCTTCTGTTTTCACCGGACTATCCAAAACTATTCAGAACGATTTAATTGATTCCGTCAGTAAAGTTTTGATGCACAAAATTTACGCTGAAATTAAGAGCGCCCCTTGTTTTTCTTGGGAAATTGACGAGACTACAGATATATCCTGTTTTTCTCAGATGTCTGTAATTTTTCGTTTTGTTCGGGATGGTAATGTAATGGAACGGTTTCTGGTTTTTTTTAATATTAGCGAAGGTCGAACTGCAAACGACATTTTTAACCTGTTGACCCGCAATTTTAAAGATTTTAATATTGAAACAAAATTAATCGGGCAAGCGTATGACGGGGCGGCGGTAATGGCGGGAGAATTAAATGGATTACAAAAGAAAATTAAATCAATTGCTCCTCAAGCACTTTTTACGCATTGTTACGCCCATAAATTAAATTTAGTACTACAAGATTCGTCTAAAAAGATTAAAGAATGTAGAATATTTTTTTCTAACTTGTCGGGATTTTCGGCTTTTTTCACAAAATCCACTAAACGTACTAATCTTCTCGATGCAATTTGCAAAAAACGACTACCGAGCAATTCAGAAACACGTTGGAACTTTAAATCCCGCGCAGTAAATATTTTAAACGATAATAGAACAAATTTAATTGAGGTGTTTGATCACATAATGGAACATTTGGACCAATGGGATGACATTTCCATACGGGAATTTAATGGGTTAAAAAAATTGTTAACAGACTTTAACTTTGTGTTTTTACTTTTTACCTTTAATTTAATTTTTACTTATACCGATCCCGTGTTCTCTGTAGTTCAGAATAAATTATCCGACATAACCTATTGTAATGAAAGGATGTCACTTTTAAAGACTTTGAAAAATTTACGAAACGACGATATTTCCATGCACTAAACGACGTAAACCTTCCTATTTAAACGACGATTCGTTAACAATGAAGCGGTTATTTTTTGAAATTTTGGATTTAATTGTAAATCAAATTGAAATTCGATTTAAAGACCTTTCATCTCTTACCCTTTTAGAATTAATAAATAACGCTAAATTTGATGCTTTTAACCGTCACTTTCCAGAGAAACAATTTAATTCTTTAATTAATAATTACCCGAGATTCTTTAATAATGACAAATTAAAACGGGAATTGCAAGTTTTCTATTCCGATAAAACAATTTTCAGTAATTCTGAAAAGATAAGTGATAGGACGGAATTTATTTATAAAAACGACATTATAGCCGATGTTCCGGAGTTGTATAAATTGTTTTGCCTAATATTGTCTCTTCCACCAACATCGGCATCCGTTGAAAGAAGCTTTTCTGCGTTAAAACGAATTAAATCCTACACCCGAAATACCATATCCCAATCGCGTCTAAATAATTTATCGGTTTTAGCAATTGAACGGGGATTGGTTAAAGAGTTGATGAAAGATGAGAGTTTTCATAATGTTATTATTGACGATTTCGCGACAACTAAACCGCGTAGAATCGATTTAATATTTAAAAATGATTAAATATGTAGAACATAGGACCCTATACCTACATAAATATTGGGCATCTTCGCAACTTACCTTTGTGTTGAACCTGTGTACCTGTCAGTGTCCACAAATGTTTCTATTTTTATTGTTAGAATTTATGTTTGTCAAAGGTTTTGGCTGGCAGTCGGCAGATTGCACTGCAAAACCTTCTTCTCATTTTTAACATTTTTAATTGATTTTTATTGGTTTGAAAACGGAGATACAGTTGCCTCCGTTACCGTTTTTGATATTGTAATTAACTACATAGTTTTATTTCTTATTATTTGAAAATTGGTGGCGTAGATCTGCAGAGTTCGTAAGGGCCACTCGTTCCAGTTAGCCTGCTAAGGGCGCTGGCGACGCCCCCAATTATTCTTAATAATATAATTTGCTAGTTAATTTCTAATTTTTAAGAAACTGGTGGTGAAAAACCCTACGCTTGGCCGACCCAAGTTTTCAGGGCACAAGCCGTCACTGCTCCATACCGTGGAGGTGGTTCTCAAAAGGACTAGCGGTTAATCCAAAGAAGACTTCGATCAATCCATTTGCTCGTAAAAGAAACCTTGCAATGAAGATCTGTGGACAGCTTATCCAAATGGAAAAGGCGGTCAAGTACCTTTAAGTCACTTTAGACAAAGATTGACTTTCAATCCCCATTTGGAGAAGACTATCAATAAATCCAGAAGGATCTTATGAGCTTGCAGGAGAACAGTAAACAAAACTTGGGGTGTGAAATGGTTTTGTGGAGATACACGAGAGTGGTAATACCAGCAAGAACATACGCCTTTATCATCTGGTGTTGCGTCTTCCCCCATTTCATTTTTAGTGGTGGAATCTCAAACATTGACAGCAGCATACAGATTAAAAATCTGTGATTATCGGAAAGTGCACCGCAAAACAGGAGCTAACACCGAGATTTTCAACACATTAGAAAAACACAACATATTGAATATGCAATCTGACAGAATCGGAGCTGTTTGGGACTTCAGAAAACCTTCGAGGTGACCAAAGAGCTTATAGCAACTACTAAGGTGCCGGCGGGTAATAAGGTCCGGCTCGAAACAAGGCCCAGTTCGTAATTGCGCGTTGGATGGTAACATCTTATGATTTTCTATGAAAATTATGGGTTACCACTGTTAGGAAACCCCATTTAGTTCCATCGCATATTCATAGAAGGTTTCTACCATCACTGACATACATCAGTTGTCTGCTATACTAGTTAGTGGATAAATTAATGTTTCTTAAATCTACTAAGAAACTTAGTAGTTAATTAAAAGTGCGCGATTAATTGAATTGTAGTTCTAACTGAAGCAGTAGGTGTTGTAGACATTAGGTAAGTAGGTATTCAAGCCTTAGTTTTTGGTGAAATATTTTGTAAACAAATAATTATAACCTCAAATACAAAACTTGTTGCGGCTCTAAATAAGGCCCACGTAAAGATGAGGTGGGCCTTATTTCCATGCGTTTATTTTTATTGTGATTTAATAAATTTGTTACAGAATGGGTAAGAAGTGCAGAGGAATACGGCCAAACCAAAATGCTAATGTATACAGTGACCGTGAAAACTTTAATACCAGCCACTGAAAGGAATAAGAAAAGAAATGGGAACTACTTTAAAATGGATTAAGAAAAAACAGGGCTGTCTCAAAATCAGAAAATGATACACAACATGAGTATTTTAAACAACTACCGTAAAACGGGGGGACTTGAAAACACGGGGTGGCTTGAAAATTTTTACCGCGCTTCGAAAAAAAAATCGCTACATCTGGTGCCCGAGAGAAAAGTCTACCATAATCGTGATTTGCGATAAAACAGGTTCCATTCTTATTGTTGCACGTGCGATTTAATGGCATGGTCTCCGGATAGTCACATGTAAGCGACTCAAAATCAGGTAAGAAAAAATTGAATTTTTCAACGCCGTACACTTCCATCTCTATAGCCTACTGTAGCGCATTTGCATGTCTCTTACATTTTTTTCCTAAAAGCCTCGTATGTGTGCATTACGAAAATAACCTCACTTCTGCCTCCATGTCTTTCACAGGGCAGTGGCGTGGTGATTTATTTTTCAACAACATTCCGCAAGTACCGCGATTATGATGCAGAAAGGTTAAAGGTCGCTGTAGAAACTTACAAAAGGGGAGGCAAGACATTGCATCAAGTTGCCGAGGAGTATGAAATACCGTTTGTTACGACATATCGAAAGGCCAAGGGTTTACACCCAAAAACACCAGGTGGTCAACCTGTCCTCTCAAAAAACCTCGAAAATGTAATTGTTAAGGCTATATTGGCCGCTGCTGATTGGGGTTACGCCATGGAAATGAGTGAAATACAGGAAATGGTTGCCGGTTATATACAACAACTTGGATTGACAAATGCAAAATTTAAAAACAATCGACCAGGCAAAGATTGGTATGAGGGTTTCTTAAAACGTCATCAAGTTATCACCCAAAGAAGATCTCAATCAATAAAATCAAGCAGAGCAAAGGTGTCACCTCAAGATATTAACAAATTTTTTGACAACTTGGAAGTTAGTCTACAAAACTTTTTACCTGAATGCATAGTGAATTTTGATGAAACCAACTTTACCGACGACCCAGGCAGAAACAAAGTTGTAGTTAGACGCACTTCTAAAAGAGCAGAGAAAGTGATGGACACTTCCAAATCAGCGACTTCAGTGATGGTTGCAGGTACAGCTTCCGGCGTTTTATTGCCAGTTTACATTGTGTACAAAGTAGAACACATATGGCGAACTTGGATGGCAGATGGCCCCCTGCATGCCAGATATAATAGAAGTTCCTCCGGATGGTTCGATGCAAATTTATTTACAGATTGGTTTATGGAATGGCACTTCCCTATTTCCGGAAATTACCAAGGGGTCCGAAAGTTTTAGTGGGAGACAATCTCGCCTCCCATCTCACAATTCCTGTGATACAAAAGTGCATTGAAAACGACATAAGATTCGTCTTTTTACCTCCCAACAGCACACACCTAACACAGCCGCTTGATGTGACCGTGTTTGCCCCCATAAAGAAGAAGTGGAGAGAACAAGTGAAAAAGTGGAAAACTCGCAATAAGGGCGCTGTTAGGAAAGACGTTTTTCCACGCCTGCTACGAAAGTCTATCGAAAGTTTGCAAGAAAAAATATCTGACAATATTATTGCTGGGTTTCGAGGCACGGGTATCTTTCCACTTGACCGACAACAGGTCCTGAAGAGATCACCAACCGACAGTGATCCAGACCCTGGCGAAACAGCAGCTCAAGCAATGGTTACAACTTTGACAGCAATGTTTAAAGAGGCCAGATATGGAAAATCCGATGCACCAGTGAGAGGAAAGAAGAAGAAGGTCAACGTCGCACCAGGAAAAAGTGTCTCGGCCGAAGACATTGAAAATATATACACCCCTAGCACCTCAAAACGTCCAGCAAAAAAATCTGGTAGAAAGCCGCAACGAAAACGACCAGCGCCAGATGATAGCTCTGATTCTGACTTTTCAGACATAAATGGCGAAGTTGCAGACCAGCATTCTGAAATTGCTGCTGACATAGTAAAACCTATAAGACTGGCAAAGAAGCATCACCCTTGGGATAGCGGTGATACAGATCTCGAAGCATCCGACAATCTATCAGATAGCGGCGATTTCGAATTATTGGAAAACGAGAATTTTGATGGAACTGATGAAGTCCAAAAAGAAAACCCACTGTGATACCGCAGTATTACTTGCTGAAGTTAAGGCTGAAGACTTTATTATTGTTGAATTGAGGACGACAAAAGGCGTGAAGAAGAAATTCATTGCGAGAATTGTATCCGTCGAAGAAGGCGGAAGGAAATATTGGTGCTTTCTGAAGAGCAAGCCAAAAAATAAAAGATGCCTTTGTTTTCCCCGATGCAGAAGATTTATCGTTGGTGCAGCATGAGGAGATAAAGAAGAGACTTGCTCCCGTTTTAAAACTAAGACGAGGAGGCTTCCAGTTTCCAGGCTACCAATTTTGCAGATCTTGTTGTTTGTTGAATTTATGCCAAAGGCTTTTTGAATATAATTTTTAAGTGTTTTTTTTTGAGAATTATAAAACTGTTTCATTTTTTACCTATGTATTTTTTGAGGGAAAATAAATTGTTATTCTTTAAAATCCCATTATTTCAAGGAAGGATGTAAATATAGGGCTGAAAAAACCGGCAAAACTGTTTTTTTTTTCTACAGATTGTCCGGATGTTACTGGAAATATAGGGAATTAATGAGTGTAACAAGGAAAAACATATGAATCGAATCGAATAGATAAGACAAAGATGAAAATTTGTTAAGTTGGTCAATTTACCAATGGCAACTGTCAAAGCTTGTCATGGATATGCAAGTTTTTAAAATAAATTAAGCTCAGCTGTCATTAGTGTCATTAAAAGTTTGTATTTTAAATAAAATGTTAAAATAAGGTTATTCAGAGAAAACAATTAATTAAGAGACTATTTGAAATAAAGCGTTTAATGTGAAAATTACAGAACAACCAAAATTTGCATTAAAAAATATTTTCATTATTAAGTTGTAACAAAATTTAAATTAAAATATTTACAAACAGTAAACATCATAGTAGATGTTCAAACAACTCCCATTCTGCAGCTAAACAGTACCCCAACCTATTATAAAAACTTTTCCTCGCATTATGCAACATTTCAGGAGTAATAGTTTCAAATGCATTGGTTATTTTTTGACGCGCTGTAGTATTTGGACGACATTTACACTTAGACACTGCACCGGTTTTTTCAAAATCGGAAACAATTTTGGATATGGTTGAACGAGAAGGAATAGGACGATTTTCAAAGGCAGTTATAAAGAAATTTATAGTTTCGGTAATTGAGTTCCCAACATAAATCCATTTAACAATTTGAACTTTTTCTGCTACCGTGTACTGCATTTTGAAGTTTCTAATGACAGATGCAATTAATTTATTTAACAATGTATATCCATGAAAAGTTTTGAATGTGTCCATTGTTTTGCAATGCTTTATCTTTGTCTTATCTATTCGATTCATATGTTTTTCCTTGTTGCACTCATTAATTCCCCATATTTCCAGTAACATCCGGACAATCTGTATATATATTTTTCACGTCACCCGTTAGTCCCAAATTTTTTTTTTTTCAAGTCACCCCGCTTTACGGTACTACGATCAGACAGACAACCGGAAAAATCCAGAAACAGTATAATAGACCACACACTCAATATTGCAGCGAAAAAAAAACACGAAAGCATCGACACAACCGAAGTAGTAGAAGCACTAAAAAGACTGAAGGTTGGCAAAGCACCCGGTATAAATAACAATAAACCGGATATGCTTAAATATATAGACAACAAAGGAAATAAGCTATCACGTAGAATAATAGACACGGCATGGAGGACTAGGAAAGTAGACGAAAGAACGGCAAGTTGCGGTAATTATCCCGATATTATAAAAATGAGGACCGAACACAATGTGATAATTCTAGGGCTATCTCATTAATCATATGCGCTAGTAAAATTTATGAGTGCATCAAGGTCACTAAAAATAAAAGTGTATAAGACAATAGTTCGACCAATAGTAGCGTATGATAGTGAAGCGTGGGTGCTAACAAAGGAAAACTATGAGGCTTTAGCGATCTGGGGGGGGAAAGGTTCTGAGAATTTAGAAAATAGGCTTCGATGGTTGGGACACATAACCAGAATAAATGAAACGTTACTAAGACAATATATGTACAGAATAGAAATGGGAGGGCGGAACCAGAGAGGGCGGAACCAGAGAGGGCGACCTAATTAAGCATCGTGGGAAAACATTTGTGAAGACTTACAGGAAGCAAAGATCCTAAACTGGGAACAACTCGCAGCGAACAGGGGTAAATGGAGGAAGAAGATATTAGCCATGGGCCTGCAAACCTAATTGTACTGTTTCATACAGGGAAATTTTCTTTTTCTACGTCTGTTAAAAATACATCACTTTTTTTCATTAAATTGCGTTCATAAAGTACATGTTTAATTAACACTCGAAAAGCGTGAAAAAAAGTGCCATAGCGTTTCATTTTTTCACTCTGTTGCCGTGAAAAAAAGTACCGTAGCGTTTCATTTTTTAACGCAATTTCTATTGCTGATCAAATAAATAGTGTGCTGGAAACAAACGTCAGCTAATTTGTCAAATCAACTATTTCGTGTTGCGCAAATTGCGTTTTCGACTTTATTGTGCCGTTTTGTGATAATTTTAAAAGAAAACAAGGTTTTTTAAATTAAACCTTTCTAAAATGAATACCGATAGTGACGAAGAAAAGTATTACATGCACACCAGAAGAAATTGCCAAATCTGCAACGGATGCAACAACGAATCTACTGCCCGATAAATCTAAACAGCAATACTTAAAAGAATGCAATTTGTTTATGGAATGGCGTGTTCAAAAAGGCGTAAATAGGCGTAAACTGAAAGAGTTTTATTAGCTTATTTAAACAAAACTAGTTATTAAAACCGTTATAATAAACACGTTTTAGTTCTGACTTCAAACTTAAATCTGACTTTATTAGAATTAATCAAATTTACAGACGTAGAAAAAATTTTGTATGAAACTCGTGTGTAAAGCTACTTTACTTACTTGTTACATAAATAACTATTTTAGTATACATATACCCTATGTATACTTTTATAATAAACGCAAATAGGCAACCCACTATACATTATAAACGTTAAAAAATTAGCATGCTGTGGCAAAAATCATCAAATTAAGTTAATGTCAAAAAATTAGTCTTTAACTGTTGCTGTTTTTATTTTCCTTTCTGTTTTGTATTGTTGATATTTTGTTTTAGAATAATCGTTGAATTAAAATTGTTGATATTCCACTAATTTTGATTTATTTTTTATTTACAAACATGAAACATAACCTTTACGCACCACGTGACGTGACGTTTATAGTGTACAGTGGGTTGCCTATTTGCGTTTATTATAAAAGTATACATAGGGGATATGTATACTAAAAAGAAAAATTCCCTGTATGTATACTAAAAAGAAAATTTCCCTGTATATGTATTATATATATGTACTAAAACAATGATTAAGGAAAATCATAGACCAACAGATTAGAGACAAACAAGCAAGGTTTCAGAAAAAAAAAGATGCATTTTCAGCCTTAAACAAATTCTGGAGAAAATTCTCAATTATAGAAACAAAATATACATTTGCACAATCGACCTGCAAAAAACCTTCGGTAACCTGCCAAATTATAAAATCTAGGAGGTATTAACAAAAAGAGGAGTAAGCAATTCTATAATGCAGACAATACAATATCTATTCAGCAACACTATGAACGCAGTAAGAACCTGTGGCTTATGCACAGCAGAGTTCTAAACCAACAGGGGGGCATTCTTAGCCCATTTTTGATTATCACCATAATTGACGAAGTTGCACGAATAGCCGACGAAAGGGCGAAGAAAATAACAGTCGGAATTAGAAAAACTAAGCCAGTTAAGTTGGGCGAACTGCTGTACGCAGGTAATTTAATCTTAGTCGCTAATACCCAACAAGATTTGTTGAATAACGTTAAAACATGGAAGAAACGCTGAGTAAAATTGGAATTAATACTTAGAAAACTATGGTTATAACAAAAGATGGGTTGGAATTATACCTGGAATATTGTCATATAAAACAAACTGACAAAATTAAATATTTAGGTGCAACACTTGACAGTAAAGTGGATATAAGAAAGGAAGTAATCAACAAAATTAGATTGGCAATGAATTTGTTAAACTCGCTAAATAAAGCCCTTCACAAGTAAATGCAAAGTGGCAATACAGACAAAAATGAAAGTTTATAAAGCAGTGTTTGTGCCAATTTTAACATATGGGCGTGAGAAAGTTGGGTGCTGTCTAACAGCCTAATATCTGACCTCCAAGTATGCAAAATGAAATGGCTAAGAGTGACTAGGGTGGCGCGGGTAAACCGTGTGCCAAATGAGTAATACCAAATGCACTCCCAAGTAAAACCACTGCAGAAGTAATTGAAAAACGACAACTCAGATGGATTTGGAGGATAAAAGAAAACCGACCTATAGGGTCGACAGCTACGTATTCGCGGATTTTTCCGATAGATGGTGTTCGTTGAATTTTTAGGTATTCGAAATGTCAAACCCATACTATACATGGCATCTGTTGAGAAATTGAAAATCAAAACAAATATTTTCGTTTTACTTCCCTAAAAGGAACAAACGCATCGCAAGCCCACAAAGAGTTATGTGTTATGTATGGTCATGAAGCCTTAACAGAACGGCAGTGTCAAAATTGGTTTGCTAGATTTGGTTCTGGTAATTTTTCACTGAAAAGATGAACAACGCTTTGGTCGTCCAGTTGAAGACGACCAAATCAAAGCAATAATCGATTCGGATCGTCAAAGCACAACACGTGAGCTTGCAGAGAAGCTCGATGTATCACATACGTGCACTTGACTATGTAAAAAAGTCGATTTATGTGTTCCTCGTGAACTTAAAGAAATTCGCTTAACACAACGCATTAACATCTGCGATTTGCTTATGAAACGTTGCGAAAATGATCCATTTTTGAAACAGTCGATAAATGGAGATGGAAAATTGATTGTTTAGAACAATGTCAATCGAAAAAGACCGTGAAGCAAGCAATATGAACCAGCTCAAACAACATCAAAAGCTGATATTCATCAAAAGAAGATTATGTTATCAGTTTGGTGGGATTACAAAGGAATCGTCTAGTTTGAACTTTTACCACACAACCGAATGATCAATTCCCATGTGTACATTTAATAACCAATCAAATTGAACAATGCAATTCAAGAAAAGTGACCAGAATTGGCAAATCGTAAAGGATTGTGTTCCATCATGACAATGCAAGGCCAAACACATGTTGTTGGAGCTTGGTTGAGATGTGCTTCCACATCCACCATATAGTTCTGATCAGTTCACCATCAGATTACCATTTATTTCGTTCTTTGGTAAGAATTTCAATAATAATGATGTCAAATCGCAATTGGTTCAGTTGCCAATAAAAACCAGAAGTTTTATGAAACGTGGAATTATACTACCGGAAAGATGGCAAAAGGTCATTGATAAAAATGGAAAATTATACATTACTCATTAAAGTTTTCATTCCATGAAAAACATTTTCATTTTCTTAAAAAAACCACAATCACTTTGTTGTCGATCCCTTATAAGTTATCCGGGAAGTGGGTATACATAGATTCAAAAAAGGCAAAGAGGGCTATCAAGAAACGATTGGAATGCGAGATTGGTAAAATCCTCAAGAAGAAAAAAAGCAACTGGACTGAAACATAAAATATGGCAAGAGCGTAAAAAATGGAAGAAGTTTGGTAATGATTATTCCTCTACAGCAGTGGCTCCCAAACGTTTCTAAAGTGGGACTACCTTTTGACAAGAATTTTGTTGGGACTCCCCCTCCTCTACACTCAACTTCATGCATAATAAAACAGCCATTCCACGAGCAAATGTGTTACCAAGTAGCGGAATTTCTTTCTTGTTTCCAGAACTACATAGAGTGCTAAATGGCATTGGAGCCTTCTGGAAATTTCAGTTTGGCTTTATATAAGCATGGAAGCATGACAAGGACAAACATCCAGAGAAAAAGGACAAGCCTGTGGAATTCTTTGAAAGGAAGCTAAACTCCCTTCACAAGGACCAAACCACTTTTACAGCACCAACAACTAGTAATGAAAAAGCATTACTAGTACGGCATTAGAAGCCAATGCGATCGAGACGTACCAATACATACAATATTGTCTGGGCGAAACGCACATATACTTCTCACTACAGATGGACGAATATACCCAGTTTATAGCATTCGTAAGATACGATACGCAAAATGGTTACCTTATTTTGTATGGCATTAGAGGCCAATACAAACGGAAAATGTTTATCCGACACTTTTAAACCCTTAACAAACCAGCATGCACTTGCACCGTAACTGACCAGTAGCGTCCAAGAGACACATTGCTGCAAATCCTCAATAGTATATTAAAGTTAAGTATATAAAGGATAAAAATTTATTGTCAGTACATATTTCGTTAATATAAAAGTTATTAATATATATTATTTGCTTAAGTAAACAATTTACACAAATTAGTTTTTTTTTTTCGAATGTTCGGAACAGACAGTCAGATTACATTTATCGCAACACTGTTTACAGCTTCTAGATATTTTTGAAGGGCAAATATGGCAGAGCTTTTTTGTTTCGATAATTGGTTCAGGTAAATGAACGGCAGCTTGTTGTAGGCTTGAACTTGCAACATACTGCATGGCTGCAATGTGGTACTTCGTTAACTCTTTATTTCCTCGTCTCTGTATATGCGACCTTACCAATTGGGTCACAATTTCCCGTAAAAATATTTCTTTGCGAACACGGTTGCCTTTGATTTCAAGTGGGTTTTAAATTTTTCCATATAATTAGTGATGTAGTCCCAACAACGGCAATATTTTGAAGAAATGCTACTGGCCACCTGTTTGTCTTGCGTCGAACTGTCATGCCGGAGATCTTCATCAGTTAGAAACTTACGTTGAGACATTTCTTACAATCTAAAAAAAAAACAGAATTGTAAAGTCAAAACAAAAATTATGCTTCTGCTTTTTACCTTTCAACTTATTATTGAAGAATAGCTGTTATATGTACGTATCACAGCACAAAACTAGAAACACACTACGGTAATACAAATAACTTCACTTGTACGTCTGCAAACCCAACAAATACTGATACGGTGATCAAAAACCGCAGTGGCTTATATACGAAGCACATTACTTGCAAGTTTCAACAGGTCGAAACTTGCAAACTTGTATTATTTCCGATCGTGTCCAATGGATACATCTGTGTTGTTACATTATTTTTTTGTAAAATTGTTGATATTAGAAAAACAATTTCTTATCTATGCACAGGCCAATATGAACGGAAAATGTTTATTCGACACTTTTATTAAACATACTAAAAACTACGATATTGATTGGGTAAAATGCGGACGTACATCGATGGACGACTCCACGGATATTTCTTACTATACACAGTTCGTAAGATACAATGCGAAAAATGGATATTTTATTTTGTACAGCATTAGAGGCCAATACAACGGGAACATGTTTCTTCAACCCTTTTATGAAACATACTAATAAATACTTTATAAAATCAAAACACTTTTCAAGAAGGGCAAAACTAACTAGGTATAAAACTGCGAAACTTGGACCCCAAAATAAAAGAACAGATGACAGACTATTAAGATGGGAACGAAAAATGCTGAGATGAATCCTAGGCGGAAAGAAAATAGAAGAGGGATACGTAAGAAGAACTAATGACGAGCTGTGTGGCATTTTCAAGGAACTAAAAATTAATGACGTAGTGAAAGCAAGAAGATTACAGTGAAAGAATGACAAGCGAGAGAACAACCAAACGAATACTAATCCAAGAAGGAAAGAGGAAGACTGAGAAAGAGCTGGATGGAGGCAGTCACAGATGATTTAAGAGAAAAAAATATTCAAAATTGGAAAAGGAAGGCAAAAGATAAAAAAACCTTGGAAAGTAAAAACAATGCTGTAGGCCTAAAGAGGCCTGTTAATAGCTTTATATACATACTAATAAGTACGATATTGACTGAGCGAAATGCGTTGCTGTATGCACCGATGGTGCCAAGGGTATGACAGGACATCGATCCCATCTTATCATCAAATTACGAGAAGTATCACTGTTTTTTACACCAATGTCGAAATGGACTGTGTTATGAAAGTTGTAAATTCCATCAAGGGCAAAGCGTTGAACTTGTATTTTTAGAAAAATTTGTGAAAACGAGGGTCTTCTATCACACAGAAGTAAGATGGTTTTCGAGAGGTAACGTCTTGCAAAGAGTTTTCCAGTTGAAAGCAGAACTTTGGATGTATTCGCAAGGTTAGAAATCGGAATATGAGAATCTATTTTCCAATTCTCTTTGGCTTCTTAGACTAGCTTTCTTTGCTGATATTCTCGAACATGTAGATATTTTGAATAGGAGTTTGCAAGGCCGCAATGTTAATATAATAACAGCAACAGATTTATAAAAAAACTGGCCGACTTCAATTGGAAAAACAAAGTCCACAAAATTGCCTATAGAGCAAGATATTGCTATAGAAAAGATCCTTCTGGAGTATTTCATGAATGCATTTCTTATGGCAAATGCTCAAGGCTGGTTCTTCAGGCAAGTGTGATCAATCCCTGGTTGGCAGTTAAGGAGTTGATCACAAGCATAATTTCTTAGCCAAAGAGGCTTCATCTATTATATTTTCAGGAAGATAGTTGTAGCATACACAGCCCTATATGCTCTTCACCTTGCTACCAAAATATTAAACGCATAATAATTATATTGTTCAAGTTTTGGATTTTCAGAAGTCTATTTTACAGAGTATGGTTTCATTGAGTTCTTCAAGGATGTTAGGTCTCCAACAACAACAAATGTCAGGAGCTGGCTTCAATTATATATTGGTTTATGTGAAGGCCGATTTTGTCCTTGTTGATGGAGGACAACTTAATTTTGTACTTAAAATTGTACTTGTTGAATTGGGAGGGACTTTGACTGCCCTGTGTTTCCAATTTATTGTAACCATATAATGATTGAAATTCCATTTTATTTTGATTGTTCAAGATCTTCTTTTGTTTCATCGGGCTTAAACAGTAGTTGTAAACATAGCCGCGGCGCTTCACAAACATCACAGAAGCCATTCAAGTACAGTTTTGCAGAAATCTTCAGCTGCCATATACCTGGAACAAAAAAATAATTTGAGTAATCATAATACATAATTAAACACAAAAATAAAAAACAATTTTGCCTTTATTTCATGCATGTCTTAATGCTTTATTAGAAGTAAAAAACGTGTAAGGGTTTTGTTATTTTTATATTTTATACTAAAAGCAAATCAATTACTTCTACAGAAATTCTACTCAAACTGAAAAAGATTATAACAATATTTTGTACCATCTTTAAAAAAATTATGCATTTCTTCATAATCAAGCAAACAAACGTAGAGAATCCAAAAAAAAAACAAGAGAAATGAAACTGTTTCACGACTCATGTATCTAATTATGAACAACCTGTATAACATATAATAAAAAACAAACTTTTCCAAGCCGTTAATTAATTCATTATTTAGGCATTAAATAACTTAGAAGTTTTATATTTAAATAACCTGCAATTCTACCCACAATCACCACATCCCCTCTACAACCCCTCAAATGGAAATACCAATTTTAACCTTTCCGTACCCGTGCGGGGTATTTTACATACCCCAGTGCAGTTTTTTTACTATAACTTTTTAATAACTTTGTTAATCGAATTGAGCCTTTATGTATTCCTCGGTAGATAAATGTTCATCTGAATGGTAAAATATCAGTCAAAATAAAATATTATATTAGCAAAGAATAAAAAAATTATCTTCAAATCCTAGGAATTCCCCGCGATATAAAATAGCTTTATAATTCTAAAATTTGATTAAAAAAAATTAATTGTTAGGGTGTTAAAACAATTAATTTTTGTCTGTATAATAATTATTTTTTGAAATATTTTACCCGTTTATGACAAAATCCGGATGAAACTAGTTCGTGCAGCTGCGCACAAGTTGAGTCGTGTAAAAGCGCACAATTACCTCATTAATTTTAATTTTAATTTGTATTTTTCAATAAACTTTTGTGTTACAAGAACTAAATTATACTAATTTTATGATAAAAGGCAATAACAAAGCCAAAATAAGTCATAGGAACGAAAAAACACTGGGGTATCTGAAATACCCCGCATGTGTTCTAAAGGAAGATTTGGACCACGGGTACGGGAAGGTTAAAAACAACAATACCCCAAGTGGGTAGGACAGTAAGTCCAGAATCCCACATTGACCAAAAGTTAGCCTGTCCCACGGATTCTGGGGACACAAAAACTTGGCAAACCATCGAAAGAAATCAAACTTGTTGCCCTTTAAAATTTAAATTTATAATATACGAACACCATCATCCGACGAGAAATTTACAGGAAGAGAGGTTAAAACTCTGAAATAGGACTTACTTGGATTGGCCGTAGTACAACAAAAGACAGAACTTAAAATTAGGCCATGTATTTTACAATGCAGGAAACATTAATAATTCCCAGAGCGGCATAGGCTTCCTAATTAACGAGCGGTTGAGTAGCAGATACGATATGAAGGTTGTTTAGGTTTATGCCCATACATCAACCCAGAAGGACGAGGAAGTTGAAGTAGTTTATGAAGACATAAAAGCTGCTCTTAATGACACTCGCTGCCACTATATTCTAATAATAGGTGATTTTAATGTCAAAGTCGACACGAAAAAAGACAAAGCAAAAACTTCAATAGTTGGCTTGCATGATAGAAACGAGCAAGGCCAGATGTTAGTAGACTCCCGTCAACAACACAATCCGTACATCATAAATAGCTTCTATAAGAAAAAGTCGCAGAGACGTTGGACATAGGCAAGCCTTGACGGGAGTCGAAGAATGAAATAGACTTTATAATCACTAACAAGAAGAATGTAATCAAAGACGTTACTGTTACTAATTCACAGGAGGCGATCACAGACTTATAAGAGTGGACGTAAACTAAATTTGGCAAACGAAAGATCACGAATGATATACAAAACACCACCAAGTAAATGCAAACCTCCTGTGAATACCAAAGAATTCGAAACCACCTTTGAAACCATATTGGAGACAAGTGCTGTAAATGAAACAGATATTGAAACACAACCATCGCAAAGTCAATAAAAGAAGTGGGAAAAATGCATTTCCCAAAAAGAAACGAAGGGAACGAAAAAATTAGTTAAAAACCAAAGGATCTCATAGTTGAGAGAAAACAAATGAGAAGAAATACCAATACACACTCAGACGAACTTAAAACAACTAAATACAAACCATAGCAAAAGAAATTAGGAAAGATGTAAGAAAATTTAACACAGAAAATATCTAAGAGACCATTTCACAAAACAGAAATAGAAAAGTTCTGAAGAACAAGATTCCAGCGAGGAGGAAGAAAATTTTCAAGCTTAGAAAAGGAGATCGAGACATTACAAATATACAAGAACTCCTAACCATAACATAAATGGCAAGTATCTAAATCATCTAAGATTGTGGATGATATAGTGGCAATAGCTGACAACATAGGAGATGCCGTAAAAATGGATGGGGAGTTGAAACAGGCACCAGTGATCACTTACAGTGCTGAAACGCCGACTCTCACCAAAAAGACAACACAAAAGCTAAAAGTAGCATAGCACAACTTGCAATAAAGAGAGCCATTTTAGATATAACAAGAATGGACAGAATTCCTAACAACACAATACGTCAAAAAACAAGACTGAAAAACATTGTGGAGCATATCAAGGAACTCAAGTGGAAGTGGGCTGGACATGTCGCTCCCTTCAGGGACAACAGATGGGCGAAGTGAATGGTCGAGTGGCAAGATAAACGAAGCAGATGCAGACTCCCGAGGCGCTTGAGAGATGATTTGAAAAGGATAGCCCCTAATTGAATAGGTACAACCCAACAGAAAGAAAATTGGAAAGCATTAGAGGAGGCCTGTGCCCAGCAGTGGACTAAAGAGGTTGGATGACAAGAGACTCGTTAAAAATTACTTATATAACTGAACATCAGCTCTTCGAGATTTATTTTTTATATATTAATTTTGTAAAAAACTATCATATTAAATAAAACTTAATATTACTACCTATTAATTATAATTAATGAAGCAAAAATGTTGGTAGAAACAAATATGCCTTCAGACATAAGAAGTCTACAAGAAATGGTTAGCTCGGAGAGTTAAAATTCAACTATGACCTTTAGAAATAGTGGCTCTTCAAGGAATTTAACTAATCAATATCAAAACATGGTATATGATAATCATACAAGTGAAGAAGACGTCAAAATCACAGTTGCAACGTCTTTCTTTTATACTACTTCAAGTGCTTAATAAATTATTTAGTATTATAATGGGGGACCAACTTCACCTGTGGTGGCAAATGGGTGGATTGAGTAACCCACAAGTCATCAAGCCCGAGTAAAGGAGGAGTGTTGGGCTATAGGTTAATAACCTAACCCCCCCGTAAAATTAAGTTGTTACAAAAGCTCATATACAAACAGCAGGATAGACTCTACTACGACGACCAGACAATCGAAAAAGGCTTACGATATGTAAATCTTTACATGGAATGTAAAAAAGCTGACCTGACGGCTTTACAAGAAATCAGATGGAAAGGACAAGGTGTTCTTAAAATACGAGATTATACAATGTTCTACGGTTGTAACAAGAAACGACATGAATTTGATGTTGGGTTTATAGTAAGGAAAATACTGAAATCACTAGTCCTTGATTTTGAGACGATAAACCAAAGGATCTGCCGCATAAGATTCAGAGGAAGGTTCTTTAATTATAATGTCATTATAAAGGGTCCGGATTTTAGGTAAATTGCTTTTTCTTTCCGATTTAAGGCCCATGAACGAGAGTCATCTCTAAATACATTTAATAGAAAATTGAGTATTTTGCAAAAAGATTTTTAAGTCCTAAAATCCTAAAGTGGCCATACATGTCCTAAAACTTCGTTAATGTCCTATTTTATCCTATTTTTACCACTTCAGACCAGTTCAGATTAAAAATTAATAATAAAATTCGTTTTTAGCTTAAATATAAATAAATATGTATTTAAAATTTCATTTGCAAAATGACACCACCGTTAGGGAAATGTAATGTCAAGTCGTTAGTGTTACAAAGTGTTCACGACCGTGGTTGTGTTGGTCACTTTTAACGGTTGCAAGCGGTTGTCCATGCAAAAACCCTACAAACACGAAAAACCTACGAATAAAAAAAAGAGAAAGGAGCAAAACACCAACAGTATGCAATTTAGATGATGTATCAATATGACGGATTTTAGAATGTCATTGGCTGCGAACCCTAAATACGTCAACTGTCAAAGACAAAAACGTAATACATAGTTATTTATGTACCAAGAGCGCATATGACCTGAGACGTGATTTTGAGTCCGAGGCGTCAGCCGAGGGCTAAATACACGTCGAAGGCCATAAAATCAAGTTACGCCAGTGGTATATACATAATTTTATGCACGATCGAAGATTTTAAAACTGAAATAAAAGGAATAAATTAATTTTCTACCAAATCGAGTAATTAGTTGATCAATTATTATTTTTTATTAACTACTGTCAAATGGTTGAAGCAGTTGCGTCTAGCAATATTCACATAAATAATTGTGATAACTGTGTTATTAATACAAATTGCCCTAAATAGAGTTTTAATAAAGAGCATACTTTCGATTTTAATTAAAAAAACTTCTTTACAAGACTGTTAAAACTGTTTATCAATTTTTGGGGTTTCATTATAGCCCGGCGGGCTATAAAGACGCCCACGGGCTATAAAGAGACGTTTATGTCAAAAAAATTCACATTATAATGCGATCGTGCATAAACAAATATTATGGTGTTTCAATATGGCGTGTGTGACGTATTTCCGTTGTACTTGTAGTTATTTACCATAATACCTTAGTCTCCTTCCTACTGTTTCTTTTTATTCGTAGCGACAAATACTAACATAACCTCACACGCGAAACGTTATTTTGCGTCGTTTGTGTTGTGCATGTCTTATGTTCGAAGCTGTTTAATAAAATCCCGTCTTCTCTGTTTACTAACACTCTACCAAAACATGTAAGATTCTGCAATTTATTTTTTAGAGTTTATTTTATAGGTACATAAAAATAAAGTTTTGTGTGGTAATTCGCTATATTATTTATTATTATTTTTTTATGGTATATTTCAGGATTTGTCCAATTTTCAATTTTTCGGTCCTATTAAAGGACCCTATTGTCCTATTTTTTATTTTTTTGATCCTATTATAGGCTCCTATTTTTTAACTTTTAAGGTCCTAAAAATCCGGACCTGCCCGCGCACTGAAGAAAAATCAAATGAAGAGAAAAAAGTTAGAAAAGGCATACAACCAATATCCGAAACATGGCGTAAAGATAATAATCGGAGAGAACGCTGAAGTAGGATGAGCGACAGTTTACCGTCCAACCATAGGGAAATATAGTTTACGCAAAACAAGTAATGACAATATGGCAGTCGCCTTATAAAATGGTGGTAGCGAGCATAAACGAATTCACCAGGCAACATGGAAACACTAAGTATGCAATAGATCACCTCCTAATAGACACAAATTAATAGAGCAAAACTACGAGCCACATCTCAAGGAGAGGTGAGAAATCATTTCCGTATAATGTAGAGGCACTGAAGGACCCAGCAATACACAATGGATATAAAAAAAAATCGAAACAAAACAAAAGATACAGTCGGGAAACTATGGAGTAAATGTTAGAACATCATCCAATCATCTGCAAAAGTGGTAAAAGAAAAACCAAGAAAGAAAAGAGGAGAGAAGCTACCAGAAAGAAATACGTGGCATAACTTCAACAGCAATACCGAGCCGGAGCTGCTTTAGAAGACTATCAAGAAGCTAGATGGCAAGAGAAGAGGATACATAGGCAGAAAAAAAGAATTTCACCAACGACAACCAGAAGAAATGACGACGCTATATGATAATAGAAATGCCAGGCAGTTTCATAGAAAGGTAAACAATGAGGGGAAGAGTTTTAAAGCAAGCACAACGATGTGTAGAGATGAACAAGGGCAAATCGTTATTGACAGACAAAACATCCTGAATAGATGCGCCTATCATTTCGAAGAAATACTAAACAGAGGCCCTGAAGAACAAAACTACAGACGAGAACAAGAAGAACCTGCAAAAATACAAGAAATTGCAGATGAGACACCTCCTACATTAAAAAAATAAAAGTTGCCATTGATAAGCTCCACAACAATAAGGCAGCAGGGTCAAATACCATTCCAGCAGAACTATTCAAATGCGGAGGGGAACTACTAATTGCGTATATACATAAACTTATACTAAAGATATGGTCACACTAGGAGCTCCCTACAGAATGTAACATGGGGATTACCTGTCCGTTACACAAAAAAGGGGATATTCTTTGCTGTGCTAACTACAGAGTACAGATTATAGTGAGTTCAGAGGGTAGAAGAAACGTCCACTCTCAGGTAAGCGAGCAGTCTCAAGATGAATCAGGCTATCGAAAATTGATTCAAACAGAAATTAGTAACGCCTCAGGTAGAAGCAGATCATTTAAAACGATTCAACAGAATATATGAAGAATTACCTATGTCCAACATCTACTGAAAAGGAAGGAATGTTATGACGCGGTCTGAGAATGCGCTTTAATGTTGACGAGTTTTCGGTAAGCAACCAATTAAAGATACTAGATTATCTAACCTAATTTACACGAAACTTGTATCCAGAGGCACATGGTAATAAATCTGTTTTTGGTAAAACAGTGTTCTGCCTTGAAGCGTAACATTAACATAATTATGCGGGAGAAACAAGAGCAAATATAACCACAACTAAACGAGCGATAAGAACAACAGAGATGACAATATTAAGGACAATAACAGACAGATGAAGGGATGCCGACATTACGGAGCAATGTAAAATAGATGACATAGTGAGATGGTGTAGGCAACGCCGAAAACACTGAAATGAACACATAAACAGAATGCCAGACAATAGGATGAAATGGAAAACCTGTTGGCAGATGATCTCTCGAAAGGCTTCGTAAATGATGGCGTGATATTTGGGAATTGGAAAAAAATTATCATCTCAACAAGAATTGGTGAATCCATTTAGAGCAAAGTTAAATCAAAAGATTACTGAAGTTGGTGTCAATGAGCACCAACTGTATAATGCAGATGAAACCAAATTATTCTGGAAATTGCTTCTGGACAAAACCTACGTTGCAGTTTCGGAAAAAACTGCTTCGTTAGTAAAATTGTGAAAGCAGCGTTTAACATTCTTAAGTTGTGCAATTGCAGCAAGTGCCTATAAATTACAACTATTGGCAAATCAAAGAAACTGCATGGATGTCAACATAAATCTTTAAAAACTGTTTAAAACATTGTTCCAGAGGTATATATGTATGTAGTCTTCATAACAAATTCAAAATGTGGTTTTAAGCTGCTAAATTGCTTAGCTCAAAATGTTTTTAGAAGATCAAAACCTTCCAAAAAGGGCTATTCTCAGTTTGGACAATGCTTCATCGCATCCTCCAATCCAAGAATTAAAGAACTGCGATGGTAATATACTTGTCAGTCTTCAAAAAAACCTTATAACACTTGCAAACCACAATAAGAAGGGACCAGAAATCACCCTTACTGGACCTGAGTCAATATTTGGATAAAAAGACAACATCAAAACCACAAATGGTATGGAGGGCACGAGACCATCTAGAAAATTTAACAATTAAGCAGAAGGCAAATTAGACTAGTAACAGGGCTAATAACCGGCCACTGTAACCTAAGAAAACACATGCACGCAATGGGCATCTTTAATGAGGAACCCATATACAGACTCTGTAATGAGGACAAAATAGCCTCTCATATTATCTTTGAGTGAGGCTCTTGCCTGATGG
Organism: Melanotus villosus; assembly: GCA_963082815.1. NCBI lineage: Eukaryota > Metazoa > Arthropoda > Insecta > Coleoptera > Elateridae > Melanotus > Melanotus villosus. Next base: position 15,444,385 of record OY720425.1, on the reverse strand, counting down.
AGACATGCACTCCTGTGCGGGTCCTACTCTCAAGAAACTCCTAAGAAAAGACTATTAAACCTAATCAAGGTTATAAAACTTTCTGCATAACAAGCAATATGATGAGCAACACAATAAACCTAATTGGCTGCGGTGTTAGGGGCTTCCCCCAACCCTCTTCGTGTATCGCAATTCAATCAATCAATTTACTTATCATGTACATGCCTCTCAACATCACACCACACATTCAACCCATTGACCAAAATGCTTTAAAACTTACGAAACTCTACTACAGAAAAAATCTGTCAAGTACAATACTTGCACAAAAGACAACATACAGGAAGGTCTTGAAAATTTTTCTCTATGGGATAAGTAGATCCAGCAGTTATACGAATATGTTGGAACAATTACTATCGGATAGTAATGCAGAATTTGATGAAGAAGATGAACAGCCTTTGAGCAAGTTAAGAAGAAAATGGGAAATTGAATAAGGTGATGCCGCAGCCAATGCCTTACTAAAAGAAACTGAACCAAAAGAGTACACTTTGAAGGACATTGAACAATGGAACATGGACATTGAGTTAAAATGAAAATCAGGGCCATTGTGAAAATAAAGTAACAAGCCTAGCTGCACATGATGAATATAAGCAAAACATTGAAGAAAACAATTACATACATAAGTTACATATAATTAGTGCATATGCCTCAGACAGTAGTCCGAAGAAAACGTACGCCTAACACAGGTGATGGATCAACAAGATAAAGAACTGGAAAAGCTAAACCACGACTTAAAGAAGAGAAATATAATTTGCTAAGGTATACCAGAAGAAACCAAAGAGAGCTACGATAATCTAAAAGGCAAATTAACAAAGCTATTCGAATTAATGGAAATCAATCTTGATTTCACCTACGACATCGATTATCCAAGACGTATAGGAGCACACAGAGAAAACAAAGATAGATTAATCTTGATAACTTGCACAACCTTACACAAAAAAAAATGAGCTAACTAGAAAAACTAACAAGCTAAAAGGAACAAAGTTTCAAATAAATGATGACTACACTAAAAGAGAAATGGAAAACAGGAAAATACTCCTACCTTATTTCTGGAAGGCTAAGAAAGAAAGAGTCTAAAAGCAAACTTAATATACACAAACTAATAATTAATGGAGAGGTACAATATACAACAAAACAGCAATGCAAAGATACCCACAAATATAAGTGCTATGGAAGAATAAAATCAAACTAATAACAAAAGATCAACAAGTGATAGATCACCCAAATCGCAAGTAGATAATAGGAAATGCAAAAAGCCCAACCAAGAGATAAAAGAAGACAAGAAACAAAAAAACCTATACACAAACACTACTTCAAGGCTTCCCACAGACAATAACGATAATTCAAAAAACAAGCCAAGCACATCCCTAGATTACAAAAAAACTTTAACAAACAACAAAAATCCAGACGACTTCGCATCGGAAAATAGAACAAACCTACAAACAACAAATAAGAATCAGCTTCCCAGCAACCTGGTCAGTAGGTAAGTCTTAGACCAATCCCCCCCAAGATAAAAATACCAACCAACAACAACAAAATTAGCTAAGCATAGGTACCCTGAATGTACTGTAACAAGTTATGCAATGACATCATCGCTGCGTCAGCTGATATCGAACGAACGAGTAAATTCGATAATTCTAGAAAAATCCACAACCGCCTGGAGTCAAAGGCCGCCGCAGATATAAGAGCCGGACCGATAAAAACCCAGGTAGTCTTTGAACTGATATGCACGGCGATATTTGTGAATACGTATAAGCGGTATAAATAAAGAGTAGTTAAATAAATACCTGTTACAAATAAATTACTTTAGCGTTCGGTTTTAATATTAGTGTTCCGTTTAGTTTTACGTTAGTGTTTAATTGTTGTTCTTTATAATTATTTCGTACTTTAAGTTTGTTTAATAAATTAATTTACACCACGAACCGAGTTCATTTTAAATAAATGTCGTAAAAACGTTTACAGTACGAACACTAAAAGATGAAGAGAGGCTAGAAGAACTAGAAGAAGCACTAAAATTTATTAAATACAATATAATACGACTAGCTGAGGTTAGAAGAATTGGAGAACACCTGGAAATATGGGAAAATGAAGACTTTTCTACTGGTATAGAATAGTGAAAGGACAAGCAGGGGTAGGCTTTTACATGAATCACAAACTAACACATGTACAAACTATATAAACTATTCGCCGCCACATTACACACAAATATATATAAGATTTTAGATGTACAACAGCAAGCGGGATTCAGGAAATCATTCTCCACTATAGCCGATATATACACAGTAAATCAAATAATGGTGAAACGTTCAGGAACCCTCAGCTCAAGCGCCCATTACTTAAGTAAATTAACAATGACCATACAGCGCCTGAAGAAAAAAACGCCAGAATACAAAGATAAATTAAACATTGAACAACTAAATGACTAAAGTATAAGATACCTAGGTATACGAAAGAAGAAGAAAACTGTGTCTGGAAGAAGGCTGGAATAAGTTAAATACTAACATTATAAAAGCTGTTGTAAAAAGTAACAGTAAATATAAACTTAAAACCATGGAAAATGTTCGATATAAACAAACAATTAGCAAAGACGAAAGACAAGCATACCTACATATTCAAAAAAGGAAAGAAAGTAATCTGGAAAACTATAGAGGAATCGCTCCATGCTAAAGTTGCTAACATCAATAATCTGCAGCAAATTAGAAAATAAAATAAAATTCAATTCAGAACACACTGTTCATTATATGGCAAATAATCAAGACATCAATGGAGCCTCAAACCGCAGCATACCTATGCTTCATAGACCTGACGAAGGCATTTGACTGAATTAAACTGAATAGCGTCATCAATATAGTAGAAGAAATAGAAACATCAGGAACTCTCCTGAAACTAAATGAAAGCCTATAGACCAACAACTTCACAAAAATCAATCCAGATAACAAAAGGCCTACGACAAAGTGACTCACTGAGTCCATTGCTTTTCAACGTAATAATTGAAACCGTAAAAACAGCCCAACGGTTATACAATGGGGGAGAATAAGATTAATATCTTCTGTTACGCTGAAGATGTGGACAATCTGCAAAGAAAGCTGCATACCTTCAATCGAACCTGTCAGCCATATAAGAGATTAATATCTACAGAGAAAAGAAAATGCATGACACTCAGTAAAGCGCAACTACAATGCAAGTTTGAAATTAACCGAGCGAAAACATTAAAAGAAGAATTACAGCAGGTGCGAAATGTATGGGAGCTTTAAGAAATATATTAAAATTAAAGGATAAGAAATTTCCTAGATCACTGAAAGTAAGACTATACAAAGCAACCAGTCGTAACATTTGCAGGCGAGGTATGGGTAATCACAGAAAAAAATTAAAAGAATATTGGAAGTATGGGAGAGAAGTGTTTTAAGAAGGATTTACGGAGACGTATGCAGATTACCATGGCTAGGACACTTGGCAAGGATGGACGAAGAGAATATAACCAAGCATATTTAACATGGATATAGGAGGTAGAAACAGAACTTGGATGGACAATATAGAAGAGGATATAAGACAACACAATTTATGCAATTGGAAGCATTTAGCTTAAGATAGAAGACGTTGGAAAGCACCGATAGAAGCAACAGGTCACTAAGCCTGGAATTCTGATATATATCTACAGAGAAAACAAAATGTATGACGATGAGTAAAGAGCCACTACGATGCAAGTTGAAAATTAACGGGAGTATCATAGAACTGGTGATGAATTTTAAATACTTGGTATAGAACTGTCAAGCCACAGAGACCTAAAGAAAGAAGTATAAATGCAAGCATCAAAAGCATCCACAATACCAGGAACGCAATCAAAATCTATGACCCATAATGACATACGGCATCGAAACAAAATATAAAACAGAAACTCTGTACAACAGAAATGCAAACGTTAAGACAACACAGCACAGCGATCAGAGAAAGATATAACATTCAGGACGCAGTAAAATGGTCACAAAAATGCAGAAAAGCATGGAACGACCACGTCCAAAGAATGTAACCCCACCGCTTGGCCAGAATAGTAAGAGATGGAAAACCAGCAGGTAAAAGAAGTCAAGGCAGACCACCAAAAAGATGGACGCAAAGTTGGGCATCATTGTCAGTGGAATAAAGTTGGAAATAAACGGGATAATAATTATTAAAAGAAGAAAAAGAAGTCCTAGCTGCTATAAAAGCACTGCAGACGGTATTAACATTGAACATTATTTCTTTAAGGAACATATACAAAAAGCAGTATTATTAAATGCTTCCGTTAAAAAGGTTCAAACAAAAATAACTTCATACTTTGTGAATAATAATATCAAATAAGTTAATAATAAAACTTACAAACAATTCAGCATTGTTATTAGTAATGTTATTTAGAACTGAAGATTAAAACAAAGGCATGTGGTTTTATCCTGCTGATGTTGAATAAATGCGACAATTTAAACAACCTTAAATTTTTTGTGTTCACAGTTGCAAGACATTACTAGGGCTCTATTCCGAAATGCGCTTATTCTTACATACGTTTTATTTCGAACGGTTCTAAATGCATGTGACTAAGTATCAAATCAAACGGAAACTGTATTCTCGGAACGTTTTCGCTAAGCAACTATCAAATTCACAAGCTTTAACAAAAGTTGATAACTCGATAACTCCACACAATTATTTTTTGTTTGCTACCAATAAAATAAAAGGAATTTAAGCTAGGATGTAAGCGGAATAGTGCAAGTTATTTCAACCATAACCTTAAAAGTAAATTCTTTAATTTGATAATATTCTAAAATTAATAGTTTAGATAAGAAGAAATTTGAAATTTATAATAAAAGAATTCTTTTTTTTATGACAAAAATAAGACCAAATACTTACATAATAAACGAACTAAATTTCTGGAAATGCTGGGCATTTTGAGATATTTCAAGCAAAAGAGACACCAAATTAAAACATTCTCAAAAGATAGCGACACTAATCTATTACAAATTTCACTTTAAGATATGTAATTTCACCAAAATACAATTTGACTTTGTGTTGATAGATAACCACATTTTTATAAAAAGTACAGCCAACCGAACATACGAAAATTACCTAATGTTAAAAACGCACTATTACAGCTTTTATGAGCCCCATTTTGCATTTATGCTGGACACATTACAATCAAAAATCATGAAATCTCGAAGTTCGTTCAATGATAACAATTCGTTAACAATAGACGGGTGATATACACACATTCATTACGATGTCGAATAAAAAGTAATGAAAATCAAAGCATCTACGATTTTCGGGAAACGCTTTCAGAAATCTATGCGATAAGTCGTTAGCTTATATGTTTTGTTAACGAATGGGTTGAGAATCGAACCTCTGTATTTAATTATTGGAGGTGTACACCATTTTCCATTCTGTTTCTTCTTACGTAGAATGCCCTTTGATAATTATATTCGTTTTAAAACAATAAAGTTAATTTCGCGTATAAATAAAAGCGGCCTAATATGAAAACCGCCTGTCCTGTACTTGTACTAAACTTTACACGAGATGGAAAGAATTTTATTTGCAACTTGCTTCAGGGCAAATTCATTGAATCCTTGTGAATGGAAAATTACGTGTTTTAACGGTTTATTGAAAAGATATAATCGAATTTTTGTGGATGGACATGCCATAGCGATGCAGCAAATAAAACATAATTGCCAAAATACCTTAGTTTTAACGCCACATTCTAACGTGCTACTAGGTACATTTAACTTAGAACTTACCATAAATAAGGCTGTAACGCTGGGCTTGCGTTTTGATTAAGAAATAAATTGATTATTATCACTGCTTCCACAAATTCTCTTCACACATTTACTTCTTTCTTCTTGCAATAATTATATTCAACAAGGTATGGCGTCGATACAACAAACGTAGTTCATCCGATTCTCCGGTTGACGGGTTGAATGGCGCATGCGCCTTAAGCTCAATTGGATATATTACATACAGTTGCCCCGTGAATATTTGTTATACTAATAACCACAATTTACACATCGGTAACACCAGAAATTAAAAGCAGTGTGAAGTAGGTTTGTAAAGTTATACAGATTACAGATTGTCTTGTACAAAATACACACGGTAGCTAGATACAAACAAATAAAATGGAAATATTGTTATATTCAGAGGTACCTACTAGGTACACACGGTTACTAGATACAAACAAATAAAATTGAAATATTGTTATATTCACTATTTATATCACGAGAGCATAGAAAATAATCGAAAATACTTTGACGAGTTACGAGACGTATTGTCAAGAAACACCACGAGTCGCATAGCGACGAGTGGTGTTTCTTGACAATACGTCGAGCAAGGAGGCAAAGTACTTGATTATTTGCGACTGCTCGAGTGGTATACAATTAGATTATATAATGAATAAATAACAAAACTGAATTTTATGTGCAAGTGACGTTTGTTGATAAACAATGTAAATATGGTTGCTCGAAAAAATTGAAAAAATAGTCATACTAGATTCGAGTTTTCTATTGTTTGGGACCAGCCGAAACACCAAAGTGATTATACCACGTCGTCAAGGGTATATTCACTTATCAATACGTAGTAACCAAGCAAAATGCTTGATGCTGATTGGTTAATTATATTATGAATTGTATAATCAGAATAACTGTATTTCTTCAAAAGAAATGCTGACATGATTTGAATAAAATTAGAAAAAGGAAATAAATTAAACGTAAGAACCATGACAATCTTGAATTAATATATTTAATGTTTAATAAATAGTCGAAACCAGTTATTATTATTATTACAATAAGTGCTCGAACAGTCCCCTTCTTGAGCTAAACAATAACCCAGTCGATCATAAAAACTCTGCCTCGCATTTGCTAACATTGTGGCAAAATTTTATTTATTAGCTCGTACATCTTCTTGCCGATAGATATAACTTCTAATGTAACCCCAAATAAAATAATAGTTGCAAATCCTGTGAATCATTCCTTAATTTTTATCCTAATCCTGTCCCAATCCTTAACAGGCCAATGAAACCTTCCTACAAATGAGAATTTCAGAACTACAGTTAAAAAGCAAGAAATATAAAGATGAACTTGACATTTTAAAAAGGAAAATGGACAAATGGATAAATCAATTTATTTTTAAAAGTTCATTCCTCTGTACAGACTTATATTTACAGACAAATGATATAGCTGTGCAAGTAAATGTACGTGACACTAAAATTAATGAATTACCTACATCAAGAAAATATGATATTGACAATAAAAAGCAAAGTTTAGAAAATTTCTTTGATGACTTCAATGATATATCAAAAAAGATTTAAAAAATTCAAGAAAACGCAAAGAATAGGTAATGACCTTAGGGCTATATTTATTTTAGAACTGATGTACAATTATAATTTAAAACGTCCTAGGTGGTTAGAAATGACACTTGGAGTGTGTATTACTTGGCGTTTCGCTTCACCAAAGGCTTACGAATTGGGTAGGAGATTTTTTATTCGAGTACCCTGCCGTGCCACTCTTGCAAAATATGTTGCTTGTCCAAGCAAAGGTGTTGGTGTTACGACGCGTTTAAACAAAGACTCTGTGTAGAAGCAGCCAAATATCTAAATCCTAAAGAGCGTCTTGCGTCTCTTATTGTAGACGATATGGTCATTAACGAGCGAATGTACTACAGCAAAGCTGAAGATCGATTTTGTGGTTTACCTAGATGTTTAGAAGATACAATCAAAAGTAACCACATTGGTACAAAACCACATTTAGCAAATAAATTGCTGTGTTTTGTGATTCATGGTTTCTACACAACATATACCTACAATTCCTGTGGCTTATTATTTCAGCAGAAGTACCTATATCTGGGAAACGACTCTATGAAATTACAATGAATGTACTTCAAGAGGTTACCAATTATGGTTTTAATATTATCCGGTTAGTTGGAGACAATCACAAATCTAATGTTACTTTATTCCGACATTTTGGCAATGGTTCTTTAAAAACCAGCATTCCTCCCCTATTGTAAATTGATTACAATTATTCATGTCTGTTGATTATTGTCATGCTGTCAAAAATGCACGCAACTTATTTTTACACCATGATATGGCTGATAATAATGGTAGGTATTATTTCGTCAACTTACCTGAAAAATATATACATCACGCAAAAAGATATGACAATAAAACCAGTTAAATTTTTGACAAAGAAGAATATTGATCCAAATACATTTGAGAAAATGAATGTATTAAGAGCATTAACAAAACGTCTTCCGGATTGGGACCGTGTCATTTTGAGACAGAAAGACTCAACATTTCGCCCACTTTTTTAAGGGGCTTCTTCAGGAGGAAAGGGAGCACTAAAAGAGCACGGCAACTCAACGTGTCAAAAGCAGCGACTTTATACCGGCTGTATCCCGCCAAGCGTATCTGACTGTGACGACGATTGGTCAGGGTTGGAGGGAGAGGAACTAGTAATGATAGCGGACTTCCAAATATCGGATAGATAATAACCAGTGTCACAATTCAAGTTATTAGAAGTCTTGGATGATTTCAATGGCCTCGCGGATTTTCCTATTGAAAAAATAAGGGGCATTGGCAATGATCGAAGATTTTTCAAACAATATTTTATGACCAGTGTCGTGATATAAGGCATATACAGGGAAATCTCCTTCACATATTTTAAATTCTTCCCATTTTGTAAACCCTATCGACAATCTCACCATAAACTCTAATGACCTGCTTGTCAGTTTTGACGTTACGTCTCTCTTCACCAAAGTCACCATTCCTGACTCAGTAGGTATCATCGAACAGTTACTAGTTCAAGATGGGAAACCTGCAAGTTTAGCCATTCTCATTGAAAAGTGCCTTTCCTCCACATATTTTCGCAGGAAATGTTGAATATGTGGATAGAAGAAATATAAGTTATGGGCATGCAGGTGAATATAGGCAAGCTAACGGCTATGGTAGTGAGAAAGGGACAAGAAATACCTAATAGAAGAGAAGTTAAAATGTAAAGGTATGTAAATCGAGGGAGTAACAGCAATGTAATACTTGGGAATTACGATAACGAGAGATGGGAACATGAGAGAAATGGAGAAGAAAACTAAACAATTTATAGAAGAAATATAGGTACCTACCTATACAAAAAAGAGAAAACCTGGAAGACCGAGTTAATAACAGCAGGGGACTTCAATGCCCAACTAGGTAAAGAAGGACACATAAGGAAAGTTTCAGGAAAACAGAATTTCACAATGTCACAAACAACAATGGTTAAAGGGCATGTCAATTTGCACATTTAAATAATTTAATAGTAAGCAGCACACAATTTGAATTATACAAAAAGTATGTGAGAACATTGATGAGCGTAGGTGAGAGAACAGTAGGAACCCAAATAGACCATTTCTTAATATCAAAAAGGAGAACAAATAACATAACAAAAGTAAGATCGTGTAGAGATACGGACCATTTCCTAGTAGTGTGTAGTATGATAAACAAAATCCAAGTAAGTAACAAAAACCACCTAGAATTGCCAGTAAAAAGGTGAAATATAACAAAGTTTAAAGAAAGCACGGAAAAATTAAAATATCAAAAATACATTACAAAAGAACTACAAAAAAGAGAAGAAACGGAAGACATAGAAATGGACTGGAAAGTGATAAATGAAGTAATAAAAGAAGGTATGAACTTAAACATAAGTAGGTAAAGCTAAAAGAAAAGGAAAAGATTGACTTCCTACAGAACTCGATCATAAACACTTTTCATCAGGCATGCCCGGTGAAGACAGCCTCATCTCGCAGCACCACTCCATGGTGGTGCAGAGAGTTTGAGAAGCTAAAATCTACCTTAGGCAAACTGTTTAATAAAGCTAAGAGATCTAAATCATTAAATGATTGGGAGATGTACAAACATCACCAAAGAATTTATAAAAAGAAATAAGAACAAGACAGAGGGAGTCGTGGCAGTTAGTTTGTAATACAATTGAAACTACCAAGGACTCTGCTCGTCTTAATAAAATTCTGTCAATAGAGCCACAACAGTAACCTGAGAGTCTAAAACGTGAGGCCGGTAGTTTTACCACTAACGTTGAAGATCATGAACGTGATCATGAACACTCACTTCCCGTGGTACCTCACTGAGCCTCTACCTGCATGCAGAGACCATCCCAGTCCTACTCCACGAGAGGAAGACTGGGAAGTGGCGAACCACGTGGTGGAAGAGGATAAAGTAATCTGGGCGATTAAAACTGTGGCAACTTACGTAGAAGTCCGACCGCCGGCGAGCACGACCGAGGCACGGAAGTCACGCCCCGTCACCAATGCGATGGACGTTCGCTCCGAGTGGGCACCCGACGTCCGGCGAACGCGACCAAGGCGCGGGGACCACGCCCCGCCACCAATACGATCAACGCTTGCCCCACTCAAGCACTCGACTGTCGGCGGACATGAACGAGGCGAAGAAGCTACCACCCACGTGATCAACAGAAGCCGTTCCTCGGCTATAAAAGCAGAAACCCTCGATTCAGAATTCAGTCTTCTTGTACTGACCCAGAGTCAAGAAGTACTCCCGCTTGCGCTTCCCCACAGCCAAGTAAGTTGCAGATGCCTAGTACTGACCCAGAGTCTAGGACACCGGCACAACCGCTACAGATTCCTAGTGCTGACCCAGAGCCTAGGAATCACAGCATAACTGCTGCAGTCTTCTTGTACTGACCCAGAGTCAAGAAGAACTCACGCATGCATTTTAGTGCCGCAGTCTTCTTGTACTGACCCAGAGTCAAGAAGAACTCACGCACGCATTTGTTCACAGCCAATCCGCTAGATTCATGGATGCGACCACGGAGAAAGTTTCCACACTCCGGACACGCACATCACCACCAAGGCAAGGGAAACACGTGCGTAACATCCTGCGCCAGTTTCTAAGACGCCCCGCCGTGCCAGCTTCTGTGTCGCCACTGCCACCATCGCCGACGTGCACCGTCCGGCAGAAGGTCCTCGACTTTTTCCCAGAGATCATCGAGTGGACCTCGCCCCGTCCGATAGCCGGCGTGCCACCGCGGTACGGCGGTATCCATCCTGCACGGATACACATCAAGGACCCCAGGAGGTTTGCCGTCCGAAGCGCATACCGCAGGACTATATCGGATGCATAATGATTTAAACTGTATATATTGTATATATTTGTAAATAGTTATTATTAGGTGTTCAATAAACAAATGTTAAACGTTGTTTCCGTTGTTGTATTCTCCTGATCACTACCACGCAACCCACAACTGGTGACCACCGACGTGATTCTTCAACCCCAGGTAGTGATCAAACGCGAACGTACCACCCCACGAAGGTACCGCGATGCAACGGAACAATAGCCATCATCAACATGCCGGCAGGAGACGGAGGAGATTCCCCAGCCCTTGGCGAGCAGCAGTCTCACCGCGAGGTACATCGCGTGCAAATGCGAGTCCCACCATTCTGGCCCGATGATCCCGAGATGTGGTTTGCGCAACTTGAGAGCCAATTCCTACTCAACGGAATAACGGCCGACGCCACGAAATACGGCTACGTCGCAGGACACTTAGAGGCACGATATGCAAGCGATGTTAGAGACATTCTAACACAACCTCCTACAACCGGGAAATACGACAAAATTCGAGCCGAACTCATCAAGAGACTGAGCATCAGCCAGGAGCGAAAGACTAAGCAACTCTTGGAACGCGAAGAATTGGGAGACCGCCAACCGACGCAGTTCCTCCGCCACCTTCAGAATTTGGCAGGAACCACCGTCCCAGATGCACTACTGAGATCTATCTGGGCTAGCCGGTTACCCCCGAACGTCCAAGCTATCCTTGCAACCCAAGCAAAAGCCAGCAATGGAGAAGCCGCAGAACTCGCAGACGCCATCTTGGCAACTACAACCAGCCAAGTCTATGAGGCCCGGGCAAGCGACCAGATCCTACAGACCTTGATCAATGAGGTAAGCCAGTTAAAAACCCAGCTTCGCGGGAGAACCGAAAAAAGCTCGGGAAACAGGTCGCGGAGCCAACGAAGCTTGCCCAGAAACGCTCAGGAATTCGATACCTGCTGGTACCACTTTAAATTCGGCCAGAAGGCCAGAAATTGCAAATCTCCGTGCAAATTTACACCGAAAGCGGAAAACTCCGTGGGCGGTCGCTAATGGCGACAGACGACCTGCTCAAACCACCCTGTCGCCTATTTGTCACCGACAGGACAACGAAACTTGCGTTCCTCGTCGACACAGGCGCCGATGTATGCATCTTCCCAAGGAATCTAGGCAGCCGAAACCAACCCGCGTCCAAATACAAATTGTTTGCAGCCAACGGCACAGAGATCGACACGTACGGTACGGTCACGTTAAACCTCGACCTCCACCTACGCCGGAACTTCCCCTGGAAATTCGTAATAGCCGACACTCCAAAACCGATCATCGGAGCAGACTTCTTGGCCCACTATGGACTCCTAGTGGACATGAAACGACGGACACTGTTGGACACCCAAACAAATTTAACAGCCGCGGGGCGTAACACTAAGGTCACGGGCAGCATCACGACGATCAACAAATTCGCGGCGTATGCAGCCTTGCTTAGCGAATTCCCGGAGGTTACCAAACCAGCAGGCACACCAAAATTGCCCAAACATTCCATAAAGCACCACATCCACACGACGGATGGGCCGCCAGCGAGTTGCAGACCCAGAAGACTCGCACCGGACAAACTTAAGATCGCCAAACAGGAATTCCAACTGATGGTCCAGCAAGGGATAGCCCGACCATCAGAAAGCCCATGGTCAGCCCCATTACACTTAGTACCCAAGAAAAACACGGAGTGGCGACCATGCGGGGATTACCGCGCACTAAATGCACGGACAATACCAGACCGGTACCCTGTACCCCACATAGAAGATTTCGCGCAGCAACTTCACGGCTGCAACATCTTCGCAACAATAGACCTAGTGAGAGCGTACCACCAGATCCCAGTCGCCGAAGAGGACATCCCAAAAACCGCGATCACAACACCCTTCGGGCTCTTTGAGTTCCCTTACATGACATTCGGTTTACGGAACGCCGCACAGACGTTTCAAAGGTTCATGGACGGAATCCTCAGAGATCTGCCGTTCTGCTACGTCTACATAGACGACATCCTAGTTGCCTCCCACACAGCCGAGGAACACGAGCGACACTTGAGAACATTATTCCAACGTCTCAAGCAAAACGGCAAGTAGAATGGTGTCAGCTTGGCGGCCATTTTGTTTTTAATTAGGTCAATTAATTTAATTGATTGCGCAATAATTAGATCAATTCGCGGAATTTTAGGTCGATTTAATGGGATTAGCGGTTTAATTAGATCAATTCGCGGAATTTTAGGTCGATTTAATGGGATTAGCGGTTTAATTAGATCAATTCGCGGAATTTTAGGCCGATTTAATGGGATTAGCGGTTTAATTAGATCAATTCGCGGTTTAATTAGGTCAATTAAAAGTTCGATTAAAATTTCGATTAAAAACGGCGGCCATCTTGGATTTAATTAGGGTAATCAATCATTTTAATTAGGTCAATTAAAGGTTCGATTAAAATCTCGATTAAAAACGGCAGCCATCTTGGATTTAATTAGGGTAATCAAATTAATCAATCAAATTTAATTAGATCGATTAAAAGTTCGATTAAAATTTCGATTAAAAGCGACGGCCATCTTGGAATTAAATCAAGTATTATAACTAGTCCAATCAGGTTAGCGGATTAATTAGATCAATCTATCTCACTCTCACCCTTCGTACTGTACAAATGGGGCGTGGCCAGGAACCGGCGGGGGCTGCGTCATAATTAATCAGAGCAATAAGTGGCATATTGAATTAATCTTTAATCAAAGTTATCAATTTAATTACGTGTACGGCGGGTTGCATCAGCGGTATCAATCCGCGGATTAAATAAATATCCAAGTTCTAAGATGCATCACGAAAAGCACCGCTTAATTAGATCAATCCACGGTTTGTACGTAACACAAAACTAAAAAGGAAACGCAGGTTCTGACTTGTCTGTTTACACCTGTCAGTCAAAGCTTAAAATTTCGTAAATGACGTCAGGGATTATCGCGAACAATAGGTACCTTTTCATCTCGTTTAGGGTTACCTATTAACTCATGAGGTATATTTTTCTCATTCATAAAGGATGTAAACTGCTCTCAGCCTGCAGGATTTGAACTTTTGCCAAATATCTTGTACAAAACTGACGGCTTTTAATCAAAGCAATTTATCTAGCTCAATTTAACCAATTCAGTTCAACCAAGCAAATTAACTAGGCCGATCATTTGATCCGGTTCAAGCAATTTAATCAACTAGTTCTTAATTACGGCGAGTCGAGACCCGCGTGCGCGGATGCTTTTTGGAGGTCCGGCGATCATTTCAAATCTATAAATGCCGTCACCAGTTTTAAATATTCGGAAAATAATTAAAACTATCTGGGAATTACAAGGCATGGGCTATTCAAGCAGTAAACTTAAACCTACCAAAGTGCCCTTCCAGCAGAAGCTGTATTCTTTCAAAGGTGTCAATGCTGGTCTCTCACTGTTCTAAGAAAAACGTTTTTTAATTTAGACTTGTACGCCCGAAAAACAAGTTTGAAAACCAACGCTTTCATTTCTAAATACAACGTAAGCATTCCGCTTCACATTTATTCTTTTACAAAGCAGTTTGAACACTGTAATAATAATAATAATAATAATAAATCTTGATTAGAAACAGTAACTATTTCTAAAGGGCGGAGAATCAGCATAGTGCTGCTTTTCATCACTGCCCGGGTGTACATTGTACATATTGCACTAAAATATATAGCAATACAAGGCTATCGTCAAAATAACACATAAAAAGAATAAATATATAACAAATTTAAATCACTAAAGTACAAACAAGAAGTACTTACGTCTACAACTGAATCATACGTGTAAATATAACTTATAAAGTAGATCACAAATACAAAGAAACAATATACAGTTTAGTACATACTAATAAACATAGACTTTAATTTATTGGCGAGCGCATTACTAGAGGACGAATTGAGGAAAGCGTTACTATAAATGTTTAGAAAAAACGGCGCTAAATACAAAAAACTGTTTTTGAATTTTTCAGTGTGATGTCTAGGGATAGAGTATTGATGTAGGTTCCTTACGTTTACATTGTGGATAGACGATCGTTTTTCTAAGGAATTTGCCAAATATGGAGGAAGGTTGTAAAACGGCGACGGTTAGAAGCCATACCAGATCAGACAAAAATACGGAGTACAATGGTAAGCCGGAAGCGCTTGTCGCTGTTTTACCTGTAAAACAAAAAAAAAGTTGCAGGCTTTAACAGAAAACAAGTCCTTCCTGAATAAACAGACAGCTGACGTCTTACCCGTAACCAAGTTTCAATAAAAGCGGCATTGAAGCTGGGGTAGAATTCGAAGAAGAAACGTTCAAGGAGTTCGTTGATGAACTACCCGAGATATTAGTGGCCTTACGTGAAGATAGTTTAAATTTCGAATTGCAGCGTTACAAAATGCTCTGCACGGGGTGGCAAACGTGTAAATTTGTACCAAAAGCTGTTGAATTATGGTAGGCGGATCTTTGCGACATGAGGACTTTGACTAAATACAACGATGGAAATAATTATATTTTAACAGTAATAGATGTCTTTAGCAAGATTGCTTGTGGGCCATTCTATAACCGTTTGGGGGTATAAGATCTATTGTCTAGTCTGCATGAAACTTGAGTCTGAAAGTCTGAAATGCAGTATTTAACAAGCTCTTGTTGCATGTTAATCTATGCCGGGTATATTATTTATTTTACAATATAAATACACTTAAATAGTAATCCCCATAAAAATTTGAAGTTATATTTTGTATCATTTTAGAATTGTACTTCCAAGCATTACATTTTTCTGAATAAAATTTAAATGGTTTAAAAGCTTTATCATCCCGAAAAATGGCGAAAGGAAACGTCGCCTTACATGTAGTGACAAATTTAAAGACTAACCTGTTATTTATTTTAAACAAGTAATTTCTGGAATGCAACTACCTTTACTATTTATTAAATAGCAATCCGATACATTTTAGCTGAAGCGTATATTTTTAAAAATGCTTGATATTCAACATAAAATTTTTCTCACTGAAAGTTTTTTCTTCAAACTTATTTTATTGTTGCGTTTCAGCAAAATAATGTCTACTATACCATCTAAGATCGGTCAAAGCCGAGCATTACCTCAAATATAACAACTGTTAATTTATTATTCATTTCACAGTGTGTCCATCCATACGGTAAAAAATAGCACCAAACAGACTCCTCTAATTATGAATTCTATTGATCGCCCAGTACTAGTAAGTACATAACTACGTAGCAAATATTTCAGAAATAAAACTGTTTTATCTCACTTGCTTTAGTAATAACAACGATTATAATTATTATAATTATACGGACCAACTATAAAACTTCCCATTATTTGATGCTTTACAAACGCCTATTTATAATTTTAATATTTTATTCCTTATATTTAACAGGTAATATAATTTGCATATTCACATTTCATCCCTGTAAGTAGTTAACCTTCGCGGCACCGGGCGGGGTACAAATGTACCCCACGGGTAGTTTTTTTGGTGTAATTCTGAAAATTTGACATCTTATACCGTCATTTTTTAATTTATCCTTGCATAGGTACACAGCAACAATATTGCATATTTAGATTAGAAAAAAAATCTAGAAATCTTCTGGTAAAAATTAAAATCTGTCTTGGGGTGCATTCGTAGCATGCTATTTTTGAGGCACCCGACTGCAGTTTGTCGTATGAATTAATTTTTCTCGAAGGTGTTCGGGTAATGTTGACATGTGCGTTGGCATGATAGTCAACTGGCAAGTAGTCAGATGACTTTAAGCCACATCTACAATATCAGTCGGTCGGTTCAGTGCAGTTTTATTATGGGGTACAAATGTACCCCGCGTGGTACTCCGTGTAACTTTTTTGACGTAGTGCCGCGAAGGTTAATCACAGACAAATTCAGGTGGTCGGCGTATTGCCGCCCCTGTTCAAAACGATCTTCTAGAAGCGCATCGAGGTCCCCCTGGAGGTAGTTAAATACAAAAAATAATAATAATAATTAGGTGTTCCACTTCAATTGACGTACAGTGTATGTATCGGGCAAATTTGTGTCTTTCATTAAACTCGTATTTCTTTTGCATAATCTTCTCTGGTGGAGGCACCGTTACGTTTGGCTTCGACATAATCCTCGGTATCGCAGTTACCGTCGATATCGTCTTCATCCTCGGAGTCGGTAATATCAGGGTTTGAAAGTCAAAGAAATCTTGTAGAAATAACCCCAAATACCTAACACTGAAATTTAGGGCTTCTTTTACGCTAATAAAGTTGAGGATTTCTTTTACTCTAATAAAGTTAAAAAGACCTCTAATAGCTTTCCCTCCTACCTCGTCTAAAACGGAATGTTCAAATTTATTATCGTCCAACGCCGCCTAACTCTGAAGACAAAGAAGCGGTGCTAAAAAATGCTAGCAGCCATTTCAAAGACAGCTCAGAAGTTTTATTCGAAAATGACGGATGGTTTGTTTTTACACATACCAGCTGGGAATTACGAGAATATTGAAGATGTTATTACGACGATTAACAGTCATCAATTACTAAGCAGGCTGTTGAAATTTGAGTACAATAAATTACAATTGCTTTTACATTTTATAAATTGCAATTATTGTTTTTATAATTTTGATTTGAGAAACAAATCAAAGATTTTTTTCTAGAGTTGAAAATTTACCAAACATTTTAACAGCTGATTCAAACAAAACATTTTATGGTTTAAACTGTTATGTGATTTTTTTGTTAATTTATAAATTACAATTGCTTTTACATTTTATAAATTGCAATTATTGTTTTTATAATTTTGATTTGAGAAACAAATCAAAGATTTTTTTTCTACAGTTGAAAATTTACCAAACATTTTAAACTGTTATGTGATTTTTTGTTAATTTATAAATTACAATTGCTTTTACATTTTATAAATTGCAATTATTGTTTTTATAATTTTGATTTGAGAAACAAATCAAAGATTTTTTTCTAGAGTTGAAAATTTACCAAACATTTTAACAGCTGATTCAAACAAAACATTTCATGGTTTAAACTGTTATGTGTTTTTTTTTTTTTTTTTGTTAATTTATAAATTACAACTGCTTTTACATTTTATAAATTGCAATTATTGTTTTTATAATTTTGATTTGAGAAACAAATCAAAGATTTTTTTCTAGAGTTGAAAATTTACCAAACATTTTAATAACTGATTCAAACAAAACATTTCATGGATTAAACTGTTATGTGATTTTTTTGTTAATTTATAAATTACAATTGCTTTTACATTTTATAAATTGCAATTATTGTTTTTATAATTTTGATTTGAGAAACAAATCAAAGATTTTTTTCTAGAGTTGAAAATTTACCAAACATTTTAATAACTGATTCAAACAAAACATTTCATGGTTTAAACTGTTATGTGATTTTTTGCTAATTTATAAATTACAATTGCTTTTACATTTTATAAATTGCAATTATTGTTTTTATAATTTTGATTTGAGAAACAAATCAAAGATTTTTTTCTAGAGTTGAAAATTTACCAAACATTTTAACAGCTGATTCAAACAAAACATTTTATGGTTTAAACTGTTATGTGATTTTTTTGTTAATTTATAAATTACAATTGCTTTTACATTTTATAAATTGCAATTCTTGTTTTTATAATTTTGATTTGAGAAACAAATCAAAGATTTTTTTTCTACAGTTGAAAATTTACCAAACATTTTAAACTGTTATGTGATTTTTTGTTAATTTATAAATTACAATTGCTTTTACATTTTATAAATTGCAATTATTGTTTTTATAATTTTGATTTGAGAAACAAATCAAAGATTTTTTTCTAGAGTTGAAAATTTACCAAACATTTTAATAACTGATTCAAACAAAACATTTCATGGTTTAAACTGTTATGTGATTTTTTGCTAATTTATAAATTACAATTGCTTTTACATTTTATAAATTGCAATTATTGTTTTTATAATTTTGATTTGAGAAACAAATCAAAGATTTTTTTCTACAGTTGAAAATTTACCAAACATTTTAATAACTGATTCAAACAAAACATTTCATGGTTTAAACTGTTATGCGATTTTTGTTAATTTATAAATTACAATTGCTTTTACATTTTATAAATTGCAATTATTGTTTTTATAATTTTGATTTGAGAAACAAATCAAAGATTTTTTTCTACAGTTGAAAATTTACCAAACATTTTAATAACTGATTCAAACAAAGCATTTCATGGTTTAAACTGTTATGTGATTTTTTGCTAATTTATAAATTACATTTGCTTTTACATTTTATAAATTGCAATTATTGTTTTTATAATTTTGATTTGAGAAACAAATCAAAGATTTTTTTCTAGAGTTGAAAATCTACCAAACATTTTAACAGCTGATTCAAACAAAACATTTTATGGTTTAAACTGTTATGTGATTTTTTTGTTAATTTATAAATTAAGAGACTCTTTTGAATTGTGGGCCTGAAGCTAAGAGTTCTCACTTAACCTGCTCACTATGGTATAATGATACAGCTGGAAAAATGGACGCCACAGGCGATGAAAACAGTGGACTAGATAAAAGGCAGTCGTTCACGAGTAAGAGTAAACAAGTTGAATTAATGGGCCATGTTCACGCGGATTTGTTTAATCAAGAGAAATTTCTTATTAACGGTGTTGAAATGAAGATAAAGTTTGTTCGGTCACGTGACACGTTTAGTTTAATGGCTATCGCGGGTTCGACGTATAAAGTGAAAATTACTGACGCTAGTTTATTAATAAGAAGAATGAAAATAAACCAAGCATTTTGATAGCCCACACTAAAGCTTTGGCCACAGCTACATCTAAATATCCAATAACTAGAACTGATGTCAAGGTTTTAACAATTCCATCAGGTGTACAAAGAAAATCCTTAGACAATGTGTTTCTTGGACAATTACCGAAACGTTGTATTGTCGGTTTTGTGTCAAATAAAGCATTCAACGGCGATTATGCATCCATCCCCTTTAATTTCGACCACTTTAAAATGAATTATTTTTCATTGTATATTGATGGACAACAGATTCCTACTAAACCTTTACAACCAGATTTTACAAAGGACGGAATGTACGTTCGTGCCTACCACACCTTATTTTCGGGGACAGGAATTCATTTTCTGAATGAGGGTAACGACATTTCACGCGAAAATTACTCTAAAGGATATTGTTTTTTCGTTTTTGACCTAACACCAGATTTATCGGCAAATGTCAGCACTCATTGGAATCTTGTGAAAAATGGGTCACTTCGTGTAGAAGTTGGATTTGAAGAAGCTTTGAAAGAAACAGTGAATTGTCTGCTATACGCAGAATTTGACAACGTAATCGAAATTGATAAACACCGAAACGTGGTGGTGGATTTTAGCAGTTAAAGCAAGTTTTGTTGCAAGTGGGGTTTTACTCAGGTGCTTGTAGTTGCATAGTATGGACGTGTTCGTTGACTTGCAAGGGTTCCGTGGAGTTGACAAAAAGTTTATCCCAAAAGAAGTTGTTATTATTTCTGGCGACGGAAACAGAATTGAAATCCTTCACTTCGAACCCCCTCAAATTTATTCATCGCTACCTGATTCTGTAAAAAGGGACGTGACATATCTAGAAAAATATTTTCACGGACTGTCTTGGGATTCAGGCTTTGTAAATTTTGAAGAGTTTGAACTTGAACTCGAACGTGTAGTGCAGTGCTTCGATACCGTCTTTGTTAAAGGCAAGGAAAAGAAAAAACTTTTAAGCTTTCTCAAACAAACTGTTATAAATTTGGAGGAATTTGGGTGTCCGTCTTTAAATAAATTGAAGAAAAAGAAAATTGCGGTACGTTGTATGAGTCATTCAATTGAAAATCCTGTTTGTGCAGTTGAAAACGTACTACTTTTATCTGATTGGTACAATGAACACGTTCGAAATAAAGAGAGCTCTCCGGACAATACCGAGTCAGTCGACTGTGAATCGTCATGTATATGCTTCTGATGAATTACCTACGCGTATAATTAGACCATGTGCGATTGTGGCAAACACAGATCCATCTTATAAACCCGGGGAACACTGGACCGCCTTCTACATCGATGAAGATGGTTGTGGCGAGTACTTTGATTCATTCGGACGCCATCCCGAAGGACGTCATTATAATTTTATTCAGAAAAATTGTAAATCTTGTAAAAGCAATACCAGAATGATCCATAGTATGACTTCAAATTTTTGTGGACATTACTGTCTAGTGTATTTATATTTAAAAATGAATAATGTATCAACTTTAGATTTTCTAAGTATGTTCGATAATAATTTAGAAAGCAATGATCGACTCGTCAAGTTGATATACGATAGTTATTTCCCTAAGATAAACTTGTCAACTTTGGCGTATGATATACTAGATGTAATACAATCTAATGTATAAATTGTAAGTGCACTTTTTTATAAATAAAACTTTTTTAAACGATTTCTTGTTTCTCTATTCTCTACACAGTAAAACAAAAATTTCGATTTGTATAAGAGTTTATTATTATTATTATATCTGTTGTATGGTGTGAAATATAAAAGTGAATTATATAATATAATAAATTATTTGATCCCTGCTGAACAAGATGTTAAGCAACAAGAGTATAAGTGTTAAGTATAATAATAACATACAAATCAAATTAATAATTAATAAAATTAATAAACTAAAAAACTAGAATCTATTTACACGTCATTAATAAACTAAAACTGGAATCTATTTACATAATTTTTGAAAAAACTGGAATCTATTTACATAATTTTAGAAAATTAAAACTAATATAATATGAAAAGATAAAGTAAAAAGAAACAACTAAACTAAACTAAGATTAATTATACTAGTGTAAAAACTAAACTAAAAAACTGGAATCTATTTACATAATTTTTGAGATAAACTAAAAAACTGGAATCTATTTACATAACTTTTTGAAAATTAAAACTAATATAATATGAAAAGATAAAGTAAAAAAAAGAAAAAACTAAACTAAGATTAATTATACGAGCTTAAAACTAAACTAAAATTAATTACGGTGCGCAAGCGAGCAGTTTCAGCTATATCTGGGCTAGGATGGAAATCTACCATGTTATTACCAATCTACGTTCTATAGCCGAAAGGAAGCGTGTCAAAACTATCCTCTACACGACGACGTTTCGTATACTGAACTCGGAAAACCTTCCTTTCAGGCTTAGAAACGACCTCGTGCACAGGTGTTCTGACAATCTTCCTGTCGGTTTGAACGTACGTGGCCTCGGCGTTGTTAAGAACCATGTCTTTAAGGGACTCGAAATTCACATTTTCTGAATTCTTGAAATTTAGGGTTATCCCTTTAACTTTACATATATAAATGTAACCGTTTATGTTTGTAGAAAACACCTTAAAGGCATAGTTCTTAGGCCCGCCACTAACGAACTCGACAATGTAACTACCGGGCCCGTAACATTCGATTTCGTCGGTCATGTCTCCGAGGAAATCTCCTGTTTCGGGTACCCACTCACCCGGTCGCTGTGTAAAAATCACACTGTCGGTATCGAAGTATAGCACACGTCTGCCCAGCTTCTCCAAATACTTGTACAACTCGAGTCGTGCATTAGCTGTCGTATAAGCAGCTAGCGCGACATTGACTGTATTTAATGGCTGAATACACTCGTCCGGCCTGTCCCAATTTAAAATTACGGTCTCGTCGTCCACAGGAGTTAATGTATGGACTTCTACCGAAGGATCGGTTAGCTTCTTGAATAACTCGTCCGGGTCCGTGATGATAGAGGACTGCATTAGATTCTCTCTCTGGGCAAACTTACCCCAGAAGCTGTTTAGACACAATTTCGCAATGTACCGCATACCCGGATTTGACGCGATGTTACCTTTATCTAATGCAACCCCCTCTCGATCAGCGTATTCGGAAACATACCGATCCTTGGTCTGGTCATCCGTACACCAAGAAGGCCATCCACTACACTCCTGCTTTATCTTCACGAAATTGTTAACATAAGATGAAAAGAGCCCCCCTGTTTTCGTTGCCTTGTTGTACTGAGCGACCTTATACTCCCAAACCTCTAAAATTTCTATCACCCTGTAGCCCAGCGAAATAGCTTTCCGGAGTTCGTCCGCAACGTAAGTACCGGTAAATTGACGCTCTTCCTGCGTATGAGCACACTCGCCCATAAACTTGTCCTCACCACAAGTTCTACACAGAACAAACATCAATTTACCGTGCATTCTAAGAGGTAGAACAGGATGGTATAGATCGGTTGGTGGTACAATCGTACACTTGACAATGCCCTCTACAGAATTAAGATCAATCTGTTCACATTTATCCCTGCCCACATGAATTTTAGGATGCCCTATGGGGTATTTCCCATACTTATTAACAAAGGGATACAGTGAACAGACGTCTAAATACCTGATCTTCTCATCCTTTTCTACCTTGTGATGCAACTTAATCGCATTGGTACGCCCACCGAAGAAACTATTTCGTGGGTTTAAGGGTTCGTGCCGAATAATGTTGTGATTAGCCAAAAATTCTGCGGCCTGAATATTAGTTTTTAGAAAATTTTTGAAACGACATTCTTTCATTTCAACGAGGTTATACCCAAAGGATCGGATGCGAGCTGCTGTGGCCTCTGTCTTCTCACGACGCATAAACATCGTTTCATGCTTGTCACCTCCAAGTTGCGCTGTTTGATCAGGGAAACAAGCCTCGCAACCGTGGAAAAAACAACCGTGGAACTGGTAAACGGTGTTTGTAGCCTCGCAGAAGCCATCGACCAAGTAGTTCTCCCTAAGTCTAACCTCGCGACTATTACCCGCGTGTTTAATTTGGATACCTAATGAGTGCTCAAGGTATAACAACCATTTGATGGCGATAGCTGATTGCTTGTCGGCCATTCTATAACCGTTTGGGGGTATAAGACCTATTGTCTTGTCTGCAAGAAACTTGCGTCTGAACACTGCATTGCAGGATCCAGCAATCGTGCAGGCTTCGCGGAAGGGATCAACGCCGTTTGACGTGCAATAACTACGCCAAAACTCTAAGCAAGCCTTCCTCAGTATATCAACGTCAGAAATGCAGTATTTAACAAGCTCTAGTTGCATGTCGAATACCGCATCTCGCTCGACCTCGCCTCTATACCAAGAAAGAAACTCGCTTCTAGTCGACGTAGCCATCTCATCAGGGCCGTAGTAGTGTGCGGGTGGCATGGGGCCTAAATAATTCTGATTAGCCAGAGTGTTAAAAAAGTGAGGGAAGAAGCCTTTGGACCCCTGAAAGCCGAATGTTTTAGGGAGCTTACTAAGAGGCATCGGCATGTAATTAAGGGAGTCTATGAATTTCAGGTCCTCACCGCAGGTGATGGACATTAACTTGGTGCCGTTAGAAATAATTTTGGGGTTCCACCTCTCCCTCTGACTGATAATTTTACGCAAAACAAACTGTGAATCATAACTTTTGGCATTGTGGGCCAACGCTACGACAGATCCTGCCACTTTTTTGAATTTCAAAATAAAATTTAGAAGCTCGTCGACAGGATTCTCTCTAAAAATGTGCTGGCGCTTTCCGCACTTGTTGCATTCTTTACTGATATCGGAGTCGTCAATGCACGACTTACACACGTTCTGTACAACGCACAAGTTTGGCTGATGCAGATAAACATTATCTGTACCATCCACGAGAGAATCTTGTCGACATTCAAAATCGTAAAACACGAAGCCGAAATGTTTGTCTAATTTTTTCTTGTTAGCCACGCTCTTAGGCATATGGCATAAGTGACGGACTGTCTGTTCTGACTTGCACCTGCTACAGTAGCTGTACCCACATCTATGCTTAATTTTGTTGGCCACCCACACGCTGCTAAGACAGGTCTGACACCTCCGCAAAGTCTTACACAAATTTTTTTGGTGCTCAGTAAAACAGGTTTGACCGCGAAAATCTCTGTGGCACTCGTTGCATTTAACGAGGTCCACATCTACATTACAGGGAGGCGATGAATGACAGGACGGACAAATGTATTTGCAGCCTTTATGAGCGGTTTTGACTCCAAAACGTACACGGCACATCTCGCAAAAGTATTGAGTTGAAAAAGCTGAGCAAAAATTGGTAATAACATTGTAGTGCTCGTTCTCCAAAATTAAATTTAATACCGTTCTCTCGTGAGATCTAGGGCCCTCATAATACACGGACTTACCCAACCTGTGATTGTACACGACTATTGTGTAATTCGTTAGATATTGCTGAAACTGCTCTATATGTTCGCGGGTCCCTCCCTGGCTCAGGTCTACCTGGGCTCTAGTGCATAGGTCGTGCGTACGCCGGTCGGTTTCAGGGTTCCTTTTAGCCAATATCGGTAGTAGGGGGTCCTTATCCCTCCAGGGCATGGCTAGAACTAGAGCCCGTGCTAAACAGTAGGTATCATCATTAACGACCACCATGATCCCCCTCTTGCGCCTGCAGAATTCCTCGTAGCTAACGCCAGTTAACTTTTCTCTTGCGGCTCCGCCGTATCCCACTGGGAGCGAGACCCTGTCCATTTGGAGCCTCAGGGCGTCTTGTGCGAAGAAACTGGCGTTGCTTTGAAGGATCTTCTCCAGCACTGCCATCACGACCTCGGCCGATAATTGGTCAACCCGCCGAAAAGAAATTCCTACGGGTTTCTCCGGGAAATTGTCACTGTGGAGGACTAGGCCTACACGGTCGGATGGCAGCGCGTTAGCTACCAGGTGGTCGATGAGCTCACTGAATGCGTTCTGAAAATAATATTTTTCAATTAACAAACACTCTTATTAAAAATAATATTGCTTAATTAACACTCTTATAATTGTTTTCAAAAGCACTATAAGTTTAAAATAAGTTATTTACCTTGAGCCATAAAGCAGGGCTGCTCGCTTCGCTGTCAACCTCGGAAAACTTGAAGGTAACTGACTTGGCCATCAGTTTGAACTTCTTGATCTCCTTCAAGCCCTCGCTGAGTATTTTAAAATACTTGAAGTTGCCTGCCGAGGTCTGCCGACTGATACCGACGTTGTAATCAGGCTCCCTTCGGCTACTCGTATGGTTAACCTAGAAAAATTAAAAATTGTACATTCTCGTTCGTATTATCATGCTGCAGAATTTTTGACAGCTTTTAGTGGACGTAATTACCTGATTACTGACAGCCCGTTGTACAGCTCTATTCGGTGTAGACGGCCCCTGCCCCGGAGTAGCCGGGACTTGACGGGATGTTGAGGGAACACCAGCCCCAAATGCCTGAATAATAAAAAAGAATTAAAATTTTGCATTACTACAGTCATAGAGGTTTTTAAAATGATTAAAAACTTCAATTTCTTAAAGCTGTTTTCAACATGTTTTTACTTACGTTTGCAACTTCTCCAGCAGTCACACCGGTATGCGGTTTTTTAGGGTTTGCACCCTCGTTGACGGTCTCATTATTCACCTATAAAACGAAAATAAATAATGATTAGACTAACCCAAGTTAGAGTTATTAATAAATAATTGAAAAACTCCTAAATTTCGAGAATCTATTTTATATTAAAACACATTTTCAAAAAGCTGTATATAAAAAATGTACTTACCAGTCGATTCTCCTGCAGTTTCGTAAGGTACAGGTAGAGTTCCTCGAAACATCCACGCTCCACCGCACTTAACTGGACGCCTTCCTGTGCTATTTTACGCCATATCATTGAGTAAATAGCCCGAAGGTTTTCTTCGTCCCTTACGAGACCCGACGCCACTAACTGAAGTAACTCTCCTACACTTGACATTGCTGAACTTTTTTCACTGTGGTATCGCAAAGAAGATCGTAGATGGTAATGACAGAGCTGACGGCTCGTCCGCTATTTAAACTAAACTCGGGCTTGAAATTTCATCCCCCCTACTCACTTCAGGTTTCAACTTGCAGAATACACGTCCGGCTTAACGTCGTATTCTTTGTTTAGATAAAAGAGCTTTGAAAACTTTAAAGCTACTTACGTCATTGTTCTGGTCGCCCGAAACGTCTGGGATAACATCCGTGGCGCCTCGCTAATCCGTAAATTCTGAATAGGCTCAAATATTACAAAGAAAACTTTTAAAACCAGCTAATCGTTTTTCCAATTATTTGACAATAATCCTTAAAATTTGAATAGGGTCCACCTAAGCCGGAAATGTTGTAACTGCCCTTAAGCCGGAAGAACCCCCGCGGTCTTTTAAAACAAGTTCGTTTTATAATACTTTTTACAAAACTTAGAATAGAGGCTGTCAATCAGGCTTAAAATGCAGGTAGGCTCACCTTTTCCGAGTATTTCTCAGTAGTTAATCTTTTAGCCATGTTTGTCTGCGGCCAGCACCGTTAAAATGTTCGACCTAGATAATTTGATTAGCTAAATCGATTTGATACACTGGTCTAATTAAACGTAAATTGATCTAAATAAAACGCGGATTTGATTAAACTGCTGCAGCGGATTGATCTAATTAAACCGCTAATCTGATTAAACTAATTTATATCGGAGATTGCTCTAATTAAACTGCTATTCTGATTTGATTGAGCTACCAATTAAATTGAATGTGCTATGCACAGCCGTTTTTAATCGAACTTTTAATCGAACCTTTAATTGATCTAATTAAAATGATTGAGCCAATTAATTCCAAGATGGCCACCGTTTTTAATCGAACTTTTAATTGACCTAATTAAAACCGCGAATTGATCTAATTAAACCGCTAATCCCATTAAATCGACCTAAAATTCCGCGAATTGATCTAATTAAACCGCTAATCCCATTAAATCGACCTAAAATTCCGCGAATTGATCTAATTAAACCGCTAATCCCATTAAATCGACCTAAAATTCCGCGAATTGATCTAATTATTGCGCAATCAATTAAATTAATTGACCTAATTAAAAACAAAATGGCCGCCAAGCTGACACCATTCTACTACGGCATTATCATAAACCCGGCCAAATGCACATTCGGCATGACGCAGATCCACTTCCTGGGCTACTTAGTATCCGGCGAAGGAACACGACCACTTCCAGAGAAGGTTGAGGCTATTCGCAAACTAGATCCCCCCTCAACTGCCAAGAAGCTCCGACAAGCCCTAGGGATGATCAACTATTACAGGCGTTTCATACCCGACGCCGCCCGCACCCAGGCACCGCTCAACCAGCTACTCAAGGGTAAACTAAAAGGGAATCAGTTGATACAATGGACGGAAGAAGCACAGGCCGCGTTTCAAGAATGCCAGGAACAAATTGCAAAAGCGACGCTACTAACGCATCCGAGAGCCGACGCCCCACTGTCCATCACGACGGACGCATCAGATTACGCTGTGGGGGGGGGGGGGGGTAGTCCAACAACAGGAAGCAGACCACTGGAGACCCCTAGCATTTTTCTCCAGGAAACTATCCCCCACAGAACAAAAATACGCAGCATACGACAGAGAATTGCTAGCGATCTACCTTACGATCAAACATTATCAACATCTGTTAGAAGGCAGGACGTTCACCATCTACACAGATCACAAACCCATAACTTTTGCGTTTGCCCAGAAACTTACCAAGTGTTCCCCAAGACAGTTTCGGTATCTCGACTTCATAGGCCAATTTTCCACCGACATTAAACACATTGCTGGGAAAGAAAACATAGTGGCAGACGCCATGTCCAGAATCGATCAAATCCAAGCAGGCATCGACTTCACCAAGTTATCAGAAGCACAGGAAAAAGACGAAGAACTCCAACGCCTGTGTAACCGAGATAACACCGCACTGAAATTGGAGAAAGTCACCATGCCCGATGGGACACGAGTCTACTGTGACATGTCCACCGGCACCGCCAGACCTTTCATCACCGCAGAACTAAGGAAACAAGCCTTCAACAGTCTGCACCAGCTATCGCACCCAGGAATGCGAGCATCCGCGAAATTAGTGTCAGACAAATTCGTGTGGCCAAAAGTCAAAAAAGACGTCAAACAATGGGCACGGCATTGCGTACAATGCCAGCAAGCCAAAATCACACGTCACAATTCTCCGCCGACAGAACCATTCCAGCCACCGTCCGGTCGATTCACACACGTACACATCGACCTGGTAGGACCGCTACCGGAATCCCGAGGCTACAGCTATCTGCTAACCTGCATCGACCGCTACACCAGATGGCCCGAAGCCTTCCCAATCCCAAACATTGAAGCCGCCACGGTCGCACAAGAATTCGTGAACGGATGGATCGCACGTTTTCGAATCGCAATTATTCCTCAAACTGCAAAACCTAATCGGATTCTAACGTATTCGAACCACGGCCTACCACCCTCAAGCTAACGGACTAGTAGAACGCCTACACCGACAGCTCAAGAGCGCACTCATGTGCCACGTTACCGACGACTGGATCCAGGCCTTGCCGATAGTACTCCTAGGTATACGTACAGCCTGGAAAGAAGATATCGCAACAACAGCAGCCGAACTAGTTTACGGAGAAAGCATCCGCCTTCCAGGAGAATTCTTCGCCAAACAACACCCACCGCGATGCATGGAACAAGAAAGCTACGTGACACAGCTAAGACGGCACATTCAACGTCTGTCACCAACAGCTACTTCCAACCACGCGAACAAGAAGCCGTTCTGGTACAGAGGATTAGATACAGCCACACACATATTCCTGCGGAACGACACGGTAAAACGACCCCTCCAGAGGCCATACGACGGTCCATACCGGATTACCAAGCGAAACAAGAAGACCTTTGTAATCAACAAAAATGGGCACGATATGACAGTAACCGCCGACCGAGTAAAACCAGCATTCCTGGAAGCAGACCCGCAAACAAATCTCCCACATAGGCAAACCACGGTACCATCCGCAACAGCCCCGGAGACAAGCGGAACAACCACAACCCGGGCAGGACGAGCAACACGCCTACCCGTTAGGTTCCAAGAGTAAATCGACTCCATCACTAGCAAGGGGGTATGTGGCAACCTACGTAGAAGTCCGACCGCCGGCGAGCACGACCGAGGCACGGAAGTCACGCCCCGTCACCAATGCGATGGACGTTCGCTCCGAGTGGGCACCCGACGTCCGGCGAACGCGACCAAGGCGCGGGGACCACGCCCCGCCACCAATACGATCAACGCTTGCCCCACTCAAGCACTCGACTGTCGGCGGACATGAACGAGGCGAAGAAGCTACCACCCACGTGATCAACAGAAGCCGTTCCTCGGCTATAAAAGCAGAAACCCTCGATTCAGAATTCAGTCTTCTTGTACTGACCCAGAGTCAAGAAGTACTCCCGCTTGCGCTTCCCCACAGCCAAGTAAGTTGCAGATGCCTAGT
This sequence comes from Melanotus villosus, assembly GCA_963082815.1. Classification (NCBI taxonomy): domain Eukaryota; kingdom Metazoa; phylum Arthropoda; class Insecta; order Coleoptera; family Elateridae; genus Melanotus; species Melanotus villosus. The sequence continues at coordinate 15,413,955 of OY720425.1, read as the reverse complement.
ACTGACCCAGAGTCTAGGACACCGGCACAACCGCTACAGATTCCTAGTGCTGACCCAGAGCCTAGGAATCACAGCATAACTGCTGCAGTCTTCTTGTACTGACCCAGAGTCAAGAAGAACTCACGCATGCATTTTAGTGCCGCAGTCTTCTTGTACTGACCCAGAGTCAAGAAGAACTCACGCACGCATTTGTTCACAGCCAATCCGCTAGATTCATGGATGCGACCACGGAGAAAGTTTCCACACTCCGGTCACGCACATCACCACCAAGGCAAGGGAAGCACGTGCGTAACATCCTGCGCCAGTTTCTAAGACGCCCCGCCGTGCCAGCTCCTGTGTCGCCACTGCCACCATCGCCGACGCGCACCGTCCGGCAGAAGGTCCTCGACTTTTTCCCAGAGATCATCGAGTGGACCTCGCCCCGTCCGATAGCCGGCGTGCCACCGCGGTACGGCGGTATCCATCCTGCACGGATACACATCAAGGACCCCAGGAGGTTTGCCGTCCGAAGCGCATGCCGCAGGACTATATCGGATGCATAATGATTTAAACTGTATATATTGTATATATTTGTAAATAGTTATTATTAGGTGTTCAATAAACAAATGTTAAACGTTGTTTCCGTTGTTGTATTCTCCTGATCACTACCACGCAACCCACAAAACATTTCATCCCTTCAAATCGCCAGGACTGGATGACATATTTCCAGCTCCACTACAATGGAGTCTGGACGCCCTGCTACCACATCTGCTACGAGTGTTTAGGAGTTGTATCGCTTTTAGATACATTCCAAAGAAATGGAGGGAAGTGAAGGTAGTCTTCATACCTAAACCAGGGCGCAGGGATTATTCCCTATCCAAGTCTTACCGTCCAATCAGTCTAATATATTTTCTTATGAAAACACTGGAAAGACTGTGTGACAGAGAAATAAGGGATACTGACAATCAGTCCACTACATCCCAACCAACATGCAGGGAGATCTACCGAATCCGCACTACTCTCCGTGGCAGGGTGAATCGAAAAGTCACTAGGCAATAAAATGTCTACCCTGTATTCATAGATATAGAACGAGCGTTTAATAAAACGACCTTTGTTAGTATCGACATAGCCCTACGGCAACGTGGGGTAAATGACATCCTTCAAGGATGAATATACAAATATCTTAGGTATAGAGCTGTACATATTAGAGTGGGAGCAACCACCATTAGAGGAATGGTACCCAGAAGCTGTCCACAGAGTGGCATTTTGTCACTACTACTATGCCATTTAGTAGTTGACACTGTTGCTAGCCTCCTTTACCGCCTCAACGGTGCAGGCTTCTACACAGTAGGTTACGCAGATGATATAACTATCCTGCTTACCGCCAAGTACGAGCAAGTGCTGTGCAGTTTGATGCAGAAAACACTTAAGATGACTGAGAAATGATGTACGGAACACTCTCTACAGGTTAACCCGACCAAGACGGAGATGATTCTGTTCACGAAAAAGAAGAAGGTTGTCATCCAAAGGACACCAAGACTCTTCCAAACTCTCCTAACTTTTTCAGATGAAGTCAAGTATCTGGGAATTATACTTGACAAAAAGCTGAACTGGGGTAGACTTGTAGACATGTAAAGGTTAGAACTGAAACAGTAGGCATGGCATTTTGGCAGTGCTATGGGCAAACTTTGGGGACCGTCACCGAAGGCTGCCCTATGGTTGTACACGGCTGTAATTCGACCAATGCTATATTATGAAGTACTTGTCTGATGGCCCAGGATCAGACAAGTTACTGCAACCTGTAACAACCGAGATCTCACACTTACAAAGATTGGCGTGTATGAGTATAACGGCAGCCATCCGTTCCACCCCAACCACAGTTCTGGAAGCTGCTTTGGGCCTCTCACCACTGGACCTCCATGTGGAGCAGATGGCAACTAAAGTCGACTCTTAGACTGCGGGTGAAGGGATTGTGGAAGGATACAGGTGCTGGGGGAAGACACCATCAGATGCTAAGAGAAGCAGTCCTTCAGATGCCCCTTTTGGGAGCCGAAATTCGAAATTGACTCTCTTCCAAGCTAGATATATCCAAAACCTCAGAAGGTACGGGGCAGGCATCTTCTCAGATGACCTAGACCTCCAAGAAAGCACATCATTAGACACTTTCGCAACAGTCCTTCAAGCAGAGGCTGCAGCCATAATGCAGGGTACAAGCGCAATTCTTGTACGAAGAATCAAGAACAAAACTATCAGAATTGCAAGCGACAGCAGAGCTGCTTTGTTGGCACTGAACAACTGCAAAGTTATGTCAGGGATAATATTTAAAAGTCGAAGCACCCTGGAACAAGTTGCTATTGGCAATGTCCTAGAACTCATTTGGGCCAAACGACATTCTGGACTACACGGTAATGAGCAGTCGGATGGTTTGGCGAGGCAAGGCTCGGTATTTATTTCTGCATCAATAAATTAACAAAGCACAATAATTAAATAATACGATGATGAAGAAATCCCCAAATTGCAGAATTTTTTTATGTTTTTCATTTTTATTAAACAGTAATTCTTTAACGTTACTCCTTAAAAACAAATTTTTATTAAATTTAAAACAAATTTACATCTGGTATAAAATCTATGATGTGCCAATAACTAACTTAAAAATATTAATTAAATTAAATAAAATTACTTGATAGTAAAACTAATACAGCTATGTTTCTTCTATATCTTCAGCCATCATTTCTTCTATTAATCTTTTTCTTTCCTCTGCTTGTCGTAGTTTTGTTAACACCACACTTTCATAATTGGACGGTCTTATTGTAGAACTCTGTACTCTTTGTGCAGCTGGTGTCCCATCTACCCACTGCAGTTCCAATGGATTTGCTGCTAAACCTCTTTCTAAATCTACGGCCATTTGGCCATTTCTGCAGCTCGTTTTGAATTAAATTCCACTAGGGCGCTTCCTTTCTTTTTAGACATCACCAATGCCACTACATCTCCGTACTAAAAAAACAAATGTTAATTATTGTATCTTTTGTAATATTCATGCGGTTTTATAAATAAACAAATTATTTCAAACTACAAAATACGTGGCGCCATCTATCAATAAAATGGGTTAAATTTAAATACGAACATCGGATTACAGAAATTTACTTGTAAATTTTATTTTATCACCAGGTGGCGTAAGTGGCAACTGTCAAATTTTAATCCAAGAAAGCCGTTGCTTGATTTTCTTTTAGTGTAATGTTCTGTGGTAGTAAGTTTGGCGACCAAAATTACCACTTGGCGACAGGCGATTTTTTGGGCTACCAAAATGAAAGTCTCTGCGTATTTGGGTGAATATTGGTTAATAGTTCTCATATATGTGTGGTGAAATTTCTAACGTGATATGTCATAAAAGTCTCATTTCATTCGATTTTTTTCCGCGGACCGCGGACCTTGACACCAACATCTGTTTTTGACGTTTCATAGCAGACGCACGCACAGACGCAGTGGACCGCACTGTTTTTACAAAGTGCGCATGTCTACGCGCACTAATTTTATAAATGCCAGATGCCAGGATTGCCAGGAGTTGATAAAAAGGGAACTAGGGAAGGGATGCAACATGCAACTGGTACAAATCACAGGGTTATTGCAATCTTTGTGTTTAGTGAACATACTTTACATTGTATTGTAGTGTAATATCTTAATTTGTGCAATTTTACAATAATTAAAATTTATTTCCAAAGTTTGTCAGTTAATGATTCTAGGTAGTATTAATAAACCAAGTTGAATTTTGTTTTTTGTAAATTATTGTAAATGTATTTCCGTAATGTACCCATGTCTTCTAATCTCACAATAGGTGTTTTTAATTAAAAAAAAAATTGGGCGATTTGGGCGACCTCTAGCGTCCAAATTGGCTACTAACTCCCTTAAAATCGTCGCCTGCGTTGATTAAAAACGGAGTTTATAAAGCCTGCCGAATAGCAAAAATGGCCATTATGCAAATTTTTGCCACTGCTTGCTTGTGGCGCTAGTTATCCATCGTTGACAGCTGTCAACTGGCTTTGATTTTTTACGATTTACAACAAATACGGGTTATTGGATGTTTAATATTTAATCCAGAAAGTGTATTACAATATAAATTTCAATTGTATGCAGGTTTTCAGAACCTTATGAGACTGTGTAAAATATTAACTAAATAGGAGTGTAAGAAGGGTGCAGATACTTACTACTTTTCCTCGGCACAAACCAGGAAGACCTTCCAGGGATTGGACTGGTTATTTAGCTTAAATATAAAACTAAATCTGTAGAATTATGGCAAGGAGGGATGCAAAAAGACATTTTTAGAACGTACTTTTTGTTGTATAACTAAACGAATAACAAAAAATTAACAAATTTAAATTAGAAATACAGCTGTCAGTGAAAGGATAAGTAGCGCCACGGAGAAAATTTGAACTAGTCGATTAACTGTCAACCGGCCCTATTCGGCAGGCTTTATAAACCCCGTTTTTAATCAACGCAGGCGACGTTTAAAATCGTCGCCTGCGTTGATTAAAAACGGAGTTTATAAAGCCTGCCGAATAGCAAAAATGGCCATTATGCAAATTTTTGCCACTGCTTGCTTTTGGCGCTAGTTATCCATCGTTGACAGCTGTCAACTGGCTTTGATTTTTTACGATTTACAACAAATACGGGTTATTGGATGTTTAATATTTAATCTAGAAATTGTATTACAATATAAATTTCAATTGTATGCAGGTTTTCAGAACCTTATGAGACTGTGTAAAAAATTAACTAAATAAGAGTGTAAGGAGGGTGCAGATACTTACTACTTTTCCTCGGTACAAACCAGGAAGACTTTCGAGGGATTGGACTGGTTATTTAGCCTAAATATAAAACTAAATCTGTAGAATTATGGGAAGGAGGGATGCAAAAAGACATTTTTAGAACGTACTTTTTGTTGTATAACTATACGAATAACCAAAAACTAACAAATTTAAATTAGAAATACAGCTGTCAGTGAAAGGATAACTAGCGCCACGGAGAAAATTTGAACTAGTCGATTAACTGTCAAACGGTCCTATTCGGCAGGCTTTATAAACCCCGTTTTGAATCAACGCAGGCGACGCTTAAAATCGTGGCCTGCGTTGATTCAAAACGAGGTTTATAAAGCCTGCCGAATACACTGAATTTGGCCGAATAGGGCCGTTTGACAGTTAATGGTGAGTACAAGTTTTGTACCAGGCCCTTGAATCTCTTATGACCAAGGTCACAGTATAAAAAAGAACAGTAGGGTTACTCCGTGTCGGCTCCTTTGATGTCAAAAATTGAAATCCAATGACCTCGAAGCGATCGCCATACCACAGTCTAGTAATCCTCTTGGATGTAAAAAAAAACTATTCACTCAGGCGCAGTATGGGCAAAATAGGGCGCTAAAATTTTAAGTTTAAATTGATTAGTTATACTTGCAAACAATATTACAATTTGCATGTATATTCTGGTTTTGAATGTTCTGGTTTTGAATATTCGGGCGTTGAGTATGCACCCTAAATAAATACATAGTTATATAAATAACTGTTACAGATAAATTACTTTAGTGTTCGGTTTTAATATTAGTGTTCCGTTTAGTTTTACGTTAGTGTTTAATTATTGTTGTTCTTTATAATTATTTCGTACTTTAAGTTTGTTTAATAAATTAATTTACACCACGAACCGTGTTTATGTTAAATAAACGTCGTAAAAAGGTTACATTATAAATAAAAGCCATTACTAGTTTTGGAAATTCTAATTCCGGATATTATCTAGTATAATAAAATGAGGCTCGTTTTAATAAATACAAGGTTGTAAATACCCATCTTCCGATTGCCTAATTAACGAAAAGAAACAAGTGTGAGGCATAGATAATATAAAATACCTACGGATAGAATGGAAACTTTTGACTGAAATTTATCATCGAATAGCGCCCCTGGTGAGATGTGCGGCTACTAAAACGTAGGCGCGCGCGTAATTTAAATGTATAAAATGAGCCTGAAATTAAAAATGTTTAAATAAAACACATTTTTAAGCAATTATGTTTATTTTTTAAACTTTTTGAAAACATACATTTTGCTAAATATATTTCATCAGGAGCTTCTAACAAAAACTTTGAAATTTCATCCTTTGTAAATACTTGAGACTTTCGAGGGTGATACCCATCATCATCATCATTCAGCTTTTAACAGGCCATTAAGGCCCATAGCTTGTCGAGGATCATTTTTACTTTTTATAAATGCCTTTAAGCGGTCAAATTTTGATATGTCCTGGTTTTTATTTATAGAAATAGTTAATTTCAGCATGGAGTATTCTGACCATAATGTAGCAGGAGACAATGTCTTTGATTTTGATAAGAAAACGCCAATAACGCAACTTCAGTTATTGTGGAAACATCATTTGTTGAAATTTTCATAAGCTTGATTGTACCGGTCTTTGGATTTGTCCGGCAACAAACTTCTGCACGCAATATTTGGAGCTTCTTGAATGAAATTCATTTTAAACTGAATTATGACCAACTATTCAAACATTATAACGATATTTGACAAATGTCATAAAATAATTTTTTTAAATAGAACAGTATTGTTACCAAAGTAACGTTGACAACAAGCCACCTTATAATAAAAAACGTTAGGTTATGAAATGTTTTGTTTGTTTGGTTTCGTAAATGGCGCCATCCACTGAGATGTGCGGTAACTAAACTAAATAAAACGTTTGGTGCTATAAGAGTGCGCAGTGTGAGGTTATATTATCGTCAAGTGCTAATTAATTTCTTAATCTTAAAATAATTACACAGAATTAAAGAAAACCCCAAACTAACCAGTCGAAAGCTCCTACTTGAGTCAATTTACATAAAAATACTAATCCTGCTTGTTTTATAAATTTATGTAAGGTATGTAATACGAGTAGATTTCGTTTCATGTTTTTTTAATAAATAGTCCTTTTATTTAGACAAAACTTGCCCATTTGGTGCATAGAAAAAAGAAATAGCTTTTCGCATGATTAAAAAACGTAGTTGCTTTTTTTGAAATATTCTTTTAAAACTTACAAAAAGAAAGTGGGGTTAGGTATGATTCTTTATAAAACCTTTGTAACTTACGCGTTACACATAAGCATACATAAGAGATCAACTTTGGCAAGTGTTAAAGGATTACTTATTAAGAAGAGCTCCTTCTTTTTTCATAATGATAAACAATAAACATACAAATTTTTAGTAGAAATGTCCGAAGAGCTTGAAGAATCCGAGTTAGGAACCCAAGAATACTGGGATAAACTTTACAAAACCGAAGTATCAAACTTTAGAAGTCATGGAGATGTTGGTGAGGTATGGTTTGGCGAAGACATATCCGAAAGAATAATCAACTGGATGGAGAAAAGCGTTCCTAAAACAAACACCATTTTAGATATCGGTTGTGGAAACGGCATGCTCCTCCTTGAGTTATCAAGAGCAGGTTATAAAAATTTAATAGGTGTCGACTATTCAAAAGATGCTGTTGCTTTAGCAGAAGCAATCGCAAAACGTTACGAAGCTGAAGTTAAGTTTTCTGTAGGTGATATTTTAAAAAACGAAGTGGTAGGAAAGGACTACCTATGACATTATTTTAGACAAAGGTACATACGACGCTGTAAGTTTGTCAAGTGATGCTAAAAATAACAGGGAGATTTATATAGCTAACGTACATAACTTGTTAAAAGACGAGGGGTTGTTGGTGATAACTTCGTGTAATTGGACTGGCGACGAATTAAAAGAACAGTTCGAATCTACTTTTATTTCAGTTGACGTTATTCCTACGCCGCAGTTTAAATTTGGTGGCAAAGTTGGGAGTGTAGTAAGTTCGGTGGTTTTTAAAAGAAAATGATTTTAATTGTAGACGAAAAATTCCAACCGTTTAATAAATAAAACTAAACTATATTCAACATTGAGCTGCAGTGCGAGTAAACAATAATTTTACGTGATACCTGCAGTCTTACGTTTTTATTGGTCAAGGGGTGTGATCTTTTTTTAGAAAAATTTAACGGAGTAACGCGTGTGGAAAATAGCTCTCGTGTTAAAGTTAAATTTGTGGAGTTGCTTAAGTGAATAATTAACGAAAGTGGTGTTAAAGTGGGCGTAAAGGTAAGAGAAATTACAAGACCAAATTTTAAAGTAAGGTAAGACTAGTTTAAGTGCTAATTAACGAAAAATCGTGGCGAGAAAGCCGGGCTCTCAGAGGTGCCGAACCGGACGAAGGTTTTATCGCGCTGCGACAGCGTTAATCGTAGTAAACAGCACAGGTACGGAGCGAGGACACGTAAAGAAATTAAAATTGTGTGAACATTTTTAAAAGTTTTTAAATAGTCTTAAATAATACGGGAGGAATGGAGGAGGTAATACAAAAGCTTACGGAAATTCAAGAAAAGTTAGAAGGGATGGATAGAAAGTTAGAAAATAATGCCGCTGAAATAAAACTACTGCGTGATGAAAATAGCACCTTAAAACAGGCGGTAATGGAGCAAGGTGAAAGAATTGAAATGTTAGAAAAAGAATCTAAGAAACGAAATCTGATAATCCAGGGAGTAGAAGATCAGGAGAATGAGAACCAAATCGACGTAAAGAACAAGGTCCAAGAAATAATTACGAAGATGGGGACAACGGTTGAACTCGCGGTAGATGCGGAAGAAATAAGTAGATTAGGTCAATACAAAAGCCACAGACAGAGGCCAATAATAGTGAGATTAAGAGAATATAAGAAAAAAATCGAGATCTACAAGTATACAAAAAATCTAAAAGGTACTAAAATCTGGATTAGCGATGACTTCACAAGAAAGGTGCAACAGGAAAGAAAAAAATTGATTCCGTATTTAAAGGAAGCGCAACAGAATGGGGAAAAAGCCTTTTTAAAATATGATAAATTAATGATTAATGGAAAAGAAATGGACTATGAGAGCTGGACAAAAGCAAAGCAGGGAGAGATGAGTGGAACGAAACGCGCAATGAACGATCGAACACCAGACAAACACGACTTGGAGGAGCAAATGAGGAAAATCACGAGAACGAATAGAAAAAACTAAATAAGGTAGATACGAAGGACGGGAAAAAAGATGATGATTTAGGCAATGGAAAAGGGAAAGAAGAAATCTACAAGGAAAAAAAGAAACACAAAAAAAAGGAAGGTAAATTAATTTTTGGAACATGGAATATGAGAACGTTGATGGAAGCAGGAGCAGTACAGAATCTAATAAAGCAAGTTAAAAAATATAAAATTGATATTTTAGCAATGCAAGAGATGAGATGGAAAAACGAAGGAATTAGAGATTATAAAGATTACACTATATGTCACAGCGGCGCGGTCGAAGGGAATTGTGGAGTCGGTTTCGCAATCAATAAAAAATGTAAACAATTAATAAAAGATTTTACACCGGTAAACGAAAGGCTAGCGATATTAAAAATTAAGGGGCATTTCTTTAATGTAGTTATAATAAATGTGCACGCACCAACAGAAGTTAAAGATACAGAAGAAAAAGAAAATTTCTATGCAGTGCTGGAAAAAGAAATAGAAAAAATGGGTACACATGATATTAAGATCGTTATAGGTGACAGTAAAGGAGAAAGAAGGAGACGGTAAAATAATGTATAATACAGATATGTTAATAAAAGATCAAGAGGTACAACGGTGTTATGTGGAAGCGTTACAAAAAAAGCTAGAGGGGAAGAAGAAAGAAATGGAAGAAGGTGTGGAAGAAAAATGGGTACAGACGAAGATAGTCATAACAGGAACGGCAAGAGAAGTGCTAGGCGAAAAGAAAAGCAAAAAGAGAAAAGACTGGTTCGATGAAAAATGCCACGAAATACTAGAAGAAAGAAATAGTTTAAGACTAAACATGATAAAAGAAAACACTCAAGAATCGAAGGAGAAATATAACAGTAAAGTAAAAGAAGTGAAAAGAGAAATTCGTAAAAAGAAAAGGGACTGGGAGCAAGACAAACTAGAAGAGATTGAGAGCTACGAGCAACAAAAAAAAGCAAGACATTTTTACAAAGAGGTGACCTACCAAAAGAAAGGGTTCCAGCCTAGAACGACATTATGCAGGGATGAGGACGGAGAATTAATTGGGAAAAGAGAAATGATAATAAAGAGATGGAAAGATTATTTTGAAAACCTATTGAATACACAGGGTATGGCCAATAACCCGGAGGAAGAAATAATACAAAACCAGGATGAGCCAACAATTGAACCGCCAACTTACGAAGAATTTGAAGAAGTAGTTAACAGTATGAAAAACAACAAAGCGCCAGGTGAAGATACAATAACTATTGAACTAATTAAATACGGTGGAGACTCAATAAAACGAGAGATATATAATATAATAAACAAAGTTTGGAAAGAAGAATACATGCCAGAAGATTGGAAAATGGCGATTATTAGCCCACTACACAAAAAGGGGGACAAGACTAGATGTGATAATTATAGGGGTATATCCCTGTTAAACGTATGTTATAAACTATTTAGTAAGCTGGTGGAGAGAAGACTTAACATATATATGGAAAAAGAAGTGGGTGAATATCAGTGTGGCTTTAGGAGAAGTAGATCTACAATAGACCAGATATTCACGTTGAGACAAACATTGGAAAAATTCTATGAATACGACATACATTTATACCACCTATTTATAGATTTCAAGCAGGCCTATGACTCCATAATCAGAAGTAAGCTGCATGAAGTATTGGAAGAATTAAAATTTCCAAGCAAATTACGAAGGCTCGTTAAGATGTGCCTGGCAGAGACTAAAGCCAAAGTTAGAATACAAAACCAGCTGTCAGAAGAATTCGACATCAAGCAAGGGCTGAGACAAGGGGACTCAATATCAACAACGTTATTTAATATAGCCCTAGAAAAAGTAGTAAGAAAATTACCAATCAACCCAACAGGAAGCATCTTTAATAGAAGTAGTCAATTATTAGCATACGCAGATGATGTAGACGTCATAAGTAGAAGGAGGGAGGATTTAGAAGAAATATATATAGTCTTTAAAGAAGCAGCAGAAGGCATAGGACTAAGAATAAACTCCGATAAAACAAAGTACATGGTAACATCAAGAAATTACACAACAGCCGGAGGAAATAGAGAAGTTATAATTAATCAAGAGAAATTTGAACAAGTCGACAGCTTTAAATACTTAGGCTCAATAATCACGGCAAAAAATGAAACAGTATTAGATGTAAATGCCAGAATCCTAGCAGGCAATAGATGTTTTTATGCATTAGGAGAAATGTTTAGAACAAAAAAGCTCTCAAGAAACTCCAAAATAAAGATTTATATAACCGTAATAAGACCGGTCGTGATGTATGCCTCCGAGACGTGGAACTTAACGAAAAAAGATGAAGACATGTTAGGAGTATGGGAACGGAAAGTGTTAAGAAGGGTATATGGTCCCGTGTGTGAAAATAATATATGGAGAATAAGGACAAATACAGAGATAATGACATTATTTGATAGGCCAAGTATATTGAAAGAAATAAAAAGCAGAAGGATAAGTTTGCTAGGACATATAAACCGTATGGAAAATGATAGATATACAAAGAGAGCTTTGCACTGGAAGTTGGAAGGTAGAAGAGGGAAAGGACGACCGAGGAAAAGATGGATGGACCTAGTAGAAGAGGATTTAAGAGAAATGGGGGATGAAAATTGGAAACAAAAAACTAAAAACAGGAAGGAATGGTCACAGATAGTAAAGAAAGTAAAAGAAATATAATAAACGAGCACCCCTTGGATATTGTTTCAAGGGGTTGAACAGGCGGCTAGCCACCGCCCTCAGCTAAACATAGGCTTGGTTACCGAAAGGAGGCGATGGTCCACAGAGGACTCCGAAGCCACAGATAGATAGATAGATAGGTGTGATCTATGCATATGTTTGTTTTGATCCACTGCAGCTCGAAGTTGAATTTTGTTTAGCGTTATACAGTGCGAGTGTAAAGTCTGGAACTATCGCAATAAATCTTTTATTAAATGTTTTTGAAAAAAATCCTCGAACACGTCAATTTTTATCTTAAATGAGACATATTTTACTGTAATCGTCACTTAAAGATCGTCTTTTGTTTTTGAGTTATGACGTAAGCGATAATTTTTTTAAATGGAAACCCTAATGTTTTATGATGAATTTGGAAAGAGCATGAAATTCTAAGACCAAATATGCTAAAAAAGTATGGTATTGTATTTTGAAATTTTCGAGATAATTGCCGTTAAAGTTTTAAAACAAAAATCTAATAACAGTAATAACAATTAAGAGTTCCAAGTTTCATCATCATCATCATCATCATCAATTGACATGGAGCAGATCCTCGTGGACCTCGTGGATCAATCCTGGATTACGCCAGGCCCACCCCATGCCAACAGGGAACACTGTATGACGTTAACATGCCTGTGACGCTAGCCGCTAGACACAATAAAAAAATCAAGTAGCCATGTAACAATTGACAGCGTTAAAATTATGACAGTTCTTTATCAGTTTTATTATCTGTTTTTATTGTGGGCTTTTTTACGTGTTTTCGATTTTTCATTACTATTATGTACAATATCTTCCAAATAGAAAAATACAATATCACACTTTTTTATCATATTTGGTCTAAAAGAATTTCATGCTTTTTCCAAATTCACCATAAAAAATTAGGGTTTCCATTTAAAAAAATTATCGCTTACGTCATAACTCAAAAACAAAAGACGATCTTTAAGTGACGATTACAGTAAAATATGTCTCATTTAAGATAAAAATTGAAGTGTTCGAGGATTTTTTTCAAAAACGTTTAATAAACGATTTATTGCGATAGTTCCAGACTTTACACTCGCACTGTATATGTTACTTAAGGATTACTTTTTTGTAAATTACGAGACCAAATGATACCAGGCGAACAGTTTTATAATAAACTGTTGCATATTGCTGTTGTTATTTTTTACAAATACATATTGTGCGAGTACATCGTGTTTTATTGGATTTAAGGACAGGACATCTGCATTAAAAGTGGGTATTTTTAATTCTAAGGTCTGTTCAGAGAAAATTCCAAAGATGCTCAGCTTGGCTCTGAGAAAATGTCAAATTACTGAGAATTGAGCTTTTCCCGAGCTTCAAGATTTTACTGAATTTCAAGGCTTTGCCAAACTTTAAGCTTATATTGAGCTTTGAGGCTTTATCAAGGAACACGAAGAAAGATAAGACTGAAGTGTACTCAATCCATTTCTTGAATTTAATTGAATCTGGAATATTTTTCATCGAGTTTTGAGACTTTAGCAAGCTTTGAGCCTGCTTAGGCTCGAGTTGAGCCAAGCCCAGCTTTGAGGTCTAATTTCCACCTTTAATCTGCAATCTGTAATGCAAGTTACTTTACTCCATATTCTGAAAAATGAAATAATCGCCAATCAAAGGCTTGGTCCATTATATTACCAGCAATAGTCCTTTTACTAAAAGTTGCCGAAACGCTCGAAGTCTAAAAACATCAGCTTATAATAATAATAGTAATAGATATATATAACTCCATAGTAGAGTCATAGCCCCCCCTAAAAGGACTTCAACTCCATTCCGTAGTGTGGATTACACCCTATTTCCCCATAATTGCCTACAGCTTTTCATGTTGACAGCAGCTGCAGCACGCCTCCATTGTCGTCTGTCCATTATTTTATCCCTCCAATCACGTATTTCCATCTTATTCATGTCTTCTATCACCTCATCTTTTTCTTGTTCTTCCTCTAGGACGTGTTTCGGGTGGTTTTCACTCAGTGAGTTTTACCATCTTGTTGTTTCCTGCTTGTTTTAATTATGTCCTCCCCACAGTCATAGATATATTAGGTCTAGCAACTGACCGCTGTAAGACGTCCACAACTTTGGCACAGTTAGTGTGCGAGAGAGATAGCTATAGTGGGCCATTCAGAAAGCGGAAATTATTGCAATAAATGCAGATGCAGAACACTTGCACATAACAAATGTGCTAAAACCTAAAACCCATGTTATGTTGTTTAGTAGAAGTAGTCTGTTTGTCAGTATAAGACAAGTGCACTAAGATTGAGCAGCTTAAGTAGATATTTTTAAAAACGACGTGTCTTGCAGAAGCAATTCAAATATTTATATTATAAATATTTAAACTTCTTATCTCGCGTTAATTTCTGAAAAATTATCAGTTGTCGATTTGTAACACTTTACAACGTACATGTATTTGTTTATACCACAGTCATAGATAAATTTATCTATGACTGTGGTTTCTAAGCAGAAAATTTGTATTGTCTTTAGAATATGCATACCCCAGTTAATATAATTAGATATACGAAATTCTTTAGTTGTATTTTAAGAATGTAGGAAGTAGGTAGGTACTTCACGTGCATGAAGTTTTTCAATTTTCTAAATTTCACTATTTTTTTATGATTCAATTTAAAACATTATTTTTGTATACCCATGTTATAATTTCCGGGAATGCTATTCTCAAAAGAATTTCTATAAAAATAATTATTTTGAGACATAATACCTTAATTTGTTTTAAATCAGAGCAGTTTTTTTTAATAACTAAATTTATATTTTCTCGACAGATATTAATCGAAATGATACATTCATGAAATTATCATCTAGTATAGGCTATACAGGGATTAAGTTGCCATCGCAAGAATGGGGTATAAATCACATTGTTTATTCTACGCCTTTGGCGCAGTTGCTATCATTTTCCAAAATGTCATTGTTGAATAATAATTCACCATATGTGGAAAAACAACTGATAATGGATACTGAAGGACAACTGAAGTTGTACATTAATAATTATAGTATTGATACAAAAAAAAATATGCACCATTCAAACTGTATTAAAGCTAGAAGATTTAGAAACTATTTTAAATGAAATCAACAACAAAAAAGCGTGCATTGGTGGCCCAAATTTTCAGGATCATCAGCCAAATGTCTTTACAAGTAAATATGCAAATGCAGATTTAAAAACACTAAACTGGCTTAATGACTTAGCAAATGTAAGAAAGCAATTAAAAAACGTTATCGAGACTAGCGTATTAGAAAAATTAGAATCTTTAAATATGTCCAGCTCACAAAAACTTTTAATTATAGAATGTATACGGATGTGTAAATATTCTAGTAATACGGGAAAACGCTACACGTCTGATTGGTTGTTAATATGCTTGTTATTACATATTCGAAGAATGCATTAATAATATCAAAAACAAACTGGACGAATTTATAGAAAATGATAACAATAGCGGCGATGAAGAGGGATTTATCGAATATTCTACGTCCATACCTGAAACCGTTGATTGTGTAATATATTATTTGACAGGTTTCATATGTAGAAAATTATTTAAAGCTTCATCATGTGACTTATGCAAAGAACATCTTTATTATACAAGACTGCAAACACTAGCAACCCTGCCTCTAGTTTAACAACATTAAAATCACGTGGATTTTTAAATCATCCTAATACAACAATGTTTCATTTATTAAAATCACTGGAAATAGTTGTTATGAAACATATTAATTCCGTTAATGTTTATGAGGAAACTATTAATGAGTTTTTCGATATGCATATACATACTTTACATTTATATTTTGCATGTGAAATCCACCGTTTGGATGTAATAAGTCAGGCACTGTACTTTTATATCTCCATGAGATTAAGACAATATCAGAAACAAGAGGAAAATAATTTAAAAAAATTGAGTACGGAATCGAGAAAGCTTGCTAAATTACAAAAATCGTAGAAAACTACAATAAAAATGTATATATACTGTTCTATATTAGTTTTAAATTAAACACTTAATAAAATGTCTAAAATAAATTAATAAATAAATAAAAATCAAATGGTACAGCTCTAGAACTGCAGTATGCATACTGTTCGCTGTATGAGTGGGAGTGAGACTGCACGGCCTACTATAGCTATCGCAGTCAGGCGGTTATAGGGACAAATCGACGGACGCTGGGCCCTGTGCATAAGGATAGCGAGTTGTTAGACCTAATATATCTATGACTGTGGTCCTCACCAATATTTCAAAATTTATTAATCTTCTATACTCATTTTCCCCTATCTTTTTGGGTGCCAGTATAATTCTCATTATTTGTCTTTCAAAAACTGTTTTAATAGTTTCTTGTAAGTGTTGTACAATTTACAACCTACTATGATTCTCTGTCTTATGTCATCGGATCTGTTATTCTTGTTATAGAGGTAATGTCTAAATACTTGAAAGTTTTTTTTTTTAATTAGGTAAGCTTATCGGCGTTGATTGCTACGATCATTGGCCTTCTAAACTTAATCCTACTTAACCTACACGGCTTCAAATGCCTTCTCATGATTAGGTCTGAATCCGAGACCTCTCGATCATGAAGCTGACCCTTTTCCGCTACACCACCAAGAGGCCATTTGAAAGATGATACCTCTTCAAATTTGTGTTTGTATTTCAATCTGGTTTCTATCCTCTCTTCTTTGACACGACATATAGGTAGGTACTTGGTTTTTTCTTCGTTCACTATGAGTCTTCTTTTTTCTGCTTCATTCTTAATTATTTCCAAGCTTTCCGTTATTATACTGCCTAAGTACTTAAATTGGTTGACTCGTTCTATCATAGCACTATTTAGGCTTAGTTTCGCGTAACTTCACAACATCAACTTATGATCGTTGAACAATGGCTATCAAAGTGGAGAATAAAAGTAAACCAAAGTAGATTAACCCGAGTCACCCTTACCACAAAACACAATGTTTACCCCAAGTCACCCTCCATAACACACCAATACCAGTCCAAACCGAAGTCAAATACCTTGGCCTGCATCTCGACTAGAGACGTATCTGGTGAAAGAATGTAAAGACTGTACGCCAACAACTTAACCTAAAGCTCCAGCAAATGTACTGGCCACTGAGACGAAATTCTCAGTTATCCATGGGGAACAAAATCCTAATTTACAAATGTGCCATCAAAGGCCTACGATACACAGCGATTTCTGTCGAAGATCTTACGAATAATAACAAACGCACCTTGCTGTGTTTCGAACTATACACTCCACACGAACTTAGGAGTTCCCTTTGTAACTATCTGAAGAACTAGAGATTTTCAGCAATGTACCACCAGAACAGCGAACTTGCCAATCTACCAAACGCAGTGCGAAGACTAAATAGACAGTGGCCATGTGTTTTGCCACAGTCTGACAACGACAACTGAAGTTTTTAATGCCCTCCTAGAACCCAAACAGGACGATCACCGATTGATAGTCATCCGCACAAGTGTACTAAATACATAAAATTTACTTATGCTGCCCAATACAAATAGTAGATTGTAAATTGGCATTTAAAATTTAAAAACTTCTTCTTCTTCTTTTACTTTCCCTTATACCCTAGGGCCTAGGGTATCGGGTCCTCTGTCCACTTCTCTCCTGTTCCACGCCAATCTCTTTGCTTCTTCTATACTTTTCCCTTTTCTCTCTACCATGTTCTTGATCGTGTCCAACCATGTTAGTCTGGGTCTTCCCCTTCTTCTCTTCCCTTCTCTTCTTGTTTCCATGATTTTTCTTGGTAACCGCTCTTCTCCCATTCGCACCACATGACCATTGACCATACCATCTTAGCTGTTTTCTTTGTAACTTTTCCACTAGTGACTCTGTTTCTAGTTCTTCTCTTGTTGTTACATTTCTTACTCTGTCTCTTCGAGTTCTTCCTACTATAATTCTCCTTAAGTATCTCATTTCTGCTGCCGTAATCCTGCACCTATGTTTGTCTTGGAGCGGCCAGTTTTCTGCGCCGTATGAAAGGGTGGGTACTACATTATTTTACTTTTGTTGGTGTTAACACTCATTCCTGCTTCATTTATTTTATTACTCCATCTGTTTACATTGGAGACCGAGTGACAGCGCGATAACCGCCAACACGGCTTCGCTTCACGAGTAAATACAAAGCGAATTTTTACGAGTTACTTACCTATTAAAAACAAATTTAAAAGGTAGTGAAAGTACAGTGATAGCTAACATAACGAGGTGAACCGGCGGCGATAAAAGGTTTTAGAACAAGTCTCGATACACAGGCGTAAACAAACCGCGAATTAGGGCTCAACTCTAGTATACGCTACGGTTTAGACACCGTACTTGACATAGCATTTTGGTAACGGCGCTTATTGGAGGTTAGAGGTAGAGAAAGGATAGTTTTAGTTAATTGCTATACCAAGTACGATTTTTACCGTAGCGTATACTAGAGTTTTACCCGAATTAGAATCGTTCACTGAGTAAAATTAGTTAATAGGTACGACGCGAGTTTACCGATAACACGACGGTGACGTACACACATCACAAAAGTCTAGGGATATATATTTTTTTATCGATATAAATCAATTTTGTTATTAAATATCTCTACCATTGATCAAGTATGCTAGTGCTAGTCTTTGGGCTAGCGATAGCAATTGTTTCAATAATAAACAAACAAATGCAAATGCTTAATTGTCAATTCAACTAAAAGTAAAGCAATTTCAGTGTTGTTAGGGAATAATTTAATCATCATTTACAGTTAATTTACGTTTATATTGGGATGATTTAAGTTTTATTGGTGCTGTTATTATGGAAAGTAATCAACAACGACAACATTTAAGTTTAGCTGAAATGAACAGAGCTGTAGGTATGCTAGAAGCTGGTCGAAGACAAGTTGACGTTGCAGCAGCTTTAAACACCTCTCAAAGTGTTATCAGCAGATTGTGGCGTAGATATAGGACATCCGGAGATCCTAGCGAACAACATCCAGGTCGTGGACGCATTACTACCGCAGTTCAAGATCGCTACTTAACATTGGAAGCTAGACGACGACCAATAATTACGGCTAAACAATTGCTTTCGCAGCTTCAGACTACTCATAATGTAACTGTATGTTCTCAAACAATCAGAAATCGATTGCATGAAGCTAATCTCCACGCCCGACGTCCAATAAGAGCCCCACCAATTCGACATGGTAATCGAGCACGTAGAGTAGAATGGGCTGAAGAGCATATTCTGTGGACAGAAGAGCAATGGTCTAGGGTTTTGTTCACAGATGAATCTCGTTTTGGAATACACCCTGACAGCCGAAGAGTTAGAGTGTGGAGACGACCTGGTAACTTGGAAAGGCTCAGATGTGTTCAAGATGTCCATTCTTATAAAGGAGGTACCGTAATGATGTGGGGTGGTATCTGCATTGGCGGAAAAACAGATCTCTGTTTTCTTGAGAGGTTTTTAAATGCCGATGGGTATCTAAATAGGGTACTGCGGCCTATAGTGCTTCCATTCGCAGGTGCTGTTGGACCTGAGTTCATTCTAATGCATGATAATGCCACCCCACACGTTGCGGGTACTGTTACCGAGTGGCTTGAAGACGAAAACATTTCTGTTTTACCATGGCCTGCGCAGTCCCCAGACTTAAACGTTATTGAGCACGTGTGGGACATGTTGGGAAGAAGCATTGAAAGTGAATTGGATGAAATTCATACTCGGATTCAGCTTCGTGATACCCTTGTAAGACACTGGCAACAGTTACCGCAAGATGCAATAGATAATTTAATTTTATCAATGCCTAGAAGATGCAGAGCCGTTTTGAACCAAAGAGGAGGAAATACTCTCTACTAAATTTAATTAACGAATACTTTAAGTGCTGACACTTCAATTTCTTATGATTGTATAAAATCAACTTTTTGCTAATAAGTTTCATTCAAGCTTTTTCAACTTGTCTTCTTTTGTTTTAAATTCAATTTCTAATTTAGAATGTTGTAAAAGTATTGTGTTAATTTATTATATGCAGACCACCTAAAAAAAAATCAAAATACTTGACAGTTTTGCATAAAAAAAAATATATCCCTAGACTTTTGTGATGTGTGTATGAGCCGAGATAAAAACAAATACATGTGCGCGCAAAACGCGGCTAAAACGAATTTCAAGTAAATAAAACAGAATAACATTAGAAGTGAAACGAGATTACTGTGAAAAGAACAGTCGAAAAGTCGCGAAAGGTGGCAACAAGTGTTACAGTAAAGTTAAATTAATGGACAGTAAGGAGAGACATTACGCGAAAACAACAAAAACACCAAGTAAAAGTACAGTGAGCAACTTAAAAGAAGCAGGTAAACTAAGGTCATCTGTAGACGCAGAAGATATCAATAAAAGGAAAAGGAACTCGCCACATACAGACGGTCCACAAGAAATCTTCACCAGAAGCAAAAGAATGGCAAGATCCCCCGATAGAAAGGTAGAAGTAGAACGTAGGCTCATAAGGCTAGATTACAATAAGTTTGAGGATAAAGAAGAAAATACGGATGAGTTAAAAAAGCTAATATTAGATTTAAGTACGAATATGAACAGAGGTTTCGCAGACCTTACGGCTGAAATGAAAATCAAAGAAGAAAAATGGGATAAGGAAAAAAACACGCTGATGGAAGATGTAAAAACCCTAACAGCAAAAGTGGGACTCTTGGAAAAACAAAGTAAGAAAAACAACATTGTAATTACTGGTATGAAAATAGAAGGAGAAACCAGAACCTCCATAGAAAGCTTCTTCCAGAATGAACTGCATATAACACCAAAGATCAAGGCAGCCTACGAGATAGGGAAAAAACAAGAAAAACAGCCAGTGCTAGTAGAGATGGAAAATTGGGAGGAGAAAAGAGAAGTGCTGTACAATAAAAATAAGCTAAAAAACACAAGAGTCTATATAGAAAATGACCTAACAAGACAAGAGAGAGAAATACAATTTAACCTACGGAAAAGAGCTAGGGAAGAAAGAACTAAAAACAGCAGAGTAAAAGTAAAGATTGGCTATAAGAAGTTAACGGTCGACACAAACAAAGAAAGACAAGAGTTACAACAAGAAGAGAATGATGAAAGCGACTCCAAAAAAAAAACAAATGGTAGAGAGATGGAGTGCTCCCTTCCAAAAAACGATTAGCGGATACAAAAAAGGAAGAAAAGCAGAAGACAACATTGCGAGAACAAGGACTAGAGATCAAGATAACTGAAGGCAAAAAAATAAATATAGAAAGCAAAGACAAAAGGAAAAAAGAATGAGAGAAAAGAAAAAACACAGAAAATCGAGAGAAAGGGAAAAAAAATGGAAATAGGTTTCTGGAACGTGCAAGGATTATACAAGCAAGGAAAAATAAAACAATTGTTAAGAGGAGCAAAGGAGTATAAAACAGATATCTTACTTATACAAGAGACTAACTTGAAAGAAATTTCATCTCGAAGGATAGAGAATTTCATTTACTTTAATGGTGGGGGCGAACAGAACAAACTAGGAACAGGGTTTCTGATAAAAGAAGATATAAAAGGCGCGATAATAGACTATAAAGCAATAAGTAACAGACTAAGCTACCTGAGAATAAGAGGAGAAATGAGAAAATACTGCTTAATCAATGTGCACGCACCTACGCAAGACAAATCGCCAGAAGAAAAAACCGAATTCTATGAAAGTTTAGAAAATCTGTTAGACAGTGTGCCAAAGTACGACATAAAAATAATTGCAGGGGACATGAACGCCAAAATAGGTAGAGAGCATTGGATTGCGCAAACCGCAGGAAGAGAAAGTCTACACCAAACAACAAATGACAACGGACAACGACTGATCAATTTGGCAGCAAGACGGAAAGACAAACAATCAAATAGACCATCTGTTAATATCAAAAGTCCATATGAACGCCATAGAAAGTGTAAGAACGTACAGAGGAGCGGAAATAGGATCTGATCACTCCCTAGTCAGAGCAAGATTAAGAGAAGTATTGCATCACGTACCAAACAAAAAAATGAAGAGGAAAAAATGGAATTTGGAAGCATTATAAGACGAAAAAATAAAGAAAAAATACACTGAAGCAACAAGAAAGCTGATGGAACAAAAAACTACCGATACGATAAGCATAGAGGAGAATTGGGAAAACATAAAAACCGCACTAATACACAGTGCAACAATACTGCAAACGGGAAGAAAAAAATCACACACCGACTGGTTCGACGAAGAATGTGTAAAAGCAGTGAAAAAGAAAAAAGAAGCTAAAAATAAAATGTTACAAGAAAAAACCTTAGAAGCACAAGAGAAGTATAGAGAAACAAGAAATACAGTTAACAGTTTGTGCAGAGAGAAGAAAAGAAAAATGCCCAACAAGAAATTAGAAGATATTGTAGTGAAGTGAAATTACTTAAATATTATATAAAAGCATTTCCTTAAGAAATGAATTATTAAAATTGAATACGTTAATCTTTAGGATGACTGATATAAAAAGTGACGCAATGATTGTTTAAAATACGATGTTATTGAATGTGTTTATCAACTAGACATGCACCTGCTAAATATGTGTCATGTAAACATTTGGTTAGTTTCTAAATAATCGTAATGTCTTTAGATAAGTACCGGTGAGTAATGCACATCTGCATTGCACCTGCACTTAGATACCACGAAAGACCATGACTAATGTTTACATGAAGCAATACTTGATAATGAATTGTATAAATTGTTTGAACACATGCTAAGAATCTGGACAGTATAAATACATGGGCTTTACCCATAGTAAAGTCAGTCTCTCCTCAAGAGCCTCATTACGATGTCTAACTAAGATCAGACGAGAGGTCTTTACCCGAACCCCTGGCCCTCAGCCAAGGGTTGGGTTAAACATTCTTTACATTGTTACCAAGATGTGTTATACATGTAAGTAGATAGTAATGTTAATATTTTGTATTTTGTATTAAGTCCAGCAGACTTAGAACTTATTTAAGTGTTTTGGATTTCATATTTGTAGACCAGTTTGCAGTTTAAATAATGTTTGAATGTAAACTTATAACAATATATTTGATGTTAGTTTAACCGTGTATTTTTAATGAATACCTCTTGCACAAGCTAAGCTTTAACACGCGTAATGAAGGTACTATAAGACTCTACCATCATAATCAATAAAATCAAAAGCCCCTTCGTTACAATATAGAAGAAACACACAAAAACAAAAACTCAAGACTATTTTACAGAAAGTTAGCAAGTGAGAAGCAAGGGGTTAAACAAAACACAATCGGTCTAAAAGATAGAGAATGCAAATTATGTCTGGAAGAACGAAGTATAATGCACATCTGGGTTGAACATTTTAATAAAATCCTAGTCAAACAAGATCAGCACAAGTAGAATGGCGTCCGTTGGGCGGCCACTTTGTTTTTAATTAGGTCAATCAATTTAATCGATTGCGCAATCAAACGGCTTATCAAGGTCGATTTAATGGGATTAGCGGTTTAATTAGATCAATCCGCGGTTTATTTAGTTCAATCCGCGGTTTAATTAGGTCAATTAAAAGTTCGATTAAATTCTCGATTAAAAACGGCGGCCATCTTGGAATTAATAGCTCGATCAATCGATTTAATTAGGTCGATTAAAACTTCGATTAAAAGCAGCGGCCATCTAGGAATTAAATCAAGTATTATAGCTAGCTCAATCAGGTTAGCTGTTTAATTAGATCAATCTATCTCTCTCACCCTTCATATTGTACAAATGGGATGGGCCCAGGAGCCGGCGGGTGCATAATTAATTAATCAGAGCAATAAGTGACATATTGAATTAATCTTTAATCAAAGTTATCAAAAATCGGCGTTATCGCGGTATCTAATTCAGCCGATAAAATTAACTAGATCGAGTACAATCATTTTTGTCAAACAAGGTACGTCTTCGGCAAGTTGAAACTTGTACGCTTGTCATTCAAAGCTTATGTCGTCAATAGGGATTAATTTTTTTAACAATAGACACTTTTCTAAGAAGCGTTACTCATCGCTCGACGCATTTTTAAAAAAGCGTAAACAAAAACTCGAAAACTAACATGTGAGTTATTCTTAAATTTCCGGAATGCATTTTATTAAATAACAATCTACTGCAGTTAATTCAATTTTAATTGGTAACTGATCTACAGATGGAAATAATTCAATTTTAACTGTTACATTTGTAGATGGAAATATTTCAATTAAACCCCAAAATTATAGTTTTTAAATAATTGCTGTTTTTAAAACGTGGGTATATCCCACAGGGAGCGAGATTCGAACAAGCTGGATTCTCAGTGCATCTTGAGAGAAAAAACTGGCGTTGCTTTACAAGACCTGTCTTATTATTTATATAAATTTCTAATTCTTTTTCCTACAGCCAGTTTAACTCTGACGCTGATGCAATAAGCATGGAGTGCCAGTTTCAACATCCGTTTTCTGCAATTGTTGCGGGGCCTTCAGGGTGTGGAAAGTCGTTTTTTGTAGTTGATTTTTTAAAAAATATGAACAGTGATAATATATGCAATGTGAAATTTGAAAAAGTAATCTGGTTTTATGACGAGTGGCAACCTTTATATAAAGACTTAAGCGCCATAGCTGAATTTCAACAAGGACTACCAAATATGGATCAGTTTGACGGGGTTCAACCAAATTTAATAATTATTGACGATTTAATGCGCGAGACAAACGGCAGTATTGTAGATATATTTACTAAGGGGTGTCATCATAGAAATTTAAGTGTGTTTTTCATAACACAAAATATATTTCATCAGGGCAAAGGGCAGAGGGATATTTTCCCTAATGCACACTACATCATATATTTTAAAAATCCGCGAGATGGAACTCAAATACGTCATTTAGCGTGTCAAATAGTCCCTTCAAACATTAAATTTCTACAAGAAGCGTACCAAGACGCAACTTCCAAGCCTCACGGCTATTTACTCTTTGACTTAAAACAATCAACACCTGACGAGTTTAGATTCAGAACATCCATATTTCGAGCGGATGTCATGTTATGTGTATGTGCCGAAGAAGGAGTATAAATACAACAACACCTATAAATCTAGCGTCATTAGTGCATGATGCCTCACGCTGTGATTAAAAACTCTGAATTGCTCCGTGCCCTAGCAAAACTCGGACCTAAGGAGCGAGCGGCTCTCTTAAAGGCCGTGGGTGATAAAGAAATTCATTGTATTTGTGAATGCATTTATAACACTTTAAAAGGAAAAGTACCATTAAGTATTCATCAGAAAAGGCGACTCTCTCAACACAAACACATCCTAAGGCGATTGGTGAAACCCGGGGAACCTATATTCAAGAAGAGAAAATTGTTAATACAAAAAGGTGGTGCATTACTGCCGTTAATTCTTGGTCCACTAATTAGTGGAATTCTGGGAAGTTTGTTAAAATAAACTAAAAAATGGAGCACGCTAAGAAAATGATGATTGGGCCTCCCGAGTTGCTACAACGGTTAATTGTTTCTGAAAATACACAACCAAAAATATTAACTCAATTAGACGAAGACATGCAAAAAGTTCTTGGTTCAATCAGGTATTGCAAAGATATTTACACTTTACGGATCAGGCTCGTCAGCCAGTCAACGTGCCTGTGGAAGTCAAACAAGAATCTTTACAGCATTCAGACATACTAGCTACACTACCCGATACGTATAAGAGAAAGGCGAAGAATCTTATTAATATTTTATCTTCAACTGGTTCAATTGATTGAGATAATAAGGGAATCGTCTCCATAAAAGGCGAAATTCTACCGTCATCAAATATTATCGATCTAATAAATGACACACTAAGACCCCGCAAAAGTTCAAACCCTGCAGGCTGGGAGCAGTTTGCATCCTTTATGAATGAGAAAAATATACCTCATGAGTTAATAGGTAACCCTAAACGACGTAATGTTTCATCTTATAATCAACCGCCAAAATTTTTAAAATCAGAAGTGAAGCCCGAAGACTACGATGCCGATTCAGAAGGGCGTATAAAAGAAGTTTCTGGAACTGTCTCAACCAGTCAACAAACACCTGCTAGCACACGCTCTAAAAAGAGTAAAACTTTAGGCAATACCGCACG
Organism: Melanotus villosus; assembly: GCA_963082815.1. Lineage (NCBI taxonomy): Eukaryota > Metazoa > Arthropoda > Insecta > Coleoptera > Elateridae > Melanotus > Melanotus villosus. The sequence goes on along the minus strand of OY720425.1, from coordinate 15,388,162 downwards.
CTCAGCTAAATCTCTGGGTTGGGCAAAACTTAATCTTTAAAAATGGTTGATTTAAATGCCATCTACTACGACCCTTCAAACCCTGTTGGATATTCTGGTGCCGATTCATTAATAAACTCTGTAAAAAATCAAGTTCCAAAAGCAGACGTAGAAGAGTGGTTAAAGAAACAGGATGCTTACACTGTTCATAAACCTCTTAGAAAACATTTTCCAAGAAACAAGTACGTTGTTAGCAACATGCTTTAATTACTCCGGACCCGTCCAGTCCACTCCGGACCGGTCCAGTACACTCCGCACCGGTCCAGTCCACTCCGCACCGGTCCAGTCCACTTCGGAACGGTCTAGTCCAGGCCATTTAAGTTCACTCCGGGCTGGTCCAGTTAACGCCGGACCGGTCCAGTTCACTCCTGACCGGTCCAGTCCACTCCGGACCGGTCTAGTTCAGTCCGGACCGGTCCAGTACACTCCGGACTGGTCCAGTACACTCCACTCCGCACCGGCCCAGTATAGGTCATTCCAGTCCAGGCCAGTCCAGTCCAGTCCACTCCGAAACGGTCCAGTCCACTCCGGACCTCTTCAGTCCAGTATATTCCGGACCGGTCCAGTCCAGGCTAGTCCGGTCCACTCCGGACCGGTCCAGTCCACTCCGGCCCGGTCCAGTCCTCTCCGGACCGGTCCAGTCCACTCCGGACCGGACCAGTCCACTTCGGACCGGTCCAGTCCAGTCCAGTCCACTCCGTAACGGTCCAGTCCACTCCGGACCGGTCCAGTCCTCTCCGCACCGGACCAGTCCACTCCGGACCGGTCTAGTCCAGGCCATTTCAGTTCACTCCGGACCGGTCCAGTTAACTCCGGAACGGTCCAGTTCACTCCTGACTGGTTCAGTCCACTCCGGACCGGTCTAGTTCACTCCGGACCGCTCCAGGACACTCCGGACCGGTCCAGTGCACTCCACTCCGCAGCGGTCCAGTCTAGGTCATTCCAGTCCAGTCCAGTATACTCCGGAACGGTCCAGTCCACTACGGACCGGTTCAGTCCAGTATATTCCGGACCGGTCCAGTCCATGCCATTTCGGTCCACTCCGTTCCGGTACAGTACACTCCGGACCGGTCCAGTACACTCCACTCCGCACCGGTCCAGTCTAGGTCATTCCAGTCCAGGCCAGTCCAGTCCAGTACACTCCGGAACGGTCCAGTCCACTACGGACCGGTTCAGTCCAGTATATTCCGGACCGGTCCAGTTCAAGCCAGTTCGGTCCACACCGGACCGGTCCAGTACACTCCGGACCGGACAAGTCCAGTACAGTCCGGTCTACTCCGGACCGGTGCAGGCCACTGCGGGCCGGTCCAGCCCATTCCGGACCGGTTCAGTCCAGGAGAGTCCAGTTACTCCGGACCGGTGCAGGCCACTCCGGCCTGGTCCAGCCTTGACTTGACTTAACTTGACTTGACTTGACTTGACATGACTTGACTTGACTTGACTTGACTTGACTTGACTTGACTTGACTTGACTTGACTTGACTTGACTTGACTTGACTTGACTTGACGTGACTTGACTTGACTTGACTTGACTTGACTTGACTTGACTTGACTTGACTTGACTTGACTTGACTTGACTTGACTTGACTTGACTTGACTTGACTTGACTTGACTTTACTTGACTTGACTTGACTTGACTTGACTTGACTTGACTTGACTTGACTTGACTTGAGACTTGACTTGACTTGACTTGACTTGACTTGACTAGACTTGATTTGATTTGATTTGATTTGATTCCAGTCCAGGCCAATACAGTTTACTCCGGACCGGTCCAGGTCACTCCGCACCGGTCCAGTTAACTCCGGACCGGTCCAGTTCACTTCTAACCGGTCCAGTCTTATCCGGACCAGTCTAGTCCACTCCGGACCGGTGCAGGCCACTGTGGACCGGAGTGGACAGGACCGGTGCGGAGTACACAGGACCAGTCCGCAGTGTCGGAATCTCCCTGGACTGGACCGGTCCGGAGTGGACAGGACCTGTCCGGAGTGTACTTGACTGTCCTGGACTGGATCGGTCCGGAATGGGCTGGACCAGTCCGGAGTCGCCTGCACCGGTCCGGAGTGTATCGGTCCGGTCCGGAGTGGACTAGACCGGTCCGGAGTGGACTGGACCGGTCAGGAGTGAACTGGACCGGTCCGGAGTGAACTGAAATGGCACCGGTCCAGTCCACTACCGACCGGTCTAGTTCAGGCCATTTCAGTTCACTCCGGACCGGTCCAGTTAACTCCGGCCCGGTCCAGTTCACTCCTGACCGGTCCAGTCCACTCCGGACCGGTCCATTACACTCCGGACCGGTCCAGTCCACTTCGGACCGATCCAGTACACTCCGCACCGGTCCAGTCCACTCCGCACCGGTCCCGTCCACTCCGGACCGGTCTAGTCTAGGCCACTTCAGTTAACTCCGGACCGGTCCAGTTAACTCCGGACCGGTCCAGTTCACTCCTCACCGACCAGTCCACTCCGGACCGGTCTAGTCCACTACGGACCGTTCCAGTACACTCCGTACCGGTCCAGTCTAGTTCATTCCAGTCCAGGCCAGTCCAGTCCAGTCCACTCCGGACCGGTCCAGTCTAATACGGACCCGTTCAGTCCAGTATATTTCCGACCGGTCCAGTCCAGGCCTGTCCGGTCCACTCCGGATCGGTCCAGTCCACTACGGCCCGGTCCAGTCCACTCCGGACCGGACCAGTCCGCTTCGGACCGGTCCAGTCCAGTCCACTCCGGATCGGTCCCGTCCACTCCGGACCGGTTCAGTCCAGTATATTCCCGACCGGTCAAGTCCAGGCCAGTCCGATCCACTCCGGATCGGTCCAGTGCACTACGGCCCGGTCCAGTCCACTCCGGACCGGACCAGTCCACTTCGGACCGGTCCAGTCCAGTCCAGTCCAGTCCAGTCCACTCCGGAACGGTCCAGTCCACTCCGGACCGGTCCAGTACACTCCGTACCGGTCCAGTCTAGTTCATTCCAGTCCAGGCCAGTCCAGTCCTGTCCACTCCGGACCGGTGCAGTCCACTACGGACCGGTTCAGTGCAGTATATTACGGACCGGACCAGTCCAGGCCAGTCCGGTCCACTCCGGACCGGTCTAGTCCAGGCCAGTCCAGTTCAGTTCACTCCTTACCCTTCTTGACTCATGTGTTCCAATTACCAAAAGTTTGTTACCGTGTCCCACAAATTATAAATTTTGTACTGAAACACAAAGCCATACTACCCTTCTTAACTCATGTGTTCCTGTTACAAACAGTTCATTTTCGAGTATGAAAAATTATCAATTATGACCTGAAATACAAAGCCAAACTTATCCTTCTGAGCTCGTGTGTTCCTGGTACAAATAGTTCATTTTCGCGTATAAAAAAGTATTAATTTTGAACTGAAATACAAAGCCAAACCTACCCTTCTTAACTCATGTGTTCCTGTTACAAACAGTTAATTTTCGAGTATAAAAAATTATTAATTTTGGACTGAAATACAAAGCCAAACTTCTTAACTCATATGTTCCTGTTACAAATAGTTCATTTTCGAGTATAAAGAAGTATTAATTTTGAACTAAAATACAAGGCCAAACCTACCCTTCTTAACTCATGTGTTCCTGTTACAAACAGTTAATTGGCGAGCTTGAAAAATTATTAATTTTGGACTGACATACAAAGCCAAACTTACCCTTCTTAGATCATGTATTCCAATACCAAAAGTTTGTTATCGAGAGCGACAAATTATCAATTTTTGACTGAAATACAAAGCCAAACTTACCCTGCTTAACTCATGTGTTCCTGTTACAAACAGTTCATTTACGAGTATGAAAAATTATCAATTATGGCCTGAAATACAAAGCCAAACTTATTCTTCTTAGATCATGTGTTCCTGTTACAAACAGTTGATTTTCGAGTATAAAAAATTATTAATTTTGGGCTAAAATACAAAGCCAAACTTACCCTTCTTAACTCATATGTTCCTGTTACAAATAGTTCATTTTCGAGTTTAAAAAGGTATTAATTTTGAACTGAAATACAAAGCCACACCTACCCTTCTTAACTCATGTGTTCCTGTTACAAACAGTTCATTTGCGAGTATGAAAAATTATTAATTTTGGACTGACATACAAAGCCAAACTCTCCCTTCTTAACTCATGTGTTCCTACTACCAAAAGTTCGTTTTCGTGCGCGACAAATTATCAATTTTGGCTTGAAGTACAACGCCAAACTTACCCTTCTTAACTCATGTGTTCCTGTTACAACCAGTTCATTTTCGAGTATGAAAAATTATCAATTATATCAGTCCAGTATATTCAAGACCGGTCCATTCCAGTCCAGTCCAGTCCACTCCGGAACGGACCAGTTCACTCCTGACCGGTCCATTCCACTCCGGACCGGTCCAGTCCACTTCGGAACGGTCTAGTCCAGGCCGGAGTGTACTGGACCGGTCCGGAGTGGACCGAACTGGCATGGACTGGACCGGTCCGGAATATACTGGACTGAACCGGTCCGTAGTGGACTGGACCGTTCCGGAGTATACTGAACTGGACTGGCCTGGACTGGAATGACCTAGACTGGACCGGTGCGGAGTGTAGTGTACTGGACCGGTCCGGAGTGTACTGGACCGGTCCGGAGTGTACTGGACCGGTCCGGAGTGTACTGGACCGGTCCGGAGTGAACTAGACCGGTCCGGAGTGGACTGAACCGGTCAGGAGTGAACTGGACCGGTCCGGAGTTAACTGGACCGGTCCGGAGTGAACTGAAATGGCCTGTACTAAACCGGTCCGGAGTGGACTGGTCCGGTGCGGAGAGTACTGGACCGGTCCGGAGTGGACTGGTCCGGTCCGGAGTGGACTGTACCGGTCCGGAGTGGACTGGACCGGGCCGGAGTGGACTGGTTCGGTCCGGAGTGGACCGGACTGGCCTGGACTGGACCGGTCCGGAATATACTGGACTGAACAGGTCCGTAGTGGACTGGACCGTTCCGGAGTGGACTGGACTGGACTGGCCTGGACTGGAATGACCTAGACTGGGCCGGTGCGGAGTGGAGTGTACTGGACCGGTCCGGAGTGAACTAGACCGGTCCGGAGTGGACTGGACCGGTCAGGAGTGAACTGGACCGGTCCGGAGTGGACTGGACCGTTCCGGAGTGGGCTGGACTGGACTGGACTGGACCGGTCCGAATTGGACTGGTCCGGTCCGGAGTGGACTGGACCGGGCCGGAGTAGACTGGACTCTCCTGGACTGGACCGGTCCCGAATGGGCTGGACCGGCCCGCAGTGGCCTGCACCGGTCCGGAGTAGACCGGACTGTCCTGGACTGGACCGGTCCGGAGTGTGCTGGGCCGGTCCGGAGTGGACCGAACTGGCTTGGACTGGACCGGCCGGAATATACTGGACTGAACCGGTCCGTAGTGGACTGGACTGGACTGGACCGGTCCGAAGTGGACTGGTCCGGTCCGGAGTGGACTGGATCGGTCCGGATTGGACTGGACCGGGCCGGAGTGGACTGGACCGGTCCGGAGTGGACCGGACTGGCCTGGACTGGACCGGTCCGGAATATACTGGACTGAACAGGTCCGTGGTGGACTGGACCGTTCCGGAGTGGACTGGACTGGACTGGCCTGTACTGGAATCACCTAGACTGTACCGGTGCGGAGTGGAGTGTACTGCACCGGTCCGGAGTGAACTAGACCGGTCCGGAGTGGACTGGACCGGTCAGGTGTGAACTGGACGGGTCCGGAGTGGACTGGACCGTTCCGGAGTGGGCTGGACTGGACTGGACTGGACCGGTCCGAAGTGGACTGGTCCGGTCCGGAGTGTGCTGGGCCGCTCCGGAGTGGACCGAACTGGCTTGGACTGGACCGGTCCGGAATATACTGGACTAAACCGGTCCGTAGTAAACTGGACCGTTCCGCAGTGTACTGTACTGGACTGGCCTGGACTGGAATGACCTAGACTGGACCGGTGCGGAGTGGAGTGTACTGGACCGGCCCGGAGTGTACTGGACTGGTCCGCAGTGTACTGGACCGGTCCGGAGTGTACTGGACCGGTCCGAAGTGATCTAGACCGGTCCGGAGTGGACTGAACCGGTCAGGAGTTAACTGGACCGGTTCGGAGTGAACTGAAATGGCCTGGACTAGACCGGTCCGGAGTGGACTGGTCCGGTGCGGAGTGGACTGGAGCGGTCCGGAGTGGACTGTGCCGTTCCAGAGTGGACTGGACTGGACTGGACTGGACCGGTCCGAAGTGGACTGGTCCGGTCCGGAGTGCACGGGACCGGGCCGGACTGGACAGTCCGGTCTACTCCGGACCGGTGCAGTCCACTCCGCTCCGGTCCAGTCCACTCCGGAACGGTCCAGTCCACTACGGACCGGTTCAGTCCAGTATATTCCGGATCGGTCCAGTCCAGGCCAGTCCGGTCCACTCCGGACCGGTCCAGTCCACTCCGGCCCGATCCAATCCACTCCGGACTGGTGCAGTCCACTACGGACCGTTCCAGTCCATTACGGACCGGTCCACTCCAGGCCAGTCCAGTCCACTCCGGACCGGTCCAGTCCACTACGGACCGGTTCAGTCCAGTATATTCCGGACCAGTCCAGTCCAGTCCAGTCCAGTCCAGTCCAGTCCAGTCTACCCTTCCTAACTCATGTGTTCCTGTTACAAACAGTCCATTTTCGAGGATGAAAAATTATCAATTATGGCCTGAAATATAAAGCCAAACTTATCCTTCTTAACTCATGTGTTCCTGTTACAAACAGTTCATTTTCGAGTGTGTAAATTATCAATTATGACCTGAAATACAAAGCCAAACTTATCCTTCTGAGCTCATGTGTTCCTGGTACAAATAGTTCATTTTCGCGTATAAAAAAGTATTAATTTTGAACTGAAATACAAAGCCAAACCTACCCTTCTTAACTCATGTGTTCCTGTTACAAACAGTTAATTTTCGAGTATAAAAAATTATTAATTTTGGACTGAAATACAAAGCCAAACTTCTTAACTCATATGTTCCTGTTACAAATAGTTCATTTTCGAGTATAAAGAAGTATTAATTTTGAACTAAAATACAAAGCCAAACCTACCCTTCTTAACTCATGTGTTCCTATTACCAAAAGTTTGTTATCGAGTGCGATAAATTATCAATTTTTGACTGAAATACAAAGCCAAACTTACCCTGCTTAACTCATGTGTTCCTGTTACAAACAGTTCATTTTCGAGTATGAAAAATTATCAATTATGGCCTGAAATACAAAGCCAAACTTATTCTTCTTAGATCATGTGTTCCTGTTACAAACAGTTGATTTTCGAGTTTAAAAAGGTATTAATTTTGAACTGAAATACAAAGCCAAACCTACCCTTCTTAACTCATGTGTTCCTGTTACAAACAGTTCATTTGCGAGTATGAAAAATTATTAATTTTGGACTGACATACAAAGCCAAACTTACCCTTCTTAACTCATGTGTTCCTACTACCAAAAGTTCGTTTTCGTGCGCGACAAATTATCAATTTTGGCTTGAAGTACAACGCCAAACTTACCCTTCTTAACTCATGTGTTCCTGTTACAACCAGTTCATTTTCGAGTATTAAAAATTATCAATTATATCAGTCCAGTATATTCAAGACCGGTCCATTCCAGTCCAGTCCAGTCCAGTCCACTCCGGAACGGTCCAGTTCGCTCCTGACCGGTCCATTCCACTCCGGACCGGTCTAGTCCGCTCCGGATCAGTCCACTATACTCCGGACCGGTCCAGTCCACTCCGCACCGGTACAGTCCACTCCGCACCGGTCCAGTCCACTTCGGAACGGTCTAGTCCAGGCCATTTCAGTTCACTCCGCACCGGTCCAGTTAACGCCGGACCGGTCCAGTTCACTCCTGACCGGTCCAGTCCACTCCAGACCGGTCTAGTTCACTCCGGACCGGTCCAGTACACTCCGGACCGGTCCAGTACGCTCCACTCCGCACCGGCCCAGTCTAGGTCATTCCAGTCCAGGCCAGTCCAGTCCGCTACGGACCGGTACAGTCCATTACGGACCGGTCCAGTCCAGGCCAGTCCAGTCCACTCCGGACCGGTCCAGTCCACTACGGACCGGTTCAGTCCAGTATATTCCGGACCGGTCCAGTCCAGTCCAGTCCACTCCGGAACGGTCCAGTTCACTCGTGACCGGTCCATTCCACTCCGGACCGGTCTTGTCCACTCCGGACCGGTCCACTATACTCCGGACCGGTCCGGTACACTCCGGACAGGTCCAGTACACTCCGCACCGGTCCAGTCCACTCCGGACCGGTCTAGTCCAGGCCATTTTAGTTCACTCCGGACCGGTCCAGTTAACTCCGGACCGGTCCAGTACACCCCGGACCGGTCCAGTACACTCCACTCCGCACCAGCCCAGTCTAGGCCATTCCAGTCCAGGCCAGTCCAGTCCAGTCTACTCCAGAACGGTCCAGTGCACTACGGACCGGTTCAGTCCAGTATATGCCGGATCGGTCCAGTCCAGGCCAGTCCGGTCCACTCCGGACCGGTCCAGTCCACCCCGGCCCGGTCCAATCCACTCCGGACCGGTCCAGTCCACTACGGACCGTTCCAGTCCATTACGGACCGGTCCACTCCAGGCCAGTCCAGTCCACTCCGGACCGGTCCAGTCCACTGCGGACCGGTTCAGTCGAGTATATTCCGGACCGGTCCAGTCCAGTCCAGTCCAGTCCAGTCCACTCCGGAACGGTCCAGTTCACTCCTGACCGGTCCATTCCACACCGGCCCGGTCTAGTCCACTCCGGACCGGTCCACTATACTCCGCACCGTTCCAGTACACTCCACTCCGCACCGGTCCAGTCTAGGTCATTAAAGTCCAGGCCAGTCCAGTACAGTACACTCCAGAACGGTCCAGTCCACTACGTACCGGTTCAGTCCAGTATATTCCGGACCGGTCCAGTCCGAGCCAGTTCGGTCCACTCCGGACCGGTCCAGTACACTCTGGACCGGTCCAGTCCAGGACAGTCCGGTCTACTCCGGGCCGGTGCAGGCCACTGCGGGCCGGTCCAGCCCATTCCGGGCCGGTCCAGCCCAGGAGAGTCCAGTCTACTCCGGCCCGGTCCTGTCCACTCCGGACGGGACCGGTCCACTTCGGACCGGTCCAGTCCAGTGCAGTCCAGTCCACTCCGGACCGCACCAGTTCACTCCTGACCGGTCCAGTCCACTCCGGACCGGTCTAGTTCACTCCGGACCAGTCCAGTACACTCCGGACCGGTCCAGTACACTCCACTCCGCACCGGCCCAGTCTAGGTCATTCCAGTCCAGGCCAGTCCAGCCCACTACGGACCGGTCCAGTCCATTACTGACCGGTCCAGTCCAAGCCAGTCCAGTCCACTCCGGAACGGTCCACTTCACTCGTGACCGGTCCATTCCACTCCGAACCGGTCTAGTCCACTCCGGGCCGGTCCACTATACTCCGGACCGGTCCGGTCCATTCCGGACAGGTCCAGTACACTCCGCACCGGTGCAGTCCACTCTGGACCGTTCCAGTCCACTCCGGACCGGTCCAGTCCACTTCGGAACGGTCTAGTCCAGGCCGGAGTGTACTGGACGGGTCCGGAGTGGACCGAACTGGCATGGACTGGACCGGTCCGGAATATACTGGACTGAACCGGTCCGTAGTGGACTGGACCGTTCCGGAGTATACTGGACTGGGCTGGCCTGGACTGGAATGACCTAGACTGGACCGGTGCGGAGTGTACTGGACCGGTCCGGAGTGAACTAGACCGGTCCGGAGTGGACTGAACCGGTCAGGAGTGAACTGGACCGGTCCGGAGTTAACTGGACCGGTCCGGAGTGAACTGAAATGGCCTGGACTAGACCGGTCCGGAGTGGACTGGTCCGTTGCGGAGAGGACTGGACCGGTCCGGAGTGGACTGGACCGTTCCGGAGTGGACCGGACTGGACTGGACCGGTCCGAAGTGGACTGGTCTGGTCCGGAGTGGACTGGACCGGGCCGGAGTAGACTGAACTCTCCTGGACTGGACCGGTCCGGAATGGGCTGGACCGGCCCGCAGTGGCCTGCACCGATCCGGAGTAGACCGGACTGTCCTGGACTGGACCGGTCCGGAGTGTGCTGGGCCGGTCCGGAGTGGACCGAACTGGCTTGAACTGGACCGGTCCGGAATATACTGGACTGAACCGGTCCGTAGTGGATTGAACCGTTCCGGACTGGACAGTCCGGTCTACTCCGGACCGGTTCAGGCCACTGCGTGCCGGTTCAGCCCTTTCCGGACCGGTCCAGTCCAGGAGAGTCCAGTCTACTCCGGACCGGACAAGTCCACTTCGGACCGGTCCAGTCCAGTCCAGTCCAGCCTACTCCGGATCGGTCTAGTTCACTCCGGACCGGTCCAGTACACTCCACTCAGCACCGGCCCAGTATAGGTCATTCCAGTCCAGGCCAGTCCAGTCCAGTCCACTCCGGACCGGTCCAGTTCACTCCTAACCGGTCCAGTCTTATCCGGACTGGTGCAGGCCAATCCGGACTGGTCCAGCCTTGACTTGACTTGACTTGACTTGACTTGACTTGACTTGACTTGACTTGACTTTACTTGACTTGATTTGATTTGATTTGATTTGATTTGATTTGATTTGATTTGATTTGATTCCAGTCCAGGCCAGTACCGGTCCAAGTCCACTCCGGACCGGTCTAGTCCAGGCTATTTCAGTTCACTCCGGACCGGTCCAGTTAACTCCGGACCGGTCCAGTTCACTCCTGACTGGTTCAGTCCACTCCGGACCGGTCTAGTTCACTCCGGACCGGTCCAGTACACTCCGGACCGGTCCAGTCTTGGTCATTCCAGTCCAGTCCAGTATACTCCGGAGCGGTCCAGTCCACTACGGACCGGTTCAGTCCAGTATATTCCGGACCGGTCCAGTCCATGCCAGTTCGGTCCACTCCGGCCCGGTCGAGTCCACTCCGGACCGGACCAGTCCACTTCGGACCGGTGCAGTCCAGTCCAGTCCAGTCCACTCCGGAGCGGGCTAGTCCACTCCGGACCGGTCCAGTCCACTCCGCACCGGACCAGTCCACTTCGGACCGGTGCAGTCCAGTCCAGTCCAGTCCACTCCGGAGCGGGCTAGTCCACTCCGGACCAGTCTAGTCCAGTCCATTTCAGTTCACTCCGGACCGATCCAGTTAACTCCGGACCGCTCCAGTTCACTCCTGACCGGTTCAGTCCACTCAGCACCGGTCCAGCACACTCAACTCCGCAGCGGTCCAGTCTAGGTCATTTCAGTCCAGGCCACTCCAGTCCAGTACACTCCGGAACGGTCCAGTCCACTACGGACCGGTTCAGTCCAGTATATTCCGGACCGGTCAAGTCCAAGCCAGTTCGGTCCACTCCGGGCCGGTCCAGTACACTCCGGACCGGTCCAGTCAAGGAGAGTACACTCCACTCCGCACCGGTCAAGTCTAGGTCATTCCAGTCCAGGCCAGTCCAGTCCAGTATACTCCGGAACGGTCCAGTCCACTACGGACCGGTTCAGTCCAGTATATTCCGGACCGGTGCAGTACATGCCAGTTCGGTCCACTCCGGACCGGTCCAGTCCAGGACAGTCCGGTCTACTCCGGACTGGTGCAGGCCACTGCGGGCCGGTCCAGCCCATTCTGGACCGGTCCAGTCCAGGAGAGTCCAGTCTACTCCGGACCGGACCAGTCCACTCCGGGCCGGTCCAGTTCACTCCTGACCGGTCCAGTCCACTCCGGACCGGTCTAGTTCACTCCGGACCGGTCCAGTACACTCCGGACCGGTCCAGTCTAGGTCATTTTAGTCCAGTCCAGTATACTCCGGAACGGTCCAGTCCACTACGGACCGGTTCAGTCTAGTATATTCCGGACCGGTCCAGTCCATGCCAGTTCGGTCCACTCCGGCCCGGTCCAGTCCACTCTGGACCGGACCAATCCACTTCGGACCGGTGCAGTCCAGTCCAGTCCAGTCCACTCCGGAGCGGGCTAGTCCACTCCGGACCGGTCCAGTCCACTCCGCACCGGACCAGTCCACTCCGGACCAGTCTAGTCCAGGCCATTTCAGTTCACTCCGGACCGATCCAGTTAACTCCGGACCGCTCCAGTTCACTCCTGAACGGTTCAGTCCACTCCGGACCGGTCCAGTACACTGCGGACCGGTCCAGTACACTCCGGACCGGTCCAGTACACTCCACTCCGCACAGGTCCAGTCTAGGTCATTCCAGTCCAGGCCAGTCCAGTCCAGTATACTCCGGAACGCTCCAGTCCACTACGGACCGGTTCAGTGCAGTATATTCCGGACCGGTCCAGTCCAAGCCGGTTCGGTCCACTCCGGACCGGTCTAGTACACTCCGGACCGGTCCAGTCCAGGACAGTCCGGTCTACTCCGGACCGGTGCAGGCCACTGCGGGCCGGTCCAGCCCATTCCGGACCGGTCCAGTCCAGCAGAGTCCAGTCTACTCCGGACCGGTGCAGGCCACTCCGGACTGGTCCAGCCTTGACTTGACTTGACTTGACTTGACTTGACTTGACTTGACTTGACTTGACTTGACTTGACTTGACTTGACTTGACTTGACTTGACTTGACTTGACTTGACTTGACTTGACTTGACTTGACTTGACTTGACTTGACTTGACTTGACTTGACTTGACTTGACTTGACTTGACTTGACTTGACTTGACTTGACTTGACTTGACTTGACTTGACTTGACTTGACTTGACTTGACTTGACTTGATTTGATTTGATTTGATTTGATTCCAGTCCAGGCCAGTACAGTTTACTCCGTACCGGTCCACGTCCACTCCGGACCGGTCCAGGCCACTCCGGACCGGTCCAGGTCACTCCGGACCGGTCTAGTCCAGGCCATTTCAGTTCACTCCGGACCGGTCCAGTTAACTCCGGACCGGTCCAGTTCATTCCTAACCGGTCCAGTCTTATCCGGACCGGTGCAGGCCACTCCGGTCTGGTCCAGCCTTGACTTGACTTGACTTGACTTGACTTGACTTGACTTGACTTGATTTGATTTGATTTGATTTGATTTGATTTGATTTGATTTGATTTGATTCCAGTCCAGGCCAGTACAGTTTACTCCGTACCGGTCCAAGTCCACTCAGCACCGGTCCAGGCCACTCCGGACCGGTCCAGGTCACTCCGGACCGGTCTAGTCCAGGCCATTTCAGTTCACTCCGGACCGGTCCAGTTAACTCCGGACCGGTCCAGTTCACTCCTAACCGGTCCAATCTTATCCGGACCAGTCTAGTCCACTCCGGACCGGTCCAGTCCACTACGGACCGGTCCAGTCCACTCCGGAACGGTCCAGTCCACTACGGCACTGTTCAGTCCAGTATATTCCGGACCGGTCCAGTGCAGGCTAGTCCGGTCCACTCCGGACCGGTCCAGTCCACTCCGGCCCGGTCCAGTGCACTCCGTACCGGTCCAGTCCACTCCGGACCGGACCAGTCCACTTCGGACCGGTCCAGTCCAGTCTAGTCCACTCCGGAACGGTCCAGTCCACTCCGGACCGGTCCAGTCCTCTCCGCACCGGACCAGTCATCTTCGGACCGGTCTAGTCCAGGCCATTTCAGTTTACTCCGGACCGGTCCAGTTAACTCCGGACCGGTCCAGTTCACTCCTGACTGGTTCAGTCCACTCCGGACCGGTCTAGTTCACTCCGGACCGGTCCAGTACACTCCACTTCGCAGCGGTCCAGCCTAGGTCATTCCAGTCCAGTCCAGTATACTCCGGACCGGTCCAGTTCACTCCTGACTGGTTCGGTCCACTCCGGACCGGTCTAGTTCACTCCGGACCGGTCCAGTACACTCCACTTCGCAGCGGTCCAGCCTAGGTCATTCCAGTCCAGTCCAGTATATTCCGGACTGGTCCAGTCCATGCCAGTTCGGTCCACTCCGGCCCGGTCCAGTCCACTCCGGACCGGACCAGTCCACTTCGGACCGGTGCAGTCCAGTCCAGTCCAGTCCAGTCCACTCCGGAGCGGGCTAGTCCACTCCGGACCGGTCCAGTCCACTCCGCACCGGATCAGTCCACTCCGGACCAGTCTAGTCCAGGCCATTTCAGTCCAGACCGGTTCAGTCCACTCCGGACCGCTCCAGTACAGTGCGGACCGGTCCAGTACACTCCGGACCGGTTCAGTACAGGACAGTCCAGTCTACCCCGGACCAGACCAGTCCACTTCGGACCGGTGCAGTCCAGTCCAGTCCAGTCCACTCCGGAGCGGGCTAGTCCACTCCGGACCGGTCCAGTCCACTCCGCACCGGACCAGTCCACTCCGGACCAGTCTATTCCAGGCCATTTCAGTTCACTCCGGACCGATCCAGTTAACAACGGACCGCTCCAGTTCACTCCTGACCGGTTCAGTCCAATCCGGACCGGTCCAGGACAGTGCGGACCGGTCCAGTACACTCCGGACCGGTCCAGTACACTCCACTCCGCACCGGTCCAGTCTAGGTTATTCCAGTCCAGGCCAGTCCAGTCCAGTACAATTCGGAACGGTCCAGTCCACTACGGACCGGTTCAGTCCAGTACATTCCGGACCGGTCCAGTCCAAGCCAGTTCGGTCCACTCCGGACCGGTCCAGTACACTCCGGAACGGTCCAATCCAGGACAGTCCGGTCTACTCCGGACCGGTGCAGGCCACTGCGGGCCGGTCCAGCCCATTCCGGACCGGTCCAGTCCAGGAGAGTCCAGTCTACTCCGGACCGGTGCAGGCCACTCCGGACTGGTCCAGCCTTGACTTGACTTAACTTGACTTGACTTGACTTGACTTGACTTGACTTGACTGACTTGACTTGACTTGACTTGACTTGACTTGACTTGACTTGACTTGACTTGATTTGACTTGACTTGACTTGACTTGACTTGACTTGACTTGACTTGCCTTGACTTGACTTGGCTTGACTTGACTTGACTTGATTTGATTTGATTTGATTTGAGTTGATTTGATTTGATTCCAGTCCAGGAGAGTACAGTTTACTCCGTAACGGTCCAAGTCCACTACGGACCGGTCCAGGCCACTCCGGACCGGTCCAGGTCACTCCGGACCGGTCTAGTCCAGGCCATTTCAGTTCACTCCGGACCGGTCCAGTTCACTCCTAACCGGTCCAGTCTTATCTGGACCAGTCTAGTCCACTCCGGACCGGTCCAGTCCACTACGGACCGGTCCAGTCCATTACGGACCGGTCCAGTCTAGGTCAGTCCAGTCCACTCCGGACCGGTACAGTCCACTACGGACCGGTTCAGTCCAGTATATTCCGGACCGGTCCAGTCCAGTCCAGTCCACTTCGGAACGGTCCAGTTAGCTCCTGACCGGTCCAGTCCACTCCGGATCGGTCTAGTTCACTCCGGACCGGTCCAGTATACTCCGGACCGGTCCAGTCTAGGTAATTCAAGTCCAGGCCAGTCCAGTCCAGTCAACTCCGGAACGGTCCAGTCCACTACCGACCGGTTCAGTCCAGTATATTCCCGACCGGTCCAGTCCAGGCCAGTCCGGTCCACTCCGGACCCGTCTAGTCCACTACGGACCGGACCAGTCCACTACGGACCGTTCCAGTCCATTACGGACCGGTCCAGTCCAGGCCAGTCCAGTCCACTCCGGACCCGTATAGTCCACTACGGACCGGTTCAGTCCAGTATAGTCCAGTCCACTCCGGAACGGTCCAGTTCACTCCTGACCGGTCCATTCCACTCCGGACCGGTCTAGTCCACTCCGGACCGGTCCACTATATTCCGGACCGGTCCAGTCCACTCCTGACCGGTCCAGTCCACTCCGGAACCGTCTAGTCCACTCCGGACCGGTCCAGTCCACTACGGACCGTTCCAGTCCATTACGGACCGGTCCAGTCCAGGCCAGTCCAGTCCACTCCGGACCCGTCCAGTCCACTACGGACCGGTCCAGTCCACTACGGACCGTTCCAGTCCATTACGGACCGGTCCAGTCCAGGCCAGTCCAGTCCACTCCGGACCCGTCCAGTCCACTACGGACCGTTCCAGTCCATTACGGACCGGTCCAGTCCAGTCCAGTCCAGTCCACTTCGGAACGGTCCAGTTAGCTCCTGACCGGTCCAGTCCACTCCGGACCGGTCTAGTTCACTCCGGACCGGTCCAGTATACTCCGAACCGGTCCAGTCTAGGTAATTCAAGTCCTGGCCAGTCCGGTCCACTCCGGACCTAGACTGGGCCGCTGCGGAGTGGAGTAAGTTTGGCTTTGTATTTCAGTCAAAAATTGATAGTTTGTCGTATTCGATAACAAACTTTTGGTAATAGGTACACATGAGCTAAGAAGGGTAAATTTGGCTTTGCATTTCAATCCAAAATTAATAATTTTTTATACTCGAAAATCAACTGTTTAGCAACACATGAGCTAAGAAGGATAAGTTTGGATTTGTATTTCAGGTCATAATTGATAATTTTTCATACTCGAAAATGAACTGTTTGTAACAGGAACGCATGAGTTAAGAAGGGTAAGTTTGGCTTTGTATTTCAGTCCAAAATTAATAATTTTTTATACTCGAAAATCAACTGTTTGTAACAGGAACATATGGGCTAAGAAGGATAAGTTTGGCTTTGTATTTCAGATCATGATTGATAATTTATCATACTCGAAAATGAACTGTTTGTAACAGGAACACATGAGTCAAGAAGGGTAAGTTTGGCTTTGTATTTCAGTCCAAAATTAATAATTGTTTTTACTCGAAAATCAACTGTTTGTAACAGGAACACATGACCTAAGAAGGATAAGTTTGGCTTTGTATTTCAGGTCATAATTGCTAATTTTTCATAGTCGAAAATGAACTGTTTGTAACAGGAACACATGAGTTAAGAAGTGTAAGTTTGGCTTTGTATTTCAGTCCAAAATTTATAATTTGTGGGACACGGTAACAAACTTTTGGTAACAGGAACATATGAGTTAAGAAGGGTAAGTTTGGCTTTGTATTTCAGTCCAAAATTAATAATTTTTTATATCCGAAAATCAACTGTTTGTAACAGGAACACATGAGCTAAGAAGGATAAGTTTGGCTTTGTATTTCAGGTCATAATAATTGATAATTTTTCATACTCGAAAATGAACTGTTTGTAACAGGAACACAGGAGTTAAGAAGGGTAAGTTTGGCTTTGTATTTCAGTCCAAAATTTATAATTTGTGGGACACGGTAACAAACTTTTGGTAACAGGAACATATGAGTTAAGAAGGGTAAGTTTGGCTATGTATTTCAGTCCAAAATTAATATTTTTTATATCCGAAAATCAACTGTTTGTAACAGGAACATATGAGCTAAGAAGGATAAGTTTGGCTTTGTATTTCAGGTCATAATAATTGATAATTTTTCATACTCGAAAATGAACTGTTTGTAACAGGAACACAGGAGTTAAGAAGGGTAAGTTTGGCTTTGTATTTCAGTCCAAAATTTATAATTTGTGGGACACGGTAACAAACTTTTGGTAACAGGAACATATGAGTTAAGAAGGGTAAGTTTGGCTATGTATTTCAGTCCAAAATTAATATTTTTTATATCCGAAAATCAACTGTTTGTAACAGGAACATATGAGCTAAGAAGGATAAGTTTGGCTTTGTATTTCAGGTCATAATAATTGATAATTTTTCATACTCGAAAATGAACTGTTTGTAACAGGAACACATGAGTTAAGAAGGGTAGGTTTGGCTTTGTATTTCAGCCCAAAAGTTATAATTTGTGGCACTCGAAAACAAACTTTTGGTAACAGGAACACATGGACAAAGAAGGGTGAGTTTGGCTTTGTATTTCAGTCCAAAATTAATAATTTTTCATACTCGAAAATGAACTGTTTGTAACAAGAACACATGAGTTAAGAAGGATAAGTTTGGCTTTGTATTTCAGGCCAAAATTGATAATTTGTCGCCCACGAAAACGAACTTTTGGTAATAGGAACACATGAGCTAAGAAGGGTAGGTTTGGCTTTGTATGTCAGGTCATAATTGATAATTATTCATACTCGAAAATGAACTGTTTGTAACAGGAACACATGAGTTAAGAAGGGTAGGTTTGGCTTTGTATTTCAGTTCAAAATTAATAATTTTTTATACTCGAAAATCAACTGTTTGTAACAGGAACACATGACCTAAGAAGGATAAGTTTGGCTTTGTATTTCAGGCCATAATTGATAATTTTTCATACTCGAAAATGAACTGCTTGTAACAGAAACAGTCCAGTCCAGTCCACTCCGGAACGGTCCAGTCCACTCCGGACCGGTCCAGTCCTCTCCGCACGGGACCAGTCCACTCCGGACCGGTCTAGTCCAGGCCATTTCAGTTCACTCCGGACCGGTCCAGTTAACTCCGGAACGGTCCAGTTCACTCCTGACTGGTTCAGTCCACTCCAGACCGGTCTAGTTCACTCCGGACCGGTCCAGTACACTCCGGACCGGTCCAGTACACTCCACTCCGCAGCGGTCCAGTCTAGGTCATTCCAGTCCAGTCCAGTATACTCTGGAACGGTCCAGTCCACTACGGACCGGTTCAGTCCAGTATATTCCGGACCGGTCCAGTCCATGCCAGTTCGGTCCACTCCGTTCCGGTCCAGTACACTCCGGACCGGTCCAGCACACTCCACTCCGCACCGGTGCAGTCTAGGTCATTCCAGTCCAGGCCAGTCCAGTCCAGTACACTCTGGAACGGTCCAGTCCACTACGGACCGGTTCAGTCCAGTATATTCCGGACCGGTCCAGTTCAAGCCAGTTCGGTCCACTCCGGACCGGTCCAGTACACTCCGGACCGGTCCAGTCCAGTACAGTCCGGTCTACTCCGGACCGGTGCAAGCCACTGCGGGCCGGTCCAGCCCATTCCGGACCGGTTCAGTCCAGGAGAGACCAGTCTACTCCGGACCGGTGCAGGCCACTCCGGACTGGTCCAGCCTTGACTTGACTTGACTTGACTTGACTTGACCTGACTTGACGTGATTTGAATTGATTTGATTTGATTCCAGTCCAGGCCAGAACAGTTTACTCCGTACCGGTCCACGTCCACTCCGGACCGGTACAGGCCACTCCGGACCGGTCCAGCTCACTCCGGACCGATCCAGCCCAGGGCATTTCAGTTCACTCCGGACCGGTCCAGTTAACTCCGGACCGGTCCAGTTCACTCCTAACCGGTCCAGTCTTATCCGGACCGCTGCAGGGCACTCCGGACTGGTCCAGCCTTGACTTGATTTGACCTGACTTGACTTGACTTGACTTGACTTGACTTGACTTGACTTGACTTGACTTGACTTGACTTGACTTGACTTGACTTGACTTGACTTGACTTGACTTGACTTGACTTGATTTGACTTGACTTGACTTGACTTGACTTGATTTGATTTGATTTGATTTGATTCCAGTCCAGGCCAGTACAGTTTACTCCGTACCGGTCCAAGTCCACTCCGGACCGGTCCAGTCCACTCCGCAACGGTCTAGTTCACTCCGGACCGGTCCAGTACACTCCGGACCGGTCCAGTACACTCCACTACGCACCGGCGCAGTCTAGGTCATTCCAGTCCAGGCCAGTCCAGTCCACTACGGACCGGTCCAGTCCATTACGGACCGGTCCAGTCCAGGGCAGTCCAGTCCACTCCGGACCAGTCCAGTCCACTACGGACCGGTTCAGTCCAGTATATTCCGGACCGGTCTAGTCCAGTCCAGTCCTTCCAGTCCAGTCCAGTCCAGTCCAGT
The DNA here is from genome assembly GCA_963082815.1 of Melanotus villosus. Taxonomy (NCBI): domain Eukaryota; kingdom Metazoa; phylum Arthropoda; class Insecta; order Coleoptera; family Elateridae; genus Melanotus; species Melanotus villosus. The sequence continues at coordinate 15,368,449 of OY720425.1, read as the reverse complement.
CCAGTCCAGTCCAGTCCAGTCCAGTCCAGTCCAGTCCAGTCCAGTCCAGTCCAGTCCAGTCCACTCCGGAACGGTCCAGGTCACTCCTGACCGGTCCATTCCACTCCGGACCGGTCTAGTCCGCTCCGGACCGGTCCAATATACTCCGGACCGGTCCAGTCCTCTCCGGACAGGTCCAGTACACTCCGCAGCGGTCCAGTCCACTCCGCACCGGTCCAGTCCACTCCGGACGGGTCTAGTCCAGGCCATTTCAGTTCACTCCGGACCGGTCCAGTTAACTCCGGACCGGTCCAGTTCACTCCTGACCCGTCCAGTCCACTCCGGACCGGTCTAGTTCACTCCGGACCGGTCCAGTACACTCCTGACCGGTCCAGTACACTCCACTCCTCACCGGCCCAGTCTAGGTCATTCCAGTCCAGGCCAGTCCAGTCCAGTCCACTCCGGAACGGTCCAGTCCACTAAGGACCGGTTCAGTGCAGTATATTCCGGACCGGTCCAGTCCAGGCCACGCCGGTCCTCTCCGGACCGGTCCAGTGCACTCCTGACCGGTCCAGTCCAGTCCGGACCGGTCTAGTTCACTCCGGACCGGTCCAGTACACTCCAGACCGGTCCAGTACACTCCACTCGGCACCGGCCCAGTCTAGGTCATTCCAGTCCAGGCCAGTCCAGTCCAGTCCATTCCGGAACGGTCCAGTCCACTACGGACCGGTTCAGGCCAGTATATTCTGGACCGGTCCAGTCCACGCCAGTCCGGTTCACTTCGGACCGGTCCAGTACACTCCGCACCGGTCCAGTCCACTCCGCACCGGTCCAGTCCACTTCGGAACGGTCTAGTCCAGGCCATTTAAGTTCACTCCGGGCCGGTCCAGTTAACGCCGGACCGGTCCAGTTCACTGCTGACCGGTCCAGTCCTCTCCGGACCGGTCTAGTTCAGTCCGGACCGGTCCAGTACACTCCGGACTGGTCCAGTACACTCCACTCCGCACTGGCCCAGTCTAGGTCATTCCAGTCCAGGCCAGTCCAGTCCAGTATACTCCGGAACGGTCCAGTCCACTACGGACCGGCTCAGTCCAATATATTCCGGACCGGTCCAGTCCATGCCAGTTCGGTCCTCTCCGGACCGGTCCAGTACACTCCGGACCGGTCCAGTCCAGGACAGTCCGGTCTACTCCGGACCGGTGCAGGCCACTGCGGGCCGGTCCAGCCCATTCCGGACTGGTCCAGTCCAGGAGAGTCCAGTCTACTCCGGACCGGACCAGTCCACTTCGGACCGGTCCAGTCCAGTCCAGTCCAGCCCACTCCGGAACGGTCCAGTCAACTCCGGACCGGTCCAGTTCACTCCTGACCGGTCCAGTCCACTCCGGACCGGTCTAGTTCACTCCGGACCGGTCCAGTACACTCCACTCCGCACCGGCCCAGTATAGGTCATTCCAGTCCAGGCCAGTCCAGTCCAGTCCATTCCGGAACGGTCCAGTCCGGAACGGTCCAGTCTACTACGGACCTCTTCAGTCCAGTATATTCCGGACCGGTCCAGTCCAGGCTAGTCCGTTCCACTCCGGACCGCTCCAGTCCACTCCGGCCCGGTCCAGTCCTCTCCGGACCGGTCCAGTCCACTCCGGACCGGACCAGTCCACTTCGGACCGGTCCAGTCCAGTCCAGTCCACTCCGGAACGGTCCAGTCCACTCCGGACCGGTCCAGTCCTCTCCGCACCGGACCAGTCCACTCCGGACCGGTCTAGTCCAGGCCATTTCAGTTCACTCCGGACCGGTCCAGTTAACTCCGGAACGGTCCAGTTCACTCCTGACTGGTTCAGTCCACTCCGGACCGGCCTAGTTCACTCCGGACCGGTCCAGTACACTCCGGACCGGTCCAGTACACTCCACTCCGCAGCGGCCCAGTCTAGGTCATTCCAGTCCAGTCCAGTATACTCCGGAACGGTCCAGTCCACTACGGACCGGTTCAGTCCAGTATATTCCGGACCGGTCCAGTCCATGCCAGTTCGGTCCACTCCGTTCCGGTCCAGTACACTCCGGACCGGTCCAGTACACTCCACTCCGCACCGGTTGTAACGTGCCGCTAAAAGACAATAATTATTACATATTAGATAAATGGAATTTTCCTGGTAATAAAGAATTTTAGGGACACGTTTAGCGAAGACGTTAATCGCGCTGATAAAATATCCAGCCAGAGTGCGACGTGGTTGTCGCACCTTCTTCAATCAGCGAGGCGAGAGCGAGAACACCAGATTAGAAACGAGTATAAAAGCAGCGAGCATCGAGTGCTGGAGGAGATGAGTCGAGACATCCAGTCCAGGACGAGCTCAACATCAAACGCCCGTAGAACCGTGTAAGAATCCTCCCTTAAACCCGACCTGGTGAACGTTCGGCACCTCGCTGTCGAACCCACCGAATAATTTATTGAATCCGCCACCCGGAAAGTAGTCGGCACCAAGTTGTTGACGAATTCCTTTCCGAAGACCTGGTGAAAGTAGTCGGCACCTAGTTGTTGACGAAAGTATCCCTATTTAAATAATCCCCGATGCAATTCGGCACCCAAGGGGCCGCAGAATCTCCAGCTCTCGCCGAGCTAACCAAACAAAGCTCGCACCGAACCGGCATCGCCGGAAGGCACCGGCACCGTTAATATTCACAAGGATTGCCCGTAAAGCCAGTCGAATAAAATAGGTAACCCCGAACCGACACGTAAGAAAATAAAAACACTTACCCGTAACCGGGGAGCTTTAATAAAGTGTAATCCGTTGTTCACCAAACACCGATTGCACGCTTAAACCGCCATTGTAGTTTACTTTGTTTTAGAGAACATAAAACAGCCATCCGCCAACAGGACCGTAGCCAGACTGCATTTGCATCGAACGGGACCCCTGCGCAAAACCAGGAACCGAGTGCGCTGTCAAGGCTTAGCGGCCTAAAGTCAGGTCCACACCGAGGCCCAGAAATATTCTTATTTTTATTTACTTTTCGAATTCTGTTTCTTTATTAATTTATATGCGATATATTCATTTGAGTTATATTTTATTTATTTATTTTTGTACAGAGAGGTTATTATTTGGTTATTATACATTTTTATGTTTAACTGTGTTGTCGTTATTACTGGTGTGCAGGAAATTAATACCACTGGCCATCTGAGTTACCCGAGGGGGTTACATTTTGGCGTCCGAGCAGGGACTTGTAATCCGACCACACCAGGACAACGCAGATACCGGGATTCCAGAATCCAGACCCGAAGGCGCCCGAGCAAATCCGTCCGTGATACCGAGTGGTAAGAAAACCCTAACTGTTATTCTTACAGGAGTATGTCCGATACCGAAGATCCTAAAACGGAAGAAAAGGGACTTAATTGGATATACAAATTGAGCCAGGAACAGTTAAGAGTGACTGCAAGAAGTTATCACCTGGAAGATACCGGAACGGTGCAAGAACTCCGAACCCGCATCTCAGCATTTGTAAAGAAAACGAGAGGTGGTATCCAGGCACGAGAACCCTCACCCGACCGGGCTCCCCTCGAAGATCCCCTACGATGGCGGAAGTCTGCAACATGATACGTAAGTGGGGTGTCAAATTCGATGGCACCTCGGACCCCATCTCTTTCCTAGAAAGAATTAAAGAACTTCAAGAATGTTATCAACTGCAAGATGAAAACATACTTACCGCACTGCCCGAGTTACTAAAGGACAAGGCACTTCTTTGGTATAGGAATAACCGGACCAGCTGGGATTCCTGGGAGAAGTTCGCGACGAGTTTCCGAGGTCGCTTTATGCCCCCCAGGCCTAGGTTCTGGCTAGAAGAGGAAATCAGGAAGAGAACACAAGGAGCCAAAGAAAGAATTGTCGATTATGTGACGGACCTGCAGACCCTGTTACGACGCTCAGGGGAAACGGATCTGGAGAAGCGACTCGAGCGAATCTACGAAAACCTCCGGCCAGAGTACAAGATGTATGTCCGTCGGAGGGATTTTAAGAATCTAGACGAGCTCGTGACGATAGCCGAAGAATTTGAGGCTCTACAGGAAGAAAGCGTCGTCTACAGACCGCCGCCAAATCCCAGTGAAGCATATACCTCCGAAACGGCATACAACCCCGCGAAGTGGAAGAGGAAGCCATTTGAGAAGGCACCCCCGGTCGCGGCCATTACCAGTCCCGAAGAACCGGGCCCGGGACCCGAAACGAAACTCCGGAATTATGTCCGTGAAGAGAGGTGTTGGCGTTGTGGTCAACGGGGTCATTTTAGCCGAAGGTGCCAAGGCCCCAGGAAGCTGTTTTGCTCTTACTGCGGGAGAGAAGGCGTCTTGACCCGGGAATGTCGCTGTCCGGGAAACGAGCTCGCCCGACGAGAGAAGTAAGGCACTCTGGTCGAAGGGCGAGGAGAGCCCGTCCCAACCCCGTCGAGAAGAGGGAAGACTGGCAACAGTGGTTAACCCGGGTGAGAAAATTTTGTAGTATTAAACCTCGCATCAAACCCTTAGCTATTGTGGACTCGCGTCTTTTCTTGAGGGTGAACATTGCCCACACCTTCCAGGCATTAGTGGACACGGGAGCGGCCCGCTCATATATTAACCGGCGGGTTGAGGAACATCTCCGACAACAAGGGCTCCGATGTACCCAACCAGCTACGACCGGCGTGCAGCTAGCAGATGGGAGTATAGTGCACGCCGGCGGGGTATACAGCATTCCCGTCCACCTGAATGGGGTGGCCCTCATTTTACAAGCCAGCTGTCTGCCTACGTTGACCACCGAGGTGGTTCTGGGACTGGACTTTTTACAAGCAGGTGAGGCCCGGATAGAACCGGCGGTGAACCAAATAAGTATAAAAGGAGTGCCCATGCCCTTGACCACCCACGAAGGCAACCAGGGGTTGGGAGGCCTTCACGAATTGAACCCTCCGCAGTCCCTAGCATTACAAAAATTCCTGGAAGAAGAACTGTCTAAATTCTCAGGGATCAGAGGTCCCACCCGGTTGGTAGAACATCAAATTCACTTGAAGGAGGGAGCCCAGCCGATCAAGCAGCGGTACTATCCGCGCAATCCAGCTATGCAAAGCATTATTAACGAGGAGGTGGATAAAATGCTCCAAGAAGGAATCATTGAACCGTCCGACAGCTCGTTCAGTTCACCCGTGGTGCTGATTAAGAAGTCCTCTGGCCAATACCGATTTTGCATTGATTTTCGTAAGGTAAACCAGATATCTCGAACCGACGCCTACCCCCTTCCTTTCATTGACGGCATCCTCAATAAGCTACGGGGAGCAAGGTACATCAGTACCCTAGACTTGAAGCAGGGGTACTGGCAAATAGGACTCGAAAAGGCAAGTAGACATATTACGGCTTTTACCGTTCCAGGTCGGGGGTTGTTTCAATTCAAAGTACTACCATTTGGACTCCACTCGGCCCCCGCAACCTTCCAGCGGTTCCTAGACAAGGTTATTGGGCCCGAATTAGAGCCAAAAGCTTTCTGCTACTTAGATGATATCATCGTGGTCGGTCAGACCTTTGAAGAGCATCTGGACAATTTGCGGGAGGTACTCCGACGATTACGAAAGGCTGGACTCCAACTTCAGCCAGAAAAATGCCAGTTTTGTCAGACGGAACTGAAGTATTTAGGGCATGTCGTCAACCAACGCGGGATAAGTACCGATCCGGATAAGGTAGAAGCCATTAGGAAAATGGAGAGGCCCACCAACCCCAAGGAAGTGCGAAGATTCCTAGGAATGGCGTCCTGGTATCGGAAGTTCATTCCCCAATTTTCAAAGATTGCTGCCCCCATGAACGAGTTGGTGAGTAAGAAGAAAAAGTTCCGTTGGTCAGAGACGCAAGAACAGGCGTTCCGGGAGTTGAAGGAGGCTCTGACATCCGCTCCCATATTAGCCTGTCCGGATTTCAGGACTGCATTTGTCATACAGACAGACGCCAGCGATACGGGGCTCGGGACCGTTCTGACGCAAGAGCAAGGAGGAGAGGAGCGAGTCATCGCTTACGCCAGCCGCTCGTTGACTCCCGCTGAAAAGAACTATTCCACGACCGAGAAAGAGTGCCTCGCCGTGTTGTTCGCCATCAAGAAATTCAAAGGGTATGTGGAGGGTTACCATTTTTCCGTGATTAGTGACCACCGGAGCCTGAAATGGCTACAGACTCTCCCAAATCCGTCCGGAAGGCTGGCGAGATGGGCGTTAGAACTGCAGCAGTATGACTTTGAAGTCAGTTATAGAAAGGGGGCGTTGAACCACGTTGCGGACGCTCTATCTAGAAACATCCCGAAGAACCCGGGAGACTCGGAAGAGGAGACGCCGTTGGCCGCTAACCGCCCAGACGAAGGCCTAAATTGGGTCGAAAGAATGATCCAACGGGTTGAACAGAACCCCGAGGATTATGATCAATTCAAGGTCGAAAATGGAGAGTTATTTCGGAGCTTTCCGAGCACGGGGGAAGAAATCGCCGCTGGGTTTCACGTGGAGTGGAAACTCTGTATCGTGGCTCCTAGGAAGGCGGAGGTCCTAAGAGAATGTCACGACTCTCCGGCCGCCGGACATCTAGCAGCGAACAAAACCGTTGCTAAGGTAAGACAACATTACTACTGGCCCGGAATGAAAAAGGATATCGTCAGGTACGTACGGTCTTGTAAAGTATGCCAAGAATACAAGGCGTCCCAACAGCAACCAGCGGGGAAGATGTGCTGGTCACGAGTCCAAGGGCCTTGGGAGGTGATCAGCACAGACCTCATAGGGCCGTTGACCAGGTCCTCGTTGGGTAACACTTATCTGCTAGTCTTTCAGGACCGGTTTACGAAGTGGATAGAACTTCATCCCCTTCGAAAAGCTACCGCAAAGACTATCATAAAGGGATTGAAGGAGAAGATCCTGTATCGATTTGGCACCCCGAAAGTCATCGTTTCCGACAACGGACCTCAGTTTGTAAACCATGACTTCCAACTAATGACCCGAGAGTTCGGAATTCAACATAGGTTAACTCCGCCCTACACGCCGCAAGCAAACCCTGTGGAGCGGGCCAACAAGGTGATTGGGACCATTATTTCGCAGTTAGCCCGGGGAAATCAGCAACAGTGGGATGCGTGGCTAGCAGAAGTCAATTTCGCCCTTAATACCGCGGTCCATGAATCGACCGGATACACCCCGGCCCTCCTGAATTTAGGTCGAGAAATGCTTCCGCCAAATTCAATCCGAGCTCGAGTAGACCCGGAATTCGACTTGGATGCCCCTGGACCGCAGACCAATAATTATGTACAGCAAATGAGAAAGCTGCGAGACCTCCAGGAGGTGGTTCGTCAGAACCTGGCCCATGCTTTCGCGAAGCAAAGTAGGTATTACAATCTTCGACGGCGAGGGTACCGACCCCGTGTGGGTGACCAAGTTTATAAGAAGGAGCGTGTCCTGTCCAACGCTCAGAAGGGGTTCTCTGCGAAGCTGGCCCCGAAGTTCGCCGGACCCTTCGAGGTGAAAAGAGTTGTATCCCCCGTCATCGTCATATTACACGATGTAGCTCGGAATAAAAACTTGGGGCCGATACATGTAAAAGACATCAAACCCGCGCATGTTGACATCCAGGACCCAGCGCCGGACGAAGCATAGAGGATAGGCCGTAAGTAAAAGATCCCTTCTTCTAGTCCCGGTGTTGTCTCGTTCCCCTAGAATACCTTATTATTAATGTGCCCTCCTACTCTTCGTAATTACTCACCTGAAAGAGGGGAAGACTCTGGTAGAAGGTTGAGGTCCTTTAACCCTTCTGATCCCGGTCCTCTTTCCTCCCCGACGTAAGGGGAATATGTAACGTGCCGCTAAAAGACAATAATTATTACCAAGTAGATAAATGGAATTTTCCTAGTAATAAAGAATTTTAGGGACACGTTTAGCGAAGACGTTAATCGCGCTGATAAAATATCCAGCCAGAGTGCGACGTGGTTGTCGCACCTTCTTCAATCAGCGAGGCGAGAGCGAGAACACCAGATTAGAAACGGGTATAAAAGCAGCGAGCTTCGAGTGCTGGGAGAGACGAGTCGAGACATCCAGTCCAGGAAGAGCTCATCACAAACCGCCCGTAGAACCGAGTAAGAATCCTCCCTTAAACCCGACCTGGTGAACGTTCGGCACCTCGCTGTCGAACCCGCCGAATAACGTATTAAACCCACCACCCGGAAAGTAGTCGGCACCTCGTTGTTGACGAAATCCTTTCCGAAGACCTGGTGAAAGTAGTCGGCACCTCGTTGTTGATGAAATCATTCCCTGAGACCTGCAGAAAGTAGTCGGCACCACGTTGTTGACAAAATCGTCCCCCAAGACTTGCTAGAATTGGCACCAAGAGGTCGACGAAAGTATCCCTATTTAAATAATCCCCGTCGCAGCTCGGCACCCAAGGGGCCGCAGAATCTCCAGCTCTCGCCGAGCTAACCAAACAAGGCTCGTACCGACCCGGCATCGCCGGAAGGCACCGGCATCGTTAATATTAACAAGGATTGCCCGTAAAGCCCGTCGAATTAAATAGGTAACACCAAACCGACGCTTAAGAAAATAAAACACTTACCCGTAACAGGGGAGCTTTAATAAAGTGTAATCCGTTGTTCACAAACACCGATTGCACGTGTAACCGCCATTGTTTGTTTACTTTGTTTACAGAACATAAAACAGCCATCCGCCAACAAGGGCCGAAGCCAGACTGCAATTGCAACGCACGTGACACCGCCCCAAAGCCAGGACCTGCGTGCACCGCCAAGGCTTAGCTGCCTAAAGACAGGTCCAGACTGAGGCCATCCTGAATTACTTTTATTTTTGTTTAATTTCGAATTCTGTTTCTTTATTTATTTATATACGATACCTTAGTTTAAATTATATTTTATTTATTTTTGTACAGAGAGGTTATTATTTGTTTCAAATACATTTTTATGTTTAATTGTGTTGTCGTTATTACTGGTGTGCAGGAAATAAATAAACCTGGCCCTCTGAGCTACCGAGGGGGTTACACAGTCCGGTCCAGTCCACTCCGGACCGGACCAGTCCACTTCGGACCGGTCCAGTCCGGTCCAGTCCACTCCGGAACGGTCCAATCCACTCCGGACCGGTCCAGTCCTCTCCGCACCGGTCCAGTACACTCCGGACCGGTCCAGTACACTCCGGACCGGTCCAGTACACTCCACTCCGCACCGGTTCAGTCTAGGTCATTCCAGTCCAGGCCAGTCCAGTCCAGTTTACTCCGGAACGGTCCAGTCCAGTACGGACCGGTCTAGTCCACTCCGGACCGGTCCACTATACTCCGGACCGGTCCAGTCCACTCCGGCACGGTCCAGTACACTCCGCACCGGTACAGTCCACTCCGCACCGGTCCAGTCCACTCCGGACCGGTCTAGTCCACGCCATTTCAGTTCACTCCGGACCGGTCCAGTTAACTCCGGACCGGTCCATTTTACTCCTGACCGGTCCAGTCCACTCCGGACCTGTCTAGTTCACTCCGGACCGGTCCAGTACACTCCGGACCGGTCCAGTCTAGGTCATTCCAGTCCAGGCCAGTCCAGTCCAGTCCACTCCGGAACGGTCCAGTCCACTTCGGACCGATCCAGTCCAGTCCAGTCCAGTCTACTCCGGAACGGTCCAGTCCACTCCGGACCGGTCCAGTACACTCCGTAACGGTCCAGTCTAGTTCATTCCAGTCCAGGCCAGTCCAGTCCTGTCCACTCCGGACCGGTGCAGTCCACTACGGACCGCTTCAGTGCAGTATATTCCGGAACGGACCAGTCCAGGCCAGTCCGGTCCACTCCGGACCGGTCTAGTCCAGGCCAGTCCAGTTCAGTTCACTCCTTACCCTTCTTGACTCATGTGTTCCAATTACCAAAAGTTTGTTACCGTGTCCCACAAATTATAAATTTTGTACTGAAATACAAAGCCAAACTACCCTTCTTAACTCATGTGTTCCTGTTACAAACAGTTCATTTTCGAGTATGAAAAATTATCAATTATGGCCTGAAATATAAAGCCAAACTTATCCTTCTTAACTCATGTGTTCATGTTACAAACAGTTCATTTTGGAGTGTGTAAATTATTAATTATGACCTGAAATACAAAGCCAAACTTATCCTTCTTAACTCATGTGTTCCTGTTACAAACAGTTAATTGGCGAGCTTGAAAAATTATTAATTTTGGACTGACATACAAAGCCAAACTTACCCTTCTTAGATCATGTGTTCCTATTACCAAAAGTTTGTTATCGAGTGCGATAAATTATCAATTTTTGACTGAAATACAAAGCCAAACTTACCCTTCTTAACTCATGTGTTCCTGTTACAAACAGTTGATTTTCCAGTATGAAGAATTATCAATTATGGCCTGAAATACAAAGCCAAACTTATTCTTCTTAGATCATGTGTTCCTGTTACAAACAGTTGATTTTCGAGTACAAAAAATTATTAATTTTGGGCTGAAATACAAAGCCAAACTTACCCTTCTTAACTAATATGTTCCTGTTACAAATAGTTCATTTTCGAGTTTAAAAAAGTATTAATTTTGAACTGAAATACAAAGCCAAACCTACCCTTCTTAACTCATGTGTTCCTGTTACAAACAGTTCATTTGCGAGTATGAAAAATTATTAATTTTGGACTGACATACAAAGCCAAACTTACCCTTCTTAACTCATGTGTTCCTACTACCAAAAGTTCGTTTTCGTGCGCGACAAATTATCATTTTTGGCTTGAAGTACAACGCCAAACTTACTATTCTTAACTCATGTGTTCCTGTTACAAAGAGTTCATTTTCGAGTATGAAAAATTATCAATTATATCAGTCCAGTATATTCAAGACCGGTCCAGTCCAGTCCAGTCCAGTCCAGTTAACTCCGGAGCGGTCCAGTTCACTCCTCACCGACCAGTCCACTCCGGACCGGTCTAGTCCACTACGGACCGTTCCAGTACACTCCGTACCGGTCCAGTCTAGTTCATTCCAGTCCAGGCCAGTCCAGTACAGTCCACTCCGGAACGGTCCAGTCCACTCCGGACCGGTCCAGTACACTCCACTCCGCACCGGTCCAGTCTAGGTAATTCCAGTCCAGGCCAGTCCAGTCCAGTCCACTCCGGAACGGTCCAGTCCACTACGGACCGGTTCAGTCCAGTATATTCCGGATCGGTCCAGTCCAGGCCAGTCCAGTCCACTCCGGTACGGTCCAGTCCACTCCGGCCCGGTCCAATCCACTCCGGACCGGTCTAGTTCACTCCTGACCGGTCCATTCCACTCCGGACCGGTCTAGTCCGCTCCGGATAGGTCCACTATACTCCGGACCGGTCCCGTCCACTCCGGACCGGTCCAGTACACTCGTGACCGGTCTAGTTCACTCCGGACCGGTCCAGTACACTCCGGACCGGTCCAGTACACTCCACTCCGCACCGGCCCAGTCTAGGTCATTCCAGTCCAGGCCAGTCCAGTCCACTACGGACCGGTCCAGACCACTCCGGACCGGTCCAGTACACTCCACTCCGCACCGGTCCAGTCTAGGTAATTCCAGTCCAGGCCAGTCCAGTCCAGTCACTCCGGAACGGTCCAGTCCACTAAGGACCGGTTCAGTCCAGTATATTCCGGACCGGTCCCGTCCAGGCCACGCCGGTCCGCTCCGGACCGGTCCAGTGCACTCCTGACCGGTCCAGTCCACTCCGGACCGGTCTAGTTCACTCCGGACCGGTCCAGTACACTCCGGACCGGTCCAGTACACTCCACTCCGCACCGGCCCAGTCTAGGTCATTCCAGTCCAGGCCAGTCCAGTCCAGTCCATTCCGGAACGGTCCAGTCCACTACGGACCGGTTCAGTCCAGTATATTCCGCACCGGTCCAGTCCAGGCCAGTCCGGTCCACTCCGGACCAGTCCAGTACACTCCTGACTGGTCCAGTCCACTCCGGACCGGTCCAGTACACTCCGGAATGGTCCATTCCACTCCGGATCGATCCAGTCCACTCCGGACCGGTCGAGTCCAGGCCATTTCAGTTCACTCCGGACCGGGCCAGTTAACTCCGGACCGGTTCAGTTCACTCCTGACTGGTCCAGTACACTCCGGACTGGTCCAGCCTTGACTTGACTTGACTTGATTTGATTTGATTTGATTTGATTTGATTCCTGTCCAGGCCAATACAGTTTACTCCGTACCGGTGCAAGTCCACTCCGGACCGGTCCAGGCCACTCCGGACCGGGCCAGGTCACTCCGGACCGGTCTAGTCCAGGCCATTTCAGTTCACTCCGGACCGGTCCAGTTAACTCCGGAACGGTTCAGTTCACTCCTGACCGGTCTAGTCCACTCTGGCCCCGTCTAGTCCACTCCGAACCGGTCCAGTCCACTACGGACCGGTCCAGTCCATTACGGACCGGTCCAGTCCAGGCCAGTCCAGTCCACTCCGGACCGGTCCAGTCCACTACGGACCGGTTCAGTTCACTCCTGACCGGTCCATTCCACTCCGGACCGGTCTAGTCCGCTCCGGATCGGTCCACTATACTCCGGACCGGTCCAGTCCACTCCGGACCGGTCCATTCCACTCCGGACCGGTCTAGTCCGCTCCGGATCGGTCCACTATACTCCGGACCGGTCCAGTCCACTCCGGACCGGTCCAGTACACTCCGCACCGGTCCAGTCCACTCCGCACTGGTCCAGTCCACTTCGGAACGGTCTAGTCCAGGCCATTTCAGTTCACTTCGGACCGGTCCAGTTAACGCCGGACCGGTCCAGTTCACTCCTGACCGGTCCAGTCCACTCCGGACCAGACCAGTCCACTACGGACCGGTCCAGTCCAGTCCAGTCCAGTCCACTCTGGAACGGCACAGTCCGGACCGGTCTAGTCCAGGCCATTTCAGTTCACTCCGGACCGGTCCAGTTAACTCCGGAACGGTTCAGTTCACTCCTGACCGGTCTAGTCCACTCTGGACCCGTCTAGTCCACTCCGAACCGGTCCAGTCCACTACGGACCGGTCCAGTCCATTACGGACCGGTCCAGTCCAGGCCAGTCCAGTCCACTCCGGACCGGTCCAGTCCACTACGGACCGGTTCAGTCCGGTAAATTCAAGACCGGTCCAGTCCAGTCCAGTCCAGTCCAGTCCAGTCCACTCCGGAACGGTCCAGTTCACTCCTGACCGGTCCATTCCACTCCGGACCGGTCTAGTCCGCTCCGGATCGGTCCACTATACTCCGGACCGGTCCAGTCCACTCCGGACCGGTCCAGTACACTCCGCACCGGTCCAGTCCACTCCGCACTGGTCCAGTCCACTTCGGAACGGTCTAGTCCAGGCCATTTCAGTTCACTTCGGACCGGTCCAGTTAACGCCGGACCGGTCCAGTTCACTCCTGACCGGTCCAGTCCACTCCGGACCGGACCAGTCCACTACGGACCGGTCCAGTCCAGTCCAGTCCAGTCCACTCTGGAACGGCACAGTCCACTCCGAACCGGTCCAGTCCACTCCGCACCGGCCCAGTCTAGGTCATTCCAGTCCAGGCCAGTCCAGTCCAGTCACTCCGGAACGGTCCAGTCCACTAAGGGCCGGTTCAGTCCAGTATATTCCGGACCGGTCCCGTCCAGGCCACGCCGGTCCGCTCCGGACCGGTCCAGTGCACTCCTGACCGGTCCAGTCCACTCCGGACCGGTCTAGTTCACTCCGGACCGGTCCAGTACACTCCGGACCGGTCCAGTACACTCCACTCCGCACCGGCCCAGTCTAGGTCATTCCAGTCCAGGCCAGTCCAGTCCAGTCCATTCCGGAACGGTCCAGTCCACTACGGACCGGTTCAGTCCAGTATATTCTGGACCGGTTCAGTCCACGACAGTCCGGTCCACTCCGGACCGGACCAGTCCACTCCGGCCCGGTCCCGTCCACTCCGGACCGGACCAGTCCACTTCGGACCGGTCCAGTCCAGTCCAGTCCAGTCCAGTCCACTCTGGAACGGCACAGTCCACTCCGAACCGGTCCCGTCCACTCCGGACCGGACCAGTCCACTTCGGACCGGTCCAGTCCAGTCCAGGCCAGTCCAGTCCACTCCGGACAGGTTCAGTCCACACCGCACCGGTCCAGTCCACTCCGGACCGGTCTAGTCCAGGCCATTTCAGTTCACTCCGGACCGGTCCAGTTAACTTCGGACCGATCCAGTTCACTCCTGACCGGTCCAGTCCACTCCGGACCGGTCTAGTTCACTCCGGACCGGTCCAGTACACTCCTGCCCGGTCCAGTACACTCCACTCCGCACCGGCCCAGTCTAGGTCATTCCAGTCCAGGCCAGTCCAGTCCAGTCCACTCCGGAACGGTCCAGTCCACTAAGGACCGGTTCAGTGCAGTATATTCCGGACCGGTCTAGTCCAGGCCAGTCCGGTCCACTCCGGACCGGTCCAGTGCACTCCTGACCGGTCCAGTCCACTCCGGACCGGTCTAGTTCACTCCGGACCGGTCCAGTACACTCCGGACCGGTCCAGTACACTCCGGACCGGTTCAGTACACTCCACTCCGCACCGGCCCAGTCTAGGTCATTCCAGTCCAGGCCAGTCCAGTCCAGTCCATTCCGGAACAGTCCAGTCCACTACGGACCGGTTCAGTCCAGTATATTCTGGACCGGTCCAGTCCACGCCAGTCTGGTCCACTCCGGACCGGACCAGTCCACTCCGGCCCGGTCCCGTCCACTCCGGACCGGACCAGTCCACTTCGGACCGGTCCAGTCCAGTCCAGTCCAGTCCACTCTGGAACGGCACAGTCCACTCCGGACCGATCCAGTCCACTCCGCACCGGACCAGTCCACTCCGGACCGGTCTATTCCAGGCCATTTCAGTTCACTCCGGACCGGTCCAGTTCACTCCTCACCGGTTCAGTCCACTCCGGACCGGTCTAGTTCACTCCTGACCGGTCCAGTCCACTCCGGACCGGTCCAGTTCAGTCCGGACCGGTCAGGTTCACTCCGGACCGGTCCAGTACACTCCGGACCGGTCCAGTACACTACACTCCGGACCGGTCTAGTCCAAGCCATTTCAGTTCACTCCGGACCGGTCCAGTTAACTCCGGACCGGTCCAGTTCACTCCGGACCGGTCTCGTTCACTCCGGACCGGTCTCGTTCACTACGGACCGGTCCAGTCCACTCCGGACCGGTCTGGTCCATGCCATTTCAGTTCACTCCGGACCGGTCCAGTTCACTCCGGACCGGTCCAGTTCACTCCGGACGGGTCAGGTTCACTCCGGACCGGTCCAGTACACTCCGGACCGGTCCAGTACACTACACTCCGCACCGGTCTAGTCCAAGCCATTTCAGTTCACTCCGGACCGGTCCAGTTCACTCCGGACCGGTCTCGTTCACTACGGACCGGTCCAGTCCACTCCGGAACGGTCCAGTCCACTACGGACCTGTTCAGGCCAGTATATTCCGGACCGGTCCAGTCCAGGCCAGTTCGGTCCACTCCGGACCGGTCCAGTACACTCCGGACCGGTCCAGTCCAGGACAGTCCGGTCTACTCCGGACCGGTGCAGGCCACGGCGGGCCGGTCCAGCCCAATCCGGACCGGTCCAGTCCAGGAGAGACCAGTCCAGCCCATTCCGGAACGGTCCTGTCCACTCCGGACCGGTCCAGTTCACTCCTGACCGGTCCAGTCCACTCTGGACCGGTCTAGTTCACTCCGGACCGGTCCAGTACACTCCTCTCCGCACCGGCTCAGTCTAGATCATTCCAGTCCAGGCCAGTCCAGTCCAGTCCGCTCCGGAACGGTCCAGTCCACTACGGACCTGTTCAGTCCAGTATATTCCGGACCGGTCCAGTCCAGGCCAGTCCGGTCCACTCCGGACCGGTCCAGTCCACTCCGGACCGGTCTAGTCCACGCCATTTCAGTTCACTCCGGACCGGTCCAGTTAACTCCGGACCGGTCCATTTTACTCCTGACCGGTCCAGTCCACTCCGGACCTGTCTAGTTCACTCCGGACCGGTCCAGTACACTCCGGACCGGTCCAGTCTAGGTCATTCCAGTCCAGGCCAGTCCAGTCCAGTCCACTCCGGAACGGTCCAGTCCACTTCGGACCGGTCCAGTCCAGTCCAGTCCAGTCTACTCCGGAACGGTCCAGTACACTCCGTAACGGTCCAGTCTAGTTCATTCCAGTCCAGGCCAGTCCAGTCCTGTCCACTCCGGACCGGTGCAGTCCACTACGGACCGCTTCAGTGCAGTATATTCCGGAACGGACCAGTCCAGGCCAGTCCGGTCCACTCCGGACCGGTCTAGTCCAGGCCAGTCCAGTTCAGTTCACTCCTTACCCTTCTTGACTCATGTGTTCCAATTACCAAAAGTTTGTTACCGTGTCCCACAAATTATAAATTTTGTACTGAAATACAAAGCCAAACTACCCTTCTTAACTCATGTGTTCCTGTTACAAACAGTTCATTTTCGAGTATGAAAAATTATCAATTATGGCCTGAAATATAAAGCCAAACTTATCCTTCTTAACTCATGTGTTCATGTTACAAACAGTTCATTTTGGAGTGTGTAAATTATTAATTATGACCTGAAATACAAAGCCAAACTTATCCTTCTGAGCTCATGTGTTCCTGGTACAAATAGTTCATTTTCGCGTATAAAAAAGTATTAATTTTGAACTGAAATACAAAGCCAAACCTACCCTTCTTAACTCATATGTTCCTGTTACAAATAGTTCATTTTCGAGTATAAAGAAGTATTAATTTTGAACTAAAATACAAAGCCAAACCTACCCTTCTTAACTCATGTGTTCCTGTTACAAACAGTTAATTGGCGAGCTTGAAAAATTATTAATTTTGGACTGACATACAAAGCCAAACTTACCCTTCTTAGATCATGTGTTCCTATTACCAAAAGTTTGTTATCGAGTGCGATAAATTATCAATTTTTGACTGAAATACAAAGCCAAACTTACCCTTCTTAACTCATGTGTTCCTGTTACAAACAGTTGATTTTCGAGAATGAAGAATTATCAATTATGGCCTGAAATACAAAGCCAAACTTATTCTTCTTAGATCATGTGTTCCTGTTACAAACAGTTGATTTTCGAGTACAAAAAATTATTAATTTTGGGCTGAAATACAAAGCCAAACTTACCCTTCTTAACTAATATGTTCCTGTTACAAATAGTTCATTTTCGAGTTTAAAAAAGTATTAATTTTGAACTGAAATACAAAGCCAAACCTACCCTTCTTAACTCATGTGTTCCTGTTACAAACAGTTCATTTGCGAGTATGAAAAATTATTAATTTTGGACTGACATACAAAGCCAAACTTACCCTTCTTAACTCATGTGTTCCTACTACCAAAAGTTCGTTTTCGTGCGCGACAAATTATCATTTTTGGCTTGAAGTTCAACGCCAAACTTACTATTCTTAACTCATGTGTTCCTGTTACAAACAGTTCATTTTCGAGTATGAAAAATTATCAATTATATCAGTCCAGTATATTCAAGACCGGTCCAGTCCAGTCCAGTCCAGTCCAGTTAACTCCGGACCGGTCTAGTCCACTACGGACCGTTCCAGTACACTCCGTACCGGTCCAGTCTAGTTCATTCCAGTCCAGGCCAGTCCAGTACAGTCCACTCCGGAACGGTCCAGTCCACTCCGGACCGGTCCAGTACACTCCACTCCGCACCGGTCCAGTCTAGGTAATTCCAGTCCAGGCCAGTCCAGTCCAGTCCACTCCGGAACGGTCCAGTCCACTACGGACCGGTTCAGTCCAGTATATTCCGGATCGGTCCAGTCCAGGCCAGTCCAGTCCACTCCGGTACGGTCCAGTCCACTCCGGCCCGGTCCAATCCACTCCGGACCGGTCTAGTTCACTCCTGACCGGTCCATTCCACTCCGGACCGGTCTAGTCCGCTCCGGATCGGTCCACTATACTCCGGACCGGTCCCGTCCACTCCGGACCGGTCCAGTACACTCGTGACCGGTCTAGTTCACTCCGGACCGGTCCAGTACACTCCGGACCGGTCCAGTACACTCCACTCCGCACCGGCCCAGTCTAGGTCATTCCAGTCCAGGTTAGTCCAGTCCACTACGGACCGGTCCAGACCACTCCGGACCGGTCCAGTACACTCCACTCCGCACCGGTCCAGTCTAGGTAATTCCAGTCCAGGCCAGTCCAGTCCAGTCACTCCGGAACGGTCCAGTCCACTAAGGACCGGTTCAGTCCAGTATATTCCGGACCGGTCCCGTCCAGGCCACGCCGGTCCGCTCCGGACCGGTCCAGTGCACTCCTGACCGGTCCAGTCCACTCTGGACCGGTCTAGTTCACTCCGGACCGGTCCAGTACACTCCGGACCGGTCCAGTACACTCCACTCCGCACCGGCCCAGTCTAGGTCATTCCAGTCCAGGCCAGTCCAGTCCAGTCCATTCCGGAACGGTCCAGTCTACTACGGACCGGTTCAGTCCAGTATATTCCGCACCGGGCCAGTCCAGGCCAGTCCGGTCCACTCCGGACCGGTCCAGTGCACTCCTGACCGGTCCAGTCCACTCCGGACCGGTCTAGTTCACTCCGGACCGGTCCAGTACACTCCGGACCGGTCCAGTACACTCCGGACCGGTCCAGTACACTCCACTCCGCACCGGCCCAGTCTAGGTCATTCCAGTCCAGGCCAGGCCAGTCCAGTCCATTCCGGAACAGTCCAGTCCACTACGGACCGGTTCAGTCCAGTATATTCTGGACCGGTCCAGTCCACGCCAGTCTGGTCCACTCCGGACCGGACCAGTCCACTCCGGCCCGGTCCCGTCCACTCCGGACCGGACCAGTCCACTTCGGACCGGTCCAGTCCAGTCCAGTCCAGTCCACTCTGGAACGGCACAGTCCACTCCGGACCGATCCAGTCCACTCCGCACCGGACCAGTCCACTCCGGACCGGTCTATTCCAGGCCATTTCAGTTCACTCCGGACCGGTCCAGTTCACTCCTCACCGGTTCAGTCCACTCCGGACCGGTCTAGTTCACTCCTGACCGGTCCAGTCCACTCCGGACCGGTCCAGTTCAGTCCGGACCGGTCAGGTTCACTCCGGACCGGTCCAGTACACCCCGGACCGGTCCAGTACACTACACTCCGGACCGGTCTAGTCCAAGCCATTTCAGTTCACTCTTGACCGGTCCAGTTAACTCCGGACCGGTCCAGTTCACTCCGGACCGGTCTCGTTCACTCCGGACCGGTCCAGTCCACTCCGGAACGGTCCAGTCCACTACGGACCTGTTCAGGCCAGTATATTCCGGACCGGTCCAGTCCAGGCCAGTCCGGTCCACTCCGGACCGGTCCAGTCCACTCCGGACCGGTCTGGTCCATGCCATTTCAGTTCACTCCGGACCGGTCCAGTTAACTCCGGACCGGTCCAGTTCACTCCGGACCGGTCAGGTTCACTCCGGACCGGTCCAGTACACTCCGGACCGGTCCAGTACACTACACTCCGCATCGGTCTAGTCCAAGCCATTTCAGTTCACTCCGGACCGGTCCAGTTCACTCCGGACCGGTCTCGTTCACTACGGACCGGTCCAGTCCACTCCGGAACGGTCCAGTCCACTACGGACCTGTTCAGCCCAGTATATTCCGGACCGGTCCAGTCCAGGCCAGTCCGGTCCACTCCGGACCGGTCCAGTCCACTCCGGCCCGGTCCAGTCCACTCCAGACCGGACCAGTCCACTTCGGACCGGTCCAGTCCACTCCGGAACGGTCCAGTCCACTACGGACCTGTTCAGCCCAGTATATTCCGGACCGGTCCAGTCCAGGCCAGTCCGGTCCACTCCGGACCGGTCCAGTCCACTCCGGACCGGTCTAGTCCATGCCATTTCAGTTCACTCCGGACCGGTCCAGTTAACTCCGGACCGGTCCAGTTCACTCCGGACCGGTCAGGTTCACTCCGGACCGGTCCAGTACACTCCGGACCGGTCCAGTACACTACACTCCGGACCGGTCTAGTCCAAGCCATTTCAGTTCACTCCGGACCGGTCCAGTTCACTCCGGACCGGTCTCGTTCACTACGGACCGGTCCAGTCCACTCCGGAACGGTCCAGTCCACTACGGACCTGTTCAGCCCAGTATATTCCGGACCGGTCCAGTCCAGGCCAGTCCGGTCCACTCCGGACCGGTCCAGTCCACTCCGGCCCGGTCCAGTCCACTCCAGACCGGACCAGTCCACTTCGGACCGGTCCAGTCCAATCCAGTCCAGTCCACTCCGGAACGGTCCAGTCCACCGGACTTGACTTGACTTGACTTGATTTGATTTGATTTGATTCCAGTCCAGGCCAGTCCGGTCCACTCCGGGCCGGTCCAGTCCACTACGGACCGGTTCAGTCCAGTATATTCCGAACCGGTCCAGTCCAGTCCAGTCCAGTCCACTCCGGAACGGTCCAGTTCACTCGTGACCGGTCCATTCCACTCCGGACCGGTCCAGTCCACTCCGGACCGGTCCACTATATTCCGGACCGTACCGGTCCACTCCGGACCGGTCCAGTTAACTCCGGACAGTCTAGGTTATTCCAGTCCAGGCCAGTCCAGTCCAGTTCACTCCGGAACGGTCCAGTCCACTACGGACCGGTTCAGTCCAGTATATTCCGGACCGGTCCAGTCCAGGCCAGTCCGGTCTACTCCGGACCGGTCCAGTGCACTCCTGACCGGTCCAGTCCACTCCGGACCGGTCTAGTTCACTCCGCACCGGTCCAGTACTCTCCGGACCGGTCCAGTACACTCCACTCCGCACCGGCCCAGTCTAGGTCATTCCAGTCCAGGCCAGTCCAGTCCAGTCAACTCCGGAACCGTCCAGTCCACTACGGACCGCTTCAGTCCAGTATATTCTGGACCGGTCCAGTCCACGCCAGTCCGGTCCACTCCGGACCGGTACAGGCCACTCCGGCCCGGTCCCGTCCACTCCGGACCGGACGACTCCACTTCGGACGGGTCCAGTCCAGTCCAGTCCAGTCCACTCTGGAGCGGCACAGTCCACTCCGGACCGATCCAGTCCACTCCGCACCGGACCAGTCCAGTCCACTCCGGAACGGTCCAGTTCACGCCTGACCGGTCCATTCCACTCCGGACCGGTCTAGTCCACTCCGGACCGGTCCACTATACTCCGGACCGGTCCAGTCCACTCCGGACAGGTGCAGTACACTCCGCACCGGTCCAGTCCACTCCGCACCGGTCCAGTCCACTCCGGACCGGTCTAGTTCACTCCGGACCGGTCCAGTACACTCCGGACCGGTCCAGTACACTCCACTCCGCACCGGCCCAGTCTAGGTCATTCCAGTCCAAGCCAGTCCAGTCCAGTCCACTACGGCCGGTTCAGTCCAGTATATTCTGGAACGGTCCAGTCCAGGCCAGTCCGGTCCAGTCCGGACCGGTCCAGTGCACTCCTGACCGGTCCAGTCCACTCCGGACCGGTCTAGTTCACTCCGAACCGACGTCCAGTACACTCCCGACCGGTCCAGTACACTCCACTCCTCACCGGCCCAGTCTAGGTCATTCCAGTCCAGGCCAGTCCAGTCCAGTACACTCCGGAACGGGCCAGTCCACTACGGACCGGTTCAGTCCAGTATATTCCGGACCGGTCCTGTCCAAGCCAGTTCGGTCCACTCCGGACCGGTCCAGTTAACTCCGGACCGGTCCAGTTCACTCCGGACGGGTCAGGTTCACTCCGGACCGGTCCAGTACACTCCGGACCGGTCCAGTACACTACGCTCCGCACCGGTCTAGTCCAATCCATTTCAGTTCACTCCGGACCGGTCCAGTTCACTCCGGACCGGTCTCGTTCACTACGGACCGGTCCAGTCCACTCCGGAACGGTCCAGTCCACTACGGACCTGTTCAGGCCAGTATATTCCGGACCGGTCCAGTCCAGGCCAGTTCGGTCCACTCCGGACCGGTCCAGTACACTCCGACCGGTCCAGTCCAGGACAGTCCGGTCTACTCCGGACCGGTGCAGGCCACGGCGGGCCGGTCCAGCCCAATCCGGACCGGTCCAGTCCAGGAGAGACCAGTCCAGCCCATTCCGGAACGGTCCTGTCCACTCCGGACCGGTCCAGTTCACTCCTGACCGGTCCAGTCCACTCTGGACCGGTCTAGTTCACTCCGGACCGGTCCAGTACACTCCTCTCCGCACCGGCTCAGTCTAGATCATTCCAGTCCAGGCCAGTCCAGTCCAGTCCGCTCCGGAACGGTCCAGTCCACTACGGACCTGTTCAGTCCAGTATATTCCGGACCGGTCCAGTCCAGGCCAGTCCGGTCCACTCCGGACCGGTCCAGTCCACTCCGGCCCGGTCCAGTCCACTCCGGACCGGTCCAGTCCGGTCCAGTCCACTCCGGACCGGACCAGTCCACTTCGGACCGGTCCAGTCCGGTCCAGTCCACTCCGGAACGGTCCAATCCACTCCGGACCGGTCCAGTCCTCTCCGCACCGGTCCAGTACACTCCGGACCGGTCCAGTACACTCCGGACCGGTCCAGTACACTCCACTCCGCACCGGTTCAGTCTAGGTCATTCCAGTCCAGGCCAGTCCAGTCCAGTTTACTCCGGAACGGTCCAGTCCAGTACGGACCGGTCTAGTCCACTCCGGACCGGTCCACTATACTCCGGACCGGTCCAGTCCACTCCGGCACGGTCCAGTACACTCCGCACCGGTACAGTTCACTCCGCACCGGTCCAGTCCACTCCGGACCGGTCTAGTCCACGCCATTTCAGTTCACTCCGGACCGGTCCAGTTAACTCCGGACCGGTCCATTTTACTCCTGACCGGTCCAGTCCACTCCGGACCTGTCTAGTTCACTCCGGACCGGTCCAGTACACTCCGGACCGGTCCAGTCTAGGTCATTCCAGTCCAGGCCAGTCCAGTCCAGTCCACTCCGGAACGGTCCAGTCCACTTCGGACCGGTCCAGTCCAGTCCAGTCCAGTCTACTCCGGAACGGTCCAGTCCACTCCGGACCGGTCCAGTACACTCCGTAACGGTCCAGTCTAGTTCATTCCAGTCCAGGCCAGTCCAGTCCTGTCCACTCCGGACCGGTGCAGTCCACTACGGACCGCTTCAGTGCAGTATATTCCGGAACGGACCAGTCCAGGCCAGTCCGGTCCACTCCGGACCGGTCTAGTCCAGGCCAGTCCAGTTCAGTTCACTCCTTACCCTTCTTGACTCATGTGTTCCAATTACCAAAAGTTTGTTACCGTGTCCCACAAATTATAAATTTTGTACTGAAATACAAAGCCAAACTACCCTTCTTAACTCATGTGTTCCTGTTACAAACAGTTCATTTTCGAGTATGAAAAATTATCAATTATGGCCTGAAATATAAAGCCAAACTTATCCTTCTTAACTCATGTGTTCATGTTACAAACAGTTCATTTTGGAGTGTGTAAATTATTAATTATGACCTGAAATACAAAGCCAAACTTATCCTTCTGAGCTCATGTGTTCCTGGTACAAATAGTTCATTTTCGCGTATAAAAAAGTATTAATTTTGAACTGAAATACAAAGCCAAACCTACCCTTCTTAACTCATATGTTCCTGTTACAAATAGTTCATTTTCGAGTATAAAGAAGTATTAATTTTGAACTAAAATACAAAGCCAAACCTACCCTTCTTAACTCATGTGTTCCTGTTACAAACAGTTAATTGGCGAGCTTGAAAAATTATTAATTTTGGACTGACATACAAAGCCAAACTTACCCTTCTTAGATCATGTGTTCCTATTACCAAAAGTTTGTTATCGAGTGCGATAAATTATCAATTTTTGACTGAAATACAAAGCCAAACTTACCCTTCTTAACTCATGTGTTCCTGTTACAAACAGTTGATTTTCGAGTATGAAGAATTATCAATTATGGCCTGAAATACAAAGCCAAACTCATTCTTCTTAGATCATGTGTTCCTGTTACAAACAGTTGATTTTCGAGTACAAAAAATTATTAATTTTGGGCTGAAATACAAAGCCAAACTTACCCTTCTTAACTAATATGTTCCTGTTACAAATAGTTCATTTTCGAGTTTAAAAAAGTATTAATTTTGAACTGAAATACAAAGCCAAACCTACCCTTCTTAACTCATGTGTTCCTGTTACAAACAGTTCATTTGCGAGTATGAAAAATTATTAATTTTGGACTGACATACAAAGCCAAACTTACCCTTCTTAACTCATGTGTTCCTACTACCAAAAGTTCGTTTTCGTGCGCGACAAATTATCATTTTTGGCTTGAAGTACAACGCCAAACTTACTATTCTTAACTCATGTGTTCCTGTTACAAACAGTTCATTTTCGAGTATGAAAAATTATCAATTATATCAGTCCAGTATATTCAAGACCGGTCCAGTCCAGTCCAGTCCAGTCCAGTTAACTCCGGACCGGTCTAGTCCACTACGGACCGTTCCAGTACACTCCGTACCGGTCCAGTCTAGTTCATTCCAGTCCAGGCCAGTCCAGTACAGTCCACTCCGGAACGGTCCAGTCCACTCCGGACCGGTCCAGTACACTCCACTCCGCACCGGTCCAGTCTAGGTAATTCCAGTCCAGGCCAGTCCAGTCCAGTCCACTCCGGAACGGTCCAGTCCACTACGGACCGGTTCAGTCCAGTATATTCCGGATCGGTCCAGTCCAGGCCAGTCCAGTCCACTCCGGTACGGTCCAGTCCACTCCGGCCCGGTCCAATCCACTCCGGACCGGTCTAGTTCACTCCTGACCGGTCCATTCCACTCCGGACCGGTCTAGTCCGCTCCGGATCGGTCCACTATACTCCGGACCGGTCCCGTCCACTCCGGACCGGTCCAGTACACTCGTGACCGGTCTAGTTCACTCCGGACCGGTCCAGTACACTCCGGACCGGTCCAGTACACTCCACTCCGCACCGGCCCAGTCTAGGTCATTCCAGTCCAGGTTAGTCCAGTCCACTACGGACCGGTCCAGACCACTCCGGACCGGTCCAGTACACTCCACTCCGCACCGGTCCAGTCTAGGTAATTCCAGTCCAGGCCAGTCCAGTCCAGTCACTCCGGAACGGTCCAGTCCACTAAGGACCGGTTCAGTCCAGTATATTCCGGACCGGTCCCGTCCAGGCCACGCCGGTCCGCTCCGGACCGGTCCAGTGCACTCCTGACCGGTCCAGTCCACTCTGGACCGGTCTGGTTCACTCCGGACCGGTCCAGTACACTCCGGACCGGTCCAGTACACTCCACTCCGCACCGGCCCAGTCTAGGTCATTCCAGTCCAGGCCAGTCCAGTCCAGTCCATTCCGGAACGGTCCAGTCCACTACGGACCGGTTCAGTCCAGTATATTCCGCACCGGTCCAGTCCAGGCCAGTCCGGTCCACTCCGGACCGGTCCAGTGCACTCCTGACCGGTCCAGTCCACTCCGGACCGGTCTAGTTCACTCCGGACCGGTCCAGTACACTCCGGACCGGTCCAGTACACTCCGGACCGGTCCAGTACACTCCACTCCGCACCGGCCCAGTCTAGGTCATTCCAGTCCAGGCCAGGCCAGTCCAGTCCATTCCGGAACAGTCCAGTCCACTACGGACCGGTTCAGTCCAGTATATTCTGGACCGGTCCAGTCCACGCCAGTCTGGTCCACTCCGGACCGGACCAGTCCACTCCGGCCCGGTCCCGTCCACTCCGGACCGGACCAGTCCACTTCGGACCGGACCAGTCCAGTCCAGTCCAGTCCACTCTGGAACGGCACAGTCCACTCCGGACCGATCCAGTCCACTCCGCACCGGACCAGTCCACTCCGGACCGGTCTATTCCAGGCCATTTCAGTTCACTCCGGACCGGTCCAGTTCACTCCTCACCGGTTCAGTCCACTCCGGACCGGTCTAGTTCACTCCTGACCGGTCCAGTCCACTCCGGACCGGTCCAGTTCAGTCCGGACCGGTCAGGTTCACTCCGTACCGGTCCAGTACACCCCGGACCGGTCCAGTACACTACACTCCGGACCGGTCTAGTCCAAGCCATTTCAGTTCACTCCGGACCGGTCCAGTTAACTCCGGACCGGTCCAGTTCACTCCGGACCGGTCTCGTTCACTCCGGACCGGTCCAGTCCACTCCGGAACGGTCCAGTCCACTACGGACCTGTTCAGGCCAGTATATTCCGGACCGGTCCAGTCCAGGCCAGTCCGGTCCACTCCGGACCGGTCCAGTCCACTCCGGACCGGTCTGGTCCATGCCATTTCAGTTCACTCCGGACCGGTCCAGTTAACTCCGGACCGGTCCAGTTCACTCCGGACCGGTCAGGTTCACCCCGGACCGGTCCAGTACACTCCGGACCGGTCCAGTACACTACACTCCGCATCGGTCTAGTCCAAGCCATTTCAGTTCACTCCGGACCGGTCCAGTTCACTCCGGACCGGTCTCGTTCACTACGGACCGGTCCAGTCCACTCCGGAACGGTCCAGTCCACTACGGACCTGTTCAGCCCAGTATATTCCGGACCGGTCCAGTCCAGGCCAGTCCGGTCCACTCCGGACCGGTCCAGTCCACTCCGGCCCGGTCCAGTCCACTCCAGACCGGACCAGTGCACTTCGGGCCGGTACAGTCCACTCCGGAACGGTCCAGTCCACTACGGACCTGTTCAGCCCAGTATATTCCGGTTCGGTCCAGTCCAGGCCAGTCCGGTCCACTCCGGACCGGTCCAGTTCACTCCGGACCGGTCAGGTTCACTCCGGACCGGTCCAGTACACTCCGGACCGGTCCAGTACACTACACTCCGGACCGGTCTAGTCCAAGCCATTTCAGTTCACTCCGGACCGGTCCAGTTCACTCCGGACCGGTCTCGTTCACTACGGACCGGTCCAGTCCACTCCGGAACGGTCCAGTCCACTACGGACCTGTTCAGCCCAGTATATTCCGGACCGGTCCAGTCCAGGCCAGTCCGGTCCACTCCGGACCGGTCCAGTCCACTCCGGCCCGGTCCAGTCCACTCCAGACCGGACCAGTCCACTTCGGACCGGTCCAGTCCAATCCAGTCCAGTCCACTCCGGAACGGTCCAGTCCACCGGACTTGACTTGACTTGACTTGATTTGATTTGATTTGATTCCAGTCCAGGCCAGTCCGGTCCACTCCGGACCGGTCCAGTCCACTACGGACCGGTTCAGTCCAGTATATTCCGAACCGGTCCAGTCCAGTCCAGTCCAGTCCACTCCGGAACGGTCCAGTTCACTCGTGACCGGTCCATTCCACTCCGGACCGGTCCAGTCCACTCCGGACCGGTCCACTATATTCCGGACCGTACCGGTCCACTCCGGACCGGTCCAGTTAACTCCGGACAGTCTAGGTTATTCCAGTCCAGGCCAGTCCAGTCCAGTTCACTCCGGAACGGTCCAGTCCACTACGGACCGGTTCAGTCCAGTATATTCCGGACCGGTCCAGTCCAGGCCAGTCCGGTCTACTCCGGACCGGTCCAGTGCACTCCTGACCGGTCCAGTCCACTCCGGACCGGTCTAGTTCACTCCGGACCGGTCCAGTACCCTCCGGACCGGTCCAGTACACTCCACTCCGCACCGGCCCAGTCTAGGTCATTCCAGTCCAGGCCAGTCCAGTCCAGTCAACTCCGGAACCGTCCAGTCCACTACGGACCGCTTCAGTCCAGTATATTCTGGACCGGTCCAGTCCACGCCAGTCCGGTCCACTCCGGACCGGTACAGGCCACTCCGGCCCGGTCCCGTCCACTCCGGACCGGACGACTCCACTTCGGACGGGTCCAGTCCAGTCCAGTCCAGTCCACTCTGGAGCGGCACAGTCCACTCCGGACCGATCCAGTCCACTCCGCACCGGACCAGTCCAGTCCACTCCGGAACGGTCCAGTTCACGCCTGACCGGTCCATTCCACTCCGGACCGGTCTAGTCCACTCCGGACCGGTCCACTATACTCCGGACCGGTCCAGTCCACTCCGGACAGGTGCAGTACACTCCGCACCGGTCCAGTCCACTCCGCACCGGCCCAGTCCACTCCGGACCGGTCTAGTTCACTCCGGACCGGTCCAGTTCACTCCGGACCGGTCCAGTACACTCCACTCCGCACCGTCCCAGTCTAGGTCATTCCAGTCCAAGCCAGTCCAGTCCAGTCCACTACGGACCGGTTCAGTCCAGTATATTCTGGAACGGTCCAGTCCAGGCCAGTCCGGTCCAGTCCGGACCGGTCCAGTGCACTCCTGACCGGTCCAGTGCACTCCTGACCGGTCCAGTCCACTCCGGACCGGTCTAGTTCACTCCGAACCGACGTCCAGTACACTCCGGACCGGTCCAGTACACTCCACTCCTCACCGGCCCAGTCTAGGTCATTCCAGTCCAGGCCAGTCCAGTCCAGTACACTCCGGAACGGGCCAGTCCACTACGGACCGGTTCAGTCCAGTATATTCCGGACCGGTCCTGTCCAAGCCAGTTCGGTCCACTCCGGACCGGTCCAGTAAACTCCGGACCGGTCCAGTCCAGGACAGTCCGGTCTACTCCGGACCGGTGCAGGCCACTGCGGGCCGGTCCAGCCCATTCTGGACCGGTCCACTCCAGGACAGTCCGGTCCAGTACACTCCGGAACGGTCCAGTCCACTACGGACCTGTTCAGTCTAGTATATTCCGGAACGGTCCAGTCCAAGCCAGTCCGGTCCACCCCGGACCGGTCCAGACCACTACGGCCGGTCCATTCCAGTCCAGTGCAGTCCAGTACAGACCACTCCGGAAAGGTCCAGTTCACTCCTGACCGGTCCATTCCACTCCGGACCGGTCTAGTCCACTCCGGACCGGTCCACTCCGGACCGGTCCAGTACACTCCGCACCGGTCCAGCCCACTCCGCACCGGTCCAGTACACTCCGGAACGGTCCAGTTCACTCTTGACCGGTCCATTCCACTCCAGACCGTCTAGTCCACTCCGGACCCGTCTAGTCCACTCCGGACCGGTCCAGTCCACTACAGACCGGTCCAGTCCAGTCCAGTCCAGTACAGTCCACTCCGGAACGGTCCAGTTCACTCCTGACCGGTCCATTCCACTCCGGACCGGTCTAGTCCACTCCGGACCGGTCCACTCCGGACCGGTCCAGTACACTCCGCACCGGTCCAGTCCACTCCGCACCGGTCCAGTCCACTCCGGACCGGTCTAGTCCAGGCCAGTTCAGTCCAGCCCGGACCGGTCCAGTCCACATCGGACCGGTCCAGTCCAGTCCAGTCCAGTCCACTCCGGAACGTTCCAGTTCACTCCTGACCGGTCCATTCCACTCCGGACTCGTCCAGTCCACTCCGCACCGGTCCAGTCCACTCCGGAACGGGACAGTCCACTACCGACGGGTTCAGTCCAGTATATTCCGGACCGGTCCAGTCCAAGCCAGTTCGGTCCACTCCGGACCGGTCCAGTACACTCCGGACCGGTCCAGTCCAGGACAATCCGGTCTACTCCGGACAGGTGCAGGCCACTGCGGGCCGGTCCAGCCCATTCCGGAACGGTCCAGTCCAGGAGAGTCCAGTCTACGCCGGACCGGTGCAGGCCACTCCGGACTGGTCCAGCCTTGACTTGACTTGACTTGACTTGATTTGATTTGATTTGATTTGATTTGATTTGATTTGATTCCAGTCCAGGCCAGTACATTTTACTCCGTACCGGTCCAAGTCCACTACGGACCGGTCCAGGCCACTCCGGACCGGTCCAGGTAACTCCGGACCGGTCTAGTCCAGGCCATTTCAGTTCACTCCGGACCGGTCCAGTTAACTCCGGACCGGTCCAGTTCACTCCTGACGGGTCCAGTCCACTCCGGACCCGTCTAGTCCACTCCGGACCGATCCAGTCCACTACGGACCGGTTCAGTCCAGTATATTCCGGACCGGTCCAGTCCAGTCCAGTCCAGTCCAGTCCACTCCGGAACGGTCCAGTTCACTCCTGACCGGTCCATTCCATTCCGGACCGGTCTAGTCCACTCCGGACCGGTCCACTATACCCAGTCTAGTCCAGTCCAGTCCAGCCCACTCCGGAACGGTCCAGTCCACTCCGCACCGGACCAGTCCACTCCGGACCAGTCTAGTCCAGGCCATTTCGGTTCACTCCGGACCGGTTCAGTTAACTCCGGACGGGTCCAGTTCACTCCGGTGCGGTTCAGTCCACTGCGGACGGGTCCAGTACACTTCAGACGGGTCCAGCACACTCCGGACAGGTCCAGTACACTCCACTCCGCACCGGTCCAGTCTAGGTCATTCCAGTCCAGGCCAGTCCAGTCCAGTCCACTCCGGAACGGTTCAGTCCACTACGGACCGGTTCAGTCCAGTATATTCCGGACCGGTCCAGTCCAGGCCAGTCCGGTCCACTCCGGACCGGTCCAGTACACTCCTGACTGGTCCAGTCCACTCCGGATCGATCCAGTCCACTCCGGACCGGTCTAGTCCAGGCCATTTCAGTTCACTCCGGACCGGTCCAGTTAACTCCGGACCGGTTCAGTTCACTCCTGACTGGGCCAGTCCACTCCGGACCGGTCCACTCCGGACCGGTCCACGCCACTCCGGACCGGGCCAGGTCACTCCGGACCGGTCTAGTCCAGGCCATTTCAGTTCACTCCGGACCGGTCCAGTTAACTCCGGAACGGTTCAGTTCACTCCTGACCGGTCTAGTCCACTCTGGACTCGTCTAGTCCACTCCGAACCGGTCCAGTCCACTACGGACCGGTCCAGTCCATTACGGACCGGTCCAGTCCAGGCCAGTCCAGTCCACTCCGGACCGGTCCAGTCCACTACGGACCGGTTCAGTCCGGTATATTCAAGACCGGTCCAGTCCAGTCCAGTCCAGTCCAGTCCACTCCGGAACGGTCCAGTTCACTCCTGACCGGTCCATTCCACTCCGGACCGGTCTAGTCCGCTCCGGATCGGTCCACTATACTCCGGACCGGTCCAGTCCACTCCGGACCGGTACAGTACACTCCGCACCGGTCCAGTCCACTCCGCACTGGCCCAGTCCACTTCGGAACGGTCTAGTCCAGGCCATTTCAGTTCACTTCGGACCGGTCCAGTTAACGCCGGACTGGTCCAGTTCACTCCTGACCGGTCCAGTCCACTCCGGACCGGACCAGTCCACTACGGACCGGTCCAGTCCAGTCCAGTCCAGTCCATTCTGGAACGGCACAGTCCACTCCGAACCGGTCCAGTCCACTCCGCACCGGCCCAGTCTAGGTCATTCCAGTCCAGGCCAGTCCAGTCCAGTCACTCCGGAACGGTCCAGTCCACTAAGGACCGGTTCAGTCCAGTATATTCCGGACCGGTCCCGTCCAGGCCACGCCGGACCGCTCCGGACCGGTCCAGTGCACTCCTGACCGGTCCAGTCCACTCCGGACCGGTCTAGTTCACTCCGGACCGGTGCAGTCCACTACGGACCGCTTCAGTGCAGTATATTCCGGAACGGACCAGTCCAGGCCAGTCCGGTCCACTCCGGACCGGTCTAGTCCAGGCCAGTCCAGTTCAGTTCACTCCTTACCCTTCTTGACTCATGTGTTCCAATTACCAAAAGTTTGTTACCGTGTCCTACAAATTATAAATTTTGTACTGAAATACAAAGCCAAACTACCCTTCTTAACTCATGTGTTCCTGTTACAAATAGTTCATTTTCGAGTATAAAGAAGTATTAATTTTGAACTAAAATACAAAGCCAAACCTACCCTTCTTAACTCATGTGTTCCTGTTACAAACAGTTAATTGGCGAGCTTGAAAAATTATTAATTTTGGACTGACATACAAAGCCAAACTTACCCTTCTTAGATCATGTGTTCCTATTACCAAAAGTTTGTTATCGAGTGCGATAAATTATCAATTTTTGACTGAAATACAAAGCCAAACTTACCCTTCTTAACTCATGTGTTCCTGTTACAAACAGTTGATTTTCGAGTATGAAGAATTATCAATTATGGCCTGAAATACAAAGCCAAACTTATTCTTCTTAGATCATGTGTTCCTGTTACAAACAGTTGATTTTCGAGTACAAAAAATTATTAATTTTGGGCTGAAATACAAAGCCAAACTTACCCTTCTTAACTAATATGTTCCTGTTACAAATAGTTCATTTTCGAGTTTAAAAAAGTATTAATTTTGAACTGAAATACAAAGCCAAACCTACCCTTCTTAACTCATGTGTTCCTGTTACAAACAGTTCATTTGCGAGTATGAAAAATTATTAATTTTGGACTGACATACAAAGCCAAACTTACCCTTCTTAACTCATGTGTTCCTACTACCAAAAGTTCGTTTTCGTGCGCGACAAATTATCATTTTTGGCTTGAAGTACAACGCCAAACTTACTATTCTTAACTCATGTGTTCCTGTTACAAACAGTTCATTTTCGAGTATGAAAAATTATCAATTATATCAGTCCAGTATATTCAAGACCGGTCCAGTCCAGTCCAGTCCAGTCCAGTTAACTCCGGACCGGTCTAGTCCACTACGGACCGTTCCAGTACACTCCGTACCGGTCCAGTCTAGTTCATTCCAGTCCAGGCCAGTCCAGTACAGTCCACTCCGGAACGGTCCAGTCCACTCCGGACCGGTCCAGTACACTCCACTCCGCACCGGTCCAGTCTAGGTAATTCCAGTCCAGGCCAGTCCAGTCCAGTCCACTCCGGAACGGTCCAGTCCACTACGGACCGGTTCAGTCCAGTATATTCCGGATCGGTCCAGTCCAGGCCAGTCCAGTCCACTCCGGTACGGTCCAGTCCACTCCGGCCCGGTCCAATCCACTCCGGACCGGTCTAGTTCACTCCTGACCGGTCCATTCCACTCCGGACCGGTCTAGTCCGCTCCGGATCGGTCCACTATACTCCGGACCGGTCCCGTCCACTCCGGACCGGTCCAGTACACTCGTGACCGGTCTAGTTCACTCCGGACCGGTCCAGTACACTCCGGACCGGTCCAGTACACTCCACTCCGCACCGGCCCAGTCTAGGTCATTCCAGTCCAGGTTAGTCCAGTCCACTACGGACCGGTCCAGACCACTCCGGACCGGTCCAGTACACTCCACTCCGCACCGGTCCAGTCTAGGTAATTCCAGTCCAGGCCAGTCCAGTCCAGTCACTCCGGAACGGTCCAGTCCACTAAGGACCGGTTCAGTCCAGTATATTCCGGACCGGTCCCGTCCAGGCCACGCCGGTCCGCTCCGGACCGGTCCAGTGCACTCCTGACCGGTCCAGTCCACTCTGGACCGGTCTGGTTCACTCCGGACCGGTCCAGTACACTCCGGACCGGTCCAGTACACTCCACTCCGCACCGGCCCAGTCTAGGTCATTCCAGTCCAGGCCAGTCCAGTCCAGTCCATTCCGGAACGGTCCAGTCCACTACGGACCGGTTCAGTCCAGTATATTCCGCACCGGTCCAGTCTAGGCCAGTCCGGTCCACTCCGGACCGGTCCAGTGCACTCCTGACCGGTCCAGTCCACTCCGGACCGGTCTAGTTCACTCCGGACCGGTCCAGTACACTCCGGACCGGTCCAGTACACTCCGGACCGGTCCAGTACACTCCACTCCGCACCGGCCCAGTCTAGGTCATTCCAGTCCAGGCCAGGCCAGTCCAGTCCATTCCGGAACAGTCCAGTCCACTACGGACCGGTTCAGTCCAGTATATTCTGGACCGGTCCAGTCCACGCCAGTCTGGTCCACTCCGGACCGGACCAGTCCACTCCGGCCCGGTCCCGTCCACTCCGGACCGGACCAGTCCACTTCGGACCGGACCAGTCCAGTCCAGTCCAGTCCACTCTGGAACGGCACAGTCCACTCCGGACCGATCCAGTCCACTCCGCACCGGACCAGTCCACTCCGGACCGGTCTATTCCAGGCCATTTCAGTTCACTCCGGACCGGTCCAGTTCACTCCTCACCGGTTCAGTCCACTCCGGACCGGTCTAGTTCACTCCTGACCGGTCCAGTCCACTCCGGACCGGTCCAGTTCAGTCCGGACCGGTCAGGTTCACTCCGGACCGGTCCAGTACACCCCGGACCGGTCCAGTACACTACACTCCGGACCGGTCTAGTCCAAGCCATTTCAGTTCACTCCGGACCGGTCCAGTTAACTCCGGACCGGTCCAGTTCACTCCGGACCGGTCTCGTTCACTCCGGACCGGTCCAGTCCACTCCGGAACGGTCCAGTCCACTACGGACCTGTTCAGGCCAGTATATTCCGGACCGGTCCAGTCCAGGCCAGTCCGGTCCACTCCGGACCGGTCCAGTCCACTCCGGACCGGTCTGGTCCATGCCATTTCAGTTCACTCCGGACCGGTCCAGTTAACTCCGGACCGGTCCAGTTCACTCCGGACCGGTCAGGTTCACCCCGGACCGGTCCAGTACACTCCGGACCGGTCCAGTACACTACACTCCGCATCGGTCTAGTCCAAGCCATTTCAGTTCACTCCGGACCGGTCCAGTTCACTCCGGACCGGTCTCGTTCACTACGGACCGGTCCAGTCCACTCCGGAACGGTCCAGTCCACTACGGACCTGTTCAGCCCAGTATATTCCGGACCGGTCCAGTCCAGGCCAGTCCGGTCCACTCCGGACCGGTCCAGTCCACTCCGGCCCGGTCCAGTCCACTCCAGACCGGACCAGTGCACTTCGGGCCGGTCCAGTCCACTCCGGAACGATCCAGTCCACTACGGACCTGTTCAGCCCAGTATATTCCGGACCGGTCCAGTCCAGGCCAGTCCGGTCCACTCCGGACCGGTCCAGTCCACTCCGGACCGGTCTAGTCCATGCCATTTCAGTTCACTCCGGACCGGTCCAGTTAACTCCGGACCGGTCCAGTTCACTCCGGACCGGTCAGGTTCACTCCGGACCGGTCCAGTACACTCCGGACCGGTCCAGTACACTACACTCCGGACCGGTCTAGTCCAAGCCATTTCAGTTCACTCCGGACCGGTCCAGTTCACTCCGGACCGGTCTCGTTCACTACGGACCGGTCCAGTCCACTCCGGAACGGTCCAGTCCACTACGGACCTGTTCAGCCCAGTATATTCCGGACCGGTCCAGTCCAGGCCAGTCCGGTCCACTCCGGACCGGTCCAGTCCACTCCGGCCCGGTCCAGTCCACTCCAGACCGGACCAGTCCACTTCGGACCGGTCCAGTCCAATCCAGTCCAGTCCACTCCGGAACGGTCCAGTCCACCGGACTTGACTTGACTTGACTTGATTTGATTTGATTTGATTCCAGTCCAGGCCAGTCCGGTCCACTCCGGACCGGTCCAGTCCACTACGGACCGGTTCAGTCCAGTATATTCCGAACCGGTCCAGTCCAGTCCAGTCCAGTCCACTCCGGAACGGTCCAGTTCACTCGTGACCGGTCCATTCCACTCCGGACCGGTCCAGTCCACTCCGGACCGGTCCACTATATTCCGGACCGTACCGGTCCACTCCGGACCGGTCCAGTTAACTCCGGACAGTCTAGGTTATTCCAGTCCAGGCCAGTCCAGTCCAGTTCACTCCGGAACGGTCCAGTCCACTACGGACCGGTTCAGTCCAGTATATTCCGGACCGGTCCAGTCCAGGCCAGTCCGGTCTACTCCGGACCGGTCCAGTGCACTCCTGACCGGTCCAGTCCACTCCGGACCGGTCTAGTTCACTCCGGACCGGTCCAGTACCCTCCGGACCGGTCCAGTACACTCCACTCCGCACCGGCCCAGTCTAGGTCATTCCAGTCCAGGCCAGTCCAGTCCAGTCAACTCCGGAACCGTCCAGTCCACTACGGACCGCTTCAGTCCAGTATATTCTGGACCGGTCCAGTCCACGCCAGTCCGGTCCACTCCGGACCGGTACAGGCCACTCCGGCCCGGTCCCGTCCACTCCGGACCGGACGACTCCACTTCGGACGGGTCCAGTCCAGTCCAGTCCAGTCCACTCTGGAGCGGCACAGTCCACTCCGGACCGATCCAGTCCACTCCGCACCGGACCAGTCCAGTCCACTCCGGAACGGTCCAGTTCACGCCTGACCGGTCCATTCCACTCCGGACCGGTCTAGTCCACTCCGGACCGGTCCACTATACTCCGGACCGGTCCAGTCCACTCCGGACAGGTGCAGTACACTCCGCACCGGTCCAGTCCACTCCGCACCGGCCCAGTCCACTCCGGACCGGTCTAGTTCACTCCGGACCGGTCCAGTACACTCCGGAGCGGTCCAGTACACTCCACTCCGCACCGTCCCAGTCTAGGTCATTCCAGTCCAAGCCAGTCCAGTCCAGTCCACTACGGACCGGTTCAGTCCAGTATATTCTGGAACGGTCCAGTCCAGGCCAGTCCGGTCCAGTCCGGACCGGTCCAGTGCACTCCTGACCGGTCCAGTCCACTCCGGACCGGTCTAGTTCACTCCGAACCGACGTCCAGTACACTCCGGACCGGTCCAGTACACTCCACTCCTCACCGGCCCAGTCTAGGTCATTCCAGTCCAGGCCAGTCCAGTCCAGTACACTCCGGAACGGGCCAGTCCACTACGGACCGGTTCAGTCCAGTATATTCCGGACCGGTCCTGTCCAAGCTAGTTCGGTCCACTCCGGACCGGTCCAGTAAACTCCGGACCGGTCCAGTCCAGGACAGTCCGGTCTACTCCGGACCGGTGCAGGCCACTGCGGGCCGGTCCAGCCCATTCTGGACCGGTCCACTCCAGGACAGTCCAGTCCAGTACACTCCGGAACGGTCCAGTCCACTACGGACCTGTTCAGTCTAGTATATTCCGGAACGGTCCAGTCCAAGCCAGTCCGGTCCACCCCGGACCGGTCCAGACCACTACGGCCGGTCTATTCCAGTCCAGTGCAGTCCAGTACAGTCCACTCCGGAAAGGTCCAGTTCACTCCTGACCGGTCCATTCCACTCCGGACCGGTCTAGTCCACTCCGGACCGGTCCACTCCGGACCGGTCCAGTACACTCCGCACCGGTCCAGCCCACTCCGCACCGGTCCAGTACACTCCGGAACGGTCCAGTTCACTCTTGACCGGTCCATTCCACTCCAGACCGTCTAGTCCACTCCGGACCCGTCTAGTCCACTCCGGACCGGTCCAGTCCACTACAGACCGGTCCAGTCCAGTCCAGTCCAGTACAGTCCACTCCGGAACGGTCCAGTTCACTCCTGACCGGTCCATTCCACTCCGGACCGGTCTAGTCCACTCCGGACCGGTCCACTCCGGACCGGTCCAGTACACTCCGCACCGGTCCAGTCCACTCCGCACCGGTCCAGTCCACTCCGGACCGGTCTAGTCCAGTATATTCCGGACCGGTCCCGTCCAGGCCACGCCGGTCCGCTCCGGACCGGTCCAGTGCACTCCTGACCGGTCCAGTCCACTCCGGACCGGTCTAGTTCACTCCGGACCGGTCCAGTACACTCCGGACCGGTCCAGTACACTCCACTCCGCACCGGCCCAGTCTAGGTCATTCCAGTCCAGGCCAGTCCAGTCCAGTCCATTCCGGAACGGTCCAGTCCACTACGGACCGGTTCAGTCCAGTATATTCTGGACCGGTTCAGTCCACGACAGTCCGGTCCACTCCGGACCGGACCAGTCCACTCCGGCCCGGTCCCGTCCACTCCGGACCGGACCAGTCCACTTCGGACCGGTCCAGTCCAGTCCAGTCCAGGTCAGTCCACTCTGGAACGGCACAGTCCACTCCGAACCGGTCCAGTCCACTACGGACCGGTCCAGTCCATTTAGGACCGGTCCAGTCCAGGCCAGTCCAGTCCACTCCGGACAGGTTCAGTCCACTCCGCACCGGTCCAGTCCACTCCGGACCGGTCTAGTCCAGGCCATTTCAGTTCACTCCGGACCGGTCCAGTTAACTTCGGACCGATCCAGTTCACTCCTGACCGGTCCAGTCCACTCCGGACCGGTCTAGTTCACTCCGGACCGGTCCAGTACACTCCTGCCCGGTCCAGTACACTCCACTCCGCACCGGCCCAGTCTAGGTCATTCCAGTCCAGGCCAGTCCAGTCCAGTCCACTCCGGAACGGTCCAGTCCACTAAGGACCGGTTCAGTGCAGTATATTCCGGACCGGTCTAGTCCAGGCCAGTCCGGTCCACTCCGGACCGGTCCAGTGCACTCCTGACCGGTCCAGTCCACTCCGGACCGGTCTAGTTCACTCCGGACCGGTCCAGTACACTCCGGACCGGTCCAGTACACTCCGGACCGGTCCAGTACACTCCACTCCGCACCGGCCCAGTCTAGGTCATTCCAGTCCAGGCCAGTCCAGTCCAGTCCATTCCGGAACAGCCCAGTCCACTACGGACCGGTTCAGTCCAGTATATTCTGGACCGGTCCAGTCCACGCCAGTCTGGTCCACTCCGGACCGGACCAGTCCACTCCGGCCCGGTCCCGTCCACTCCGGACCGGACCAGTCCACTTCGGACCGGACCAGTCCAGTCCAGTCCAGTCCACTCTGGAACGGCACAGTCCACTCCGGACCGATCCAGTCCACTCCGCACCGGACCAGTCCACTCCGGACCGGTCTATTCCAGGCCATTTCAGTTCACTCCGGACCGGTCCAGTTCACTCCTCACCGGTTCAGTCCACTCCGGACCGGTCTAGTTCACTCCTGACCGGTCCAGTCCACTCCGGACCGGTCCAGTTCAGTCCGGACCGGTCAGGTTCACTCCGGACCGGTCCAGTACACTCCGGACCGGTCCAGTACACTACACCCCGGACCGGTCTAGTCCAAGCCATTTCAGTTCACTCCGGACCGGTCCAGTTCACTCCGGACCGGTCTCGTTCACTCCGGACCGGTCCAGTCCACTCCGGAACGGTCCAGTCCACTACGGACCTGTTCAGGCCAGTATATTCCGGACCGGTCCAGTCCAGGCCAGTCCGGTCCACTCCGGACCGGTCCAGTCCACTCCGGACCGGTCTGGTCCATGCCATTTCAGTTCACTCCGGACCGGTCCAGTTAACTCCGGACCGGTCCAGTTCACTCCGGACGGGTCAGGTTCACTCCGGACCGGTCCAGTACACTCCGGACCGGTCCAGTACACTACACTCCGCACCGGTCTAGTCCAAGCCATTTCAGTTCACTCCGGACCGGTCCAGTTCACTCCGGACCGGTCTCGTTCACTACGGACCGGTCCAGTCCACTCCGGAACGGTCCAGTCCACTACGGACCTGTTCAGGCCAGTATATTCCGGACCGGTCCAGTCCAGGCCAGTTCGGTCCACTCCGGACCGGTCCAGTACACTCCGGACCGGTCCAGTCCAGGACAGTCCGGTCTACTCCGGACCGGTGCAGGCCACGGCGGGCCGGTCCAGCCCAATCCGGACCGGTCCAGTCCAGGAGAGACCAGTCCAGCCCATTCCGGAACGGTCCTGTCCACTCCGGACCGGTCCAGTTCACTCCTGACCGGTCCAGTCCACTCTGGACCGGTCTAGTTCACTCCGGACCGGTCCAGTACACTCCTCTCCGCACCGGCTCAGTCTAGATCATTCCAGTCCAGGCCAGTCCAGTCCAGTCCGCTCCGGAACGGTCCAGTCCACTACGGACCTGTTCAGTCCAGTATATTCCGGACCGGTCCAGTCCAGGCCAGTCCGGTCCACTCCGGACCGGTCCAGTCCACTCCGGCCCGGTCCAGTCCACTCCGGACCGGTCCAGTCCGGTCCAGTCCACTCCGGACCGGACCAGTCCACTTCGGACCGGTCCAGTCCGGTCCAGTCCACTCCGGAACGGTCCAATCCACTCCGGACCGGTCCAGTCCTCTCCGCACCGGTTCAGTACACTCCGGACCGGTCCAGTACACTTCGGACCGGTCCAGTTCACTCCTGACCGGTCCAGTCCACTCTGGACCGGTCTAGTTCACTCCGGACCGGTCCAGTACACTCCTCTCCGCACCGGCTCAGTCTAGATCATTCCAGTCCAGGCCAGTCCAGTCCAGTCCGCTCCGGAACGGTCCAGTCCACTACGGACCTGTTCAGTCCAGTATATTCCGGACCGGTCCAGTCCAGGCCAGTCCGGTCCACTCCGGACCGGTCCAGTCCACTCCGGACCGGTCTAGTCCACGCCATTTCAGTTCACTCCGGACCGGTCCAGTTAACTCCGGACCGGTCCATTTTACTCCTGACCGGTCCAGTCCACTCCGGACCTGTCTAGTTCACTCCGGACCGGTCCAGTACACTCCGGACCGGTCCAGTCTAGGTCATTCCAGTCCAGGCCAGTCCAGTCCAGTCCACTCCGGAACGGTCCAGTCCACTTCGGACCGGTCCAGTCCAGTCCAGTCCAGTCTACTCCGGAACGGTCCAGTACACTCCGTAACGGTCCAGTCTAGTTCATTCCAGTCCAGGCCAGTCCAGTCCTGTCCACTCCGGACCGGTGCAGTCCACTACGGACCGCTTCAGTGCAGTATATTCCGGAACGGACCAGTCCAGGCCAGTCCGGTCCACTCCGGACCGGTCTAGTCCAGGCCAGTCCAGTTCAGTTCACTCCTTACCCTTCTTGACTCATGTGTTCCAATTACCAAAAGTTTGTTTCCGTGTCCCACAAATTATAAATTTTGTACTGAAATACAAAGCCAAACTACCCTTCTTAACTCATGTGTTCCTGTTACAAACAGTTCATTTTCGAGTATGAAAAATTATCAATTATGGCCTGAAATATAAAGCCAAACTTATCCTTCTTAACTCATGTGTTCATGTTACAAACAGTTCATTTTGGAGTGTGTAAATTATTAATTATGACCTGAAATACAAAGCCAAACTTATCCTTCTGAGCTCATGTGTTCCTGGTACAAATAGTTCATTTTCGCGTATAAAAAAGTATTAATTTTGAACTGAAATACAAAGCCAAACCTACCCTTCTTAACTCATATGTTCCTGTTACAAATAGTTCATTTTCGAGTATAAAGAAGTATTAATTTTGAACTAAAATACAAAGCCAAACCTACCCTTCTTAACTCATGTGTTCCTGTTACAAACAGTTAATTGGCGAGCTTGAAAAATTATTAATTTTGGACTGACATACAAAGCCAAACTTACCCTTCTTAGATCATGTGTTCCTATTACCAAAAGTTTGTTATCGAGTGCGATAAATTATCAATTTTTGACTGAAATACAAAGCCAAACTTACCCTTCTTAACTCATGTGTTCCTGTTACAAACAGTTGATTTTCGAGTATGAAGAATTATCAATTATGGCCTGAAATACAAAGCCAAACTTATTCTTCTTAGATCATGTGTTCCTGTTACAAACAGTTGATTTTCGAGTACAAAAAATTATTAATTTTGGGCTGAAATACAAAGCCAAACTTACCCTTCTTAACTAATATGTTCCTGTTACAAATAGTTCATTTTCGAGTTTAAAAAAGTATTAATTTTGAACTGAAATACAAAGCCAAACCTACCCTTCTTAACTCATGTGTTCCTGTTACAAACAGTTCATTTGCGAGTATGAAAAATTATTAATTTTGGACTGACATACAAAGCCAAACTTACCCTTCTTAACTCATGTGTTCCTACTACCAAAAGTTCGTTTTCGTGCGCGACAAATTATCATTTTTGGCTTGAAGTTCAACGCCAAACTTACTATTCTTAACTCATGTGTTCCTGTTACAAACAGTTCATTTTCGAGTATGAAAAATTATCAATTATATCAGTCCAGTATATTCAAGACCGGTCCAGTCCAGTCCAGTCCAGTCCAGTTAACTCCGGACCGGTCTAGTCCACTACGGACCGTTCCAGTACACTCCGTACCGGTCCAGTCTAGTTCATTCCAGTCCAGGCCAGTCCAGTACAGTCCACTCCGGAACGGTCCAGTCCACTCCGGACCGGTCCAGTACACTCCACTCCGCACCGGTCCAGTCTAGGTAATTCCAGTCCAGGCCAGTCCAGTCCAGTCCACTCCGGAACGGTCCAGTCCACTACGGACCGGTTCAGTCCAGTATATTCCGGATCGGTCCAGTCCAGGCCAGTCCAGTCCACTCCGGTACGGTCCAGTCCACTCCGGCCCGGTCCAATCCACTCCGGACCGGTCTAGTTCACTCCTGACCGGTCCATTCCACTCCGGACCGGTCTAGTCCGCTCCGGATCGGTCCACTATACTCCGGACCGGTCCCGTCCACTCCGGACCGGTCCAGTACACTCGTGACCGGTCTAGTTCACTCCGGACCGGTCCAGTACACTCCGGACCGGTCCAGTACACTCCACTCCGCACCGGCCCAGTCTAGGTCATTCCAGTCCAGGTTAGTCCAGTCCACTACGGACCGGTCCAGACCACTCCGGACCGGTCCAGTACACTCCACTCCGCACCGGTCCAGTCTAGGTAATTCCAGTCCAGGCCAGTCCAGTCCAGTCACTCCGGAACGGTCCAGTCCACTAAGGACCGGTTCAGTCCAGTATATTCCGGACCGGTCCCGTCCAGGCCACGCCGGTCCGCTCCGGACCGGTCCAGTGCACTCCTGACCGGTCCAGTCCACTCTGGACCGGTCTAGTTCACTCCGGACCGGTCCAGTACACTCCGGACCGGTCCAGTACACTCCACTCCGCACCGGCCCAGTCTAGGTCATTCCAGTCCAGGCCAGTCCAGTCCAGTCCATTCCGGAACGGTCCAGTCCACTACGGACCGGTTCAGTCCAGTATATTCCGCACCGGTCCAGTCCAGGCCAGTCCGGTCCACTCCGGACCGGTCCAGTGCACTCCTGACCGGTCCAGTCCACTCCGGACCGGTCTAGTTCACTCCGGACCGGTCCAGTACACTCCGGACCGGTCCAGTACACTCCGGACCGGTCCAGTACACTCCACTCCGCACCGGCCCAGTCTAGGTCATTCCAGTCCAGGCCAGGCCAGTCCAGTCCATTCCGGAACAGTCCAGTCCACTACGGACCGGTTCAGTCCAGTATATTCTGGACCGGTCCAGTCCACGCCAGTCTGGTCCACTCCGGACCGGACCAGTCCACTCCGGCCCGGTCCCGTCCACTCCGGACCGGACCAGTCCACTTCGGACCGGTCCAGTCCAGTCCAGTCCACTCTGGAACGGCACAGTCCACTCCGGACCGATCCAGTCCACTCCGCACCGGACCAGTCCACTCCGGACCGGTC
The DNA here is from genome assembly GCA_963082815.1 of Melanotus villosus. Taxonomy (NCBI): domain Eukaryota; kingdom Metazoa; phylum Arthropoda; class Insecta; order Coleoptera; family Elateridae; genus Melanotus; species Melanotus villosus. Next base: position 15,325,489 of record OY720425.1, on the reverse strand, counting down.
TATTCCAGGCCATTTCAGTTCACTCCGGACCGGTCCAGTTCACTCCTCACCGGTTCAGTCCACTCCGGACCGGTCTAGTTCACTCCTGACCGGTCCAGTCCACTCCGGACCGGTCCAGTTCAGTCCGGACTGGTCAGGTTCACTCCGGACCGGTCCAGTACACCCCGGACCGGTCCAGTACACTACACTCCGGACCGGTCTAGTCCAAGCCATTTCAGTTCACTCCGGACCGGTCCAGTTAACTCCGGACCGGTCCAGTTCACTCCGGACCGGTCTCGTTCACTCCGGACCGGTCCAGTCCACTCCGGAACGGTCCAGTCCACTACGGACCTGTTCAGGCCAGTATATTCCGGACCGGTCCAGTCCAGGCCAGTCCGGTCCACTCCGGACCGGTCCAGTCCACTCCGGACCGGTCTGGTCCATGCCATTTCAGTTCACTCCGGACCGGTCCAGTTAACTCCGGACCGGTCCAGTTCACTCCGGACCGGTCAGGTTCACTCCGGACCGGTCCAGTACACTCCGGACCGGTCCAGTACACTACACTCCGCATCGGTCTAGTCCAAGCCATTTCAGTTCACTCCGGACCGGTCCAGTTCACTCCGGACCGGTCTCGTTCACTACGGACCGGTCCAGTCCACTCCGGAACGGTCCAGTCCACTACGGACCTGTTCAGCCCAGTATATTCCGGACCGGTCCAGTCCAGGCCAGTCCGGTCCACTCCGGACCGGTCCAGTCCACTCCGGCCCGGTCCAGTCCACTCCAGACCGGACCAGTCCACTTCGGACCGGTCCAGTCCAATCCAGTCCAGTCCACTCCGGAACGGTCCAGTCCACCGGACTTGACTTGACTTGACTTGATTTGATTTGATTTGATTCCAGTCCAGGCCAGTCCGGTCCACTCCGGACCGGTCCAGTCCACTACGGACCGGTTCAGTCCAGTATATTCCGAACCGGTCCAGTCCAGTCCAGTCCAGTCCACTCCGGAACGGTCCAGTTCACTCGTGACCGGTCCATTCCACTCCGGACCGGTCCAGTCCACTCCGGACCGGTCCACTATATTCCGGACCGTACCGGTCCACTCCGGACCGGTCCAGTTAACTCCGGACAGTCTAGGTTATTCCAGTCCAGGCCAGTCCAGTCCAGTTCACTCCGGAACGGTCCAGTCCACTACGGACCGGTTCAGTCCAGTATATTCCGGACCGGTCCAGTCCAGGCCAGTCCGGTCTACTCCGGACCGGTCCAGTGCACTCCTGACCGGTCCAGTCCACTCCGGACCGGTCTAGTTCACTCCGGACCGGTCCAGTACCCTCCGGACCGGTCCAGTACACTCCACTCCGCACCGGCCCAGTCTAGGTCATTCCAGTCCAGGCCAGTCCAGTCCAGTCAACTCCGGAACCGTCCAGTCCACTACGGACCGCTTCAGTCCAGTATATTCTGGACCGGTCCAGTCCACGCCAGTCCGGTCCACTCCGGACCGGTACAGGCCACTCCGGCCCGGTCCCGTCCACTCCGGACCGGACCACTCCACTTCGGACGGGTCCAGTCCAGTCCAGTCCAGTCCACTCTGGAGCGGCACAGTCCACTCCGGACCGATCCAGTCCACTCCGCACCGGACCAGTCCAGTCCACTCCGGAACGGTCCAGTTCACGCCTGACCGGTCCATTCCACTCCGGACCGGTCTAGTCCACTCCGGACCGGTGCACTATACTCCGGACCGGTCCAGTCCACTCCGGACAGGTGCAGTACACTCCGCACCGGTCCAGTCCACTCCGCACCGGTCCAGTCCACTCCGGACCGGTCTAGTTCACTCCGGACCGGTCCAGTACACTCCGGACCGGTCCAGTACACTCCACTCCGCACCGGCCCAGTCTAGGTCATTCCAGTCCAAGCCAGTCCAGTCCAGTCCACTACGGACCGGTTCAGTCCAGTATATTCTGGAACGGTCCAGTCCAGGCCAGTCCGGTCCAGTCCGGACCGGTCCAGTGCACTCCTGACCGGTCCAGTCCACTCCGCACCGGTCTAGTTCACTCCGAACCGACGTCCAGTACACTCCGGACCGGTCCAGTACACTCCACTCCTCACCGGCCCAGTCTAGGTCATTCCAGTCCAGGCCAGTCCAGTCCAGTACACTCCGGAACGGGCCAGTCCACTACGGACCGGTTCAGTCCAGTATAATCCGGACCGGTCCTGTCCAAGCCAGTTCGGTCCACTCGGGACCGGTCCAGTAAACTCCGGACCGGTCCAGTCCAGGACAGTCCGGTCTACTCCGGACCGGTGCAGGCCACTGCGGGCCGGTCCAGCCCATTCCGGACCGGTCCACTCCAGGACAGTCCAGTCCAGTACACTCCGGAACGGTCCAGTCCACTACGGACCTGTTCAGTCTAGTATATTCCGGAACGGTCCAGTCCAAGCCAGTCCGGTCCACCCCGGACCGGTCCAGACCACTACGGCCGGTCCATTCCAGTCCAGTGCAGTCCAGTACAGTCCACTCCGGAAAGGTCCAGTTCACTCCTGACCGGTCCATTCCACTCCGGACCGGTCTAGTCCACTCCGGACCGGTCCACTCCGGACCGGTCCAGTACACTCCGCACCGGTCCAGTCCACTCCGCACCGGTCCAGTACACTCCGGAACGGTCCAGTTCACTCCTGACCGGTCCATTCCACTCCAGACCGTCTAGTCCACTCCGGACCCGTCTAGTCCACTCCGGACCGGTCCAGTCCACTACAGACCGGTCCAGTCCAGTCCAGTCCAGTACAGTCCACTCCGGAACGGTCCAGTTCACTCCTGACCTGTCCATTCCACCCCGGACCGGTCTAGTCCACTCCGGACCGGTCCACTCCGGACCGGTCCAGTACACTCCGCACCGGTCCAGTCCACTCCGCACCGGTCCAGTCCACTCCGGACCGGTCTAGTCCAGGCCAGTTCAGTCCAGCCCGGACCGGTCCAGTCCACATCGGACCGGTCCAGTCCAGTCCAGTCCAGTCCACTCCGGAACGTTCCAGTTCACTCCTGACCGGTCCATTCCACTCCGGACTCGTCCAGTCCACTCCGCACCGGTCCAGTCCACTCCGGAACGGGTTCAGTCCAGTATATTCCGGACCGGTCCAGTCCAAGCCAGTTCGGTCCACTCCGGACCGGTCCAGTACACTCCGGACCGGTCTAGTCCAGGACAATCCGGTCTACTCCGGACAGGTGCAGGCCACTGCGGGCCGGTCCAGCCCATTCCGGAACGGTCCAGTCCAGGAGAGTCCAGTCTACGCCGGACCGGTGCAGGCCACTCCGGACTGGTCCAGCCTTGACTTGACTTGACTTGACTTGATTTGATTTGATTTGATTTGATTTGATTTGATTTGATTCCAGTCCAGGCCAGTACATTTTACTTCGTACCGGTCCAAGTCCACTCCGGACCGGTCCAGGCCACTCCGGACCGGTCCAGGTAACTCCGGACCGGTCTAGTCCAGGCCATTTCAGTTCACTCCGGACCGGTCCAGTTAACTCCGGACCGGTCCAGTTCACTCCTGACGGGTCCAGTCCACTCCGGACCCGTCTAGTCCACTCCGGACCGATCCAGTCCACTACGGACCGGTTCAGTCCAGTATATTCCGGACCGGTCCAGTCCAGTCCAGTCCAGTCCAGTCCACTCCGGAACGGTCCAGTTCACTCCTGACCGGTCCATTCCATTCCGGACCGGTCTAGTCCACTCCGGACCGGTCCACTATACCCAGTCTAGTCCAGTCCAGTCCAGCCCACTCCGGAACGGTCCAGTCCACTCCGCACCGGACCAGTCCACTCCGGACCAGTCTAGTCCAGGCCATTTCGGTTCACTCCGGACCGGTTCAGTTAACTCCGGACGGGTCCAGTTCACTCCTGTGCGGTTCAGTCCACTGCGGACGGGTCCAGTACACTCCAGACGGGTCCAGCACACTCCGGACAGGTCCAGTACACTCCACTCCGCACCGGTCCAGTCTAGGTCATTCCAGTCCAGGCCAGTCCAGTCCAGTCCACTCCGGAACGGTTCAGTCTACTACGGACCGGTTCAGTCCAGTATATTCCGGACCGGTCCAGTCCAGGCCAGTCCGGTCCACTCCGGACCGGTCCAGTACACTCCTGACTGGTCCAGTCCACTCCGGACCGGTCCAGTACACTCCGGAATGGTCCAGTCCACTCCGGATCGATCCAGTCCACTCCGGACCGGTCTAGTCCAGGCCATTTCAGTTCACTCCGGACCGGTCCAGTTAACTCCGGACCGGTTCAGTTCACTCCTGACTGGGCCAGTCCACTCCGGACCGGTCCACGCCACTCCGGACCGGGCCAGGTCACTCCGGACCGGTCTAGTCCAGGCCATTTCAGTTCACTCCGGACCGGTTCAGTTAACTCCGGAACGGTTCAGTTCACTCCTGACCGGTCTAGTCCACTCTGGACTCGTCTAGTCCACTCCGAACCGGTCCAGTCCACTACGGACCGGTCCAGTCCATTACGGACCGGTCCAGTCCAGGCCAGTCCAGTCCACTCCGGACCGGTCCAGTCCACTACGGACCGGTTCAGTCCGGTATATTCAAGACCGGTCCAGTCCAGTCCAGTCCAGTCCAGTCCACTCCGGAACGGTCCAGTTCACTCCTGACCGGTCCATTCCACTCCGGACCGGTCTAGTCCGCTCCGGATCGGTCCACTATACTCCGGACCTGTCCAGTCCACTCCGGACCGGTACAGTACACTCCGCACCGGTCCAGTCCACTCCGCACTGGCCCAGTCCACTTCGGAACGGTCTAGTCCAGGCCATTTCAGTTCACTTCGGACCGGTCCAGTTAACGCCGGACCGGTCCAGTTCACTCCTGACCGGTCCAGTCCACTCCGGACCGGACCAGTCCACTACGGACCGGTCCAGTCCAGTCCAGTCCAGTCCATTCTGGAACGGCACAGTCCACTCCGAACCGGTCCAGTCCACTCCGCACCGGCCCAGTCTAGGTCATTCCAGTCCAGGCCAGTCCAGTCCAGTCACTCCGGAACGGTCCAGTCCACTAAGGACCGGTTCAGTCCAGTATATTCCGTACCGGTTCCGTCCAGGCCACGCCGGACCGCTCCGGACCGGTCCAGTGCACTCCTGACAGGTCCAGTCCACTCCGGACCGGTCTAGTTCACTCCGGACCGGTCCAGTACACTCCGGACCGGTCCAGTACACTCCACTCCGCACCGGCCCAGTCTAGGTCATTCCAGTCCAGGCCAGTCCAGTCCAGTCCATTCCGGAACGGTCCAGTCCACTACGGACCGGTTCAGTCCAGTATATTCCGGACCGGTCCAGTCCAGGCCAGTCCGGTCCACTCCGGACCGGTCCAGTACACTCCTGACTGGTCCAGTCCACTCCGGACCGGTCCAGTACACTCTGGAATGGTCCAGTCCACTCCGGATCGATCCAGTCCACTCCGGACCGGTCTAGTCCAGGCCATTTCAGTTCACTCCGGACCGGGCCAGTTAACTCCGGACCGGTTCAGTTCACTCCTGACTGGTCCAGTCCACTCCGGACTGGTCCAGCCTTGACTTGACTTGACTTGATTTGATTTGATTTGATTTGATTTGATTTGATTCCTGTCCAGGCCAATACAGTTTACTCCGTACCGGTGCAAGTCCACTCCGGACTGGTCCAGGCCACTCCGGACCGGGCCAGGTCACTCCGGACCGGTCTAGTCCAGGCCATTTCAGTTCACTCCGGACCGGTCCAGTTAACTCCGGAACGGTTCAGTTCACTCTTGACCGGTCTAGTCCACTCTGGACCCGTCTAGTCCACTCCGAACCGGTCCAGTCCACTACGGACCGGTCCAGTCCATTACGGACCGGTCCAGTCCAGGCCAGTCCAGTCCACTCCGGACCGGTCCAGTCCACTACGGACCGGTTCAGTCCGGTATATTCAAGACCGGTCCAGTCCAGTCCAGTCCAGTCCAGTCCAGTCCAGTCCAGTCCAGTCCAGTCCACTCCGGAACGGTCCAGTTCACTCCTGACCGGTCCATTCCACTCCGGACCGGTCTAGTCCGCTCCGGATCGGTCCACTATACTCCGGACCGGTCCAGTCCACTCCGGACCGGTCCAGTACACTCCGCACCGGTTCAGTCCACTCCGCACTGGTCCAGTCCACTTCGGAACGGTCTAGTCCAGGCCATTTCAGTTCACTTCGGACCGGTCCAGTTAACGCCGGACCGGTCCAGTTCACTCCTGACCGTTCCAGTCCACTCCGGACCGTACCAGTCCACTTCGGACCGGTCCAGTCCAATCCAGTCCAGTCCACTCCGGAACGTTCCAGTCCACCGGACTTGACTTGACTTGACTTGATTTGATTTGATTTGATTCCAACCCAGGCCAGTCCGGTCCACTCCGGACCGGTCCAGTCCACTACGGACCGGTTCAGTCCAGTATATTCCGGACCGGTCCAGTCCAGTCCAGTCCACTCCGGAACGGTCCAGTTCACTCGTGACCGGTCCATTCCACTCCGGACCGGTTTAGTCCACTCCGGACCGGTCCACTATACTCCGGACCGTACCGGTCCACTCCGGACCGGTCCAGTTAACTCCGGACAGTCTAGGTCATTCCAGTCCAGGCCAGTCCAGTCCAGTTCACTCCGGAACGGTCCAGTCCACTACGGACCGGTTCAGTCCAGTATATTCCGGACCGGTCCAGTCCAGGCCAGTCCGGTCTACTCCGGACCGGTCCAGTACACTCCTGACCGGTCCAGTCCACTCCGGACCGGTCTAGTTCACTCCGGACCGGTCCAGTACCCTCCGGACCGGTCCAGTACACTCCACTCCGCACCGGCCCAGTCTAGGTCATTCCAGTCCCGGCCAGTCCAGTCCAGTCAACTCCGGAACCGTCCAGTCCACTACGGACCGCTTCAGTCCAGTATATTCTGGACCGGTCCAGTCCACGCCAGTCCGGTCCACTCCGGACCGGTACAGGCCACTCCGGCCCGGTCCCGTCCACTCCGGACCGGACCAGTCCACTTCGGACCGGTCCAGTCCAGTCCAGTCCAGTCCACTCTGGAACGGCACAGTCCACTCCGGACCGATCCAGTCCACTCCGCACCGGTCCAGTCCACTCCGCACCGGTCCAGTCCACTCCGGACCGGTCTAGTTCACTCCGGACCGGTCCAGTACACTCCGGACCGGTCCAGTACACTCCACTCCGCACCGGCCCAGTCTAGGTCATTCCAGTCCAAGCCAGCCCAGTCCAGTCCACTAGGGACCGGTTCAGTCCAGTATATTCTGGAACGGTCCAGTCCAGGCCAGTCCGGTCCAGTCCGGAACGGTCCAGTTCACTCCTGACCGGTCCATTCCACTCCGGACCGGTCTAGTCCACTCCGGACCGGTCCACTCCGGACCGGTCCAGTACACTCCGCACCGGTCCAGTCCACTCCGCACCGGTCCAGTCCACTCCGGACCGGTCCAGTCCAGGACAATCCGGTCTACTCCGGACAGGTGCAGGCCACTGCGGGCCGGTCCAGCCCATTCCGGACCGGTCCAGTCCAGGAGAGTCCAGTCTACGCCGGACCGGTGCAGGACACTCCGGACTGGTCCAGCCTTGACTTGACTTGACTTGACTTGGCTTGATTTGATTTTATTCGATTTGATTTGATTTTATTTGATTTTATTTGATTTGATTCCAGTCCAGGCCAGTACATTTTACTCCGTACCGGTCCAAGTCCACTCCGGACCGGTCCAGGCCACTCCGGACCGGTCCAGGTAACTCCGGACCGGTCTAGTCCAGGCCATTTCAGTTCACTCCGGACCGGTCCAGTTAACTCCGGACCGGCCCAGTTCACTCCTGACGGGTCCAGTCCACTCCGGACCCGTCTAGTCCACTCCGGACCGATCCAGTCCACTACGGACGGGTTCAGTCCAGTATATTCCGGACCGGTCCAGTCCAGTCCAGTCCAGTCCACTCCGGAACGGTCCAGTTCACTCCTGACCGGTCCATTCCATTCCGGACCGGTCTAGTCCACTCCGGACCGGTCCACTATACTTCGGACCGGTCCAGTCCACTCCTGACCGATCCAGTCCACTACGGACCGGTCCAGTCCATTACGGACCGGTCCAGTCCAGGCCAGTCCAGTTAACTCCGGACCGGTCCAGTTCACTCCGGAACGGTCCAGTACACTCTGGACCGGTCCAGTACACTCCACTCCGCACCGGTCCAGTCTAGGTCATTCCAGTCCAGGCCAGTCCAGTGCAGTACACTCCGGAACGGTCCAGACCACTACGGACCGGTTCAGTCCAGTATATTCCGGACCGGTCCAGTCCAGGCCAGTCCGGTCCACTCCGGACCGGTCCAGTGCACTCCTGACTGGTCCAGTCCACTCCGGACCCGTCCAGTCCACTCCGGACCGGTCCAGTCCACTCCGGACCGGTCCAGTACACTCCGGAATGGTCCAGTCCACTCCGGATCGGTCCAGTCCACTCCGGACCGGACTAGTCCAGGCCATTTCAGTTCACTCCGGACCGGTCCAGTTAACTCCGGACCGGTTCAGTTCACTCCTGACTGGTCCAGTCCACTCCGGACTGGTCCAGTCCACTCCGGACTGGTCCAGTCTTGACTTGACTTGACTTGACTTTACTTGACTTGTCCAGGCCAGTCCGGTCCACTCCGGACCGGTCCAGTCCACTCCGGACCGGCCCAGTACACTCCGGAATGGTCCAGTCCACTCCGGATCGGTCCAGTCCACTCCGGACCGGTCTAGTACAGGCCATTTCAGTTCACTCCGGACTGGTCCAGTTAACTCCGGACCGTTTCAGTTCACTCCTGACTGGTCCAGTCCACTCCGGACTGGTCCAGCCTTGACTTGACTTGACTTGACTTTCTTGACTTGACTTGACTTGACTTGACTTGACTTGTCTTGACTTGACTTGACTTGACTTGACTTGACTTGACTAGACTTGACTTGACTTGACTTGGCTTAAATTTACTTGACTCCAGTCCACTTGACCGGTCCACTCCGGACCGGTCCAGTATACTCCGGAATGGTCCCGTCCACTCCGGACCGGACCAGTCCGCTTCGGACCGGTCCAGTCCAGTCCAGTCCAGTCCACTCTGGAACGGCACAGTCCACTCCGGACCGATCCAGTCCACTCCGCACCGGACAAGTCCACTCCGGACCGGTCTATTCCAGGCCATTTCAGTTCACTCCGGACCGGTCCAGTTCACTCCTCACCGGTTCAGTCCACTCCGGACCGGCCTAGTTCACTCCTGGCCGGTCCAGTCCACTCCGGACCGGTCCAGTTCAGTCCGGACCGGTCAGGTTCACTCCGGACCGGTCCAGTACACTCCGGACCGGTCCAGTACACTACACTCCGGACCGGTCTAGTCCAAGCCATTTCAGTTCACTCCGGACCGGTCCAGTTAACTCCGGACTGGTCCAGTTCACTCCGGACCAGTCTCGTTCACTCAGGACCGGTCCAGTCCACTCCGGAACGGTCCAGTCCACTACGGACCTGTTCAGCCCAGTATATTCCGGACCGGTCCAGTCCAGGCCAGTCCGGTCCACTCCGGACCGGTCCAGTCCACTCCGGCCCGGTCCAGTCTACTCCAGACCGGACCAGTCCACTTCGGACCGGTCCAGTCCAATCCAGTCTAGTCCACTCCGGAACGGTCCAGTCCACCGGACTTGACTTGACTTGACTTGATTTGATTTGATTTGATTCCAGTCCAGGCCAGTCCGGTCCACTCCGGACCGGTCCAGTCCACTACGGACCGGTTCAGTCCAGTATATTCCGAACCGGTCCAGTCCAGTCCAGTCCAGTCCACTCCGGAACGGTCCAGTTCACTCGTGACCGGTCCATTCCACTCCGGACCGGTCCAGTCCACTCCGGACCGGTCCACTATACTCTGGACCGTACCGGTCCACTCCGGACCGGTCCAGTTAACTCCGGACAGTCTAGGTTATTCCAGTCCAGGCCAGTCCAGTCCAGTTCACTCCGGAACGGTCCAGTCCACTACGGACCGGTTCAGTCCAGTATATTCCGGACCGGTCCAGTCCAGGCCAGTCCGGTCTACTCCGGACCGGTCCAGTGCACTCCTGACCGGTCCAGTCCACTCCGGACCGGTCTAGTTCACTCCGGACCGGTCCAGTACCCTCCGGACCGGTCCAGTACACTCCACTCCGCACCGGCCCAGTCTAGGTCATTCCAGTCCAGGCCAGTCCAGTCCAGTCAACTCCGGAACCGTCCAGTCCACTACGGACCGCTTCAGTCCAGTATATTCTGGACCGGTCCAGTCCACGCCAGTCCGGTCCACTCCGGACCGGTACAGGCCACTCCGGCCCGGTCCCGTCCACTCCGGACCGGACCACTCCACTTCGGACGGGTCCAGTCCAGTCCAGTCCAGTCCACTCTGGAGCGGCACAGTCCACTCCGGACCGATCCAGTCCACTCCGCACCGGACCAGTCCAGTCCACTCCGGAACGGTCCAGTCCACGCCTGACCGGTCCATTCCACTCCGGACCGGTCTAGTCCACTCCGGACCGGTCCACTATACTCCGGACCGGTCCAGTCCACTCCGGACAGGTGCAGTACACTCCGCACCTGTCCAGTCCACTCCGCACCGGTCCAGTCCACTCCGGACCGGTCTAGTTCACTCCGGACCGGTCCAGTACACTCCGGACCGGTCCAGTACACTCCACTCCGCACCGGCCCAGTCTAGGTCATTCCAGTCCAAGCCAGTCCAGTCCAGTCCACTACGGACCGGTTCAGTCCAGTATATTCTGGAACGGTCCAGTCCAGGCCAGTCCGGTCCAGTCCGGACCGGTCCAGTGCACTCCTGACCGGTCCAGTCCACTCCGGACCGGTCTAGTTCACTCCGAACCGACGTCCAGTACACTCCGGACCGGTCCAGTACACTCCACTCCTCACCGGCCCAGTCTAGGTCATTCCAGTCCAGGCCAGTCCAGTCCAGTACACTCCGGAACGGGCCAGTCCACTACGGACCGGTTCAGTCCAGTATATTCCGGACCGGTCCAGTCCAAGCCAGTTCGGTCCACTCCGGACCGGTCCAGTAAACTCCGGACCGGTCCAGTCCAGGACAGTCCGGTCTACTCCGGACCGGTGCAGGCCACTGCGGGCCGGTCCAGCCCATTCCGGACCGGTCCACTCCAGGACAGTCCAGTCCAGTACACTCCGGACCTGTTCAGTCTAGTATATTCCGGAACGGTCCAGTCCAAGCCAGTCCGGTCCACACCGGACCGGTCCAGACCACTACGGCCGGTCCATTCCAGTCCAGTGCAGTCCAGTACAGTCCACTCCGGAAAGGTCCAGTTCACTCCTGACCGGTCCATTCCACTCCGGACCGGTCTAGTCCACTCCGGACCGGTCCACTCAGGACCGGTCCAGTACACTCCGCACCGGTCCAGTCCACGCCGCACCGGTCAGTCCACTCCGGAACGGTCCAGTTCACTCCTGACCGGTCCATTCCACTCCAGACCGTCTAGTCCACTCCGGACCCGTCTAGTCCACTCCGGACCGGTCCAGTCCACTACAGACCGGTCCAGTCCAGTCCAGTCCAGTACAGTCCACTCCGGAACGGTCCAGTTCACTCCTGACCGGTCCATTCCACTCCGGACCGGTCTAGTCCACTCCGGACCGGTCCACTCCGGACCGGTCCAGTACACTCCGCACCGGTCCAGTCCACTCCGCACCGGTCCAGTCCACTCCGGACCGGTCTAGTCCAGGCCAGTTCAGTCCAGCCCGGACCGGTCCAGTCCACATCGGACCGGTCCAGTCCAGTCCAGTCCAGTCCACTCCGGAACGTTCCAGTTCACTCCTGACCGGTCCATTCCACTCCGGACTCGTCCAGTCCACTCCGCACCGGTCCAGTCCACTCCGGACCGGTCTATTTCAATCCGGAACGGGACAGTCCACTACCGACGGGTTCAGTCCAGTATATTCCGGACCGGTCCAGTCCAAGCCAGTTCGGTCCACTCCGGACCGGTCCAGTACACTCCGGACCGGTCCAGTCCAGGACAATCTGGTCTACTCCGGACAGGTGCAGGCCACTGCGGGCCGGTCCAGCCCATTCCGGAACGGTCCAGTCCAGGAGAGTCCAGTCTACGCCGGACCGGTGCAGGCCACTCCGGACTGGTCCAGCCTTGACTTGACTTGACTTGACTTGATTTGATTTGATTTGATTTGATTTGATTTGATTTGATTTGATTCCAGTCCAGGCCAGTACATTTTACTCCGTACCGGTCCAAGTCCACTCCGGACCGGTCCAGGCCACTCCGGACCGGTCCAGGTAACTCCGGACCGGTCTAGTCCAGGCCATTTCAGTTCACTCCGGACCGGTCCAGTTAACTCCGGACCGGTCCAGTTCACTCCTGACGGGTCCAGTCCACTCCGGACCCGTCTAGTCCACTCCGGACCGATCCAGTCCACTACGGACCGGTTCAGTCCAGTATATTCCGGACCGGTCCAGTCCAGTCCAGTCCAGTCCAGTCCACTCCGGAACGGTCCAGTTCACTCCTGACCGGTCCATTCCATTCCGGACCGGTCTAGTCCACTCCGGACCGGTCCACTATACCCAGTCTAGTCCAGTCCAGTCCAGCCCACTCCGGAACGGTCCAGTCCACTCCGCACCGGACCAGTCCACTCCGGACCAGTCTATTCCAGGCCATTTCGGTTCACTCCGGACCGGTTCAGTTAACTCCGGACGGGTCTAGTTCACTCCTGTGCGGTTCAGTCCACTGCGGACGGGTCCAGTACACTCCAGACGGGTCCAGCACACTCCGGACAGGTCCAGTACACTCCACTCCGCACCGGTCCAGTCTAGGTCATTCCAGTCCAGGCCAGTCCAGTCCAGTCCACTCCGGAACGGTTCAGTCCACTACGGACCGGTTCAGTCCAGTATATTCCGGACCGGTCCAGTCCAGGCCAGTCCGGTCCACTCCGGACCGGTCCAGTACACTCCTGACTGGTCCAGTCCACTCCGGACCGGTCCAGTACACCCCGGAATGGTCCAGTCCACTCCGGATCGATCCAGTCCACTCCGGACCGGTCTAGTCCAGGCCATTTCAGTTCACTCCGGACCGGTCCAGTTAACTCCGGACCGGTTCAGTTCACTCCTGACTGGGCCAGTCCACTCCGGACCGGTCCACGCAACTCCGGACCGGGCCAGGTCACTCCGGACCGGTCTAGTCCAGGCCATTTCAGTTCACTCCGGACCGGTCCAGTCCACTAAGGACCGGTTCAGTCCAGTATATTCCGGACCGGTCCCGTCCAGGCCACGCCGGACCGCTCCGGACCGGTCCAGTGCACTCCTGACCGGTCCAGTCCACTCCGGACCGGTCTAGTTCACTCCGGACCGGTCCAGTACACTCCGGACCGGTCCAGTACACTCCACTCCGCACCGGCCCAGTCTAGGTCATTCCAGTCCAGGCCAGTCCAGTCCAGTCCATTCCGGAACGGTCCAGTCCACTACGGACCGGTTCAGTCCAGTATATTCCGGACCGGTCCAGTCCAGGCCAGTCCGGTCCACTCCGGACCGGTCCAGTACACTCCTGACTGGTCCAGTCCACTCCGGACCGGTCTAGTCCAGGCCATTTCAGTTCACTCCGGTCCGGGCCAGTTAACTCCGGACCGGTTCAGTTCACTCCTGACTGGTCCAGTCCACTCCGGACTGGTCCAGCCTTGACTTGACTTGACTTGATTTGATTTGATTTGATTTGATTTGATTTGATTCCTGTCCAGGCCAATACAGTTTACTCCGTACCGGTGCAAGTCCACTCCGGACTGGTCCAGGCCACTCCGGACCGGGCCAGGTCACTCCGGACCGGTCTAGTCCAGGCCATTTCAGTTCACTCCGGACCGGTCCAGTTAACTCCGGAACGGTTCAGTTCACTCTTGACCGGTCTAGTCCACTCTGGACCCGTCTAGTCCACTCCGAACCGGTCCAGTCCACTACGGACCGGTCCAGTCCATTACGGACCGGTCCAGTCCAGGCCAGTCCAGTCCACTCCGGACCGGTCCAGTCCACTACGGACCGGTTCAGTCCGGTATATTCAAGACCGGTCCAGTCCAGTCCAGTCCAGTCCAGTCCAGTCCAGTCCACTCCGGAACGGTCCAGTTCACTCCTGACCGGTCCATTCCACTCCAGACCGGTCTAGTCCGCTCCGGATCGGTCCACTATACTCCGGACCGGTCCAGTCCACTCCGGACCGGTCCAGTACACTCCGCACCGGTCCAGTCCACTCCGCACTGGTCCAGTCCACTTCGGAACGGTCTAGTCCAGGCCATTTCAGTTCACTTCGGACCGGTCCAGTTAACGCCGGACCGGCCCAGTTCACTCCTGACCGTTCCAGTCCACTCCGGACCGGACCAGTCCACTTCGGACCGGTCCAGTCCAATCCAGTCCAGTCCACTCCGGAACGTTCCAGTCCACCGGACTTGACTTGACTTGACTTGATTTGATTTGATTTGATTCCAGTCCAGGCCAGTCCGGTCCACTCCGGACCGGTCCAGTCCACTCCGGACCGGTCCAGTCCACTAAGGACCGGTTCAGTCCAGTATATTCCGGACCGGTCCCGTCCAGGCCACGCCGGACCGCTCCGGACCGGTCCAGTGCACTCCTGACCGGTCCAGTCCACTCCGGACCGGTCTAGTTCACTCCGGACCGGTCCAGTACACTCCGGACCGGTGCAGTACACTCCACTCCGCACCGGCCCAGTCTAGGTCATTCCAGTCCAGGCCAGTCCAGTCCAGTCCATTCCGGAACGGTCCAGTCCACTACGGACCGGTTCAGTCCAGTATATTCCGGACCGGTCCAGTCCAGGCCAGTCCGGTCCACTCCGGACCGGTCCAGTACACTCCTGACTGGTCCAGTCCACTCCGGACCGGTCCAGTACACTCTGGAATGGTCCAGTCCACTCCGGATCGATCCAGTCCACTCCGGACCGGTCTAGTCCAGGCCATTTCAGTTCACTCCGGTCCGGGCCAGTTAACTCCGCACCGGTCCAGTCCACTCCGGAACGGGACAGTCCACTACCGACGGGTTCAGTCCAGTATATTCCGGACCGGTCCAGTCCAAGCCAGTTCGGTCCACTCCGGACCGGTCCAGTACACTCCGGACCGGTCCAGTCCAGGACAATCCGGTCTACTCCGGACAGGTGCAGGCCACTGCGGGCCGGTCCAGCCCATTCCGGAACGGTCCAGTCCAGGAGAGTCCAGTCTACGCCGGACCGGTGCAGGCCACTCCGGACTGGTCCAGTCCACTACAGACCGGTCCAGTCCAGTCCAGTCCAGTACAGTCCACTCCGGAACGGTCCAGTTCACTCCTGACCTGTCCATTCCACCCCGGACCGGTCTAGTCCACTCCGGACCGGTCCACTCCGGACCGGTCCAGTACACTCCGCACCGGTCCAGTCCACTCCGCACCGGTCCAGTCCACTCCGGACCGGTCTAGTCCAGGCCAGTTCAGTCCAGCCCGGACCGGTCCAGTCCACATCGGACCGGTCCAGTCCAGTCCAGTCCAGTCCACTCCGGAACGTTCCAGTTCACTCCTGACCGGTCCATTCCACTCCGGACTCGTCCAGTCCACTCCGCACCGGTCCAGTCCACTCCGGAACGGGTTCAGTCCAGTATATTCCGGACCGGTCCAGTCCAAGCCAGTTCGG
Organism: Melanotus villosus; assembly: GCA_963082815.1. NCBI lineage: Eukaryota > Metazoa > Arthropoda > Insecta > Coleoptera > Elateridae > Melanotus > Melanotus villosus. Next base: position 15,309,852 of record OY720425.1, on the reverse strand, counting down.
TCCACTCCGGACCGGTCCAGTACACTCCGGACCGGTCTAGTCCAGGACAATCCGGTCTACTCCGGACAGGTGCAGGCCACTGCGGGCCGGTCCAGCCCATTCCGGAACGGTCCAGTCCAGGAGAGTCCAGTCTACGCCGGACCGGTGCAGGCCACTCCGGACTGGTCCAGCCTTGACTTGACTTGACTTGACTTGATTTGATTTGATTTGATTTGATATGATTTGATTTGATTCCAGTCCAGGCCAGTACATTTTACTCCGTACCGGTCCAAGTCCACTCCGGACCGGTCCAGGCCACTCCGGACCGGTCCAGGTAACTCCGGACCGGTCTAGTCCAGGCCATTTCAGTTCACTCCGGACCGGTCCAGTTAACTCCGGACCGGTCCAGTTCACTCCTGACGGGTCCAGTCCACTCCGGACCCGTCTAGTCCACTCCGGACCGATCCAGTCCACTACGGACCGGTTCAGTCCAGTATATTCCGGACCGGTCCAGTCCAGTCCAGTCCAGTCCAGTCCACTCCGGAACGGTCCAGTTCACTCCTGACCGGTCCATTCCATTCCGGACCGGTCTAGTCCACTCCGGACCGGTCCACTATACCCAGTCTAGTCCAGTCCAGTCCAGCCCACTCCGGAACGGTCCAGTCCACTCCGCACCGGACCAGTCCACTCCGGACCAGTCTAGTCCAGGCCATTTCGGTTCACTCCGGACCGGTTCAGTTAACTCCGGACGGGTCCAGTTCACTCCTGTGCGGTTCAGTCCACTGCGGACGGGTCCAGTACACTTCAGACGGGTCCAGCACACTCCGGACAGGTCCAGTACACTCCACTCCGCACCGGTCCAGTCTAGGTCATTCCAGTCCAGGCCAGTCCAGTCCAGTCCACTCCGGAACGGTTCAGTCCACTACGGACCGGTTCAGTCCAGTATATTCCGGACCGGTCCAGTCCAGGCCAGTCCGGTCCACTCCGGACCGGTCCAGTACACTCCTGACTGGTCCAGTCCACTCCGGATCGATCCAGTCCACTCCGGACCGGTCTAGTCCAGGCCATTTCAGTTCACTCCGGACCGGTCCAGTTAACTCCGGACCGGTTCAGTTCACTCCTGACTGGGCCAGTCCACTCCGGACCGGTCCACGCCACTCCGGACCGGGCCAGGTCACTCCGGACCGGTCTAGTCCAGGCCATTTCAGTTCACTCCGGACCGGTCCAGTTAACTCCGGAACGGTTCAGTTCACTCCTGACCGGTCTAGTCCACTCTGGACTCGTCTAGTCCACTCCGAACCGGTCCAGTCCACTACGGACCGGTCCAGTCCATTACGGACCGGTCCAGTCCAGGCCAGTCCAGTCCACTCCGGACCGGTCCAGTCCACTACGGACCGGTTCAGTCCGGTATATTCAAGACCGGTCCAGTCCAGTCCAGTCCAGTCCAGTCCACTCCGGAACGGTCCAGTTCACTCCTGACCGGTCCATTCCACTCCGGACCGGTCTAGTCCGCTCCGGATCGGTCCACTATACTCCGGACCGGTCCAGTCCACTCCGGACCGGTACAGTACACTCCGCACCGGTCCAGTCCACTCCGCACTGGCCCAGTCCACTTCGGAACGGTCTTGTCCAGGCCATTTCAGTTCACTTCGGACCGGTCCAGTTAACGCCGGACTGGTCCAGTTCACTCCTGACCGGTCCAGTCCACTCCGGACCGGACCAGTCCACTACGGACCGGTCCAGTCCAGTCCAGTCCAGTCCATTCTGGAACGGCACAGTCCACTCCGAACCGGTCCAGTCCACTCCGCACCGGCCCAGTCTAGGTCATTCCAGTCCAGGCCAGTCCAGTCCAGTCACTCCGGAACGGTCCAGTCCACTAAGGACCGGTTCAGTCCAGTATATTCCGGACCGGTCCCGTCCAGGCCACGCCGGACCGCTCCGGACCGGTCCAGTGCACTCCTGACCGGTCCAGTCCACTCCGGACCGGTCTAGTTCACTCCGGACCGGTGCAGTCCACTACGGACCGCTTCAGTGCAGTATATTCCGGAACGGACCAGTCCAGGCCAGTCCGGTCCACTCCGGACCGGTCTAGTCCAGGCCAGTCCAGTTCAGTTCACTCCTTACCCTTCTTGACTCATGTGTTCCAATTACCAAAAGTTTGTTACCGTGTCCTACAAATTATAAATTTTGTACTGAAATACAAAGCCAAACTACCCTTCTTAACTCATGTGTTCCTGTTACAAACAGTTCATTTTCGAGTATGAAAAATTATCAATTATGGCCTGAAATATAAAGCCAAACTTATCCTTCTTAACTCATGTGTTCATGTTACAAACAGTTCATTTTGGAGTGTGTAAATTATTAATTATGACCTGAAATACAAAGCCAAACTTATCCTTCTGAGCTCATGTGTTCCTGGTACAAATAGTTCATTTTCGCGTATAAAAAAGTATTAATTTTGAACTGAAATACAAAGCCAAACCTACCCTTCTTAACTCATATGTTCCTGTTACAAATAGTTCATTTTCGAGTATAAAGAAGTATTAATTTTGAACTAAAATACAAAGCCAAACCTACCCTTCTTAACTCATGTGTTCCTGTTACAAACAGTTAATTGGCGAGCTTGAAAAATTATTAATTTTGGACTGACATACAAAGCCAAACTTACCCTTCTTAGATCATGTGTTCCTATTACCAAAAGTTTGTTATCGAGTGCCATAAATTATCAATTTTTGACTGAAATACAAAGCCAAACTTACCCTTCTTAACTCATGTGTTCCTGTTACAAACAGTTGATTTTCCAGTATGAAGAATTATCAATTATGGCCTGAAATACAAAGCCAAACTTATTCTTCTTAGATCATGTGTTCCTGTTACAAACAGTTGATTTTCGAGTACAAAAAATTATTAATTTTGGGCTGAAATACAAAGCCAAACTTACCCTTCTTAACTAATATGTTCCTGTTACAAATAGTTCATTTTCGAGTTTAAAAAAGTATTAATTTTGAACTGAAATACAAAGCCAAACCTACCCTTCTTAACTCATGTGTTCCTGTTACAAACAGTTCATTTGCGAGTATGAAAAATTATTAATTTTGGACTGACATACAAAGCCAAACTTACCCTTCTTAACTCATGTGTTCCTACTACCAAAAGTTCGTTTTCGTGCGCGACAAATTATCATTTTTGGCTTGAAGTACAACGCCAAACTTACTATTCTTAACTCATGTGTTCCTGTTACAAACAGTTCATTTTCGAGTATGAAAAATTATCAATTATATCAGTCCAGTATATTCAAGACCGGTCCAGTCCAGTCCAGTCCAGTCCAGTTAACTCCGGACCGGTCCAGTTCACTCCTCACCGACCAGTCCACTCCGGACCGGTCTAGTCCACTACGGACCGTTCCAGTACACTCCGTACCGGTCCAGTCTAGTTCATTCCAGTCCAGGCCAGTCCAGTACAGTCCACTCCGGAACGGTCCAGTCCACTCCGGACCGGTCCAGTACACTCCACTCCGCACCGGTCCAGTCTAGGTAATTCCAGTCCAGGCCAGTCCAGTCCAGTCCACTCCGGAACGGTCCAGTCCACTACGGACCGGTTCAGTCCAGTATATTCCGGATCGGTCCAGTCCAGGCCAGTCCAGTCCACTCCGGTACGGTCCAGTCCACTCCGGCCCGGTCCAATCCACTCCGGACCGGTCTAGTTCACTCCTGACCGGTTCATTCCACTCCGGACCGGTCTAGTCCGCTCCGGATAGGTCCACTATACTCCGGACCGGTCCCGTCCACTCCGGACCGGTCCAGTACACTCGTGACCGGTCTAGTTCACTCCGGACCGGTCCAGTACACTCCGGACCGGTCCAGTACACTCCACTCCGCACCGGCCCAGTCTAGGTCATTCCAGTCCAGGCCAGTCCAGTCCACTACGGACCGGTCCAGACCACTCCGGACCGGTCCAGTACACTCCACTCCGCACCGGTCCAGTCTAGGTAATTCCAGTCCAGGCCAGTCCAGTCCAGTCACTCCGGAACGGTCCAGTCCACTGAGGACCGGTTCAGTCCAGTATATTCCGGACCGGTCCCGTCCAGGCCACGCCGGTCCGCTCCGGACCGGTCCAGTGCACTCCTGACCGGTCCAGTCCACTCCGGACCGGTCTAGTTCACTCCGGACCGGTCCAGTACACTCCGGACCGGTCCAGTACACTCCACTCCGCACCGGCCCAGTCTAGGTCATTCCAGTCCAGGCCAGTCCAGTCCAGTCCATTCCGGAACGGTCCAGTCCACTACGGACCGGTTCAGTCCAGTATATTCCGCACCGGTCCAGTCCAGGCCAGTCCGGTCCACTCCGGACCGGTCCAGTACACTCCTGACTGGTCCAGTCCACTCCGGACCGGTCCAGTACACTCCGGAATGGTCCAGTCCACTCCGGATCGATCCAGTCCACTCCGGACCGGTCGAGTCCAGGCCATTTCAGTTCACTCCGGACCGGGCCAGTTAACTCCGGAACGGTTCAGTTCACTCCTGACCGGTCTAGTCCACTCTGGCCCCGTCTAGTCCACTCCGAACCGGTCCAGTCCACTACGGACCGGTCCAGTCCATTACGGACCGGTCCAGTCCAGGCCAGTCCAGTCCACTCCGGACCGGTCCAGTCCACTACGGACCGGTTCAGTTCACTCCTGACTGGTCCAGTACACTCCGGACTGGTCCAGCCTTGACTTGACTTGACTTGATTTGATTTGATTTGATTTGATTTGATTCCTGTCCAGGCCAATACAGTTTACTCCGTACCGGTGCAAGTCCACTCCGGACCGGTCCAGGCCACTCCGGACCGGGCCAGGTCACTCCGGACCGGTCTAGTCCAGGCCATTTCAGTTCACTCCGGACCGGTCCAGTTAACTCCGGAACGGTTCAGTTCACTCCTGACCGGTCTAGTCCACTCTGGCCCCGTCTAGTCCACTCCGAACCGGTCCAGTCCACTACGGACCGGTCCAGTCCATTACGGACCGGTCCAGTCCAGGCCAGTCCAGTCCACTCCGGACCGGTCCAGTCCACTACGGACCGGTTCAGTTCACTCCTGACCGGTCCATTCCACTCCGGACCGGTCTAGTCCGCTCCGGATCGGTCCACTATACTCCGGACCGGTCCAGTCCACTCCGGACCGGTCCATTCCACTCCGGACCGGTCTAGTCCGCTCCGGATCGGTCCACTATACTCCGGACCGGTCCAGTCCACTCCGGACCGGTCCAGTACACTCCGCACCGGTCCAGTCCACTCCGCACTGGTCCAGTCCACTTCGGAACGGTCTAGTCCAGGCCATTTCAGTTCACTTCGGACCGGTCCAGTTAACGCAGGACCGGTCCAGTTCACTCCTGACCGGTCCAGTCCACTCCGGACCAGACCAGTCCACTACGGACCGGTCCAGTCCAGTCCAGTCCAGTCCACTCTGGAACGGCACAGTCCGGACCGGTCTAGTCCAGGCCATTTCAGTTCACTCCGGACCGGTCCAGTTAACTCCGGAACGGTTCAGTTCACTCCTGACCGGTCTAGTCCACTCTGGACCCGTCTAGTCCACTCCGAACCGGTCCAGTCCACTACGGACCGGTCCAGTCCATTACGGACCGGTCCAGTCCAGGCCAGTCCAGTCCACTCCGGACCGGTCCAGTCCACTACGGACCGGTTCAGTCCGGTAAATTCAAGACCGGTCCAGTCCAGTCCAGTCCAGTCCAGTCCACTCCGGAACGGTCCAGTTCACTCCTGACCGGTCCATTCCACTCCGGACCGGTCTAGTCCGCTCCGGATCGGTCCACTATACTCCGGACCGGTCCAGTCCACTCCGGACCGGTCCAGTACACTCCGCACCGGTCCAGTCCACTCCGCACTGGTCCAGTCCACTTCTGAACGGTCTAGTCCAGGCCATTTCAGTTCACTTCGGACCGGTCCAGTTAACGCCGGACCGGTCCAGTTCACTCCTGACCGGTCCAGTCCACTCCGGACCGGACCAGTCCACTACGGACCGGTCCAGTCCAGTCCAGTCCAGTCCACTCTGGAACGGCACAGTCCACTCCGAACCGGTCCAGTCCACTCCGCACCGGCCCAGTCTAGGTCATTCCAGTACAGGCCAGTCCAGTCCAGTCACTCCGGAACGGTCCAGTCCACTAAGGACCGGTTCAGTCCAGTATATTCCGGACCGGTCCCGTCCAGGCCACGCCGGTCCGCTCCGGACCGGTCCAGTGCACTCCTGACCGGTCCAGTCCACTCCGGACCGGTCTAGTTCACTCCGGACCGGTCCAGTACACTCCGGACCGGTCCAGTACACTCCACTCCGCACCGGCCCAGTCTAGGTCATTCCAGTCCAGGCCAGTCCAGTCCAGTCCATTCCGGAACGGTCCAGTCCACTACGGACCGGTTCAGTCCAGTATATTCTGGACCGGTTCAGTCCACGACAGTCCGGTCCACTCCGGACCGGACCAGTCCACTCCGGCCCGGTCCCGTCCACTCCGGACCGGACCAGTCCACTTCGGACCGGTCCAGTCCAGTCCAGTCCAGGTCAGTCCACTCTGGAACGGCACAGTCCACTCCGAACCGGTCCAGTCCACTACGGACCGGTCCAGTCCATTTAGGACCGGTCCAGTCCAGGCCAGTCCAGTCCACTCCGGACAGGTTCAGTCCACTCCGCACCGGTCCAGTCCACTCCGGACCGGTCTAGTCCAGGCCATTTCAGTTCACTCCGGACCGGTCCAGTTAACTTCGGACCGATCCAGTTCACTCCTGACCGGTCCAGTCCACTCCGGACCGGTCTAGTTCACTCCGGACCGGTCCAGTACACTCCTGCCCGGTCCAGTACACTCCACTCCGCACCGGCCCACTCTAGGTCATTCCAGTCCAGGCCAGTCCAGTCCAGTCCACTCCGGAACGGTCCAGTCCACTAAGGACCGGTTCAGTGCAGTATATTCCGGACCGGTCTAGTCCAGGCCAGTCCGGTCCACTCCGGACCGGTCCAGTGCACTCCTGACCGGTCCAGTCCACTCCGGACCGGTCTAGTTCACTCCGGACCGGTCCAGTACACTCCGGACCGGTCCAGTACACTCCGGACCGGTCCAGTACACTCCACTCCGCACCGGCCCAGTCTAGGTCATTCCAGTCCAGGCCAGTCCAGTCCAGTCCATTCCGGAACAGCCCAGTCCACTACGGACCGGTTCAGTCCAGTATATTCTGGACCGGTCCAGTCCACGCCAGTCTGGTCCACTCCGGACCGGACCAGTCCACTCCGGCCCGGTCCCGTCCACTCCGGACCGGACCAGTCCACTTCGGACCGGACCAGTCCAGTCCAGTCCAGTCCACTCTGGAACGGCACAGTCCACTCCGGACCGATCCAGTCCACTCCGCACCGGACCAGTCCACTCCGGACCGGTCTATTCCAGGCCATTTCAGTTCACTCCGGACCGGTCCAGTTCACTCCTCACCGGTTCAGTCCACTCCGGACCGGTCTAGTTCACTCCTGACCGGTCCAGTCCACTCCGGACCGGTCCAGTTCAGTCCGGACCGGTCAGGTTCACTCCGGACCGGTCCAGTACACTCCGGACCGGTCCAGTACACTACACCCCGGACCGGTCTAGTCCAAGCCATTTCAGTTCACTCCGGACCGGTCCAGTTCACTCCGGACCGGTCTCGTTCACTCCGGACCGGTCCAGTCCACTCCGGAACGGTCCAGTCCACTACGGACCTGTTCAGGCCAGTATATTCCGGACCGGTCCAGTCCAGGCCAGTCCGGTCCACTCCGGACCGGTCCAGTCCACTCCGGACCGGTCTGGTCCATGCCATTTCAGTTCACTCCGGACCGGTCCAGTTAACTCCGGACCGGTCCAGTTCACTCCGGACGGGTCAGGTTCACTCCGGACCGGTCCAGTACACTCCGGACCGGTCCAGTACACTACACTCCGCACCGGTCTAGTCCAAGCCATTTCAGTTCACTCCGGACCGGTCCAGTTCACTCCGGACCGGTCTCGTTCACTACGGACCGGTCCAGTCCACTCCGGAACGGTCCAGTCCACTACGGACCTGTTCAGGCCAGTATATTCCGGACCGGTCCAGTCCAGGCCAGTTCGGTCCACTCCGGACCGGTCCAGTACACTCCGGACCGGTCCAGTCCAGGACAGTCCGGTCTACTCCGGACCGGTGCAGGCCACGGCGGGCCGGTCCAGCCCAATCCGGACCGGTCCAGTCCAGGAGAGACCAGTCCAGCCCATTCCGGAACGGTCCTGTCCACTCCGGACCGGTCCAGTTCACTCCTGACCGGTCCAGTCCACTCTGGACCGGTCTAGTTCACTCCGGACCGGTCCAGTACACTCCTCTCCGCACCGGCTCAGTCTAGATCATTCCAGTCCAGGCCAGTCCAGTCCAGTCCGCTCCGGAACGGTCCAGTCCACTACGGACCTGTTCAGTCCAGTATATTCCGGACCGGTCCAGTCCAGGCCAGTCCGGTCCACTCCGGACCGGTCCAGTCCACTCCGGCCCGGTCCAGTCCACTCCGGACCGGTCCAGTCCGGTCCAGTCCACTCCGGACCGGACCAGTCCACTTCGGACCGGTCCAGTCCGGTCCAGTCCACTCCGGAACGGTCCAATCCACTCCGGACCGGTCCAGTCCCCTCCGCACCGGTTCAGTACACTCCGGACCGGTCCAGTACACTTCGGACCGGTCCAGTTCACTCCTGACCGGTCCAGTCCACTCTGGACCGGTCTAGTTCACTCCGGACCGGTCCAGTACACTCCTCTCCGCACCGGCTCAGTCTAGATCATTCCAGTCCAGGCCAGTCCAGTCCAGTCCGCTCCGGAACGGTCCAGTCCACTACGGACCTGTTCAGTCCAGTATATTCCGGACCGGTCCAGTCCAGGCCAGTCCGGTCCACTCCGGACCGGTCCAGTCCACTCCGGACCGGTCTAGTCCACGCCATTTCAGTTCACTCCGGACCGGTCCAGTTAACTCCGGACCGGTCCATTTTACTCCTGACCGGTCCAGTCCACTCCGGACCTGTCTAGTTCACTCCGGACCGGTCCAGTACACTCCGGACCGGTCCAGTCTAGGTCATTCCAGTCCAGGCCAGTCCAGTCCAGTCCACTCCGGAACGGTCCAGTCCACTTCGGACCGGTCCAGTCCAGTCCAGTCCAGTCTACTCCGGAACGGTCCAGTACACTCCGTAACGGTCCAGTCTAGTTCATTCCAGTCCAGGCCAGTCCAGTCCTGTCCACTCCGGACCGGTGCAGTCCACTACGGACCGCTTCAGTGCAGTATATTCCGGAACGGACCAGTCCAGGCCAGTCCGGTCCACTCCGGACCGGTCTAGTCCAGGCCAGTCCAGTTCAGTTCACTCCTTACCCTTCTTGACTCATGTGTTCCAATTACCAAAAGTTTGTTACCGTGTCCCACAAATTATAAATTTTGTACTGAAATACAAAGCCAAACTACCCTTCTTAACTCATGTGTTCCTGTTACAAACAGTTCATTTTCGAGTATGAAAAATTATCAATTATGGCCTGAAATATAAAGCCAAACTTATCCTTCTTAACTCATGTGTTCATGTTACAAACAGTTCATTTTGGAGTGTGTAAATTATTAATTATGACCTGAAATACAAAGCCAAACTTATCCTTCTGAGCTCATGTGTTCCTGGTACAAATAGTTCATTTTCGCGTATAAAAAAGTATTAATTTTGAACTGAAATACAAAGCCAAACCTACCCTTCTTAACTCATATGTTCCTGTTACAAATAGTTCATTTTCGAGTATAAAGAAGTATTAATTTTGAACTAAAATACAAAGCCAAACCTACCCTTCTTAACTCATGTGTTCCTGTTACAAACAGTTAATTGGCGAGCTTGAAAAATTATTAATTTTGGACTGACATACAAAGCCAAACTTACCCTTCTTAGATCATGTGTTCCTATTACCAAAAGTTTGTTATCGAGTGCGATAAATTATCAATTTTTGACTGAAATACAAAGCCAAACTTACCCTTCTTAACTCATGTGTTCCTGTTACAAACAGTTGATTTTCGAGTATGAAGAATTATCAATTATGGCCTGAAATACAAAGCCAAACTTATTCTTCTTAGATCATGTGTTCCTGTTACAAACAGTTGATTTTCGAGTACAAAAAATTATTAATTTTGGGCTGAAATACAAAGCCAAACTTACCCTTCTTAACTAATATGTTCCTGTTACAAATAGTTCATTTTCGAGTTTAAAAAAGTATTAATTTTGAACTGAAATACAAAGCCAAACCTACCCTTCTTAACTCATGTGTTCCTGTTACAAACAGTTCATTTGCGAGTATGAAAAATTATTAATTTTGGACTGACATACAAAGCCAAACTTACCCTTCTTAACTCATGTGTTCCTACTACCAAAAGTTCGTTTTCGTGCGCGACAAATTATCATTTTTGGCTTGAAGTTCAACGCCAAACTTACTATTCTTAACTCATGTGTTCCTGTTACAAACAGTTCATTTTCGAGTATGAAAAATTATCAATTATATCAGTCCAGTATATTCAAGACCGGTCCAGTCCAGTCCAGTCCAGTCCAGTTAACTCCGGACCGGTCTAGTCCACTACGGACCGTTCCAGTACACTCCGTACCGGTCCAGTCTAGTTCATTCCAGTCCAGGCCAGTCCAGTACAGTCCACTCCGGAACGGTCCAGTCCACTCCGGACCGGTCCAGTACACTCCACTCCGCACCGGTCCAGTCTAGGTAATTCCAGTCCAGGCCAGTCCAGTCCAGTCCACTCCGGAACGGTCCAGTCCACTACGGACCGGTTCAGTCCAGTATATTCCGGATCGGTCCAGTCCAGGCCAGTCCAGTCCACTCCGGTACGGTCCAGTCCACTCCGGCCCGGTCCAATCCACTCCGGACCGGTCTAGTTCACTCCTGACCGGTCCATTCCACTCCGGACCGGTCTAGTCCGCTCCGGATCGGTCCACTATACTCCGGACCGGTCCCGTCCACTCCGGACCGGTCCAGTACACTCGTGACCGGTCTAGTTCACTCCGGACCGGTCCAGTACACTCCGGACCGGTCCAGTACACTCCACTCCGCACCGGCCCAGTCTAGGTCATTCCAGTCCAGGTTAGTCCAGTCCACTACGGACCGGTCCAGACCACTCCGGACCGGTCCAGTACACTCCACTCCGCACCGGTCCAGTCTAGGTAATTCCAGTCCAGGCCAGTCCAGTCCAGTCACTCCGGAACGGTCCAGTCCACTAAGGACCGGTTCAGTCAAGTATATTCCGGACCGGTCCCGTCCAGGCCACGCCGGTCCGCTCCGGACCGGTCCAGTGCACTCCTGACCGGTCCAGTCCACTCTGGACCGGTCTAGTTCACTCCGGACCGGTCCAGTACACTCCGGACCGGTCCAGTACACTCCACTCCGCACCGGCCCAGTCTAGGTCATTCCAGTCCAGGCCAGTCCAGTCCAGTCCATTCCGGAACGGTCCAGTCCACTACGGACCGGTTCAGTCCAGTATATTCCGCACCGGTCCAGTCCAGGCCAGTCCGGTCCACTCCGGACCGGTCCAGTGCACTCCTGACCGGTCCAGTCCACTCCGGACCGGTCTAGTTCACTCCGGACCGGTCCAGTACACTCCGGACCGGTCCAGTACACTCCGGACCGGTCCAGTACACTCCACTCCGCACCGGCCCAGTCTAGGTCATTCCAGTCCAGGCCAGGCCAGTCCAGTCCATTCCGGAACAGTCCAGTCCACTACGGACCGGTTCAGTCCAGTATATTCTGGACCGGTCCAGTCCACGCCAGTCTGGTCCACTCCGGACCGGACCAGTCCACTCCGGCCCGGTCCCGTCCACTCCGGACCGGACCAGTCCACTTCGGACCGGTCCAGTCCAGTCCAGTCCACTCTGGAACGGCACAGTCCACTCCGGACCGATCCAGTCCACTCCGCACCGGACCAGTCCACTCCGGACCGGTCTATTCCAGGCCATTTCAGTTCACTCCGGACCGGTCCAGTTCACTCCTCACCGGTTCAGTCCACTCCGGACCGGTCTAGTTCACTCCTGACCGGTCCAGTCCACTCCGGACCGGTCCAGTTCAGTCCGGACTGGTCAGGTTCACTCCGGACCGGTCCAGTACACCCCGGACCGGTCCAGTACACTACACTCCGGACCGGTCTAGTCCAAGCCATTTCAGTTCACTCCGGACCGGTCCAGTTAACTCCGGACCGGTCCAGTTCACTCCGGACCGGTCTCGTTCACTCCGGACCGGTCCAGTCCACTCCGGAACGGTCCAGTCCACTACGGACCTGTTCAGGCCAGTATATTCCGGACCGGTCCAGTCCAGGCCAGTCCGGTCCACTCCGGACCGGTCCAGTCCACTCCGGACCGGTCTGGTCCATGCCATTTCAGTTCACTCCGGACCGGTCCAGTTAACTCCGGACCGGTCCAGTTCACTCCGGACCGGTCAGGTTCACTCCGGACCGGTCCAGTACACTCCGGACCGGTCCAGTACACTACACTCCGCATCGGTCTAGTCCAAGCCATTTCAGTTCACTCCGGACCGGTCCAGTTCACTCCGGACCGGTCTCGTTCACTACGGACCGGTCCAGTCCACTCCGGAACGGTCCAGTCCACTACGGACCTGTTCAGCCCAGTATATTCCGGACCGGTCCAGTCCAGGCCAGTCCGGTCCACTCCGGACCGGTCCAGTCCACTCCGGCCCGGTCCAGTCCACTCCAGACCGGACCAGTCCACTTCGGACCGGTCCAGTCCAATCCAGTCCAGTCCACTCCGGAACGGTCCAGTCCACCGGACTTGACTTGACTTGACTTGATTTGATTTGATTTGATTCCAGTCCAGGCCAGTCCGGTCCACTCCGGACCGGTCCAGTCCACTACGGACCGGTTCAGTCCAGTATATTCCGAACCGGTCCAGTCCAGTCCAGTCCAGTCCACTCCGGAACGGTCCAGTTCACTCGTGACCGGTCCATTCCACTCCGGACCGGTCCAGTCCACTCCGGACCGGTCCACTATATTCCGGACCGTACCGGTCCACTCCGGACCGGTCCAGTTAACTCCGGACAGTCTAGGTTATTCCAGTCCAGGCCAGTCCAGTCCAGTTCACTCCGGAACGGTCCAGTCCACTACGGACCGGTTCAGTCCAGTACATTCCGGACCGGTCCAGTCCAGGCCAGTCCGGTCTACTCCGGACCGGTCCAGTGCACTCCTGACCGGTCCAGTCCACTCCGGACCGGTCTAGTTCACTCCGGACCGGTCCAGTACCCTCCGGACCGGTCCAGTACACTCCACTCCGCACCGGCCCAGTCTAGGTCATTCCAGTCCAGGCCAGTCCAGTCCAGTCAACTCCGGAACCGTCCAGTCCACTACGGATCGCTTCAGTCCAGTATATTCTGGACCGGTCCAGTCCACGCCAGTCCGGTCCACTCCGGACCGGTACAGGCCACTCCGGCCCGGTCCCGTCCACTCCGGACCGGAGCACTCCACTTCGGACGGGTCCAGTCCAGTCCAGTCCAGTCCACTCTGGAGCGGCACAGTCCACTCCGGACCGATCCAGTCCACTCCGCACCGGACCAGTCCAGTCCACTCCGGAACGGTCCAGTTCACGCCTGACCGGTCCATTCCACTCCGGACCGGTCTAGTCCACTCCGGACCGGTGCACTATACTCCGGACCGGTCCAGTCCACTCCGGACAGGTGCAGTACACTCCGCACCGGTCCAGTCCACTCCGCACCGGTCCAGTCCACTCCGGACCGGTCTAGTTCACTCCGGACCGGTCCAGTACACTCCGGACCGGTCCAGTACACTCCACTCCGCACCGGCCCAGTCTAGGTCATTCCAGTCCAAGCCAGTCCAGTCCAGTCCACTACGGACCGGTTCAGTCCAGTATATTCTGGAACGGTCCAGTCCAGGCCAGTCCGGTCCAGTCCGGACCGGTCCAGTGCACTCCTGACCGGTCCAGTCCACTCCGGACCGGTCTAGTTCACTCCGAACCGACGTCCAGTACACTCCGGACCGGTCCAGTACACTCCACTCCTCACCGGCCCAGTCTAGGTCATTCCAGTCCAGGCCAGTCCAGTCCAGTACACTCCGGAACGGGCCAGTCCACTACGGACCGGTTCAGTCCAGTATAATCCGGACCGGTCCTGTCCAAGCCAGTTCGGTCCACTCCGGACCGGTCCAGTAAACTCCGGACCGGTCCAGTCCAGGACAGTCCGGTCTACTCCGGACCGGTGCAGGCCACTGCGGGCCGGTCCAGCCCATTCCGGACCGGTCCACTCCAGGACAGTCCAGTCCAGTACACTCCGGAACGGTCCAGTCCACTACGGACCTGTTCAGTCTAGTATATTCCGGAACGGTCCAGTCCAAGCCAGTCCGGTCCACCCCGGACCGGTCCAGACCACTACGGCCGGTCCATTCCAGTCCAGTGCAGTCCAGTACAGTCCACTCCGGAAAGGTCCAGTTCACTCCTGACCGGTCCATTCCACTCCGGACCGGTCTAGTCCACTCCGGACCGGTCCACTCCGGACCGGTCCAGTACACTCCGCACCGGTCCAGTCCACTCCGCACCGGTCCAGTACACTCCGGAACGGTCCAGTTCACTCCTGACCGGTCCATTCCACTCCAGACCGTCTAGTCCACTCCGGACCCGTCTAGTCCACTCCGGACCGGTCCAGTCCACTACAGACCGGTCCAGTCCAGTCCAGTCCAGTACAGTCCACTCCGGAACGGTCCAGTTCACTCCTGACCTGTCCATTCCACCCCGGACCGGTCTAGTCCACTCCGGACCGGTCCACTCCGGACCGGTCCAGTACACTCCGCACCGGTCCAGTCCACTCCGCACCGGTCCAGTCCACTCCGGACCGGTCTAGTCCAGGCCAGTTCAGTCCAGCCCGGACCGGTCCAGTCCACATCGGACCGGTCCAGTCCAGTCCAGTCCAGTCCACTCCGGAACGTTCCAGTTCACTCCTGACCGGTCCATTCCACTCCGGACTCGTCCAGTCCACTCCGCACCGGTCCAGTCCACTCCGGAACGGGTTCAGTCCAGTATATTCCGGACCGGTCCAGTCCAAGCCAGTTCGGTCCACTCCGGACCGGTCCAGTACACTCCGGACCGGTCTAGTCCAGGACAATCCGGTCTACTCCGGACAGGTGCAGGCCACTGCGGGCCGGTCCAGCCCATTCCGGAACGGTCCAGTCCAGGAGAGTCCAGTCTACGCCGGACCGGTGCAGGCCACTCCGGACTGGTCCAGCCTTGACTTGACTTGACTTGACTTGATTTGATTTGATTTGATTTGATATGATTTGATTTGATTCCAGTCCAGGCCAGTACATTTTACTCCGTACCGGTCCAAGTCCACTCCGGACCGGTCCAGGCCACTCCGGACCGGTCCAGGTAACTCCGGACCGGTCTAGTCCAGGCCATTTCAGTTCACTCCGGACCGGTCCAGTTAACTCCGGACCGGTCCAGTTCACTCCTGACGGGTCCAGTCCACTCCGGACCCGTCTAGTCCACTCCGGACCGATCCAGTCCACTACGGACCGGTTCAGTCCAGTATATTCCGGACCGGTCCAGTCCAGTCCAGTCCAGTCCAGTCCAGTCCACTCCGGAACGGTCCAGTTCACTCCTGACCGGTCCATTCCATTCCGGACCGGTCTAGTCCACTCCGGACCGGTCCACTATACCCAGTCTAGTCCAGTCCAGTCCAGCCCACTCCGGAACGGTCCAGTCCACTCCGCACCGGACCAGTCCACTCCGGACCAGTCTAGTCCAGGCCATTTCGGTTCACTCCGGACCGGTTCAGTTAACTCCGGACGGGTCCAGTTCACTCCTGTGCGGTTCAGTCCACTGCGGACGGGTCCAGTACACTCCAGACGGGTCCAGCACACTCCGGACAGGTCCAGTACACTCCACTCCGCACCGGTCCAGTCTAGGTCATTCCAGTCCAGGCCAGTCCAGTCCAGTCCACTCCGGAACGGTTCAGTCTACTACGGACCGGTTCAGTCCAGTATATTCCGGACCGGTCCAGTCCAGGCCAGTCCGGTCCACTCCGGACCGGTCCAGTACACTCCTGACTGGTCCAGTCCACTCCGGACCGGTCCAGTACACTCCGGAATGGTCCAGTCCACTCCGGATCGATCCAGTCCACTCCGGACCGGTCTAGTCCAGGCCATTTCAGTTCACTCCGGACCGGTCCAGTTAACTCCGGACCGGTTCAGTTCACTCCTGACTGGGCCAGTCCACTCCGGACCGGTCCACGCCACTCCGGACCGGGCCAGGTCACTCCGGACCGGTCTAGTCCAGGCCATTTCAGTTCACTCCGGACCGGTTCAGTTAACTCCGGAACGGTTCAGTTCACTCCTGACCGGTCTAGTCCACTCTGGACTCGTCTAGTCCACTCCGAACCGGTCCAGTCCACTACGGACCGGTCCAGTCCATTACGGACCGGTCCAGTCCAGGCCAGTCCAGTCCACTCCGGACCGGTCCAGTCCACTACGGACCGGTTCAGTCCGGTATATTCAAGACCGGTCCAGTCCAGTCCAGTCCAGTCCAGTCCACTCCGGAACGGTCCAGTTCACTCCTGACCGGTCCATTCCACTCCGGACCGGTCTAGTCCGCTCCGGATCGGTCCACTATACTCCGGACCTGTCCAGTCCACTCCGGACCGGTACAGTACACTCCGCACCGGTCCAGTCCACTCCGGACCGGACCAGTCCACTACGGACCGGTCCAGTCCAGTCCAGTCCAGTCCATTCTGGAACGGCACAGTCCACTCCGAACCGGTCCAGTCCACTCCGCACCGGCCCAGTCTAGGTCATTCCAGTCCAGGCCAGTCCAGTCCAGTCACTCCGGAACGGTCCAGTCCACTAAGGACCGGTTCAGTCCAGTATATTCCGGACCGGTCCCGTCCAGGCCACGCCGGACCGCTCCGGACCGGTCCAGTGCACTCCTGACAGGTCCAGTCCACTCCGGACCGGTCTAGTTCACTCCGGACCGGTCCAGTACACTCCGGACCGGTCCAGTACACTCCACTCCGCACCGGCCCAGTCTAGGTCATTCCAGTCCAGGCCAGTCCAGTCCAGTCCATTCCGGAACGGTCCAGTCCACTACGGACCGGTTCAGTCCAGTATATTCCGGACCGGTCCAGTCCAGGCCAGTCCGGTCCACTCCGGACCGGTCCAGTACACTCCTGACTGGTCCAGTCCACTCCGGACCGGTCCAGTACACTCTGGAATGGTCCAGTCCACTCCGGATCGATCCAGTCCACTCCGGACCGGTCTAGTCCAGGCCATTTCAGTTCACTCCGGACCGGGCCAGTTAACTCCGGACCGGTTCAGTTCACTCCTGACTGGTCCAGTCCACTCCGGACTGGTCCAGCCTTGACTTGACTTGACTTGATTTGATTTGATTTGATTTGATTTGATTTGATTCCTGTCCAGGCCAATACAGTTTACTCCGTACCGGTGCAAGTCCACTCCGGACTGGTCCAGGCCACTCCGGACCGGGCCAGGTCACTCCGGACCGGTCTAGTCCAGGCCATTTCAGTTCACTCCGGACCGGTCCAGTTAACTCCGGAACGGTTCAGTTCACTCTTGACCGGTCTAGTCCACTCTGGACCCGTCTAGTCCACTCCGAACCGGTCCAGTCCACTACGGACCGGTCCAGTCCATTACGGACCGGTCCAGTCCAGGCCAGTCCAGTCCACTCCGGACCGGTCCAGTCCACTACGGACCGGTTCAGTCCGGTATATTCAAGACCGGTCCAGTCCAGTCCAGTCCAGTCCAGTCCAGTCCAGTCCAGTCCAGTCCAGTCCACTCCGGAACGGTCCAGTTCACTCCTGACCGGTCCATTCCACTCCGGACCGGTCTAGTCCGCTCCGGATCG
This sequence comes from Melanotus villosus, assembly GCA_963082815.1. Taxonomy (NCBI): domain Eukaryota; kingdom Metazoa; phylum Arthropoda; class Insecta; order Coleoptera; family Elateridae; genus Melanotus; species Melanotus villosus. The sequence continues at coordinate 15,291,975 of OY720425.1, read as the reverse complement.
GTCCACTATACTCCGGACCGGTCCAGTCCACTCCGGACCGGTCCAGTACACTCCGCACCGGTTCAGTCCACTCCGCACTGGTCCAGTCCACTTCGGAACGGTCTAGTCCAGGCCATTTCAGTTCACTTCGGACCGGTCCAGTTAACGCCGGACCGGTCCAGTTCACTCCTGACCGTTCCAGTCCACTCCGGACCGGACCAGTCCACTTCGGACCGGTCCAGTCCAATCCAGTCCAGTCCACTCCGGAACGTTCCAGTCCACCGGACTTGACTTGACTTGACTTGATTTGATTTGATTTGATTCCAACCCAGGCCAGTCCGGTCCACTCCGGACCGGTCCAGTCCACTACGGACCGGTTCAGTCCAGTATATTCCGGACCGGTCCAGTCCAGTCCAGTCCACTCCGGAACGGTCCAGTTCACTCGTGACCGGTCCATTCCACTCCGGACCGGTTTAGTCCACTCCGGACCGGTCCACTATACTCCGGACCGTACCGGTCCACTCCGGACCGGTCCAGTTAACTCCGGACAGTCTAGGTCATTCCAGTCCAGGCCAGTCCAGTCCAGTTCACTCCGGAACGGTCCAGTCCACTACGGACCGGTTCAGTCCAGTATATTCCGGACCGGTCCAGTCCAGGCCAGTCCGGTCTACTCCGGACCGGTCCAGTACACTCCTGACCGGTCCAGTCCACTCCGGACCGGTCTAGTTCACTCCGGACCGGTCCAGTACCCTCCGGACCGGTCCAGTACACTCCACTCCGCACCGGCCCAGTCTAGGTCATTCCAGTCCCGGCCAGTCCAGTCCAGTCAACTCCGGAACCGTCCAGTCCACTACGGACCGCTTCAGTCCAGTATATTCTGGACCGGTCCAGTCCACGCCAGTCCGGTCCACTCCGGACCGGTACAGGCCACTCCGGCCCGGTCCCGTCCACTCCGGACCGGACCAGTCCACTTCGGACCGGTCCAGTCCAGTCCAGTCCAGTCCACTCTGGAACGGCACAGTCCACTCCGGACCGATCCAGTCCACTCCGCACCGGTCCAGTCCACTCCGCACCGGTCCAGTCCACTCCGGACCGGTCTAGTTCACTCCGGACCGGTCCAGTACACTCCGGACCGGTCCAGTACACTCCACTCCGCACCGGCCCAGTCTAGGTCATTCCAGTCCAAGCCCGCCCAGTCCAGTCCACTAGGGACCGGTTCAGTCCAGTATATTCTGGAACGGTCCAGTCCAGGCCAGTCCGGTCCAGTCCGGAAAGGTCCAGTTCACTCCTGACCGGTCCATTCCACTCCGGACCGGTCTAGTCCACTCCGGACCGGTCCACTCCGGACCGGTCCAGTACACTCCGCACCGGTCCAGTCCACTCCGCACCGGTCCAGTCCACTCCGGACCGGTCCAGTCCAGGACAATCCGGTCTACTCCGGACAGGTGCAGGCCACTGCGGGCCGGTCCAGCCCATTCCGGACCGGTCCAGTCCAGGAGAGTCCAGTCTACGCCGGACCGGTGCAGGACACTCCGGACTGGTCCAGCCTTGACTTGACTTGACTTGACTTGGCTTGATTTGATTTTATTCGATTTGATTTGATTTGATTTGATTTTATTTGATTTGATTCCAGTCCAGGCCAGTACATTTTACTCCGTACCGGTCCAAGTCCACTCCGGACCGGTCCAGGCCACTCCGGACCGGTCCAGGTAACTCCGGACCGGTCTAGTCCAGGCCATTTCAGTTCACTCCGGACCGGTCCAGTTAACTCCGGACCGGCCCAGTTCACTCCTGACGGGTCCAGTCCACTCCGGACCCGTCTAGTCCACTCCGGACCGATCCAGTCCACTACGGACGGGTTCAGTCCAGTATATTCCGGACCGGTCCAGTCCAGTCCAGTCCAGTCCACTCCGGAACGGTCCAGTTCACTCCTGACCGGTCCATTCCATTCCGGACCGGTCTAGTCCACTCCGGACCGGTCCACTATACTTCGGACCGGTCCAGTCCACTCCTGACCGATCCAGTCCACTACGGACCGGTCCAGTCCATTACGGACCGGTCCAGTCCAGGCCAGTCCAGTTAACTCCGGACCGGTCCAGTTCACTCCGGAACGGTCCAGTACACTCTGGACCGGTCCAGTACACTCCACTCCGCACCGGTCCAGTCTAGGTCATTCCAGTCCAGGCCAGTCCAGTGCAGTACACTCCGGAACGGTCCAGACCACTACGGACCGGTTCAGTCCAGTATATTCCGGACCGGTCCAGTCCAGGCCAGTCCGGTCCACTCCGGACCGGTCCAGTGCACTCCTGACTGGTCCAGTCCACTCCGGACCCGTCCAGTCCACTCCGGACCGGTCCAGTCCACTCCGGACCGGTCCAGTACACTCCGGAATGGTCCAGTCCACTCCGGATCGGTCCAGTCCACTCCGGACCGGACTAGTCCAGGCCATTTCAGTTCACTCCGGACCGGTCCAGTTAACTCCGGACCGGTTCAGTTCACTCCTGACTGGTCCAGTCCACTCCGGACTGGTCCAGTCCACTCCGGACTGGTCCAGTCTTGACTTGACTTGACTTGACTTTACTTGACTTGTCCAGGCCAGTCCGGTCCACTCCGGACCGGTCCAGTCCACTCCGGACCGGCCCAGTACACTCCGGAATGGTCCAGTCCACTCCGGATCGGTCCAGTCCACTCCGGACCGGTCTAGTACAGGCCATTTCAGTTCACTCCGGACTGGTCCAGTTAACTCCGGACCGTTTCAGTTCACTCCTGACTGGTCCAGTCCACTCCGGACTGGTCCAGCCTTGACTTGACTTGACTTGACTTTCTTGACTTGACTTGACTTGACTTGACTTGACTTGTCTTGACTTGACTTGACTTGACTTGACTTGACTTGACTAGACTTGACTTGACTTGACTTGGCTTAAATTTACTTGACTCCAGTCCACTTGACCGGTCCACTCCGGACCGGTCCAGTATACTCCGGAATGGTCCCGTCCACTCCGGACCGGACCAGTCCGCTTCGGACCGGTCCAGTCCAGTCCAGTCCAGTCCACTCTGGAACGGCACAGTCCACTCCGGACCGATCCAGTCCACTCCGCACCGGACCAGTCCACTCCGGACCGGTCTATTCCAGGCCATTTCAGTTCACTCCGGACCGGTCCAGTTCACTCCTCACCGGTTCAGTCCACTCCGGACCGGTCTAGTTCACTCCTGACCGGTCCAGTCCACTCCGGACCGGTCCAGTTCAGTCCGGACCGGTCAGGTTCACTCCGGACCGGTCCAGTACACTCCGGACCGGTCCAGTACACTACACTCCGGACCGGTCTAGTCCAAGCCATTTCAGTTCACTCCGGACCGGTCCAGTTAACTCCGGACTGGTCCAGTTCACTCCGGACCAGTCTCGTTCACTCAGGACCGGTCCAGTCCACTCCGGAACGGTCCAGTCCACTACGGACCTGTTCAGCCCAGTATATTCCGGACCGGTCCAGTCCAGGCCAGTCCGGTCCACTCCGGACCGGTCCAGTCCACTCCGGCCCGGTCCAGTCTACTCCAGACCGGACCAGTCCACTTCGGACCGGTCCAGTCCAATCCAGTCTAGTCCACTCCGGAACGGTCCAGTCCACCGGACTTGACTTGACTTGACTTGATTTGATTTGATTTGATTCCAGTCCAGGCCAGTCCGGTCCACTCCGGACCGGTCCAGTCCACTACGGACCGGTTCAGTCCAGTATATTCCGAACCGGTCCAGTCCAGTCCAGTCCAGTCCACTCCGGAACGGTCCAGTTCACTCGTGACCGGTCCATTCCACTCCGGACCGGTCCAGTCCACTCCGGACCGGTCCACTATACTCTGGACCGTACCGGTCCACTCCGGACCGGTCCAGTTAACTCCGGACAGTCTAGGTTATTCCAGTCCAGGCCAGTCCAGTCCAGTTCACTCCGGAACGGTCCAGTCCACTACGGACCGGTTCAGTCCAGTATATTCCGGACCGGTCCAGTCCAGGCCAGTCCGGTCTACTCCGGACCGGTCCAGTGCACTCCTGACCGGTCCAGTCCACTCCGGACCGGTCTAGTTCACTCCGGACCGGTCCAGTACCCTCCGGACCGGTCCAGTACACTCCACTCCGCACCGGCCCAGTCTAGGTCATTCCAGTCCAGGCCAGTCCAGTCCAGTCAACTCCGGAACCGTCCAGTCCACTACGGACCGCTTCAGTCCAGTATATTCTGGACCGGTCCAGTCCACGCCAGTCCGGTCCACTCCGGACCGGTACAGGCCACTCCGGCCCGGTCCCGTCCACTCCGGACCGGACCACTCCACTTCGGACGGGTCCAGTCCAGTCCAGTCCAGTCCACTCTGGAGCGGCACAGTCCACTCCGGACCGATCCAGTCCACTCCGCACCGGACCAGTCCAGTCCACTCCGGAACGGTCCAGTCCACGCCTGACCGGTCCATTCCACTCCGGACCGGTCTAGTCCACTCCGGACCGGTCCACTATACTCCGGACCGGTCCAGTCCACTCCGGACAGGTGCAGTACACTCCGCACCTGTCCAGTCCACTCCGCACCGGTCCAGTCCACTCCGGACCGGTCTAGTTCACTCCGGACCGGTCCAGTACACTCCGGACCGGTCCAGTACACTCCACTCCGCACCGGCCCAGTCTAGGTCATTCCAGTCCAAGCCAGTCCAGTCCAGTCCACTACGGACCGGTTCAGTCCAGTATATTCTGGAACGGTCCAGTCCAGGCCAGTCCGGTCCAGTCCGGACCGGTCCAGTGCACTCCTGACCGGTCCAGTCCACTCCGGACCGGTCTAGTTCACTCCGAACCGACGTCCAGTACACTCCGGACCGGTCCAGTACACTCCACTCCTCACCGGCCCAGTCTAGGTCATTCCAGTCCAGGCCAGTCCAGTCCAGTACACTCCGGAACGGGCCAGTCCACTACGGACCGGTTCAGTCCAGTATATTCCGGACCGGTCCAGTCCAAGCCAGTTCGGTCCACTCCGGACCGGTCCAGTAAACTCCGGACCGGTCCAGTCCAGGACAGTCCGGTCTACTCCGGACCGGTGCAGGCCACTGCGGGCCGGTCCAGCCCATTCCGGACCGGTCCACTCCAGGACAGTCCAGTCCAGTACACTCCGGACCTGTTCAGTCTAGTATATTCCGGAACGGTCCAGTCCAAGCCAGTCCGGTCCACACCGGACCGGTCCAGACCACTACGGCCGGTCCATTCCAGTCCAGTGCAGTCCAGTACAGTCCACTCCGGAAAGGTCCAGTTCACTCCTGACCGGTCCATTCCACTCCGGACCGGTCTAGTCCACTCCGGACCGGTCCACTCAGGACCGGTCCAGTACACTCCGCACCGGTCCAGTCCACGCCGCACCGGTCAGTCCACTCCGGAACGGTCCAGTTCACTCCTGACCGGTCCATTCCACTCCAGACCGTCTAGTCCACTCCGGACCCGTCTAGTCCACTCCGGACCGGTCCAGTCCACTACAGACCGGTCCAGTCCAGTCCAGTCCAGTACAGTCCACTCCGGAACGGTCCAGTTCACTCCTGACCGGTCCATTCCACTCCGGACCGGTCTAGTCCACTCCGGACCGGTCCACTCCGGACCGGTCCAGTACACTCCGCACCGGTCCAGTCCACTCCGCACCGGTCCAGTCCACTCCGGACCGGTCTAGTCCAGGCCAGTTCAGTCCAGCCCGGACCGGTCCAGTCCACATCGGACCGGTCCAGTCCAGTCCAGTCCAGTCCACTCCGGAACGTTCCAGTTCACTCCTGACCGGTCCATTCCACTCCGGACTCGTCCAGTCCACTCCGCACCGGTCCAGTCCACTCCGGACCGGTCTATTTCAATCCGGAACGGGACAGTCCACTACCGACGGGTTCAGTCCAGTATATTCCGGACCGGTCCAGTCCAAGCCAGTTCGGTCCACTCCGGACCGGTCCAGTACACTCCGGACCGGTCCAGTCCAGGACAATCTGGTCTACTCCGGACAGGTGCAGGCCACTGCGGGCCGGTCCAGCCCATTCCGGAACGGTCCAGTCCAGGAGAGTCCAGTCTACGCCGGACCGGTGCAGGCCACTCCGGACTGGTCCAGCCTTGACTTGACTTGACTTGACTTGATTTGATTTGATTTGATTTGATTTGATTTGATTTGATTTGATTCCAGTCCAGGCCAGTACATTTTACTCCGTACCGGTCCAAGTCCACTCCGGACCGGTCCAGGCCACTCCGGACCGGTCCAGGTAACTCCGGACCGGTCTAGTCCAGGCCATTTCAGTTCACTCCGGACCGGTCCAGTTAACTCCGGACCGGTCCAGTTCACTCCTGACGGGTCCAGTCCACTCCGGACCCGTCTAGTCCACTCCGGACCGATCCAGTCCACTACGGACCGGTTCAGTCCAGTATATTCCGGACCGGTCCAGTCCAGTCCAGTCCAGTCCAGTCCACTCCGGAACGGTCCAGTTCACTCCTGACCGGTCCATTCCATTCCGGACCGGTCTAGTCCACTCCGGACCGGTCCACTATACCCAGTCTAGTCCAGTCCAGTCCAGCCCACTCCGGAACGGTCCAGTCCACTCCGCACCGGACCAGTCCACTCCGGACCAGTCTATTCCAGGCCATTTCGGTTCACTCCGGACCGGTTCAGTTAACTCCGGACGGGTCTAGTTCACTCCTGTGCGGTTCAGTCCACTGCGGACGGGTCCAGTACACTCCAGACGGGTCCAGCACACTCCGGACAGGTCCAGTACACTCCACTCCGCACCGGTCCAGTCTAGGTCATTCCAGTCCAGGCCAGTCCAGTCCAGTCCACTCCGGAACGGTTCAGTCCACTACGGACCGGTTCAGTCCAGTATATTCCGGACCGGTCCAGTCCAGGCCAGTCCGGTCCACTCCGGACCGGTCCAGTACACTCCTGACTGGTCCAGTCCACTCCGGACCGGTCCAGTACACCCCGGAATGGTCCAGTCCACTCCGGATCGATCCAGTCCACTCCGGACCGGTCTAGTCCAGGCCATTTCAGTTCACTCCGGACCGGTCCAGTTAACTCCGGACCGGTTCAGTTCACTCCTGACTGGGCCAGTCCACTCCGGACCGGTCCACGCAACTCCGGACCGGGCCAGGTCACTCCGGACCGGTCTAGTCCAGGCCATTTCAGTTCACTCCGGACCGGTCCAGTCCACTAAGGACCGGTTCAGTCCAGTATATTCCGGACCGGTCCCGTCCAGGCCACGCCGGACCGCTCCGGACCGGTCCAGTGCACTCCTGACCGGTCCAGTCCACTCCGGACCGGTCTAGTTCACTCCGGACCGGTCCAGTACACTCCGGACCGGTCCAGTACACTCCACTCCGCACCGGCCCAGTCTAGGTCATTCCAGTCCAGGCCAGTCCAGTCCAGTCCATTCCGGAACGGTCCAGTCCACTACGGACCGGTTCAGTCCAGTATATTCCGGACCGGTCCAGTCCAGGCCAGTCCGGTCCACTCCGGACCGGTCCAGTACACTCCTGACTGGTCCAGTCCACTCCGGACCGGTCTAGTCCAGGCCATTTCAGTTCACTCCGGTCCGGGCCAGTTAACTCCGGACCGGTTCAGTTCACTCCTGACTGGTCCAGTCCACTCCGGACTGGTCCAGCCTTGACTTGACTTGACTTGATTTGATTTGATTTGATTTGATTTGATTTGATTCCTGTCCAGGCCAATACAGTTTACTCCGTACCGGTGCAAGTCCACTCCGGACTGGTCCAGGCCACTCCGGACCGGGCCAGGTCACTCCGGACCGGTCTAGTCCAGGCCATTTCAGTTCACTCCGGACCGGTCCAGTTAACTCCGGAACGGTTCAGTTCACTCTTGACCGGTCTAGTCCACTCTGGACCCGTCTAGTCCACTCCGAACCGGTCCAGTCCACTACGGACCGGTCCAGTCCATTACGGACCGGTCCAGTCCAGGCCAGTCCAGTCCACTCCGGACCGGTCCAGTCCACTACGGACCGGTTCAGTCCGGTATATTCAAGACCGGTCCAGTCCAGTCCAGTCCAGTCCAGTCCAGTCCAGTCCACTCCGGAACGGTCCAGTTCACTCCTGACCGGTCCATTCCACTCCGGACCGGTCTAGTCCGCTCCGGATCGGTCCACTATACTCCGGACCGGTCCAGTCCACTCCGGACCGGTCCAGTACATTCCGCACCGGTCCAGTCCACTCCGCACTGGTCCAGTCCACTTCGGAACGGTCTAGTCCAGGCCATTTCAGTTCACTTCGGACCGGTCCAGTTAACGCCGGACCGGCCCAGTTCACTCCTGACCGTTCCAATCCACTCCGGACCGGACCAGTCCACTTCGGACCGGTCCACTCCAGGACAGTCCAGTCCAGTACACTCCGGAACGGTCCAGTCCACTACGGACCTGTTCAGTCTAGTATATTCCGGAACGGTCCAGTCCAAGCCAGTCCGGTCCACCCCGGACCGGTCCAGACCACTACGGCCGGTCCATTCCAGTCCAGTGCAGTCCAGTACAGTCCACTCCGGAAAGGTCCAGTTCACTCCTGACCGGTCCATTCCACTCCGGACCGGTCTAGTCCACTCCGGACCGGTCCACTCCGGACCGGTCCAGTACACTCCGCACCGGTCCAGTCCACTCCGCACCGGTCCAGTACACTCCGGAACGGTCCAGTTCACTCCTGACCGGTCCATTCCACTCCAGACCGTCTAGTCCACTCCGGACCCGTCTAGTCCACTCCGGACCGGTCCAGTCCACTACAGACCGGTCCAGTCCAGTCCAGTCCAGTACAGTCCACTCCGGAACGGTCCAGTTCACTCCTGACCTGTCCATTCCACCCCGGACCGGTCTAGTCCACTCCGGACCGGTCCACTCCGGACCGGTCCAGTACACTCCGCACCGGTCCAGTCCACTCCGCACCGGTCCAGTCCACTCCGGACCGGTCTAGTCCAGGCCAGTTCAGTCCAGCCCGGACCGGTCCAGTCCACATCGGACCGGTCCAGTCCAGTCCAGTCCAGTCCACTCCGGAACGTTCCAGTTCACTCCTGACCGGTCCATTCCACTCCGGACTCGTCCAGTCCACTCCGCACCGGTCCAGTCCACTCCGGAACGGGTTCAGTCCAGTATATTCCGGACCGGTCCAGTCCAAGCCAGTTCGGTCCACTCCGGACCGGTCCAGTACACTCCGGACCGGTCTAGTCCAGGACAATCCGGTCTACTCCGGACAGGTGCAGGCCACTGCGGGCCGGTCCAGCCCATTCCGGAACGGTCCAGTCCAGGAGAGTCCAGTCTACGCCGGACCGGTGCAGGCCACTCCGGACTGGTCCAGCCTTGACTTGACTTGACTTGACTTGATTTGATTTGATTTGATTTGATATGATTTGATTTGATTCCAGTCCAGGCCAGTACATTTTACTCCGTACCGGTCCAAGTCCACTCCGGACCGGTCCAGGCCACTCCGGACCGGTCCAGGTAACTCCGGACCGGTCTAGTCCAGGCCATTTCAGTTCACTCCGGACCGGTCCAGTTAACTCCGGACCGGTCCAGTTCACTCCTGACGGGTCCAGTCCACTCCGGACCCGTCTAGTCCACTCCGGACCGATCCAGTCCACTACGGACCGGTTCAGTCCAGTATATTCCGGACCGGTCCAGTCCAGTCCAGTCCAGTCCAGTCCACTCCGGAACGGTCCAGTTCACTCCTGACCGGTCCATTCCATTCCGGACCGGTCTAGTCCACTCCGGACCGGTCCACTATACCCAGTCTAGTCCAGTCCAGTCCAGCCCACTCCGGAACGGTCCAGTCCACTCCGCACCGGACCAGTCCACTCCGGACCAGTCTAGTCCAGGCCATTTCGGTTCACTCCGGACCGGTTCAGTTAACTCCGGACGGGTCCAGTTCACTCCTGTGCGGTTCAGTCCACTGCGGACGGGTCCAGTACACTCCAGACGGGTCCAGCACACTCCGGACAGGTCCAGTACACTCCACTCCGCACCGGTCCAGTCTAGGTCATTCCAGTCCAGGCCAGTCCAGTCCAGTCCACTCCGGAACGGTTCAGTCTACTACGGACCGGTTCAGTCCAGTATATTCCGGACCGGTCCAGTCCAGGCCAGTCCGGTCCACTCCGGACCGGTCCAGTACACTCCTGACTGGTCCAGTCCACTCCGGACCGGTCCAGTACACTCCGGAATGGTCCAGTCCACTCCGGATCGATCCAGTCCACTCCGGACCGGTCTAGTCCAGGCCATTTCAGTTCACTCCGGACCGGTCCAGTTAACTCCGGACCGGTTCAGTTCACTCCTGACTGGGCCAGTCCACTCCGGACCGGTCCACGCCACTCCGGACCGGGCCAGGTCACTCCGGACCGGTCTAGTCCAGGCCATTTCAGTTCACTCCGGACCGGTTCAGTTAACTCCGGAACGGTTCAGTTCACTCCTGACCGGTCTAGTCCACTCTGGACTCGTCTAGTCCACTCCGAACCGGTCCAGTCCACTACGGACCGGTCCAGTCCATTACGGACCGGTCCAGTCCAGGCCAGTCCAGTCCACTCCGGACCGGTCCAGTCCACTACGGACCGGTTCAGTCCGGTATATTCAAGACCGGTCCAGTCCAGTCCAGTCCAGTCCAGTCCACTCCGGAACGGTCCAGTTCACTCCTGACCGGTCCATTCCACTCCGGACCGGTCTAGTCCGCTCCGGATCGGTCCACTATACTCCGGACCTGTCCAGTCCACTCCGGACCGGTACAGTACACTCCGCACCGGTCCAGTCCACTCCGGACCGGACCAGTCCACTACGGACCGGTCCAGTCCAGTCCAGTCCAGTCCATTCTGGAACGGCACAGTCCACTCCGAACCGGTCCAGTCCACTCCGCACCGGCCCAGTCTAGGTCATTCCAGTCCAGGCCAGTCCAGTCCAGTCACTCCGGAACGGTCCAGTCCACTAAGGACCGGTTCAGTCCAGTATATTCCGGACCGGTCCCGTCCAGGCCACGCCGGACCGCTCCGGACCGGTCCAGTGCACTCCTGACAGGTCCAGTCCACTCCGGACCGGTCTAGTTCACTCCGGACCGGTCCAGTACACTCCGGACCGGTCCAGTACACTCCACTCCGCACCGGCCCAGTCTAGGTCATTCCAGTCCAGGCCAGTCCAGTCCAGTCCATTCCGGAACGGTCCAGTCCACTACGGACCGGTTCAGTCCAGTATATTCCGGACCGGTCCAGTCCAGGCCAGTCCGGTCCACTCCGGACCGGTCCAGTACACTCCTGACTGGTCCAGTCCACTCCGGACCGGTCCAGTACACTCTGGAATGGTCCAGTCCACTCCGGATCGATCCAGTCCACTCCGGACCGGTCTAGTCCAGGCCATTTCAGTTCACTCCGGACCGGGCCAGTTAACTCCGGACCGGTTCAGTTCACTCCTGACTGGTCCAGTCCACTCCGGACTGGTCCAGCCTTGACTTGACTTGACTTGATTTGATTTGATTTGATTTGATTTGATTTGATTCCTGTCCAGGCCAATACAGTTTACTCCGTACCGGTGCAAGTCCACTCCGGACTGGTCCAGGCCACTCCGGACCGGGCCAGGTCACTCCGGACCGGTCTAGTCCAGGCCATTTCAGTTCACTCCGGACCGGTCCAGTTAACTCCGGAACGGTTCAGTTCACTCTTGACCGGTCTAGTCCACTCTGGACCCGTCTAGTCCACTCCGAACCGGTCCAGTCCACTACGGACCGGTCCAGTCCATTACGGACCGGTCCAGTCCAGGCCAGTCCAGTCCACTCCGGACCGGTCCAGTCCACTACGGACCGGTTCAGTCCGGTATATTCAAGACCGGTCCAGTCCAGTCCAGTCCAGTCCAGTCCAGTCCAGTCCAGTCCAGTCCAGTCCACTCCGGAACGGTCCAGTTCACTCCTGACCGGTCCATTCCACTCCGGACCGGTCTAGTCCGCTCCGGATCGGTCCACTATACTCCGGACCGGTCCAGTCCACTCCGGACCGGTCCAGTACACTCCGCACCGGTTCAGTCCACTCCGCACTGGTCCAGTCCACTTCGGAACGGTCTAGTCCAGGCCATTTCAGTTCACTTCGGACCGGTCCAGTTAACGCCGGACCGGTCCAGTTCACTCCTGACCGTTCCAGTCCACTCCGGACCGGACCAGTCCACTTCGGACCGGTCCAGTCCAATCCAGTCCAGTCCACTTCGGAACGTTCCAGTCCACCGGACTTGACTTGACTTGACTTGATTTGATTTGATTTGATTCCAACCCAGGCCAGTCCAGTCCACTCCGGACCGGTCCAGTCCACTACGGACCGGTTCAGTCCAGTATATTCCGGACCGGTCCAGTCCAGTCCAGTCCACTCCGGAACGGTCCAGTTCACTCGTGACCGGTCCATTCCACTCCGGACCGGTTTAGTCCACTCCGGACCGGTCCACTATACTCCGGACCGTACCGGTCCACTCCGGACCGGTCCAGTTAACTCCGGACAGTCTAGGTCATTCCAGTCCAGGCCAGTCCAGTCCAGTTCACTCCGGAACGGTCCAGTCCACTACGGACCGGTTCAGTCCAGTATATTCCGGACCGGTCCAGTCCAGGCCAGTCCGGTCTACTCCGGACCGGTCCAGTACACTCCTGACCGGTCCAGTCCACTCCGGACCGGTCTAGTTCACTCCGGACCGGTCCAGTACCCTCCGGACCGGTCCAGTACACTCCACTCCGCACCGGCCCAGTCTAGGTCATTCCAGTCCCGGCCAGTCCAGTCCAGTCAACTCCGGAACCGTCCAGTCCACTACGGACCGCTTCAGTCCAGTATATTCTGGACCGGTCCAGTCCACGCCAGTCCGGTCCACTCCGGACCGGTACAGGCCACTCCGGCCCGGTCCCGTCCACTCCGGACCGGACCAGTCCACTTCGGACCGGTCCAGTCCAGTCCAGTCCAGTCCACTCTGGAACGGCACAGTCCACTCCGGACCGATCCAGTCCACTCCGCACCGGTCCAGTCCACTCCGCACCGGTCCAGTCCACTCCGGACCGGTCTAGTTCACTCCGGACCGGTCCAGTACACTCCGGACCGGTCCAGTACACTCCACTCCGCACCGGCCCAGTCTAGGTCATTCCAGTCCAAGCCCGCCCAGTCCAGTCCACTAGGGACCGGTTCAGTCCAGTATATTCTGGAACGGTCCAGTCCAGGCCAGTCCGGTCCAGTCCGGAAAGGTCCAGTTCACTCCTGACCGGTCCATTCCACTCCGGACCGGTCTAGTCCACTCCGGACCGGTCCACTCCGGACCGGTCCAGTACACTCCGCACCGGTCCAGTCCACTCCGCACCGGTCCAGTCCACTCCGGACCGGTCCAGTCCAGGACAATCCGGTCTACTCCGGACAGGTGCAGGCCACTGCGGGCCGGTCCAGCCCATTCCGGACCGGTCCAGTCCAGGAGAGTCCAGTCTACGCCGGACCGGTGCAGGACACTCCGGACTGGTCCAGCCTTGACTTGACTTGACTTGACTTGGCTTGATTTGATTTTATTCGATTTGATTTGATTTGATTTGATTTTATTTGATTTGATTCCAGTCCAGGCCAGTACATTTTACTCCGTACCGGTCCAAGTCCACTCCGGACCGGTCCAGGCCACTCCGGACCGGTCCAGGTAACTCCGGACCGGTCTAGTCCAGGCCATTTCAGTTCACTCCGGACCGGTCCAGTTAACTCCGGACCGGCCCAGTTCACTCCTGACGGGTCCAGTCCACTCCGGACCCGTCTAGTCCACTCCGGACCGATCCAGTCCACTACGGACGGGTTCAGTCCAGTATATTCCGGACCGGTCCAGTCCAGTCCAGTCCAGTCCACTCCGGAACGGTCCAGTTCACTCCTGACCGGTCCATTCCATTCCGGACCGGTCTAGTCCACTCCGGACCGGTCCACTATACTTCGGACCGGTCCAGTCCACTCCTGACCGATCCAGTCCACTACGGACCGGTCCAGTCCATTACGGACCGGTCCAGTCCAGGCCAGTCCAGTTAACTCCGGACCGGTCCAGTTCACTCCGGAACGGTCCAGTACACTCTGGACCGGTCCAGTACACTCCACTCCGCACCGGTCCAGTCTAGGTCATTCCAGTCCAGGCCAGTCCAGTGCAGTACACTCCGGAACGGTCCAGACCACTACGGACCGGTTCAGTCCAGTATATTCCGGACCGGTCCAGTCCAGGCCAGTCCGGTCCACTCCGGACCGGTCCAGTGCACTCCTGACTGGTCCAGTCCACTCCGGACCCGTCCAGTCCACTCCGGACCGGTCCAGTCCACTCCGGACCGGTCCAGTACACTCCGGAATGGTCCAGTCCACTCCGGATCGGTCCAGTCCACTCCGGACCGGACTAGTCCAGGCCATTTCAGTTCACTCCGGACCGGTCCAGTTAACTCCGGACCGGTTCAGTTCACTCCTGACTGGTCCAGTCCACTCCGGACTGGTCCAGTCCACTCCGGACTGGTCCAGTCTTGACTTGACTTGACTTGACTTTACTTGACTTGTCCAGGCCAGTCCGGTCCACTCCGGACCGGTCCAGTCCACTCCGGACCGGCCCAGTACACTCCGGAATGGTCCAGTCCACTCCGGATCGGTCCAGTCCACTCCGGACCGGTCTAGTACAGGCCATTTCAGTTCACTCCGGACTGGTCCAGTTAACTCCGGACCGTTTCAGTTCACTCCTGACTGGTCCAGTCCACTCCGGACTGGTCCAGCCTTGACTTGACTTGACTTGACTTTCTTGACTTGACTTGACTTGACTTGACTTGACTTGTCTTGACTTGACTTGACTTGACTTGACTTGACTTGACTAGACTTGACTTGACTTGACTTGGCTTAAATTTACTTGACTCCAGTCCACTTGACCGGTCCACTCCGGACCGGTCCAGTATACTCCGGAATGGTCCCGTCCACTCCGGACCGGACCAGTCCGCTTCGGACCGGTCCAGTCCAGTCCAGTCCAGTCCACTCTGGAACGGCACAGTCCACTCCGGACCGATCCAGTCCACTCCGCACCGGACCAGTCCACTCCGGACCGGTCTATTCCAGGCCATTTCAGTTCACTCCGGACCGGTCCAGTTCACTCCTCACCGGTTCAGTCCACTCCGGACCGGTCTAGTTCACTCCTGACCGGTCCAGTCCACTCCGGACCGGTCCAGTTCAGTCCGGACCGGTCAGGTTCACTCCGGACCGGTCCAGTACACTCCGGACCGGTCCAGTACACTACACTCCGGACCGGTCTAGTCCAAGCCATTTCAGTTCACTCCGGACCGGTCCAGTTAACTCCGGACTGGTCCAGTTCACTCCGGACCAGTCTCGTTCACTCAGGACCGGTCCAGTCCACTCCGGAACGGTCCAGTCCACTACGGACCTGTTCAGCCCAGTATATTCCGGACCGGTCCAGTCCAGGCCAGTCCGGTCCACTCCGGACCGGTCCAGTCCACTCCGGCCCGGTCCAGTCTACTCCAGACCGGACCAGTCCACTTCGGACCGGTCCAGTCCAATCCAGTCTAGTCCACTCCGGAACGGTCCAGTCCACCGGACTTGACTTGACTTGACTTGATTTGATTTGATTTGATTCCAGTCCAGGCCAGTCCGGTCCACTCCGGACCGGTCCAGTCCACTACGGACCGGTTCAGTCCAGTATATTCCGAACCGGTCCAGTCCAGTCCAGTCCAGTCCACTCCGGAACGGTCCAGTTCACTCGTGACCGGTCCATTCCACTCCGGACCGGTCCAGTCCACTCCGGACCGGTCCACTATACTCTGGACCGTACCGGTCCACTCCGGACCGGTCCAGTTAACTCCGGACAGTCTAGGTTATTCCAGTCCAGGCCAGTCCAGTCCAGTTCACTCCGGAACGGTCCAGTCCACTACGGACCGGTTCAGTCCAGTATATTCCGGACCGGTCCAGTCCAGGCCAGTCCGGTCTACTCCGGACCGGTCCAGTGCACTCCTGACCGGTCCAGTCCACTCCGGACCGGTCTAGTTCACTCCGGACCGGTCCAGTACCCTCCGGACCGGTCCAGTACACTCCACTCCGCACCGGCCCAGTCTAGGTCATTCCAGTCCAGGCCAGTCCAGTCCAGTCAACTCCGGAACCGTCCAGTCCACTACGGACCGCTTCAGTCCAGTATATTCTGGACCGGTCCAGTCCACGCCAGTCCGGTCCACTCCGGACCGGTACAGGCCACTCCGGCCCGGTCCCGTCCACTCCGGACCGGACCACTCCACTTCGGACGGGTCCAGTCCAGTCCAGTCCAGTCCACTCTGGAGCGGCACAGTCCACTCCGGACCGATCCAGTCCACTCCGCACCGGACCAGTCCAGTCCACTCCGGAACGGTCCAGTCCACGCCTGACCGGTCCATTCCACTCCGGACCGGTCTAGTCCACTCCGGACCGGTCCACTATACTCCGGACCGGTCCAGTCCACTCCGGACAGGTGCAGTACACTCTGCACCTGTCCAGTCCACTCCGCACCGGTCCAGTCCACTCCGGACCGGTCTAGTTCACTCCGGACCGGTCCAGTACACTCCGGACCGGTCCAGTACACTCCACTCCGCACCGGCCCAGTCTAGGTCATTCCAGTCCAAGCCAGTCCAGTCCAGTCCACTACGGACCGGTTCAGTCCAGTATATTCTGGAACGGTCCAGTCCAGGCCAGTCCGGTCCAGTCCGGACCGGTCCAGTGCACTCCTGACCGGTCCAGTCCACTCCGGACCGGTCTAGTTCACTCCGAACCGACGTCCAGTACACTCCGGACCGGTCCAGTACACTCCACTCCTCACCGGCCCAGTCTAGGTCATTCCAGTCCAGGCCAGTCCAGTCCAGTACACTCCGGAACGGGCCAGTCCACTACGGACCGGTTCAGTCCAGTATATTCCGGACCGGTCCAGTCCAAGCCAGTTCGGTCCACTCCGGACCGGTCCAGTAAACTCCGGACCGGTCCAGTCCAGGACAGTCCGGTCTACTCCGGACCGGTGCAGGCCACTGCGGGCCGGTCCAGCCCATTCCGGACCGGTCCACTCCAGGACAGTCCAGTCCAGTACACTCCGGACCTGTTCAGTCTAGTATATTCCGGAACGGTCCAGTCCAAGCCAGTCCGGTCCACACCGGACCGGTCCAGACCACTACGGCCGGTCCATTCCAGTCCAGTGCAGTCCAGTACAGTCCACTCCGGAAAGGTCCAGTTCACTCCTGACCGGTCCATTCCACTCCGGACCGGTCTAGTCCACTCCGGACCGGTCCACTCAGGACCGGTCCAGTACACTCCGCACCGGTCCAGTCCACGCCGCACCGGTCAGTCCACTCCGGAACGGTCCAGTTCACTCCTGACCGGTCCATTCCACTCCAGACCGTCTAGTCCACTCCGGACCCGTCTAGTCCACTCCGGACCGGTCCAGTCCACTACAGACCGGTCCAGTCCAGTCCAGTCCAGTACAGTCCACTCCGGAACGGTCCAGTTCACTCCTGACCGGTCCATTCCACTCCGGACCGGTCTAGTCCACTCCGGACCGGTCCACTCCGGACCGGTCCAGTACACTCCGCACCGGTCCAGTCCACTCCGCACCGGTCCAGTCCACTCCGGACCGGTCTAGTCCAGGCCAGTTCAGTCCAGCCCGGACCGGTCCAGTCCACATCGGACCGGTCCAGTCCAGTCCAGTCCAGTCCACTCCGGAACGTTCCAGTTCACTCCTGACCGGTCCATTCCACTCCGGACTCGTCCAGTCCACTCCGCACCGGTCCAGTCCACTCCGGACCGGTCTATTTCAATCCGGAACGGGACAGTCCACTACCGACGGGTTCAGTCCAGTATATTCCGGACCGGTCCAGTCCAAGCCAGTTCGGTCCACTCCGGACCGGTCCAGTACACTCCGGACCGGTCCAGTCCAGGACAATCTGGTCTACTCCGGACAGGTGCAGGCCACTGCGGGCCGGTCCAGCCCATTCCGGAACGGTCCAGTCCAGGAGAGTCCAGTCTACGCCGGACCGGTGCAGGCCACTCCGGACTGGTCCAGCCTTGACTTGACTTGACTTGACTTGATTTGATTTGATTTGATTTGATTTGATTTGATTTGATTTGATTCCAGTCCAGGCCAGTACATTTTACTCCGTACCGGTCCAAGTCCACTCCGGACCGGTCCAGGCCACTCCGGACCGGTCCAGGTAACTCCGGACCGGTCTAGTCCAGGCCATTTCAGTTCACTCCGGACCGGTCCAGTTAACTCCGGACCGGTCCAGTTCACTCCTGACGGGTCCAGTCCACTCCGGACCCGTCTAGTCCACTCCGGACCGATCCAGTCCACTACGGACCGGTTCAGTCCAGTATATTCCGGACCGGTCCAGTCCAGTCCAGTCCAGTCCAGTCCACTCCGGAACGGTCCAGTTCACTCCTGACCGGTCCATTCCATTCCGGACCGGTCTAGTCCACTCCGGACCGGTCCACTATACCCAGTCTAGTCCAGTCCAGTCCAGCCCACTCCGGAACGGTCCAGTCCACTCCGCACCGGACCAGTCCACTCCGGACCAGTCTATTCCAGGCCATTTCGGTTCACTCCGGACCGGTTCAGTTAACTCCGGACGGGTCTAGTTCACTCCTGTGCGGTTCAGTCCACTGCGGACGGGTCCAGTACACTCCAGACGGGTCCAGCACACTCCGGACAGGTCCAGTACACTCCACTCCGCACCGGTCCAGTCTAGGTCATTCCAGTCCAGGCCAGTCCAGTCCAGTCCACTCCGGAACGGTTCAGTCCACTACGGACCGGTTCAGTCCAGTATATTCCGGACCGGTCCAGTCCAGGCCAGTCCGGTCCACTCCGGACCGGTCCAGTACACTCCTGACTGGTCCAGTCCACTCCGGACCGGTCCAGTACACCCCGGAATGGTCCAGTCCACTCCGGATCGATCCAGTCCACTCCGGACCGGTCTAGTCCAGGCCATTTCAGTTCACTCCGGACCGGTCCAGTTAACTCCGGACCGGTTCAGTTCACTCCTGACTGGGCCAGTCCACTCCGGACCGGTCCACGCAACTCCGGACCGGGCCAGGTCACTCCGGACCGGTCTAGTCCAGGCCATTTCAGTTCACTCCGGACCGGTCCAGTCCACTAAGGACCGGTTCAGTCCAGTATATTCCGGACCGGTCCCGTCCAGGCCACGCCGGACCGCTCCGGACCGGTCCAGTGCACTCCTGACCGGTCCAGTCCACTCCGGACCGGTCTAGTTCACTCCGGACCGGTCCAGTACACTCCGGACCGGTCCAGTACACTCCACTCCGCACCGGCCCAGTCTAGGTCATTCCAGTCCAGGCCAGTCCAGTCCAGTCCATTCCGGAACGGTCCAGTCCACTACGGACCGGTTCAGTCCAGTATATTCCGGACCGGTCCAGTCCAGGCCAGTCCGGTCCACTCCGGACCGGTCCAGTACACTCCTGACTGGTCCAGTCCACTACGGACCGGTCTAGTCCAGGCCATTTCAGTTCACTCCGGTCCGGGCCAGTTAACTCCGGACCGGTTCAGTTCACTCCTGACTGGTCCAGTCCACTCCGGACTGGTCCAGCCTTGACTTGACTTGACTTGATTTGATTTGATTTGATTTGATTTGATTTGATTCCTGTCCAGGCCAATACAGTTTACTCCGTACCGGTGCAAGTCCACTCCGGACTGGTCCAGGCCACTCCGGACCGGGCCAGGTCACTCCGGACCGGTCTAGTCCAGGCCATTTCAGTTCACTCCGGACCGGTCCAGTTAACTCCGGAACGGTTCAGTTCACTCTTGACCGGTCTAGTCCACTCTGGACCCGTCTAGTCCACTCCGAACCGGTCCAGTCCACTACGGACCGGTCCAGTCCATTACGGACCGGTCCAGTCCAGGCCAGTCCAGTCCACTCCGGACCGGTCCAGTCCACTACGGACCGGTTCAGTCCGGTATATTCAAGACCGGTCCAGTCCAGTCCAGTCCAGTCCAGTCCAGTCCAGTCCACTCCGGAACGGTCCAGTTCACTCCTGACCGGTCCATTCCACTCCGGACCGGTCTAGTCCGCTCCGGATCGGTCCACTATACTCCGGACCGGTCCAGTCCACTCCGGACCGGTCCAGTACATTCCGCACCGGTCCAGTCCACTCCGCACTGGTCCAGTCCACTTCGGAACGGTCTAGTCCAGGCCATTTCAGTTCACTTCGGACCGGTCCAGTTAACGCCGGACCGGCCCAGTTCACTCCTGACCGTTCCAATCCACTCCGGACCGGACCAGTCCACTTCGGACCGG
This sequence comes from Melanotus villosus, assembly GCA_963082815.1. Classification (NCBI taxonomy): domain Eukaryota; kingdom Metazoa; phylum Arthropoda; class Insecta; order Coleoptera; family Elateridae; genus Melanotus; species Melanotus villosus. The sequence goes on along the minus strand of OY720425.1, from coordinate 15,271,718 downwards.
TCCAGTCCAATCCAGTCCAGTCCACTCCGGAACGTTCCAGTCCACCGGACTTGACTTGACTTGACTTGATTTGATTTGATTTGATTCCAGTCCAGGCCAGTCCGGTCCACTCCGGACCGGTCCAGTCCACTCCGGACCGGTCCAGTCCACTAAGGACCGGTTCAGTCCAGTATATTCCGGACCGGTCCCGTCCAGGCCACGCCGGACCGCTCCGGACCGGTCCAGTGCACTCCTGACCGGTCCAGTCCACTCCGGACCGGTCTAGTTCACTCCGGACCGGTCCAGTACACTCCGGACCGGTGCAGTACACTCCACTCCGCACCGGCCCAGTCTAGGTCATTCCAGTCCAGGCCAGTCCAGTCCAGTCCATTCCGGAACGGTCCAGTCCACTACGGACCGGTTCAGTCCAGTATATTCCGGACCGGTCCAGTCCAGGCCAGTCCGGTCCACTCCGGACCGGTCCAGTACACTCCTGACTGGTCCAGTCCACTCCGGACCGGTCCAGTACACTCTGGAATGGTCCAGTCCACTCCGGATCGATCCAGTCCACTCCGGACCGGTCTAGTCCAGGCCATTTCAGTTCACTCCGGTCCGGGCCAGTTAACTCCGGACCGGTTCAGTTCACTCCTGACTGGTCCAGTCCACTCCGGACTGGTCCAGCCTTGACTTGACTTGACTTGATTTGATTTGATTTGATTTGATTTGATTTGATTTGATTCCTGTCCAGGCCAATACAGTTTACTCCGTACCGGTGCAAGTCCACTCCGGACTGGTCCAGGCCACTCCGGACCGGGCCAGGTCACTCCGGACCGGTCTAGTCCAGGCCATTTCAGTTCACTCCGGACCGGTCCAGTTAACTCCGGAACGGTTCAGTTCACTCTTGACCGTTCTAGTCCACTCTGGACCCGTCTAGTCCACTCCGAACCGGTCCAGTCCACTACGGACCGGTCCAGTCCATTACGGACCGGTCCAGTCCAGGCCAGTCCAGTCCACTCCGGACCGGTCCAGTCCACTACGGACCGGTTCAGTCCGGTATATTCAAGACCGGTCCAGTCCAGTCCAGTCCAGTCCAGTCCAGTCCAGTCCACTCCGGAACGGTCCAGTTCACTCCTGACCGGTCCATTCCACTCCGGACCGGTCTAGTCCGCTCCGGATCGGTCCACTATACTCCGGACCGGTCCAGTCCACTCCGGACCGGTCCAGTACACTCCGCACCGGTCCAGTCCACTCCGCACTGGTCCAGTCCACTTCGGAACGGTCTAGTCCAGGCCATTTCAGTTCACTTCGGACCGGTCCAGTTAACGCCGGACCGGCCCAGTTCACTCCTGACCGTTCCAGTCCACTCCGGACCGGACCAGTCCACTTCGGACCGGTCCAGTCCAATCCAGTCCAGTCCACTCCGGAACGTTCCAGTCCACCGGACTTGACTTGACTTGACTTGATTTGATTTGATTTGATTCCAGTCCAGGCCAGTCCGGTCCACTACGGACCGGTCCAGTCCACTACGGACCGGTTCAGTCCAGTATATTCCGGACCGGTCCAGTCCAGTCCAGTCCACTCCGGAACGGTCCAGTTCACTCGTGACCGGTCCATTCCACTCCGGACCGGTTTAGTCCACTCCGGACCGGTCCACTATACTCCGGACCGTACCGGTCCACTCCGGACCGGTCCAGTTAACTCCGGACAGTCTAGGTCATTCCAGTCCAGGCCAGTCCAGTCCAGTTCACTCCGGAACGGTCCAGTCCACTACGGACCGGTTCAGTCCAGTATATTTCGGACCGGTCCAGTCCAGGCCAGTCCGGTCTACTCCGGACCGGTCCAGTACACTCCTGACCGGTCCAGTCCACTCCGGACCGGTCTAGTTCACTCCGGACCGGTCCAGTACCCTCCGGACCGGTCCAGTACACTCCACTCCGCACCGGCCCATTCTAGGTCATTCCAGTCCCGGCCAGTCCAGTCCAGTCAACTCCGGAACCGTCCAGTCCACTACGGACCGCTTCAGTCCAGTATATTCTGGACCGGTCCAGTCCACGCCAGTCCGGTCCACTCCGGAACGGTACAGGCCACTCCGGCCCGGTCCCGTCCACTCCGGACCGGACCAGTCCACTTCGGACCGGTCCAGTCCAGTCCAGTCCAGTCCACTCTGGAACGGCACAGTCCACTCCGGACCGATCCAGTCCACTCCGCACCGGTCCAGTCCACTCCGCACCGGTCCAGTCCACTCCGGACCGGTCTAGTTCACTCCGGACCGGTCCAGTACACTCCGGACCGGTCCAGTACACTCCACTCCGCACCGGCCCAGTCTAGGTCATTCCAGTCCAAGCCAGCCCAGTCCAGTCCACTACGGACCGGTTCAGTCCAGTATATTCTGGAACGGTCCAGTCCAGGCCAGTCCGGTCCAGTCCGGAACGGTCCAGTTCACTCCTGACCGGTCCATTCCACTCCGCACCGGGCAAGTCCACTCCGCACCGGTCCAGTCCACTCCGGACCGGTCCAGTCCAGGACAATCCGGTCTACTCCGGACAGGTGCAGGCCACTGCGGGCCGGTCCAGCCCATTCCGGACCGGTCCAGTCCAGGAGAGTCCAGTCTACACCGGACCGGTGCAGGACACTCCGGACTGGTCCAGCCTTGACTTGACTTGACTTGACTTGACTTGATTTGATTTTATTCGATTTGATTTGATTTGATTTGGTTTTATTTGATTTGATTCCAGTCCAGGCCAATACATTTTACTCCGTACCGGTCCAAGTCCACTCCGGACCGGTCCAGGCCACTCCGGACCGGTCCAGGTAACTCCGGACCGGTCTAGTCCAGGCCATTTCAGTTCACTCCGGACCGGTCCAGTTAACTCCGGACCGGCCCAGTTCACTCCTGACGGGTCCAGTCCACTCCGGACCCGTCTAGTCCACTCCGGACCGATCCAGTCCACTACGGACCGGTTCAGTCCAGTATATTCCGGACCGGTCCAGTCCAGTCCAGTCCAGTCCACTCCGGAACGGTCCAGTTCACTCCTGACCGGTCCATTCCATTCCGGACCGGTCTAGTCCACTCCGGACCGGTCCACTATACTTCGGACCGGTCCAGTCCACTCCTGACCGATCCAGTCCACTACGGACCGGTCCAGTCCATTACGGACCGGTCCAGTCCAGGCCAGTCCAGTTAACTCCGGACCGGTCCAGTTCACTCCGGAACGATCCAGTACACTCTGGACCGGTCCAGTACACTCCACTCCGCACCGGTCCAGTCTAGGTCATTCCAGTCCAGGCCAGTCCAGTGCAGTACACTCCGGAACGGTCCAGACCACTACGGACCGGTTCAGTCCAGTATATTCCGGACCGGTCCAGTCCAGGCCAGTCCGGTCCACTCCGGACCGGTCCAGTGCACTCCTGACTGGTCCAGTCCACTCCGGACCCGTCCGGTCCACTCCGGACCGGTCCAGTCCACTCCGGACCGGTCCAGTACACTCCGGAATGGTCCAGTCCACTCCGGATCGGTCCAGTCCACTCCGGACCGGACTAGTCCAGGCCATTTCAGTTCACTCCGGACCGGTCCAGTTAACTCCGGACCGGTTCAGTTCACTCCTGACTGGTCCAGTCCACTCCGGACTGGTCCAGTCTTGACTTGACTTGACTTGACTTGACTTGTCCAGGCCAGTCCGGTCCACTCCGGACCGGTCCAGTCCACTCCGGACCGGCCCAGTACACTCCGGAATGGTCCAGTCCACTCCGGATCGGTCCAGTCCACTCCGGACCGGTCTAGTCCAGGCCATTTCAGTTCACTCCGGACTGGTCCAGTTAACTCCGGACCGTTTCAGTTCACTCCTGACTGGTCCAGTCCACTCCGGACTGGTCCAGCCTTGACTTGACTTGACTTGACTTTCTTGACTTGACTTGACTTGACTTGACTTGACTTGTCTTGACTTGACTTGACTTGACTTGACTTGACTAGACTTGACTTGACTTGACTTGGCTTAAATTTACTTGACTCCAGTCCACTTGACCGGTCCACTCCGGACCGGTCCAGTATACTCCGGAATGGTCCAGTACACTCCGGACCGGTCCAGTACACTCCGGACCGGTCCAGTACACTCCGGACCGGTCCAGTCTAGGTCATTCCAGTCCAGGCCAGTCCAGTCCAGTCCACTCCGGAACGGTTCAGTCCACTACGGACCGGTTCAGTCCAGTATATTCCGGACCGGTCCAGTCCAGGCCAGTCCGGTCCACTCCGGACCGGTCCAGTGCACTCCTGACTGGTCCAGTCCACTCCGGACTGGTCCAGTCCACTCCGGAATGGTCCAGTCCACTCCGGATCGGTCCAGTCCACTCCGGACCGGTCTAGTCCAGGCCATTTCAGTTCACTCCGGACTGGTCCAGTTAACTCCGGACCGGTAGCTCACTCCTGACTGGTCCAGTCCACTCCGGACTGGTCCAGCCTTGACTTGACTTGACTTGACTTGACTTGACTTGACTTGACCAGTCCACAGCGGACCGGTCCAGTACACTCCACTCCGCACCGGCCCAGTCTAGGTCATTCGAGTCCAGGCATTCATGCATTCGAGTCCGGTAAACTCCGGACCGGTCCAGTCCACCCCGGCCCGGTCCAATCCACTCCGGACCGGTCCAGTCCACTACGGACCGTTCCAGTCCATTACGGACCGGTCCACTCCAGGCCAGTCCAGTCCACTCCGGACCGGTCCAGTCCACTACGGACCGGTTCAGTCCAGTATATTCCGGACCGGTCCAGTCCAGTCCAGTCCAGCCCACTCCGGAACGGTCCAGTCCACTACGGACCGGTTCAGTCCAGTATATTCCGGACCGGTCCAGTCCAGGCCAGTCCGGTCTACTCCGGACCGGTCCAGTGCACTCCTGACCGGTCCAGTCCACTCCGGACCGGTCTAGTTCACTCCGGACCGGTCCAGTACCCTCCGGACCGGTCCAGTACACTCCACTCCGCACCGGCCCAGTCTAGGTCATTCCAGTCCAGGCCAGTCCAGTCCAGTCAACTCCGGAACCGTCCAGTCCACTACGGACCGCTTCAGACCAGTATATTCTGGACCGGTCCAGTCCACGCCAGTCCGGTCCACTCCGGACCGGTACAGGCCACTCCGGCCCGGTCCCGTCCACTCCGGACCGGACCACTCCACTTCGGACGGGTCCAGTCCAGTCCAGTCCAGTCCACTCTGGAGCGGCACAGTCCACTCCGGACCGATCCAGTCCACTCCGCACCGGACCAGTCCAGTCCACTCCGGAACGGTCCAGTTCACGCCTGACCGGTCCATTCCACTCCGGACCGGTCTAGTCCACTCCGGACCGGTCCACTATACTCCGGACCGGTCCAGTCCACTCCGGACAGGTGCAGTACACTCGGCACCGGTCCAGTCCACTCCGCACCGGTCCAGTCCACTCCGGACCGGTCTAGTTCACTCCGGACCGGTCCAGTACACTCCGGACCGGTCCAGTACACTCCACTCCGCACCGGCCCAGTCTAGGTCATTCCAGTCCAAGCCAGTCCAGTCCAGTCCACTACGGACCGGTTCAGTCCAGTATATTCTGGAACGGTCCAGTCCAGGCCAGTCCGGTCCAGTCCGGACCAGTCCAGTGCACTCCTGACCGGTCCAGTCCACTCCGGACCGGTCTAGTTCACTCCGAACCGACGTCCAGTACACTCCGGACCGGTCCAGTACACTCCACTCCTCACCGGCCCAGTCTAGGTCATTCCAGTCCAGGCCAGTCCAGTCCAGTACACTCCGGAACGGGCCAGTCCACTACGGACCGGTTCAGACCAGTATATTCCGGACCGGTCCTGTCCAAGCCAGTTCGGTCCACTCCGGACCGGTCCAGTAAACTCCGGACCGGTCCAGTCCAGGACAGTCCGGTCTACTCCGGACCGGTGCAGGCCACTGCGGGCCGGTCCAGCCCATTCCGGACCGGTCCACTCCAGGACAGTCCAGTCCAGTACACTCCGGAACGGTCCAGTCCACTACGGACCTGTTCAGTCTAGTATATTCCGGAACGGTCCAGTCCAAGCCAGTCCGGTCCACCCCGGACCGGTCCAGACCACTACGGCCGGTCCATTCCAGTCCAGTGCAGTCCAGTACAGTCCACTCCGGAAAGGTCCAGTTCACTCCTGACCGGTCCATTCCACTCCGGACCGGTCTAGTCCACTCCGGACCGGTCCACTCCGGACCGGTTCAGTACACTCCGCACCGGTCCAGTCCACTCCGCACCGGTCCAGTACACTCCGGAACGGTCCAGTTCACTCCTGACCGGTCCATTCCACTCCAGACCGTCTAGTCCACTCCGGACCCGTCTAGTCCACTCCGGACCGGTCCAGTCCACTACAGACCGGTCCAGTTGAGTCCAGTCCAGTACAGTCCACTCCGGAACGGTCCAGTTCACTCCTGACCGGTCCATTCCACCCCGGACCGGTCTAGTCCACTCCGGACCGGTCCACTCCGGACCGGTCCAGTACACTCCGCACCGGTCCAGTCCACTCCGCACCGGTCCAGTCCACTCCGGACCGGTCTAGTCCAGGCCAGTTCAGTCCAGCCCGGACCGGTCCAGTCCACATCGGACCGGTCCAGTCCAGTCCAGTCCAGTCCACTCCGGAACGTTCCAGTTCACTCCTGACCGGTCCATTCCACTCCGGACTCGTCCAGTCCACTCCGCACCGGTCCAGTCCACTCCGGAACGGGACAGTCCACTACCGACGGGTTCAGTCCAGTATATTCCGGACCGGTCCAGTCCAAGCCAGTTCGGTCCACTCCGGACCGGTCCAGTACACTCCGGACCGGTCCAGTCCAGGACAATCCGGTCTACTCCGGACAGGTGCAGGCCACTGCGGGCCGGTCCAGCCCATTCCGGAACGGTCCAGTCCAGGAGAGTCCAGTCTACGCCGGACCGGTGCAGGCCACTCCGGACTGGTCCAGCCTTGACTTGACTTGACTTGACTTGATTTGATTTGATTTGATTTGATTTGATTTGATTTGATTCCAGTCCAGGCCAGTACATTTTACTCCGTACCGGTCCAAGTCCACTCCGGACCGGTCCAGGCCACTCCGGACCGGTCCAGGTAACTCCGGACCGGTCTAGTCCAGGCCATTTCAGTTCACTCCGGACCGGTCCAGTTAACTCCGGACCGGTCCAGTTCACTCCTGACGGGTCCAGTCCACTCCGGACCCGTCTAGTCCACTCCGGACCGATCCAGTCCACTACGGACCGGTTCAGTCCAGTATATTCCGGACCGGTCCAGTCCAGTCCAGTCCAGTCCAGTCCACTCCGGAACGGTCCAGTTCACTCCTGACCGGTCCATTCCATTCCGGACCGGTCTAGTCCACTCCGGACCGGTCCACTATACCCAGTCTAGTCCAGTCCAGTCCAGCCCACTCCGGAACGGTCCAGTCCACTCCGCACCGGACCAGTCCACTCCGGACCAGTCTAGTCCAGGCCATTTCGGTTCACTCCGGACCGGTTCAGTTAACTCCGGACGGGTCCAGTTCACTCCTGTGCGGTTCAGTCCACTGCGGACGGGTCCAGTACACTCCAGACGGGTCCAGCACACTCCGGACAGGTCCAGTACACTCCACTCCGCACCGGTCCAGTCTAGGTCATTCCAGTCCAGGCCAGTCCAGTCCAGTCCACTCCGGAACGGTTCAGTCCACTACGGACCGGTTCAGTCCAGTATATTCCGGACCGGTCCAGTCCAGGCCAGTCCGGTCCACTCCGGACCGGTCCAGTACACTCCTGACTGGTCCAGTCCACTCCGGACCGGTCCAGTACACTCCGGAATGGTCCAGTCCACTCCGGATCGATCCAGTCCACTCCGGACCGGTCTAGTCCAGGCCATTTCAGTTCACTCCGGACCGGTCCAGTTAACTCCGGACCGGTTCAGTTCACTCCTGACTGGGCCAGTCCACTCCGGATCGGTCCACGCCACTCCGGACCGGGCCAGGTCACTCCGGACCGGTCTAGTCCAGGCCATTTCAGTTCACTCCGGACCGGTCCAGTTAACTCCGGAACGGTTCAGTTCACTCCTGACCGGTCTAGTCCACTCTGGACTCGTCTAGTCCACTCCGAACCGGTCCAGTCCACTACGGACCGGTCCAGTCCATTACGGACCGGTCCAGTCCAGGCCAGTCCAGTCCACTCCGGACCGGTCCAGTCCACTACGGACCGGTTCAGTCCGGTATATTCAAGACCGGTCCAGTCCAGTCCAGTCCAGTCCAGTCCACTCCGGAACGGTCCAGTTCACTCCTGACCGGTCCATTCCACTCCGGACCGGTCTAGTCCGCTCCGGATCGGTCCACTATACTCCGGACCGGTCCAGTCCACTCCGGACCGGTACAGTACACTCCGCACCGGTCCAGTCCACTCCGCACTGGCCCAGTCCACTTCGGAACGGTCTAGTCCAGGCCATTTCAGTTCACTTCGGACCGGTCCAGTTTACGCCGGACCGGTCCAGTTCACTCCTGACCGGTCCAGTCCACTCCGGACCGGACCAGTCCACTACGGACCGGTCCAGTCCAGTCCAGTCCAGTCCATTCTGGAACGGCACAGTCCACTCCGAACCGGTCCAGTCCACTCCGCACCGGCCCAGTCTAGGTCATTCCAGTCCAGGCCAGTCCAGTCCAGTCACTCCGGAACGGTCCAGTCCACTAAGGACCGGTTCAGTCCAGTATATTCCGGACCGGTCCCGTCCAGGCCACGCCGGACCGCTCCGGACCGGTCCAGTACACTCCACTCCGCACCGGCCCAGTCTAGGTCATTCCAGTCCAGGCCAGTCCAGTCCAGTCCATTCCGGAACGGTCCAGTCCACTACGGACCGGTTCAGTCCAGTATATTCCGGACCGGTCCAGTCCAGGCCAGTCCGGTCCACTCCGGACCGGTCCAGTACACTCCTGACTGGTCCAGTCCACTCCGGACCGGTCCAGTACACTCTGGAATGGTCCAGTCCACTCCGGATCGATCCAGTCCACTCCGGACCGGTCTAGTCCAGGCCATTTCAGTTCACTCCGGACCGGGCCAGTTAACTCCGGACCGGTTCAGTTCACTCCTGACTGGTCCAGTCCACTCCGGACTGGTCCAGCCTTGACTTGACTTGACTTGATTTGATTTGATTTGATTTGATTTGATTTGATTCCTGTCCAGGCCAATACAGTTTACTCCGTACCGGTGCAAGTCCACTCCGGACTGGTCCAGGCCACTCCGGACCGGGCCAGGTCACTCCGGACCGGTCTAGTCCAGGCCATTTCAGTTCACTCCGGACCGGTCCAGTTAACTCCGGAACGGTTCAGTTCACTCTTGACCGGTCTAGTCCACTCTGGACCCGTCTAGTCCACTCCGAACCGGTCCAGTCCACTACGGACCGGTCCAGTCCATTACGGACCGGTCCAGTCCAGGCCAGTCCAGTCCACTCCGGACCGGTCCAGTCCACTACGGACCGGTTCAGTCCGGTATATTCAAGACCGGTCCAGTCCAGTCCAGTCCAGTCCAGTCCAGTCCAGTCCAGTCCAGTCCAGTCCAGTCCAGTCCAGTCCACTCCGGAACGGTCCAGTTCACTCCTGACCGGTCCATTCCACTCCGGACCGGTCTAGTCCGCTCCGGATCGGTCCACTATACTCCGGACCGGTCCAGTCCACTCCGGACCGGTCCAGTACACTCCGCACCGGTCCAGTCCACTCCGCACTGGTCCAGTCCACTTCGGAACGGTCTAGTCCAGGCCATTTCAGTTCACTTCGGACCGGTCCAGTTAACGCCGGACCGGTCCAGTTCACTCCTGACCGTTCCAGTCCACTCCGGACCGGACCAGTCCACTTCGGACCGGTCCAGTCCAATCCAGTCCAGTCCACTCCGGAACGTTCCAGTCCACCGGACTTGACTTGACTTGACTTGATTTGATTTGATTTGATTCCAACCCAGGCCAGTCCGGTCCACTCCGGACCGGTCCAGTCCACTACGGACCGGTTCAGTCCAGTATATTCCGGACCGGTCCAGTCCAGTCCAGTCCACTCCGGAACGGTCCAGTTCACTCGTGACCGGTCCATTCCACTCCGGACCGGTTTAGTCCACTCCGGACCGGTCCACTATACTCCGGACCGTACCGGTCCACTCCGGACCGGTCCAGTTAACTCCGGACAGTCTAGGTCATTCCAGTCCAGGCCAGTCCAGTCCAGTTCACTCCGGAACGGTCCAGTCCACTACGGACCGGTTCAGTCCAGTATATTCCGGACCGGTCCAGTCCAGGCCAGTCCGGTCTACTCCGGACCGGTCCAGTACACTCCTGACCGGTCCAGTCCACTCCGGACCGGTCTAGTTCACTCCGGACCGGTCCAGTACCCTCCGGACCGGTCCAGTACACTCCACTCCGCACCGGCCCAGTCTAGGTCATTCCAGTCCCGGCCAGTCCAGTCCAGTCAACTCCGGAACCGTCCAGTCCACTACGGACCGCTTCAGTCCAGTATATTCTGGACCGGTCCAGTCCACGCCAGTCCGGTCCACTCCGGACCGGTACAGGCCACTCCGGCCCGGTCCCGTCCACTCCGGACCGGACCAGTCCACTTCGGACCGGTCCAGTCCAGTCCAGTCCAGTCCACTCTGGAACGGCACAGTCCACTCCGGACCGATCCAGTCCACTCCGCACCGGTCCAGTCCACTCCGCACCGGTCCAGTCCACTCCGGACCGGTCTAGTTCACTCCGGACCGGTCCAGTACACTCCGGACCGGTCCAGTACACTCCACTCCGCACCGGCCCAGTCTAGGTCATTCCAGTCCAAGCCAGCCCAGTCCAGTCCACTACGGACCGGTTCAGTCCAGTATATTCTGGAACGGTCCAGTCCAGGCCAGTCCGGTCCAGTCCGGAACGGTCCAGTTCACTCCTGACCGGTCCATTCCACTCCGGACCGGTCTAGTCCACTCCGGACCGGTCCACTCCGGACCGGTCCAGTACACTCCGCACCGGTCCAGTCCACTCCGCACCGGTCCAGTCCACTCCGGACCGGTCCAGTCCAGGACAATCCGGTCTACTCCGGACAGGTGCAGGCCACTGCGGGCCGGTCCAGCCCATTCCGGGCCGGTCCAGTCCAGGAGAGTCCAGTCTACGCCGGACCGGTGCAGGACACTCCGGACTGGTCCAGCCTTGACTTGACTTGACTTGACTTGACTTGATTTGATTTTATTCGATTTGATTTGATTTGATTTGATTTTATTTGATTTGATTCCAGTCCAGGCCAGTACATTTTACTCCGTACCGGTCCAAGTCCACTCCGGACCGGTCCAGGCCACTCCGGACCGTTCCAGGTAACTCCGGACCGGTCTAGTCCAGGCCATTTCAGTTCACTCCGGACCGGTCCAGTTAACTCCGGACCGGCCCAGTTCACTCCTGACGGGTCCAGTCCACTCCGGACCCGTCTAGTCCACTCCGGACCGATCCAGTCCACTACGGACCGGTTCAGTCCAGTATATTCCGGACCGGTCCAGTCCAGTCCAGTCCAGTCCACTCCGGAACGGTCCAGTTCACTCCTGACCGGTCCATTCCATTCCGGACCGGTCTAGTCCACTCCGGACCGGTCCACTATACTTCGGACCGGTCCAGTCCACTCCTGACCGATCCAGTCCACTACGGACCGGTCCAGTCCATTACGGACCGGTCCAGTCCAGGCCAGTCCAGTTAACTCCGGACCGGTCCAGTTCACTCCGGAACGGTCCAGTACACTCTGGACCGGTCCAGTACACTCCACTCCGCACCGGTCCAGTCTAGGTCATTCCAGTCCAGGCCAGTCCAGTGCAGTACACTCCGGAACGGTCCAGACCACTACGGACCGGTTCAGTCCAGTATATTCCGGACCGGTCCAGTCCAGGCCAGTCCGGTCCACTCCGGACCGGTCCAGTGCACTCCTGACTGGTCCAGTCCACTCCGGACCCGTCCAGTCCACTCCGGACCGGTCCAGTCCACTCCGGACCGGTCCAGTACACTCCGGAATGGTCCAGTCCACTCCGGATCGGTCCAGTCCACTCCGGACCGGACTAGTCCAGGCCATTTCAGTTCACTCCGGACCGGTCCAGTTAACTCCGGACCGGTTCAGTTCACTCCTGACTGGTCCAGTCCACTCCGGACTGGTCCAGTCTTGACTTGACTTGACTTGACTTGACTTGACTTGTCCAGGCCAGTCCGGTCCACTCCGGACCGGTCCAGTCCACTCCGGACCGGCCCAGTACACTCCGGAATGGTCCAGTCCACTCCGGATCGGTCCAGTCCACTCCGGACCGGTCTAGTCCAGGCCATTTCAGTTCACTCCGGACTGGTCCAGTTAACTCCGGACCGTTTCAGTTCACTCCTGACTGGTCCAGTCCACTCCGGACTGGTCCAGCCTTGACTTGACTTGACTTGACTTTCTTGACTTGACTTGACTTGACTTGACTTGACTTGTCTTGACTTGACTTGACTTGACTTGACTTGACTAGACTTGACTTGACTTGACTTGGCTTAAATTTACTTGACTCCAGTCCACTTGACCGGTCCACTCCGGACCGGTCCAGTATACTCCGGAATGGTCCAGTACACTCCGGACCGGTCCAGTACACTCCGGACCGGTCCAGTACACTCCGGACCGGTCCAGTACACTCCACTCCGCACCGGTCCAGTCTAGGTCATTCCAGTCCAGGCCAGTCCAGTCCAGTCCACTCCGGAACGGTTCAGTCCACTACGGAACGGTTCAGTCCAGTATATTCCGGACCGGTCCAGTCCAGGCCAGTCCGGTCCACTCCGGACCGGTCCAGTGCACTCCTGACTGGTCCAGTCCACTCCGGACTGGTCCAGTCCACTCCGGAATGGTCCAGTCCACTCCGGATCGGTCCAGTCCACTCCGGACCGGTCTAGTCCAGGCCATTTCAGTTCACTCCGGACTGGTCCAGTTAACTCCGGACCGGTAGTTCACTCCTGACTGGTCCAGTCCACTCCGGACTGGTCCAGCCTTGACTTGACTTGACTTGACTTGACTTGACTTGACTTGACCAGTCCACAGCGGACCGGTCCAGTACACTCCACTCCGCACCGGCCCAGTCTAGGTCATTCGAGTCCAGGCATTCATTCATTCGAGTCCGGTCCACTCCGGACCGGTCTAGTCCACTCCGGACCGGTCCACTATACTTCGGACCGGTCCAGTCCACTCCTGACCGATCCAGTCCACTACGGACCGGTCCAGTCCATTACGGACCGGTCCAGTCCAGGCCAGTCCAGTTAACTCCGGACCGGTCCAGTTCACTCCGGAACGGTCCAGTACACTCTGGACCGGTCCAGTACACTCCTCTCCGCACCGGTCCAGTCTAGGTCATTCCAGTCCAGGCCAGTCCAGTGCAGTACACTCCGGAACGGTCCAGACCACTACGGACCGGTTCAGTCCAGTATATTCCGGACCGGTCCAGTCCAGGCCAGTCCGGTCCACTCCGGACCGGTCCAGTGCACTCCTGACTGGTCCAGTCCACTCCGGACCCGTCCAGTCCACTCCGGACCGGTCCAGTCCACTCCGGACCGGTCCAGTACACTCCGGAATGGTCCAGTCCACTCCGGATCGGTCCAGTCCACTCCGGACCGGACTAGTCCAGGCCATTTCAGTTCACTCCGGACCGGTCCAGTTAACTCCGGACCGGTTCAGTTCACTCCTAACTGGTCCAGTCCACTCCGGACTGGTCCAGTCTTGACTTGACTTGACTTGACTTGACTTGACTTGTCCAGGCCAGTCCGGTCCACTCCGGACCGGTCCAGTCCACTCCGGACCGGCCCAGTACACTCCGGAATGGTCCAGTCCACTCCGGATCGGTCCAGTCCACTCCGGACCGGTCTAGTCCAGGCCATTTCAGTTCACTCCGGACTGGTCCAGTTAACTCCGGACCGTTTCAGTTCACTCCTGACTGGTCCAGTCCACTCCGGACTGGTCCAGCCTTGACTTGACTTGACTTGACTTTCTTGACTTGACTTGACTTGACTTGACTTGACTTGTCTTGACTTGACTTGACTTGACTTGACTTGACTAGACTTGACTTGACTTGACTTGGCTTAAATTTACTTGACTCCAGTCCACTTGACCGGTCCACTCCGGACCGGTCCAGTATACTCCGGAATGGTCCAGTACACTCCGGACCGGTCCACTACACTCCGGACCGGTCCAGTACACTCCGGACCGGTCCAGTACACTCCACTCCGCACCGGTCCAGTCTAGGTCATTCCAGTCCAGGCCAGTCCAGTCCAGTCCACTCCGGAACGGTTCAGTCCACTACGGACCGGTTCAGTCCAGTATATTCCGGACCGGTCCAGTCCAGGCCAGTCCGGTCCACTCCGGACCGGTCCAGTGCACTCCTGACTGGTCCAGTCCACTCCGGAATGGTCCAGTCCACTCCGGATCGGTCCAGTCCACTCCGGACCGGTCTAGTCCAGGCCATTTCAGTTCACTCCGGACTGGTCCAGTTAACTCCGGACCGGTAGTTCACTCCTGACTGGTCCAGTCCACTCCGGACTGGTCCAGCCTTGACTTGACTTGACTTGACTTGACTTGACTTGACTTGACCAGTCCACAGCGGACCGGTCCAGTACACTCCACTCCGCACCGACCCAGTCTAGGTCATTCGAGTCCAGGCATTCATTCATTCGAGTCCGGTCCACTCCGGACCGGTCCAGTCCACCCCGGCCCGGTCCAATCCACTCCGGACCGGTCCAGTCCACTACGGACCGTGTAACGGTTTATTTTCCGTTATATTATTTTGCTCCTTTCAATTGCTTATTTACGGTGAATGCATTTATTGAACCTCTATTTATTATATATTCACTGGTAAAAGATTACGTAGTTAGTGACCTTTTGGTTTTGAGTAGGTTTTCTGATTTGGGGAGAGAGCGTCATGCGCGTTTGGGGATTGGCGTTGCGTTCTAGAACTCTTGGCTTTTTCCGTTTGGGTTGTCTGCGAAGCAGTTGAGTTTGGTAAAATTTATCCCGAAGTTACTTATTTAATTCTGATGGAATTTTCGTAATTATAACTTCCGAGATTTTCGGTTTTGTTTCACTTTGTGAAATTATTTTTTAGAAGCACCAAGATTGTGGTGGTAAGTGGAGATTTTTGCCTTATCATTGAACGCACGTGTTAATGGCGACTTTGTTACAGCTTCTTTCTTTTCGTTTGGTTTTATTTTCCATTACTTTACCGTACTCCGGCTCTTTTGGTTTTTGCCTTTTTGCGGCTGCATTATTTATGGAGTTGAAGGATGCGGTATTATTGAAAAATTATTTATCATTGCTGGTTATTCGCCACTCGATCGCTTGGAGGATTCAAGGTCGGTGTTTATTGAATTGTTAAGTGTCGTCGAATTTACCTGATTTTATTCCATTTATTAAATTTCTTAATTTTTAACTTTGCTTTATTAAAATATATATACAATTGAATTTTAACGCCTTCAGCTAATTTAATTTGCATTAATATTAATTATTTCATATTCATCTTTTTCGCTTCACGAAATAAATTTATATTTTTGTTGTAATATACTGTAACGCTTTAGGTTGGTTTTTCCATTTTATTTTATTAACATATCGAATTTGCGTGTTTTTTTCAAGGTAATAAGCTTGAGTTTAAACAAGGCTATTGCTATATATTTTTGATCGTTCATTTTTTTATTAGACTTGTTTTCACTCAGGTAATAAAGGTAAGCGCTTATTTATTTTTTTATTTTTTATTTATCCACCTTGATCGTTTTTTTTTTTCATTCATGTATATCTTTCTTTAATTCAACTAACGTTGATATTTAGTTTTTTTTGGTTCCTTTGAAATTAACCTAAGCGATTTGTTTTTGTACGTTTGGTTGCATATTTTTGCTCTTACTTTTTCTATTTAATTTGCATATTGTTAACTATTTTGAAGTCATTAAAATTACTTATTTGTATTTCTATATTTTTTTGAAAACTGAAAAGTTTTCTGGCGCCCAATTTTTTCATTTTTTTATTAGTATTCACTTTCTGAGTTTTAACTATGATAAGGCAATCCTCGGCGATCTACGGCCCTCGCAAACAACTAAGTTAGTCGGCGAATTCTTTTGAGTTTTTTGTAAGTATACAGGTAGGTGATTATTTTTCTTTGTTTCGCTTTTACCTGTTATACTAAATTGACGCAGCAACGTGGGGCTTTCGAGATTGCTACTGGTTTTCTCCCCTTATCATTTTATCATTTCTTTTCGACACCTTTGTTCGGACACTTTGTCATTTTATTAATTCGCCACCATGAGTTTCAACGTTAATGCTTTGAGGGGCGATGAACTCTCTTATGAACTAATCTTCCGAGGGATAGATCCCGAATTCATGTCCGTTGACCAAAAGCGCAAGGCTTTACGTGCTAAGTTAGCCCTGGAGAAATTAGATACCTCCTTAATAAACAGTTACCCTCCTATTCAGTACGATGTTCCTGGTGAGTTGGATGTTTGTGGAACGAAATTGAGTGAGCTGTCCCCTCAGATCAATAATGTTTTTCTTAAAAAACCTACTTCTTCTGAATGTGTGAGACTTGACGCTCGGTTGTCCCATTTATTTGCTAGGTTGAATCGTTTGAAACCCGAAAGTGACTTAGAATCCCTTCACGCCGATAAGGTTAGTCTTTGTTTGGACTTAATAGATTTAGTTAGGAAAACCGTTGACGACGATGAAATCCCTGAAGATGAATCCGAGGTTGAACAACCCGAATCCAATATTGAAGAAGTTTTACCGTTAGCTAACTCCACGAGTCAGCGCCCGCGGGTCTCTTTTTCTGACGTTCAGGTAGTTGATTTATCTCGTCCAAGAGCTCCTGTATCTTCGGGTGGTGATCCAATTGAAGATCCAATTGATGAATTACGTCGTCAACTTGATCGTTTACAACTCTCTAGAGCTACTTCGAATTCTATCACGACTGCTAGTTTACCTTCTTTTACTAAGTCAGTTCCTGTTTGTAAGTGGGGTTTAACTTTTACCGGTGACGCCAGTGTTATTGGAGTCAACGCTTTTTTACAACGAGTCGAAGAACTTAGAGTCGCTCGCAATGTTTCTTTTGATCAATTGTTTGCCAGTGCGGTAGATCTATTCTCTGGTCAAGGTCTCGTTTGGTTCCGAGCTGTTAGGAATCGTGTTACTTCATGGTCCGAATTAATTGACAAGTTACGTTTTGACTTTTTGCCAAATGATTTCGACGAAGCATTGTGGGAAGAGATTAAAAGACGTAAGCAAGGTTCCGACGAAAAACCAAGTTTGTTTGTAGCCGTACTTTTAAACCTTTTCGACCGTTTAGTAGAGAAGCCTTCTGAGTCGTTAAAACTTAAGCATATTTTACGTAATTTACAACCTTTTTATGCTACTCAACTTTCGTTAACTGAAATTAGAGACGTTGATCAACTTCTTGTTTTGTGTAAACGGTTAGAGGAAGTTAAACTTCAAAATGCTAGGTATAGAAATCCTAACCTTGATTCTTCTTTACCCCTCGAACCTGATTTAGCTTACCAACCCAAGAAGAAGCATCCAAATGTTGTTAGTGCCGAAGTTTTCACTTCTAAACCTGCTTCTACTACTAAAGTTTTTAAGAAAGTAGCAAATCGAGCCAGGCCTAATACTAAATGTTGGAACTGTCAGGGTACGGGACATACTTTTCACACCTGCTCTCAATCCAAGACTATCTTTTGTTACGTCTGTGGTAACCCTGGGGTTTATTTTGCCAAATGTTTAAGGTGTCATCCAAAAAACGAGGCTTAGGGATTGGATGTTGCAGCCGATCCATCCCTTCTGTAGAATTATTGAAGGCTGAACTCGAATTATGGCCATCTTGGTTGAACGTGGTACGTAATTTTTGTGTTTCCTCTCCTGAGACTTCAGCTATTTTTGCTAAACGTTCAGACGATAACAGGCCCTATGTTTCGGTTTTTATTAACGGCGAACCTGTTCAAGCTCTCTTCGATTCTGGAGCCAACCAGACTTTGATTGGTAAGAATGGTTTTTACCTAATTCGAAAACACGATCTTAAGATTAATAAAAGTAATTTACCTCTTTCCTTAACCACTGCTGATGGTAATTCGCAGACTATGTTGGGTACTGTATCACTTCCTATTTCTGTTGACGGGGTTTCTAAAACTCTTGACGCCGTTGTTTGTGGTACTATTCCGTCTACTCTTATTTTAGGGATGGATTTTTGCTACTCTTTTGGAGTTAAAACCGACTTTGTTTCTAACCAATTTTCGGTGTCTGAGGTTTCCGCATTACAAGCTATTTGTAGTACTGACGATTTGAGTCCGCAACAGAAATTATTATTGGATGAAATCATTCAAAATTTCACTGCAATTTCAGGTCCCGAGTTAGGTCGAACTGATAGAGTTTGTCATATTATTGATACTGGTGATGCAGATCCCATTAAACAACGTTATTATCCACTTTCTCCTGCTATGCAAGTTCATGCTAATGCCGAATTAGATAAGATGTTAGAGAATGGTATTATACGTCCTTCTAAATCTCCTTGGAGTTCGCCCATGGTTCTGGTTAAAAAGAAAGATGGTGAATCTTTTCGCCTGTGTTTTGACGGAAGGAAACTGAATTCTGTGACAAAGAAAGATGCTTATCCTATTCCTTTCTTATCAAGTATTTTAGATAAATTAAGAGATGCGCGATTTCTTACGTCAATTGATTTGAAGCAAGCTTTTTATCAGATTCCTCTCCATCCTGATTCACGCGAAAAGACTGCTTTCGTTGTTCCTCGTAGGGGTTTGTTCGAGTATAATGTTATGCCTTTTGGTGTTGCCAACGCTCCCGCTACGCAGCAGCGTTTGATGGATTCTATTTTCGGTCCCTTGCTTGGTGATAACATTTTTGTTTATTTAGACGACATTATCATTGTTTCGAGTACTTTTCAGGAACATTTAAGCATGTTAAAAGAAGTTTACGACCGGTTGAAGAATGCCAATTTAACTGTTAACATTGATAAGTGTGAATTTTGCAGACCTAGTTTGACTTATTTAGGTTTCATCGTTGACAAACATGGATTGCATACAGACCCTAAGAAGGTCCAAGCTATTTCGAATTATCCCAGACCTTCTACTGTAACCGAAGTTAAACGTTTCCTTGGCTTAACTTCTTGGTATAGGCGTTTCGTACCCAATTTCGCTACTCTTTCTGCTCCCATTTCAGACCTTATTAAAGGACGTGTTAAAAAACAAAAGATTACCTGGACGGAGGAGGCTGAAACTTCTTTCCGTGAAATCAAATTACGATTAACTTCAGCTCCTATTCTTTGTAGCCCTGACTTCACTAAACCCTTTAATATTCAGTGTGACGCTTCGAGTTACGGGTTAGGTTGTATTCTTACGCAAGGTAAAGGAGATGATGAAAAGGTCATTGCATACGCTTCACGTACTTTAAATTCTTCTGAACGTAATTACTCTGTGACTGAAAGAGAGTGTTTAGCAGTTATCTTCGGTGTAGAAAAATTTAGAGCATATATTGAGGGAACTCATTTTACAGTTTTTACCGACCACTATTCTTTATTGTGGTTAACTAATATGCGTGAGCCCACTGGTCGTCTTGCTAGGTGGAGTGTTAGGCTTTCACAATACTCTTTTGATATTAAACATCGACCGGGCAAACACAACGTTGTTCCCGACGCTTTGTCACGAGCTCCTGTCATAGTATCCGCTTTAGAACTTGCTGAAGTTGACTTAGATCCTTGGTACCTGAAGATGATTGACAATGTCCAGAATAATCCTGATAGTTATCCCGGCTGGAGAATTGAAGGCCATAGCTTGTATAAATATACTTCTAATCGACATAATATTACCAGTAATTTGATTGAATGGAAGCAGGTAGTCCCTAAATCAAGACGTAGAGAACTTTTCAAAATTTTTCATGATGAGCCTACCTCCGCTCATTTGGGTGTTTATAAAACGTTTCATAAACTTTGTGAGCAATATTATTGGCCCAAAATGCATGCCGATGTTGTTCGTTATGTCCGTCATTGCGATATTTGTGCGGCTAGTAAAGCTTCTCAGCTTGCTAGACCTGGTTTTATGGGAAAAGAAAAGAAAATTTTATATCCTTTCCAATGTTTGTCCATAGACATTATGGGTCCTTTTCCTCGTTCTAAAAACGGTCATACTAGCATCATCGTTGTGTGTGATTGGCTCACTAAGTTTGTTTTAGTGAAAGCAGTGCGTCAAGCTACCGCTAAATCGGTTGTTAACTTCATTGAGAACGAAGTTTTTCTTATTTTTGGGGTTCCTCAAGTGTGTATGGTCGATAACGGTCCACAATTCATTAGTTCTGACTTTAAAAAACTTATGAATAGTTACCAAGTTCAACAGGTTTGGTATAATGCTTCTTACCATCCACAGGTTAATTTTGTGGAAAGAGTCAATAGAGTAATTGGTACTGCTCTCCGTTCATATGTAAATGACAATCATCGCACTTGGGATGTTAATCTTTATAAAGTTGCTCATGCTTTACGTAATGCTATTCACGAAGTTATAGGTTTTACTCCTTCTTTTCTTAACTTTGGTCGAACCGTTCCGATTTCGGGAGATTATTATGGTCGTCTAAAGAATTTTAAAGAGGAAGAACTGACTCTTGACACCCGCGAAGACTTAGTCGCTGATGTTAATCAGTTGTCCGAATTGTATCAAGACGTTCGTAGACGCCTTAACAACGCTTACCAAAGAAATTCTAAATCCTACAACCTTCGTAAACGACCTTTAAGATTTCATCTTAATGATTTAGTTTGGAAACGTAACTACGTTTTGTCAGATGCTTCACGTCATTTTAACCAAAAGTTAGCTCCTAAGTATGTCAAATGTAAAGTCATTAAAGTAATAGGACCTTTAACTTATCAACTTGCGACGGTCCCTGATAATAAACGTGTAGGTGTTTGGCATATTAAGGACCTCAAACCCTGCTTTGGGGAAGAAGAATTTGAAGAATAAATTTAGTGTGAATGTGGGTGAATGCAGTGTGATTGTAGTTGGTTGAGCTGGTAGATATGTTCGGTCATTGACCCTAAGGATTTCTTTATGGTGTTTGTTCGCTCTAACTATCTATATTTTGATATTGACCTTGATTAGGTTATTTTTAGTGTTAGGGGTCGAAAAGCATTTATTTTACTCCTTTATTTATAACCATTTTGGTTTATTTTTGTTTAGGGTGCATTAACACATTCCTTATTTTTAATGCGAACCTATTCTTATTTACCGATTTGTTGGTGCTACTTCCACTGATTATGGATTTATTTTGGGAAGTTTATTTGAGTGGCGGATTTTCTGTAAATTCAACGAACTCATCCGTTGTTAGAGTGGTCAGGCACTTTCGTGTCTTTGATTGAATATTTTTCCTGCGTGTGTTTGTGTCATTTACTTCTCCCTGAAGACCTTTTATCCATGTTTTGGTTAACAGAATCGTCTTCCTTATACCTTTGTTTTTAGTCTTTTGTCCTCCATCCTTTCCTTTTCCTTCGCTAGCATTTTTGGGTGGTAGGTAGAGGATGCCGGCAGGCCACGGGGGTGTCTTTTCCATTCCCCATACAAAAGGCGCTCTCTAGGGTTTTACCTTCAGGTTGCCCTTGTGTTATTGTGTTCGTGTATTTGATATGTTTTTTGCAATTTTTGATTTCGTTTTCCTACCGTTGGTCACGGTGGCGGTAGTTTCAGTGGGCTAGTCGGTCCTGGACTAGTTTGCTTTACCTTGGCCTAGTGTGGTGGTGGGTTTAAGATTTTTACTGCTACTCACTGAAAGTTACCTACGTTCACTGATGTATTCTTTCGGGAACCAGTGCCGGGTGGCTCAAGGTGGTAGAAGTTTCATTTGTTTTTCGGCTTGATTCCATTTTGAAATTTTCTGTTGTCTTTTTAGTCAGCCACACGAAACCAACCCTCCTACCCTCTCCTTCTTCTGTGGTTGTTTTGTGCCGTTTTATCCCATTTTTTTTATTGTTTTTTCTCGGTGCTGCCATGCTGTTGCTCATTTATTTTTTTGTTCATTAGTGGAGCTAACACTAGTTGTGTTAGGGTGGTCGGTTGGCCCACCGGCGCAGCAGTTTTCATCCATGCAGCGAGGGGTCAACTGGCATTTGTTATTGTCATTTTTAGATGAGTAATGGTTGGGTCAGTACTGTGTTTTTTTTTTTCTCTCCTTTATTTTATTTTTTTAGTCCTTTGTTCTCCTTTCATGTTCCTCATTTTCTCCGCACCTTATTTTTCTCCAGTTCCATCTTTGGTGAGTTCTCTCCTCTGATCGATGGTTTCTACTTTCGTCGTCTTGGTTGGGGGGAGTGTAACGGTTTATTTTCCGTTATATTATTTTGCTCCTTTCAATTGCTTATTTACGGTGAATGCATTTATTGAACCTCTATTTATTATATATTCACTGGTAAAAGATTACGTAGTTAGTGACCTTTTGGTTTTGAGTAGGTTTTCTGATTTGGGGAGAGAGCGTCATGCGCGTTTGGGGATTGGCGTTGCGTTCTAGAACTCTTGGCTTTTTCCGTTTGGGTTGTCTGCGAAGCAGTTGAGTTTGGTAAAATTTATCCCGAAGTTACTTATTTAATTCTGATGGAATTTTCGTAATTATAACTTCCGAGATTTTCGGTTTTGTTTCACTTTGTGAAATTATTTTTTAGAAGCACCAAGATTGTGGTGGTAAGTGGAGATTTTTGCCTTATCATTGAACGCACGTGTTAATGGCGACTTTGTTACAGCTTCTTTCTTTTCGTTTGGTTTTATTTTCCATTACTTTACCGTACTCCGGCTCTTTTGGTTTTTGCCTTTTTGCGGCTGCATTATTTATGGAGTTGAAGGATGCGGTATTATTGAAAAATTATTTATCATTGCTGGTTATTCGCCACTCGATCGCTTGGAGGATTCAAGGTCGGTGTTTATTGAATTGTTAAGTGTCGTCGAATTTACCTGATTTTATTCCATTTATTAAATTTCTTAATTTTTAACTTTGCTTTATTAAAATATATATACAATTGAATTTTAACGCCTTCAGCTAATTTAATTTGCATTAATATTAATTATTTCATATTCATCTTTTTCGCTTCACGAAATAAATTTATATTTTTGTTGTAATATACTGTAACGCTTTAGGTTGGTTTTTCCATTTTATTTTATTAACATATCGAATTTGCGTGTTTTTTTCAAGGTAATAAGCTTGAGTTTAAACAAGGCTATTGCTATATATTTTTGATCGTTCATTTTTTTATTAGACTTGTTTTCACTCAGGTAATAAAGGTAAGCGCTTATTTATTTTTTTATTTTTTATTTATCCACCTTGATCGTTTTTTTTTTTCATTCATGTATATCTTTCTTTAATTCAACTAACGTTGATATTTAGTTTTTTTTGGTTCCTTTGAAATTAACCTAAGCGATTTGTTTTTGTACGTTTGGTTGCATATTTTTGCTCTTACTTTTTCTATTTAATTTGCATATTGTTAACTATTTTGAAGTCATTAAAATTACTTATTTGTATTTCTATATTTTTTTGAAAACTGAAAAGTTTTCTGGCGCCCAATTTTTTCATTTTTTTATTAGTATTCACTTTCTGAGTTTTAACTATGATAAGGCAATCCTCGGCGATCTACGGCCCTCGCAAACAACTAAGTTAGTCGGCGAATTCTTTTGAGTTTTTTGTAAGTATACAGGTAGGTGATTATTTTTCTTTGTTTCGCTTTTACCTGTTATAACCGTTCCAGTCCATTACGGACCGGTCCACTCCAGGCCAGTCCAGTCCACTCCGGACCGGTCCAGTCCACTACGGACCGGTTCAGTCCAGTATATTCCGGACCGGTCCAGTCCAGTCCAGTCCAGCCCACTCCGGAACGGTCCAATCCACTTCGCACCGCACCAGTCCACTCCGGACCAGTCTAGTCCAGGCCATTTCAGTTCACCCCGGACCGGTCCAGTTAACTCCGGACCGGTCCAGTACACTCCGGACCGGTCCAGTCCAGGGCAATCCGGTCTACTCCGGACAGGTCCAGTCCACTCCGGACCGGTCTAGTCCAGGCCATTTCAGTTCACTCCGGACTGGTCCAGTTAACTCCGGACCGGTAGTTCACTCCTGACTGGTCCAGTCCACTCCGGACTGGTCCAGCCTTGACTTGACTTGACTTGACTTGACTTGACTTGATTGACCAGTCCACAGCGGACCGGTCCAGTACACTCCACTCCGCACCGGCCCAGTCTAGGTCATTCGGGTCCAGGCATTCATTCATTCGAGTCCGGTCCACTCCGGACCGGTCCAGTCCACCCCGGCCCGGTCCAATCCACTCCGGACCGGTCCAGTCCACTACGGACTGTTCCAGTCCATTACGGACCGGTCCACTCCAGGCCAGTCCAGTCCACTCCGGACCGGTCCAGTCCACTACGGACCGGTTCAGTCCAGTATATTCCGGACCGGTCCAGTCCAGTCCAGTCCAGCCCACTCCGGAACGGTCCAATCCACTCCGCACCGCACCAGTCCACTCCGGACCAGTCTAGTCCAGGCCATTTCAGTTCACCCCGAACCGGTCCAGTTAACTCCGGACCGGTCCAGTACACTCCGGACCGGTCCAGTCCAGGGCAATCCGGTCTACTCCGGACAGGTGCAGGCCACTGCGGGCCGGTCCAGCCCATTCCGGACCGGTCCAGTCCAGGAGAGTCCAGTCTACTCCGGACCGGTGCAGGCCACTCCGGACTGGTCCAGCCTTGACTTGACTTGACTTGACTTGATTTGATTTAATTTGATTTGATTTGATTTGATTTGATTTGATTTAATTCCAGTCCAGGCCAGTACATTTTTCTCCTGACCGGTCTAGTCCACTCCGGACCCGTCTAGTCCACTCCGAACCGGTCCAGTCCACTACGGACCGGTCCAGTCCACTACGGACCGGTTTAGTCCGGTATATTCAAGACCGGTCCAGTCCAGTCCAGTCCAGTCCAGTCCAGTCCACTCCGGAACGGTCCAGTTCACTCCTGACCGGTCCATTCCACTCCGGACCGGTCTAGTCCGCTCCGGATCGGTCCACTATACTCCGGACCGGTCCAGTCCACTACGGACCGGTCCAGTACACTCCGCACCGGTCCAGTCCACTCCGCACTGGTCCAGTCCACTTCGGAACGGTCTAGTCCAGGCCATTTCAGTTCACTTCGGACCGGTCCAGTTAACGCCGGACCGGTCCAGTTCACTCCTGACCGGTCCAGTCCACTCCGGACCGGACCAGTCCACTACGGACCGGTCCAGTCCAGTCCAGTCCAGTCCACTCTGGAACGGCACAGTCCACTCCGAACCGGTCCAGTCCACTCCGCACCGGCCCAGTCTAGGTCATTATAGTCCAGGCCAGTCCAGTCCAGTCACTCCGGACCGGTCCCGTCCAGGCCACGCCGGTCCGCTCCGGACCGGTCCAGTGCACTCCTGACCGGTCCAGTCCACTCCGGACCGGTCTAGTTCACTCCGGACCGGTCCAGTACACTCCGGACCGGTCCAGTACACTCCACTCCGCACCGGCCCAGTCTAGGTCATTCCAGTCCAGGCCAGTCCAGTCCAGTCCATTCCGGAACGGTCCAGTCCACTACGGACCGGTTCAGTCCAGTATATTCTGGACCGGTTCAGTCCACGACAGTCCGGTCCACTCCGGACCGGACCAGTCCACTCCGGCCCGGTCCCGTCCACTCCGGACCGGACCAATCCACTTCGGACCGGTCCAGTCCAGTCCAGTCCAGTCCAGTCCACTCTGGAACGGCACAGTCCACTCCGAACCGGTCCAGTCCACTACGGACCGGTCCAGTCCATTTAGGACCGGTCCAGTCCAGGCCAGTCCAGTCCACTCCGGACAGGTCCAGTCCACTCCGCACCGGTCCAGTCCACTCCGGACCGGTCTAGTCCAGGCCATTTCAGTTCACTCCGGACCGGTCCAGTTAACTTCGGACCGATCCAGTTCACTCCTGACCGGTCCAACCACTCCGGACCGGTCTAGTTCACTCCGGACCGGTCCAGTACACTCCTGCCCGGTCCAGTACACTCCACTCCGCACCGGCCCAGTCTAGGTCATTCCAGTCCAGGCCAGTCCAGTCCAGTCCATTCCGGAACAGTCCAGTCCACTACGGACCGGTTCAGTCCAGTATATTCTGG
Source organism: Melanotus villosus (assembly GCA_963082815.1). Classification (NCBI taxonomy): domain Eukaryota; kingdom Metazoa; phylum Arthropoda; class Insecta; order Coleoptera; family Elateridae; genus Melanotus; species Melanotus villosus. Next base: position 15,245,589 of record OY720425.1, on the reverse strand, counting down.
ACCGGTCCAGTCCACGCCAGTCTGGTCCACTCCGGACCGGGCCAGTCCACTCCGGCCCGGTCCCGTCCACTCCGGACCGGACCAGTCCACTTCGGACCGGTCCAGTCCAGTCCAGTCCAGTCCACTCTGGAACGACACAGTCCACTCCGGACCGATCCAGTCCACTCCGCACCGGACCAGTCCACTCCGGAGCGGTCTATTCCAGGCCATTTCAGTTCACTCCGGACCGGTCCAGTTAACTCCGGACCGGTCCAGTTCACTCCTCACCGGTTCAGTCCACTCCGGACCGGTCTAGTTCACTCCTGACCGGTCCAGTCCACTCCGGACCGGTCTAGTCCACTCCGGACCGGACTGATACACTCCGGACCGGTGCAGGCGACTCCGGACTGGTCCAGCCCATTCCGGACCGATCCAGTCCAGGACAGTCCAGTTCAGTTCACTCCTTATCCTTCTTGACTCATGTGTTCCAATTACCAAAAGTTTGTTACCGTGTCCCACAAATTATAAATTTTGTACTGAAATACAAAGCCAAACTTACCCTTCTTAACTCATGTGATCCTGTTACAAACAGTTCATTTTCGTGTATGAAAAATTATCAATTATGGCCTGAAATATAAAGCCAAACTTATCCTTCTTAACTCATGTGTTCCTGTTACAAACAGTTCATTTTCGAGTGTGTAAATTATCAATTATGACCTGAAATACAAAGCCAAACTTATCCTTCTGAGCTCATGTGTTCCTGGTACAAATAGTTCATTTTCGCGTATAAAAAAGTATTAATTTTGAACTGAAATACAAAGCCAAACCTACCCTTCTTAACTCATGTGTTCCTGTTACAAACAGTTAATTTTCGAGTATAAAAAATTATTAATTTTGGACTGAAATACAAAGCCAAACTTCTTAACTCATATGTTCCTGTTACAAATAGTTCATTTTCGAGTATAAAAAAGTATTAATTTTGAACTAAAATACAAAGCCAAACCTACCCTTCTTAACTCATGTGTTCCTGTTACAAACAGTTCATTTTCGATTATGAAAAATTATCAATTATGGCCTGAAATACAAAGCCAAACTTATTCTTCTTAGATCATGTGTTCCTGTTACAAACAGTTGATTTTCGAGTATAAAAAATTATTAATTTTGGACTGAAATACAAAGCCAAACTTACCCTTCTTAACTCATATGTTCCAGTTACAAATAGTTCATTTTCGAGTTTAACCCTTTAACGGGCAAGACTTTAAGGCTTTTGCAATCGTCTTTTTCTATGTGTACTTATGCTAGTTGGGCCGTACTTAGGCAGATAGTATTTTCAAAATTTCAAATTTGACCCCAGTTTTTTTGAAAATGGGTGGTACGTATGTGTACCACAGAACGTTATCGCAAACACATTAATTTGAGTGTTCAGTGGTACAAATAAGTACCACATTTATTTTGGCTAATTTAGCCCATTTGTCGGCAACACTATTCGTCGAAAGATTATTTTTTATTATAGATGGTTGTAAAACAAAAAATAAATATAGAAATACTTTACTTTTATTTCAAGTAAAATATGAAATACACAAGAAACCAAAACTTGAACACAAAACAAACTTAAGACTACTTATGAAAAAACTAACTAACTTATTATTTTTTATAACTACATATTCGTATGAAAGGGTGCGAAGCACCCAAGGCATAATGCAACATTACATTGCTGACAAATAGTATTTGACCTTTGCTGTTGTTTGAGGGTGCTGCAATGGCAACATCTTCTTCGACTTCCTTTCACAGGTAGGTGTTTCCCAACATTATTTAGTCTTATAGAGTTGTAAATAGTACTTCTACCTTCAGGGTTTTTCCTTTTCTTGCCACGACCAAATTGGGCGAGTGGGCCCAGCTTTATCCTGCCTGAGTAAGGCCCTATTAGCTCAGAAGCTAAAATGGTTCTGAATTGCAATTGTGTTAGTGGCTTTGTTTTTCTGGTGGATTGCTTCAGTGTGGTTTTATAGAGAATGTAACTATTAACAATGCAAGAATCGATGCAGTAGTACAAAACTCTTACCCACCAACGCCTGCTCTTCCAAGAAATACTGTATGCTGAGAGTAATTGATCAAAATGATCCACCCCTCCCATGAATTTATTATAATCGGCAACCGATTCTGGGCAATCTACTAATTTTCTTGTTGCATCGGTTTGCGTTCTTAGTACTTGTGTAACTTTTAGAGGGTTATGCATTGTACTGATTGTGCATACAGCCTTCTTTCCGCGATCCTTCCATTTCGACACTGCAATGTTTTCATCTATAACTCCATCCCAGTCTCCAGCTTTAAGCTGTTTATCTTCTTTTAGAATTTGCTTTGGAAAGAACTTCCTTGTTTGTCGTGTAGTGGCGCAACAAAAAAACTTCTTTCGCAAAAGATTTTTTGCCAAGGTAACTGATGAGAAGAAATTGTCGAAAAATAAACAGTAGCCTAGTCCTTCAAATGCGGTAGATAATTTATTCACGACTCTCTCGCCGAGAGATTTACTTTTATCAGCAGTTTCTTCTGCCCCTTCATAAAGCGACATACCAAGGCAGTACCCTGTAACGGCACATGCTATAACCCATACCTTGAAACCGCGTTTTATGGGTTTCATAGGCATGTACTGCTTCAGGGTACTGCGTCCTTTATATTTGACCATAGATTCGTCAATTGAAAGATACCTTGATGGCCGGAAAAGTAGCTTGAATCGTTTGGTTACATAGTTCAGAAAAGGCCGCACTTTATATAATTTATCGTACTCGGTTTCTCCTTTTTTGGGCATAAGCGTATTATCGTTCAAATGTAAAAGACGTGTGATCTTTAGAAACCGTTTCAAAGGCATAACGCTTTGAATTCGTGGAACATTGAAGTTGCAATCGCTACTCCAATATAACCTCATACTGGGCAACGAATGGAACCCCATTATTATTAGCATTCCAATGTACGCTTTCAGCTCCTCTACATTCAAATCAAGTACCTGATTGTTTTGAGAGGCATATAAGTTGCTTTGGTCTACAATATATTGTAGAAATATATTAGTTAGAACATTCAAAAAAATAGTCAATGGGCTGCTAATATCAAATTGGGCGTATCTTGAAATTCCAAAAGGCTGTTCGAATTGAGCGTTTTGAAACTGTTGCGGAGATGTTGATGATCTTTTCCAGTCATATACCTCTTCATCAGAACTACTTGCTGAACTCTCGTCTTCAATGTCACTAATGCTAGTAACTCGGGCACTAGGAAGTGCATCATCACCGGTAACCAGCGGAGTCGCGTTGAAGATATCCATGTCGTCATCTTGACCGTCGAAGTCCGTAGAAGTTTCACCAGATCCTCTACTTGACACTCTAGAGAGAGGAATATTATCATCAGCATCTTCGCTTCCTTCAGCATCAGAATTCACAGCCATGTCATCGGTAATTGAATTCAATAGATACTCGACATCTTTGGTATCGCTTAAATTGTAACATTTTTTGTTCTCCATCTGAAAAATATAGTAATCCATAATATAAACAAAACTGAGTAACAACTAAGCCGTATTACCATTGATGTACGCAAAAACAGAAAAAGACGAAATGTTCTAAGTACACGCTCACTGGTACCTATATGTACCACTCTGTTTTTGATAAAAAATTATCTAAGCCCGCAAATTTAGGAATAATGTAATAAATTATACAGAATCATTACGCATCTGTTGACAGTATAGACATAGTTTAAGCCAAGGAATCATTCGGAGTAAAAAGTAGAAAATAAATTTCGTCAACACTACAACTTGAGGAATTATAACCTAAAATTCCTATTTTGTTGTTTTTAGTAGAAACGTTACTTTTATAACGAAAAATAGTGTGATAGGGTAAAAGAAAAGCCCAAATACTTTATTTTACATACCTTTTAGTCAATAGTTTAACACTAAAATAAGACACAAAACGTAAAATTGTTGCGCTATCTTTGCATTAGCTCGGAGAGCGTTATCTGGTACGTATATGAACCACATTTTGTTTCGCGCTCAAAATATTGCTTCCAGATGGCGCCAAATTTAAAATATGGTATAAGTATATACCATGCAGCGTTACTAGGATGCATATGGATCGTAAGGTCGACATTTAGCGCTACTGTAACGGCTAGGTGGCCCGTAATCGTAAGTGGTATAAATACGCACCAACGAACGTTAAAGGGTTAAAAAAGTATTAATTTTGAACTGAAATACAAAGCCAAACTTCTTAACTCATGTGTTCCTGTTACAAACAGTTCATTTGCGAGTATGAAAAATTATTAATTTTAGACTGACATACAAATCCAAACTTACCCTTCTTAACTCATGTGGTCCTACTACCAAAAGTTCGTTTTCGTGCGCGACAAATTATCAATTTTGGCTCGAAGTACAACGCCAAACTTACCCTTCTTAACTCATGTGTTCCTGTTACAAACAGTTCATTTTCGAGTATGAAAAATTATCAATTATATCAGTCCAGTATATTCAAGACCGGTCCAGTCCAGTCCAGTCCAGTCCACTCCGGTACGGTCCAGTTCACTCCTGACCGGTCCACTCCACTCCGGATCGGTCTAGTCCGCTCCGGATCGGTCCACTATACTCCGGACCGGTCCAGTCCACTCCGGACCGGTCCAGCCCACTTCGGAATGGTCTAGTCCAGGCGGGAGTGTACTAGTCCGGTCCGGAGTGGACCGAACTGGCTTGGACTGGACCGGTCCGGAGTATACTGGGCTGAACCGGTCCGTAGTGGACTGGACCGTTCCGGAGTGTACTAGACTGGACTGGCCTGGACTGGACTGGGCTGGACCGGTCCGGAATATACTGGACTGAACCGGTCCGTAGTGGACTGGACCGGTCCGGAGTGGACAGCACTGGAGTCTCCTCAACTGGAATGACCTGGACTGGACCGGTCCGGAGTGGACTAGACCGATCCGGAGTGAACTGGACCGGTCCGGAGTTAACTGGACCGGTCCGGAGTGTACTGGACCGGTCTGGAGTGAACTACACCGGTCCGCAATATACCTAGCGGTCAAACATTTTAGACACATGGTAGAAGGTCGATCTTTTATTATATACACCGACCATAAACCAATCACCTACGCATTTCAAAAGAAAGACCACCAGTGTTCGCCGCGTCAATTCCGCCACTTGGATTTCATAAGTCAATTCACCACCGACATCCGTCACATTTCAGGAGAGGATAACGTCGTTGCCGATGCTCTGTCGCGCATCGATGAGGTCAAAACTTCTCTCGATTTTGAGGCGCTGGCAACAGCCCAACTATTCCAGGTTCCACTTCACAGAATACCAGCGAGGACCAGAATGTTCCAGGCGCCACGAAAGACTACTCTTCTACAAGCGTTCAAACACCGCACCACCATTCAACGAGGTCAGGCAGACACGTTCGCTTCCCGGACCGACTACAAGCTGGTTAACCTTTACACTAGCAGGGGGGTACTGTGGCGACTACTGCGTTTAACATTAAATAGTGGTAGTCATGGTTTTGTTAGTTTTTAGTTTTTGTTTAGAAAAATAATAGATAAGTCATAAAAAATCAAACTGTAAATTAATCATCCGAATTAAATTGAAATAACCGAAAATAAGTTATTATTTACTAAGTGGAACCGGACCGGTCCAGTACACTCCGGACCGGTCCAGTACACTCCACTCCGCACCGGCGCAGTCTAGGTCATTCCAGTCCAGGCCAGTCCAGTCCAGTCCATTCCGGAACGGTCCAGTTCACTACGGACCGGTTCAGTCCAGTCCACTACGGACCGGTTCAGTCCAGTATATTCTGGACCGGTCCAGTCCACGCCAGTCCGGTTCACTCCGGACCGGACCAGTCCACTTCGGACCGGTCCAGTCCAGTCCAGTCCAGTCCACTCAGGAACGGCACAGTCCACTCCGGACCGATCCAGTCCACTCCGCACCGGACCAGTCCACTCCGGACCGGTCTATTCCAGGCCATTTCAGTTCACTCCGGACCGGTCCAGTTAACTCCGGACCGGTCCAGTTCACTCCTGTCCGGTTCAGTCCACTCAGGACCGGTCTAGTTCACTCCGGACCGGTCCAGTACGCTCCGGACCGGTCCAGTACACTCCGCACCGGTCCAGTACACTCCACTCCGCACCGGTCCAGTCTAGGTCATTCCAGTCCAGGCCAGTCCAGTACAGTACACTCCGGAACGGTCCGGTCCACTACGGACCGGTTCAGTCCAGTATATTCCGGACCGGTCCAGTCCAAGCCAGTTCGGTCCACTCCGGACCGGTCCAGTACACTCCGGACCGGTCCAGTCCAGGACAGTCCGGTCTACTCCGGACCGGTGCAGGCCACTGCGGGCCGGTCCAGTACACTCCTCACCGCACCGGCCCAGTCTAGGTAATTCCAGTCCAGGCCAGTCCAGTCCAGTCCACTCCGGAACGGTCCAGACCACTACGGACCTGTTCAGTCCAGTATATTCCGGACTTGTCCAGTCCAGGCCAGTCCGGTCCACTCCGGACCGGTCCAGTCCACTCCGGCCCGGTCCAGTCCACTCCGGACCGGTCCAGTCCACTCCGGACCGGACCAGTCCACTTCGGACCGGTCCAGTCCGGTCCAGTCCACTCCGGAAAGGTCCAGTCCACTCCGGACCGGTCCAGTCCTCTCCGCACCGGTCCAGTACACTCCGGACCGGTCCAGTACACTCCGGACCGGTCCAGTACACTCCACTCCGCAACGGTCCAGTCTAGGTCATTCCAGTCCAGGCCAGTCCAGTCCAGTATACTCCGGAACGGTACAGTCCACTACGGACCGGTCTAGTCCACTCCGGACCGGTCCACTATACTCCGGACCGGTCCAGTCCACTCCGGCACGGTCCAGTACACTCCGCACCGGTCCAGTCCACTCCGCACCGGTCCAGTCCACTCCGGACCGGTCTAGTCCAGGCCATTTCAGTTCACTCCGGACCGGTCCAGTTAACTCCGGACCGGTCCAATTCACTCCTGACCAGTCGAGTCCACTCCGGACCGGCCTAGTTCACTCCGGACCGGTCCAGTACACTCCGCACCGGTCAAGTCTAGGTCATTCCAGTCCAGGACAGTGCAGTCCAGTCCACTCCGGAACGGTTCAGTCCACTACGGACCGGTTCAGTCCAGTATATTCCGGACCGGTCCAGTCCAGGCCAGTCCGGTCCACTCCGGACCGGTCCAGTACACTCCTGACTGGTCCAGTCCACTCCGGACCGGTCCAGTCCACTCCGGCCCGGTCCAGTCCACTCTGGACCGGTCCAGTACACTCCGGAATGGTCCAGTCCACTCCGGATCGATCCAGTCCACTCCGGACCGGTCTAGTCCAGGCCATTTCAGTTCACTCCGGACCGGTCCAGTTAACTCCGAACCGGTTCAGTTCACTCCTGACTGGTCCAGTCCACTCCGGACTGGTCCAGCCTTGACTTGACTTGACTTGACTTGATTTGATTTGATTTGATTTGATTTGATTTGATTCCAGACTGTAGACTGGTCTCTGCTGGACTGCACCGGACCGGATTGGGCTGGACCGGCCCGCAGTGGCCTAAACCGGTCCGGAGTAGACCGGACTGTCCTGGACTTGACCGGTCCGGAGTGTACTGGACCGGTCCGGAGTGGACTGGACCGGTCAGGAGTGCACTGGACCGGTCCGGAGTGGACCGGACTGGCCTGGACTGGACCGGTCCGGAATATACTGGACTGAACCGGTCCTTAGCGGACTGCACCGGTCCGGAGTGAACAGGACTGGACTGGCCTGGACTGGAATGAACTAGACTGGACCGGTACGGAGTGGACTGGTCCGGTCCGGAGTGGACTGGACCGGGCCGTAGTGCACTGGACCGATCCGGAGTGGATCGGACTGGCCTGGACTTGACCGGTCGGGAATATACTGGACTAAACCGGTCCGGAGTGGACGGGACCGATCCGGAGTGGACTGGACTGGACCGGTCCGAAGCGGACTGGTCCGGTCTGGAGTGGACTGGACCGCGTAGTGGACCGGACCGATCCGGAGTGGACCGGACAGGCCTGGACTGGACCGGTCGGGAATATACTGGACTGAACGGGTCCGTAGTAAACTGGACCGGTCCGGAGTGGACTGGACTGGACTGTACCGGTACGGAGTGTACTGGAACGGTCCGTAGTGGACTAGACCGGTCCGGAGTGGACTGGTCCGGTCCGGGGTGGACGGGACCGGGCCGGAGTGGACTGGTCCGGTCCGGAATGGACCGGACCGGTCAGGAGTGAACTGGATCGGTCCGGAGTTAACTGGACCGGTCCGGAGTGAACTGAAATGGCCTGGACTAGACCGGTCCGGAGTGGACTGGACCGGTGCGGAGTGGACTGGACCGCTGCGGAGTGTACTGGACCTGTCCGGAGTGGACGGGACCGGTCCGGAGTATAGTGGACCGGGCCGGAGAGGACTAGACGGTCCGGAGTGGAATGGACCGGTCAGGAGTGAACTGGACCGTTCCGGAGTGGACCGGACTGGCCTGGACTGGACCAGTCCGGAATATACTGGACTGAACCGGTCCTTAGTGGACTGGACCGTTCCGGAGTGGACTGGACTGGACTGGCCTGGACTGGAATGACCTCGACTGGGCCGGTGCGGAGTGAGTGTACTGGACCGGTCAGGAGTGTACTGGACCGCTCCGGAGTGAACTCGACCGGTCCGGAGTGGACTGGACCGGTCAGGAGTGAACTGGATCGGTACGGAGTTAACTGGACCGGTCCGTAGTGAACTGAAATGGCCTGGACTAGACCGGTCCGGAGTGGACTGGACCGGTGCGGAGTGGACTGGACCGCTGCGGAGTGTACTGGACCTGTCCGGAGTGGACGGGACCGGTCCGGAGTATAGTGGACCGGGCCGGAGAGGACTAGACCGGTCCGGAGTGGAATGGACCGGTCAGGAGTGAACTGGACCGTTCCGGAGTGGACTGGACTGGACGGGCCTGGACTGGACTGGACTGGACTGGACTGGACTGCACTGGACTGGACTGGACCGGTCCGGAATATACTGGACTGAACCGGTCCGTAGTGGACTGGACTGGTCCGGAGTGGACTGGACTGGCCTGGAGTGTACCGGTCCGTAATGGACTGGAACGGTCCGTAGTGGACTGGACCGGTCCAGAGTGGATTGGACAGGGCCGGAGTGGACTGGACCGGTCCGGAGTGGACCGGACTGTCTTGGACTGGACCGGTCCAGAGTGTACTGGACCGGTCCGGAGTGGACCGAACTGGCTTGGACTGGACCGGTCCGGAATATACTGGACTGAACCGGTCCGTAGTGGACTGGACCGTTCCGGAGTGTACTGTACTGGACTGGCCTGGACTGGAATGACCTAGACTGGACCGGTGCGGAGTGGAGTGTACTGGACCGGTCCGGAGTGTACTGGACCGGTCCGGAGCGTACTGGAACGGTCCGGAGTGAACTAGACCGGTCCGGAGTGGACTGAACCGGTCAGGAGTGAACTGGATCGGTCCGGAGTTAACTGGACCGGTCCGGAGTGAACTGAAATGGCCTGGAATAGACCGATCCGGAGTGGACTGGTCCGGTGCGGAGTGGACTGGATCGGTCCGGAGTGGACTGTGCCGTTCCGGACTGGACTGGACTGGACTGGACCGGTCCGAAGTGGACTGGTCCGGTCCGGAGCGGACTGGACCGGGCCGGAGTAGACTGGTCTCTCCTGGACTGGACCGGTCCGGATTGGGCTGGACCGGCCCGCAGTGGCCTGCACCGGTCCGGAGTAGACCGGACTGTCCTGGACTGGACCGGTCCGGAGTGTACTGGACCGGTCCGGAGTGGACCGAACTGGCTTGGACTGGACCGGTCCGGAATATACTGGACTGAACCGGTCTGTAGTGAGCTGGACCGTTAAGGAGTGTACTGTACCGGTCCGGAGTGAACTAGACCGGTCCGGAGTGGACTGAACCGGTCAGGAGTGAACTGGACCGGTCCGGAGTTAACTGGACAGGTCCGGAGTGAACTGAAATGGCCTGGAATAGACCGGTCCGGAGTGGACTGGATCGGTCCGGATTGGACTGTGCCGTTCCAGAGTGGACTGGACTGGACTGGACTGGACCGGTCCGAAGTGGACTGGTCCGTTCCGGAGTGGACGGGACCGGGCCGGAGTGGACTGGTCCGGTCCGAAGTGGACCGGACTGGCGTGGACTGGACCGGTCCAGAATATACTGGACTGAACCGGTCCGTAGTGGACTGGACTGAACCGGTCCGTATTGGACTGGACCGTTCCGGAATGGACTGGACTGGACTGGCCTGGACTGGAATGACCTAGACTGAGCCGGTGCGGAGTGGAGTGTACTGGACCGGTCCGGAGTGTAGTGGACCGGTCCGGAGTGAACTAGACCGGTCCGGAGTGGACTGGACCGGTCAGGAGTGCACTGGACCGGTCCGGAGTGGACCGGACTGGCCTGGACTGGACCGGTCGGGAATATACTGGATTGAACCGGTCCTTAGTGGACTGGACCGTTCCGGAGTGGACTAGACTGGCCTGGACTGGACCGGTCCGTAATGGACTGGACCGGTCCGGGGTGGACTGGACCGGGCCCGAGTGGACTGGACCGGTCCGGAGTGGACCGGACTGGCCTGGACTGGACCGGTCCGGAATATACTGGACTGAACAGGTCCGTAGTGGACTGGACCGTTCCGGAGTGGACTGGACTGGACTGGACTGGACTGGACCGGTCCGGAGTATACTGGACTGAACCGGTCCGTAGTGGATTGGAGCGGTCCGTAGTGGACTGGACTGGCCTTGACTGGACCGGCCCGTAATGGACTAGAACGCTCCGGAGTGTACTGGTCCGGTGCGGAGTGAACTAGACCGGTTCGGAGTGGACTGGACCGGTGCGGAGTGGACTGGACCGGTGCGGAGTGTACTGGACCTGTCCGGAGTGGGCTGGACCGCTCCGGAGTATAGTGGACCGGTCCGGAGTGGACTAGACCGGTCCGGTGTGGAATGGACCGGTCAGGACTGCACTGGACCGGTCCGGAGTGGACTGGACCGGTCCGGAGTTAACTGGACCGGTCCGGAGTGAACTGAAATGGCCTGGACTAGAACGGTCCGGAGTGTACTGGTCCGGTGCGGAGAGGACTGGACCGGTCTGGAGTGGACTGGACCGTTCCGGAATGGACTGGACTGGATTGGCCTGGACCGGTCCGAAGTGGACTGGTCCGGTCTGGAGTGGACTGGACCGGGCCGGAGTGGACTGGACCGGTCAGGAGTGGACTGGACCGGTCCGGAGTGGACTAGACTGGCCTGGACTGGACTAGAATGACCTAGACTGGACCGGTGCGGAGTGGAGTGTACTGGACCGCTCCGGAGTGTACTGGACCGGTCCGGAGTGTACTTGACCGGTCCGGAGTGAACTAGACCGGTCCGGAGTGGACTGAACCGGTCAGGAGTGGACTGGACCGGTCCGGAGTGGACTAGACTGGCCTGGACTGGACAGGTCCGTAATGGACTGGACCGGTCCGGAGTGGACTGGACCGGTCCGGAGTGGACCGGACAGGCCTGGACTGGACCGGTCCGGAATATACTGGGCTGAACAGGTCCGTAGTGGACTGGACCGCTCCGGAGTGGACTGGACCGGTCCGTAGTGAACGAGACCGGTCCGGAGTGAACTGGACCGGTCCGGAGTGAACTGAAATGGCTTGGACTAGACCGGTCCGGAGTGTAGTGTACTGGACCGGTCCGGAGTGTACTGGACCGGTCCGGAGTGATCCTGACCGGTCCGGAGTGAACTGTACCGGTCCGGAGTTAACTGGACCGGTCCGGAGTGAACTGAAATGGCATGGACTAGACCGGTCCGTAGTGGACTGGACCGTTCCGGAATGGACTGGGCTGGACTGGCCTGGACTGGAATGACCTAGACTGGGCCGGTGCGGAGTGGAGTGTACTGGACCGGTCCGGAGTGTACTGGACCGGTCCGGAGTGAACTAGACCGGTCCGGAGTGGACTGGACCGGTCAGGAGTGAACTGGACCGTTCCGGAGTGGACTGGACTGGACAGGACTGGACTGGACTGGACTGGACTGGACTGGACTGGACTGGACTGGACTGGACTGGACTCGACTAGACCGGTCCGGAATATACTGGACTGAACCGGTCCGTAGTGGACTGGACTGGTCCGGAGTAGACTGGACTGGCCTGGACTGGACCGGTCCGTAATGGACTGGACTGGTCCGTAGTGGACTGGACTGGCCTGGACTGGAATGACCTAGACTGGGCCGGTGCGTAGTGGAGTGTACTGGACCGGTCCGGAGTGTACTGGACCGGTCCGGAGTGAACTAGACCGGTCCGCAGTGCACTGGACCGGTCAGGAGTGAACTGGACCGGTCCGGCGTTAACTGGACCGGTCCGAAGTGAACTGAAATGGCCTGGACTAGACCGTTCCGAAGTGGACTGGACCGGTGCGGAGTGGACTGGACCGGTCCGGAGTATAGTGGACCGATCCGGAGCGGACTAGACCGGTCCGGAGTGGAATGGGCCGGTCACGAGTGAACTGGACCGTTCCGGAGTGGACTGGACTGGACTGGACTGGACTGGACCGGTCTTGAATATACCGGACTGAACCGGTCCGTAGTGGACTGGACCGGTCCGGAGTGGACTGGACTGGCCTGGACTGGACCGGTCCGTAGTGGACTGGACCCGTCCGTAGTGGACTGGACCGGTTCGGAGTGGACTAGACGGGTCCGGAGTGGACTAGACCGGTCAGGAGAAAAATGTACTGGCCTGGACTGGAATTAAATCAAATCAAATCAAATCAAATCAAATCAAATCAAATCAAATCAAGTCAAGTCAAGTCAAGTCAAGGCTGGACCAGTCCGGAGTGGCCTGCACCGGTCCGGAGTAGACTGGACTCTCCTGGACTGGACCGGTCCGTAATGGGCTGGACCGGCCCGCAGTGGCCTGCACCTGTCCGGAGTAGACCGGATTGTCCTGGACTGGACCGGTCCGGAGTGTACTGGACCGGTCCGGGGTGAACTGAAATGGCCTGGACTAGACTGGTCCGGAGTGGACTGGTCCGGTGCGGAGTGGATTGGACCGTTCCGGAGTGGGCTGGACTGGACTGGACTGGACCGGTCCGGAATATACTGGACTGAACCGGTCCGTAGTGGACTGGACCGGTCCGGAGTGGACTGGACTGGCCTGGAGTGGACCGGTCCGTAATGGACTGGAACGGTCCGTAGTGGACTGGACCGGTCCGGAGTGGATTGGACCGGGCCGAGGTGGACTGGACCGGTCCGGAGTGGACCGGACCGGTCCGGAGTGGACCGGACCGGTCCGGAGTGGACCGGACCGGTCCGGAGTGGACCGGACTGCCCTGGACTGGACCGATCCGGAATATACTGGACTGAACCGGTCCGTAGTGGATTGGACCGTTCCGGAGTGGACTGGACTGGACTGGACTGGACCGGTCCGTAATGGACTGGACTGGTCCGTAGTGGACTGGACTGGCCTGGACTGGAATGACCTAGACTGGGCCGGTGCGTAGTGGAGTGTACTGGACCGGTCCGGAGTGTACTGGACCGGTCCGGAGTGAACTAGACCGGTCCGCAGTGCACTGGACCGGTCAGGAGTGAACTGGACCGGTCCGGCGTTAACTGGACCGGTCCGAAGTGAACACTGAAATGGCCTGGACTAGACCGTTCCGAAGTGGACTGGACCGGTGCGGAGTGGACTGGACCGGTCCGGAGTATAGTGGACCGATCCGGAGCGGACTAGACCGGTCCGGAGTGGAATGGACCGGTCACGAGTGAACTGGACCGTTCCGGAGTGGACTGGACTGGACTGGACTGGACTGGACTGGACCGGTCTTGAATATACCGGACTGAACCGGTCCGTAGTGGACTGGACCGGTCCGGAGTGGACTGGACTGGCCTGGACTGGACCGGTCCGTAATGGTCTGGACCGGTCCGTAGTGGACTGGACCGGTTCGGAGTGGACTAGACGGGTCCGGAGTGGACTAGACCGGTCAGGAGAAAAATGTACTGGCCTGGACTGGAATTAAATCAAATCAAATCAAATCAAATCAAATCAAATCAAATCAAGTCAAGTCAAGTCAAGTCAAGGCTGGACCAGTCCGGAGTGGCCTGCACCGGTCCGGAGTAGACTGGACTCTCCTGGACTGGAACGGTCCGGAATGGGCTGGACCGGCCCGCAGTGGCCTGCACCTGTCCGGAGTAGACCGGATTGTCCTGGACTGGACCGGTCCGGAGTGTACTGGACCGGTCCGGAGTTAACTGGACCGGTCCGGGGTGAACTGAAATGGCCTGGACTAGACTGGTCCGGAGTGGACTGGTCCGGTGCGGAGTGGATTGGACCGTTCCGGAGTGGGCTGGACTGGACTGGACTGGACCGGTCCGGAATATACTGGACTGAACCGGTCCGTAGTGGACTGGACCGGTCCGGAGTGGACTGGACTGGCCTGGAGTGGACCGGTCCGTAACGGACTGGAACGGTCCGTAGTGGACTGGACCGGTCCGGAGTGGATTGGACCGGGCCGGGGTGGACTGGACCGGTCCGGAGTGGACCGGACCGGTCCGGAGTGGACCGGACTGGCCTGGACTGGACCGATCCGGAATATACTGGACTGAACCGGTCCGTAGTGGATTGGACCGTTCCGGAGTGGACTGGACTGGACTGGCCTGGACTCGAATGACCTAGACTGGGCCGGTGCGGAGTGGAGTGTACTGGACCGGTCCGCTGTGGACTGGTCAAGTCAAGTCAAGTCAAGTCAAGTCAAGTCAAGTCAAGTCAAGTCAAGTCAAGTCAAGGCTGGACCAGTCCGGAGTGGACTGGACCAGTCAGGAGTGAACTACCGGTCCGGAGTTAACTGGACCAGTCCGGAGTGAACTGAAATGGCCTGGAATAGACCGGTCCGGAGTGGACTGGACCGATCCGGAGTGGACTGGACCATTCCGGAGTGGACTGGACCAGTTCGGAGTGGACTGGACCAGTCAGGAGTGCACTGGACCGGTCCGGAGTGGACCGGACTGGCCTGGACTGGACCGGTCCGGAATATACTGGACTGAACCGGTCCGTAGTGGACTGAACCGTTCCGGAGTGGACTGGACTGGACTGGCCTGGACTGGAATGACCTAGACTGGACCGGTGCGGAGTGGAGTGTACTGGACCGGTCCGGAGTGTACTGGACCGGTCCGGAGTGTACTGGACCGATCCGGAGTGGACTGGACCATTCCGGAGTGGACTGGACCAGTCCGGAGTGGACTGGACCAGTCAGGAGTGCACTGGACCGGTCCGGAGTGGAACGGACTGGCCTGGACTGGACCGGTCCGGAATATACTGGACTGAACCGGTCCGTAGTGGTCTGGACCGTTCCGGAGTGTACTGCACTGGACTGGCCTGGACTGGAATGACCTAGACTGGACCGGTGCGGAGTGGAGTGTACTGGACCGGTCCAGAGTGTACTGGACCGTTCCGGAGTGAACTGGACCGGTCCGGAGTTAACTGGACTGGCCTGGACTGGACCGGTCCGTAATGGACTGGACCGGTCCGTAGTGGACTGGATCGGTCAGGAGTGGACTGGACCGGTCCGGGGTATAGTGGACCGGTCCGGAGTGGACTAGACCGGTCCGGAATGGAATGGACCGGTCAGGAGTGAACTGGACCGTTCCGGAGTGGACTGGACTGGACTGGACTGGACCGGTCCGGAATATACTGGACTGAACCGGTCCGTAGTGGACTGGATCGGTCCGGAGTGGACTAGACGGGTCCGGAGTGGACTGGACCCGTCAGGAGTGAACTGGACCGGTCCGGAGTTAACTGGACCGGTCCGGAGTGAACTGAAATGGCCTGGACTAGACCGGTCCGGAGTTACCTGGACCGGTCCGGAGTGGCCTGGACCGTTCCGGAGTGGACTTGGACCGGTACGGAGTAAAATGTACTGGCCTGGACTGGAATCAAATCAAATCAAATCAAATCAAATCAAATCAAATCAAATCAAATCAAATCAAATCAAATCAAATCAAATCAAGTCAAGTCAAGTCAAGTCAAGGCTGGACCAGTCCGGAGTGGCCTGCACCGGTCCGGCGTAGACTGGACTCTCCTGGACTGGACCGGTCCGGAATGGGCTGGACCGGCCCGCAGTGGCCTGCACCTGTCCGGAGTAGACCGGATTGTCCTGGACTGACCGGTCCGGAGTGTACTGGACCGGTCCGGAGTGGACCGAACTGGCTTGGACTGGACCGGTCCGGAATATACTGTACTCAACCCGTCGGTAGTGGACTGTCCCGTTCCGGAGTGAAATTGACCGGTCCAGAGTGGACTGGACCGGTGCGGAGTGGACTGGACGAGTCCGGAGTGGAATGGACCGGTCAGGAGTGAACTGGAACGTTCCGGAGTGGACTGGACTGGACTGGACTGGACCGGTCCGATGTGGACTGGACCGGTCCGGGCTGGACTGAACTGGCCTGGACTAGACCGGTCCGGAGTGGAATGGACCGGTGCGGAGTGGACTGGACCGGTGCGGAGTGTACTGGACCCGTCCGGAGTGGACCGGTCCGGAGTGGACCGGTCCGGAGTGGACTAGACCGGTCCGGAGTGGAATGGACCGGTCAGGAGTGAACTGGACCGTTCCGGAGTGGACTGGACCGGTCCGGAGTGGAATGGACCGGTCAGGAGTGAACTGGACCTTTCCGGAGTGGACTGTACTGGACTGGACTGGACTGGACTGGACCGGTCCGTAGTGGTCTGGACCGGTCCGGTGTGGACCGGACTGGCTTGGACTGGACCGTTCCGGAATATACTAGACTGAACAGGTCCGTAGTGGACTGGACCGTTCCGGAGTGTACTGGACTGGACTGTCCTGGAGTGGACCGGTCCGGAATGGGCTGGACCGGCCCGCAGTGGACTGGCCCGTTCCGTAGTGTACTGGACTAGACTGGCCTGGACTGGAATGACCTAGACTGGGTCGGTGAGGAGTGGAGTGTACTGGACCGGTCCGGAGTGTACTGGACGTCGGTCCGGAATGAACTAGACCGGTCCGGAGTGGACTGGACCGGTCAGGAGTGCACTGGACCGGTCCGGACTGGACCGGACTGGCCTGGACTGTACCGTTCCAGAATATACTGGACTGAACCGGTCCGTAGTGGACTGGACTGGACTGGCTTGGACTGGAATGACCTAGACTGGGCCGGTGCGGAGTGGAGTGTACTGGACCGGTCCGGAGTGTACTGGACCGGTCCGGAGTGAACTAGACCGGTCCGGAGTGGACTGGACCGGTGCGGAGTGGACTGGACCGGTGCGGAGTGTACTGGACCTGTCCGGAGTGGACTGGACCGGTCCGGAGTATAGTGGACCGGTCCGGAGTGGACTAGACCGGTCCGGAGTGGAATGGACCGGTCAGGCGTGAACTGGACCGTTCCGGAGTGGACTGGACTGATCCGGTGCGGAGTGGACTGGATCGGTCCGGAGTGGACTGTGCCGTTCCAGAGTGGACTGGACTGGACTGGACTGGACCGGTCCGAAGTGGACTGGTCCCGTCCACTCCGGACCGGGCCGGAGTGGCCTGTACCGGTCCGGAGTGGACCGGACTGGCGTGGACTGGACCGGTCCAGAATATACTGGACTGAAGCGGTCCGTAGTGGACTGGACGGTTCCGGAGTTGACTGGACTGGACTGGCCTGGACTGGAATGACCTAGACTGGGCCGGTGCGGAGTGGAGTGTACTGGACCGGTCCGGAGGGTACTGGACCGGTCCGGAGTGAACTAGACCGGTCCGGAGTGGACTGGACCGGTCAGGAGTGCACTGGACCGGTCCGGAGTAGACCGGATTGGCCTGGACTGGACCGGTCCGGAATATACTGGACTGAACCGGTCCGTAGTGGACTGGACCGTTCCGGAGTGAACTGGACCGTTCCGGAGTGGACTGGACTGGACTGGACTGGACTGGACCGGTTCGGAATATACTGGACTGAACCGGTCCGTAGTGGACTGGACCGGTCCGGAGTGGACCGGACTGGCCTGGACTGGAATCAAATCAAATCAAATCAAGTCAAGTCAAGTCCGGTGGACTGGACCGTTCCGGAGTTGACTGGACTGGATTGGACTGGACCGGCCCGAAGTGGACTGGTCCGGTCTGGAGTGGACTGGACCGGGCCGGAGTGGACTGGACCGGTCCGGAGTGGACCGGACTGGCCTGGACTGGACCGGTCCGGAATATACTGGGCTGAACAGGTCCGTAGTGGACTGGACCGTTCCGGAGTGGACTGGACCGGTCCGTACTGAACGAGACCGGTCCGGAGTGAACTGGACCGGTCCGGAGTGAACTGAAATGGCTTGGACTAGACCGGTCCGGAGTGTAGTGTACTGGACCGGTCCGGAGTGTACTGGACCGGTCCGGAGTGAACCTGACCGGTCCGGAGTGAACTGGACCGGTCCGGAGTTAACTGGACCGGTCCGGAGTGAACTGAAATGGCATGGACTAGACCGGTCCGGAGTGGACTGGACCGGTCCGGAGTGGACCGGACTGGCCTGGACTGGACCGGTCCGGAATATACTGGGCTGAACAGGTCCGTAGTGGACTGGACCGTTCCGGAGTGGACTGGACCGGTCCGAAGTGGACTGGTCCGGTCTGGAGTGGACTGGACCGGGCCGGAGTGGACTGGACCGGTGCGGAGTGGACCGGACTGGCCTGGACTGGACCGGTCCGGAATATACTGGGCTGAACAGGTCCGTAGTGGACTGGACCGTTCCGGAGTGGACTGGACCGGTCCGTAGTGAACGAGACCGGTCCGGAGTGAACTGGACCGGTCCGGAGTGAACTGAAATGGCTTGAACTAGACCGGTCCGGAGTGTAGTGTACTGGACCGGTCCGGAGTGTACTGGACCGGTCCGGAGTGAACCTGACCGGTCCGGAGTGAACTGGACCGGTCCGGAGTTAACTGGACCGGTCCGGAGTTAACTGGACCGGTCCGGAGTGAACTGAAATGGCATGGACCAGACCGGTCCGGAGTGGACTGGACCGGTCCGGAGTGAACGAGACCGGTCCGGAGTGAACTGGACCGGTCCGGAGTTAACTGGACCGGTCCGGAGTGAACTGAAATGGCCTGGACTAGACCGGTCCGGAGTAGACTGGACCGGTGCGGAGTGGACTGGACCGCTGCGGAGTGTACTGGACCTGTCCGGAGTGGACGGGACCGGTCCGGAGTATAGTGGACCGGGCCGGAGAGGACTAGACCAGTGCGGAGTGGAATGGACCGGTCAGGAGTGAACTGGACCGTTCCGGAGTGGACTGGACTGGATTGGACTGGACCGATCCGAAGTGGACTGGTCCGGTCTGGAGTGGACTGGACCGGGCCGGAGTGGACTGGACCGGTCCGAAGTGGACCGGACTGGCCTGGACTGGAGCGGTCCGGAATATACTAGACTGAACAGGTCCGTAGTGGACTGGACCGTTCCGGAGTGGACTGGACCGGTCCGGAGTGAACAAACCGGTCTGGAGTGAACTGGACCGGTCCGGAGTTAACTGGACCGGTCCGGAGTGGACCGGACTGGCGTGGACTGGACCGGTCCAGAATATACTGGACTGAACCGGTCCGTAGTGGACTGGACCGTTCCGGAATGGACTGGACTGGACTGGCCTGGACTGGAATGACCTAGACTGGGCCGGTGCGGAGTGGAGTGTACTGGACCGGTCCGGAGTGAACTGGTCTGGCCTGGAGTGGACCGGTCCGTAATGGACTGGAACGTTCCGTAGTGGACTGTACCGGTCCGGAGTGGATTGGACCGGGCCGGAGTGGACTGGACCGGTGCGGAGTGGACCGGACTGGTCTGGACTGGACCGATCCGGAATATACTGGACTGAACCGGTCCGTAGTGGACTGGACCTTTCCGGAGTGGACTGGACTGGACTGGCCCGGACTGGAATGACCTAGACTGGGCCGGTGCGGAGTGGAGTGTACTGGACCGGTCCGGGGTGTACTGGACCGGTCCGGAGTTAACTGGACCGGTCCGGAGTGAACTAAAATGGCCTGGACTAGACCGGTCCGGAGTGGACTGGACCGGTGCGGAGTGGACTGGACCGGTGCGGAGTGTACTGGACCTGTCCGGAGTGGACTGGACCGGTCCGGAGTATAGTGGACCGGTCCGGAGTGGACTAGACCGGTCCGGAGTGGAATGGACCGGTCCGTAGTGGACTGGACTGGCCTGGACTGGAATGACCTAGACTGGGCCGGTGCGTCGTGGAGTGTACTGGACCGGTCCGGAGTGTACTGGACCGGTCCGGAGTGAACTAGACCGGTCCGGAGTGGACTGGACCTGTCAGGAGTTAACTGAAATGGCCTGGACTAGACCGTTCCAAAGTGGACTGGAGCGGTGCGGAGTGGACTGGACCGGTGCGGAGTGTACTGGACCGGTCCGGAGTGGACTGGACCTATCCGGAGTATAGTGGACCGATCCGGAGCGGACTAGACCGGTCCGTAGTGGAATGGACTGGTCAGGAGTGAACTGGATCGTTCCGGAGTGGACTGGACTGGACTGGACTGGACTGGACCGGTCTTGAATATACTGGACTGATATAATTGATAATTTTTCATACTCGAAAATGAACTGTTTGTAACAGGAACACATGAGTTAAGAAGGGTAAGTTTGGCTTTGTATGTCAGTCCAAAATTAATAATTTTTCATACTCGTAAATGAACTGTTTGTAACAGGATCACATGAGTTAAGCAGGGTAAGTTTGGCTTTGTATTTCAGTCCAAAATTAATACTTTTTTAAACTCGAAAATGAACTATTTGTAACAGGAACATATGAGTTAAGAAGGGTAAGTTTGGCTTTGTATTTCAGTCCAAAATTAATAATTTTTTATACTCGAAAATCAACTGTTTGTAACAGGAACACATGATCTAAGAAGAATAAGTTTGGCTTTGTATTTCAGGCCATAATTGATAATTTTTCATACTCGAAAATGAACTGTTTGTAACAGGAACACAGGAGTTAAGAAGGGTAAGTTTGGCTTTGTATTTCAGGCCATAATTGATAATTTTTCATACTCGAAAATGAACTGTTTGTAACAGGAACACATGAGTTAAGCAGGGTAAGTTTGGCTTTGTATTTCAGTCAAAAATTGATAATTTGTCGCACTCGATAACAAACTTTTGGTAATAGGAACACATGATCTAAGAAGGGTACGTTTGGCTTTGTATGTCAGACCAAAATTAATAATTTTTCAAGCTCGCCAATTAACTGTTTGTAACAGGAACACATGAGTTAAGAAGGGTAGGTTTGGCTTTGTATTTTAGTTCAAAATTAATACTTCTTTATACTCGAAAATGAACTATTTGTAACAGGAACATATGAGTTAATAGTTTGGCTTTTTATTTCAGTCCAAAATTAATAATTTATTATACTCGAAAATTAACTGTTTGTAACAGGAGCACATGAGTTAAGAAGGGTAAGTTTGGCTTTGTATTTCACTCCAAACTTAATAATTTTTTATACTCGAAAATCAACTGTTTGTAACAGGAACCGGTCAGGAGTGAACTGGGCCGGTCCGGAGTTAACTGGACCGGTACGGAGTGCACTGAAATGGCCTGGTCTAGACTGGTCCGGAGTGGACTGGTCCGGTGCGAAGTGGACTGGACCGGTCCGGAGTGGACTGGACCGTTCCGGAGTGCACTGGACTGGACTGGACTGGACCGGTCCGAAGTGGACTGGTCCGGTCCGGAGTGGACTGGACCGGGCCTGAGTAGACTGGACTCTCCTGGACTGGACCGGTCCGGAATGGGCTGGACCGGCCCGCAGGGGCCTGCACCGGTCCGGAGTAGACCGGACTGTCCTGGACTGGACCGGTCCGGCGTGTACTGGACCGTTCCGGATTGGACCGAACTGGCTTGGACTGGACCGGTCCGGAATATACTGGACTGAACCGGTCCGTAGTGGACTGGACCGTTACGGAGTGTACTGGACTGGACTGGCCTGGACTAGAATGACCTAGACTGGACCGGTGCGGAGTGGAGTGTACTGGACCGCTCCGGAGTGTACTGGACCGGTCCGGAGTGTACTTGACCGGTCCGGAGTGAACTAGACCGGTCCGGAGTGGACTGAACCGGTCAGGAGTGGACTGGAGCGGTCCGGAGTGGACTGGAGCGGTCCGGAGTGGACTAAACTGGCCTGGACTGGACCGGCCGTAATGGACTGGTCCGGTCCGGAGTGGACTGGACCGGGCCCGAGTGGACTGGACCGGTCCGGAGTGGACCGGACTGCCCTGGACTGGACCGGTCCGGAATATACTGGACTGAACAGGTCCGTAGTGGACTGGACCGTTCCGGAGTGGACTGGACTGGCCTGGACTGGAATAACCTAGACTGGGCCGGTGCGCAGTGGAGTGTACTGGACCGGTCCGGAGTGTACTGGACCGGTCCGGAGTGTACTTGACCGGTCCGGAGTGAACTAGACCGGTCCGGAGTGGACTGAACCGGTCAGGAGTGGACTGGACCTGTCCGGAGTGGACTAGACTGGCCTGGACTGGACCGGCCGTAATGGACTGGTCCGGTCCGGAGTGGACTGGACCGGGCCCGAGTGGACTGGACCGGTGCGGAGTGGACCGGACTGGCCTGGACTGGACCGATCCGGAATATACTGGACTGAACCGGTCCGTAGTGGACTGGACCTTTCCGGAGTGGACTGGACTGGACTGGCCTGGACTGGAATGACTTAGACTGGGCCGGTGCGGAGTGGAGTGTACTGGACCGGTCCGGGGTGTACTGGACCGGTCCGGAGTTAACTGGACCGGTCCGGAGTGAACTAAAATGGCCTGGACTAGACCGGTCCGGAGTGGACTGGACCGGTGCGGAGTGGACTGGACCGGTGCGGAGTGTACTGGACCTGTCCGGAGTGGACTGGACCGGTCCGGAGTATAGTGGACCGGTCCGGAGTGGACTAGACCGGTCCGGAGTGGAATGGACCGGTCCGTAGTGGACTGGACTGGCCTGGACTGGAATGACCTAGACTGGGCCGGTGCGTCGTGGAGTGTACTGGACCGGTCCGGAGTGTACTGGACCGGTCCGGAGTGAACTAGACCGGTCCGGAGTGGACTGGACCTGTCAGGAGTTCACTGAAATGGGCTGGACTAGACCGTTCCAAAGTGGACTGGAGCGGTGCGGAGTGGACTGGACCGGTGCGGAGTGTACTGGACCGGTCCGGAGTGGACTGGACCTATCCGGAGTATAGTGGACCGATCCGGAGCGGACTAGACCGGTCCGTAGTGGAATGGACTGGTCAGGAGTGAACTGGATCGTTCCGGAGTGGACTGGACTGGACTGGACTGGACTGGACCGGTCTTGAATATACTGGACTGATATAATTGATAATTTTTCATACTCGAAAATGAACTGTTTGTAACAGGAACACATGAGTTAAGAAGGGTAAGTTTGGCGTTGTACTTTAAGCCAAAATTGATAATTTGTCGCGCACGAAAAAGAACTTTTGGTAGCAGGAACACATGAGTTAAGAAGGGTAAGTTTGGCTTTGTATGTCAGTCCAAAATTAATAATTTTTCATACTCGTAAATGAACTGTTTGTAACAGGATCACATGAGTTAAGCAGGGTAAGTTTGGCTTTGTATTTCAGTCCAAAATTAATACTTTTTTAAACTCGAAAATGAACTATTTGTAACAGGAACATATGAGTTAAGAAGGGTAAGTTTGGCTTTGTATTTCAGTCCAAAATTAATAATTTTTTATACTCGAAAATCAACTGTTTGTAACAGGAACACATGATCTAAGAAGAATAAGTTTGGCTTTGTATTTCAGGCCATAATTGATAATTTTTCATACTCGAAAATGAACTGTTTGTAACAGGAACACAGGAGTTAAGAAGGGTAAGTTTGGCTTTGTATTTCAGGCCATAATTGATAATTTTTCATACTCGAAAATGAACTGTTTGTAACAGGAACACATGAGTTAAGCAGGGTAAGTTTGGCTTTGTATTTCAGTCAAAAATTGATAATTTGTCGCACTCGATAACAAACTTTTGGTAATAGGAACACATGATCTAAGAAGGGTACGTTTGGCTTTGTATGTCAGACCAAAATTAATAATTTTTCAAGCTCGCCAATTAACTGTTTGTAACAGGAACACATGAGTTAAGAAGGGTAGGTTTGGCTTTGTATTTTAGTTCAAAATTAATACTTCTTTATACTCGAAAATGAACTATTTGTAACAGGAACATATGAGTTAATAGTTTGGCTTTTTATTTCAGTCCAAAATTAATAATTTATTATACTCGAAAATTAACTGTTTGTAACAGGAGCACATGAGTTAAGAAGGGTAAGTTTGGCTTTGTATTTCACTCCAAACTTAATAATTTTTTATACTCGAAAATCAACTGTTTGTAACAGGAACCGGTCAGGAGTGAACTGGGCCGGTCCGGAGTTAACTGGACCGGTACGGAGTGCACTGAAATGGCCTGGACTAGACTGGTCCGGAGTGGACTGGTCCGGTGCGAAGTGGACTGGACCGGTCCGGAGTGGACTGGACCGTTCCGGAGTGCACTGGACTGGACTGGACTGGACCGGTCCGAAGTGGACTGGTCCGGTCCGGAGTGGACTGGACCGGGCCTGAGTAGACTGGACTCTCCTGGACTGGACCGGTCCGGAATGGGCTGGACCGGCCCACAGGGGCCTGCACCGGTCCGGAGTAGACCGGACTGTCCTGGACTGGACCGGTCCGGCGTGTACTGGACCGTTCCGGATTGGACCGAACTGGCTTGGACTGGACCGGTCCGGAATATACTGGACTGAACCGGTCCGTAGTGGACTGGACCGTTACGGAGTGTACTGGACTGGACTGGCCTGGACTAGAATGACCTAGACTGGACCGGTGCGGAGTGGAGTGTACTGGACCGCTCCGGAGTGTACTGGACCGGTCCGGAGTGTACTTGACCGGTCCGGAGTGAACTAGACCGGTCCGGAGTGGACTGAACCGGTCAGGAGTGGACTGGAGCGGTCCGGAGTGGACTAAACTGGCCTGGACTGAACCGGCCGTAATGGACTGGTCCGGTCCGGAGTGGACTGGACCAGGCCGGAGTGGACTGGACCGGTCCGGAGTGGACCGGACTGCCCTGGACTGGACCGGTCCGGAATATACTGGACTGAACAGGTCCGTAGTGGACTGGACCGTTCCGGAGTGGACTGGACTGGCCTGGACTGGAATAACCTAGACTGGGCCGGTGCGCAGTGGAGTGTACTGGACCGGTCCGGAGTGTACTGGACCGGTCCGGAGTGTACTTGACCGGTCCGGAGTGAACTAGACCGGTCCGGAGTGGACTGAACCGGTCAGGAGTGGACTGGACCTGTGCGGAGTGGACTAGACTGGCCTGGACTGGACCGGCCGTAATGGACTGGTCCGGTCCGGAGTGGACTGGACCGGGCCCGAGTGGACTGGACCGGTCCGGAGTGGACCGGACTGGCGTGGACTGGACCGGTCCGGAATATACTGGACTGAACAGGTCCGTAGTGGACTGGACCGGTCCGGAGTGGACTGAACCGGCCAGGAGTGAACTGGACCGCTCCGGAGTTAACTGGACCGGTCCGGAGTGAACTGAAATGGCCTGGACTAGACCGGTCAGGAGTGCACTGGTCCGGTGCGGAGTGGACTGGATCGGTCCGGAGTGGACTGTGCCGTTCCAGAGTTGACTGGACTGGACTGGACTGGACCGTTCCGAAGTGGACTGGTCCGGTCCGGAGTGGACTAGACCGGTCCGGAGTGGAATGGACCGTGCACGAGTGAACTGGACCGTTGCGGAGTGGACTGGACTGGACTGGACTGGACCGGTCCGGAATATACTGGACTGAACCGGTCCGGAGTGGACCGGACTGGCCTGGACTGTACCGGTCCGGAATATACTGGACTGAACAGGTCCGTAGTGGACTGAACCGGCCAGGAGTGAACTGGACCGGTCCGGAGTTAACTGGACCGGTCCGGAGTGAACTGAAATGGCCTGGACTAGACCGGTCAGGAGTGCACTGGTCCGGTGCGGAGTGGACTGGATCGGTCCGGAGTGGACTGTGCCGTTCCAGAGTTGACTGGACTGGACTGGACTGGACCGTTCCGAAGTGGACTGGTCCGGTCCGGAGTGGACTAGACCGGTCCGGAGTGGAATGGACCGGGCACGAGTGAACTGGACCGTTGCGGAGTGGACTGGACTGGACTGGACTGGACCGGTCCGGAATATACTGGACTGAACCGGTCCGTAGTGGACTGGACCGGTCCGGAGTGGACTGGACTGGCCTGTACTGGACCGGTCCGTAATGGACTGGACCGGTCCGTAGTGGACTGGACTGGCCTGGACTGGAATGACCTAGACTGGGCAGGTGCGTAGTGGAGTATACTGACCGGTCCGGAGTGTACTGGACCGGTCCGGAGTGAACTAGACCGGTCCGGAGTGGACTGGACCGGTCAGGAGTGAACTGAACCGGTCCGGCGTTAACTGCACCGGTCCGAAGTGAACTGAAATGGCCTGGACTAGACCGTTCCGAAGTGGACTGGACCGGTGCGGAGTGGACTGGACCGGTGCGGAGTGTACTGGACCGGTCCGGAGTGGACTGGACCGGTCCGTAGTATAGTGGACCGATCCGGAGCGGACTAGACCGGTCCGCAGTGGAATGTACCGGTCAGGAGTGAACTGGACCGATCCGGAGTGGACTGGACTGGACTGGACTGGACCGGTCCGAAGTGGACTGGTCCGGTATGGAGTGGACTGGACCGAGCCGGAGTGGACTGGACCGGTCCGAAGTGGACCGGACTGGCCTAGACTGGACCGGTCCGGAATATACTAGACTGAACAGGTACGTAGTGGACTGGACCGTTCCGGAGTGGACTGGACCGGTCCGGAGTGAACTAGACCGGTCCGGAGTGAACTGGACCGGTCCGGAGTTAACTGGACCGGTCCGGAGTGGACCGGACTGGCGTGGACTGGACCGGTCCAGAATATACTGGACTGAACCGGTCCGTAGTGGACTGGACCGTTCCGGAATGGACTGGACTGGACTGGCCTGGACTGGAATGACCTAGACTGGGCCGGTGCGGAGTGGAGTGTACTGGACCGGTCCGGAGTGTACTGGACCGGGCCGGAGTGAACTACACCGGTCCGGAGTGGACTGGACCGGTCAGGAGTGCACTGGACCGGTCCGGAGTGGACCTGACTGGCCTGGACTGGACCGGTCCGGAATATACTGGACTGAACCGGTCCGTAGTGGACTGGACCGTTCCGGAGTGGACTGGACTGGACTGGCCTGGACTGGAATGACCTAGACTGGGCCAGTGCGGAGTGGAGTGTACTGGACCGGTCAGGAGTGTACTGGACCGGTCCGAAGTGAACTAGACCGGTCCGGAATGGACAGGACCGCTCAGGAGAGAACTGGACCGGTCCGGAGTTAACTGGACCGGTCCGGAGTGAACTGAAATGGCCTGGACTAGACCGGTCCGGAGTGGACTGGACCGGTGCGGAGTGGACTGGACCGGTGCGGGGTGTACTGGACCTGTCCGGATTGGACTGGACCGGTCCGGAGTATAGTGGACCGGTCCGGAGTGGAATGGACCGGTCAGGAGTGAACTGGACCGTTCCGGAGTGGACTGGACTAGACTGGACTGGACTGGCCTGGACTGGACTGGACTGGACTGGACTGGCCTGGACTGGACTGGACCGGTCAGGAGTGAACTGGACCGTTCCGGAGTGGACTGGACTAGACTGGACTGGACTGGCCTGGACTGGACTGGACTGGACTGGACTGGACTGGACTGGACTGGACTGGACCGGGCCGGAATATACTGGACTGAACCGGTCCGTAGTGGACTGGACCGGTCCGGAGTGGACTGGTCTGGCCTGGAGTGGACCGGTCCGTAATGGACTGGAACGTTCCGTAGTGGACTGTACCGGTCCGGAGTGGATTGGACCGGGCCGGAGTGGACTGGACCGGTGCGGAGTGGACCGGACTGGCCTGGACTGGACCGATCCGGAATATACTGGACTGAACCGGTCCGTAGTGGACTGGACCGTTCCGGAGTGGACTGGACTGGACTGGCCTGGACTGGAATGACCTAGACTGGGCCGGTGCGGAGTGGAGTGTACTGGACCGGTCCGGGGTGTACTGGACCGGTCCGGAGTGTACTGGACCGGTCCGGAGTTAACTGGACCGGTCCGGAGTGAACTAAAATGGCCTGGACTAGACCGGTCCGGAGTGGACTGGACCGGTGCGGAGTGGACTGGACCGGTGCGGAGTGTACTGAACCTGTCCGGAGTGGACTGGACCGGTCCGGAGTATAGTGGACCGGTCCGGAGTGCACTAGACCGGTCCGGAGTGGAATGGACCGGTCACGAGTGAACTGGACCGTCCCGGAATGGACTGGACTGGACTGGACTGGACCGGTCCGGAATATACTGGACTGAACCGGTCCGTAGTGGACTGGACCGGTCCGGAGTGGACTAGACTGGCCTGGACTGGACCGGTCCGTAATGGACTGGACCGGTCCGTAGTGGACTGGACTGGCCTGGACTGGAATGACCTAGACTGGGCCGGTGCGGAGTGTACTGGACCGGTCCGGAGTGGACTGGACCTATCCGGAGTATAGTGGACCGATCCGGAGCGGACTAGACCGGTCCGGAGTGGAATGGACTGGTCAGGAGTGAACTGGATCGTTCCGGAGTGGACTGGACTGGACTGGACTGGACTGGACCGGTCTTGAATATACTGGACTGATATAATTGATAATTTTTCATACTCGAAAATGAACTGTTTGTAACAGGAACACATGAGTTAAGAAGGGTAAGTTTGGCGTTGTACTTTAAGCCAAAATTGATAATTTGTCGCGCACGAAAAAGAACTTTTGGTAGTAGGAACACATGAGTTAAGAAGGGTAAGTTTGGCTTTGTATGTCAGTCCAAAATTAATAATTTTTCATACTCGCAAATGAACTGTTTGTAACAGGAACACATGAGTTAAGCAGGGTAAGTTTGGCTTTGTATTTCAGTCCAAAATTAATACTTTTTTAAACTCGAAAATGAACTATTTGTAACAGGAACATATGAGTTAAGAAGGGTAAGTTTGGCTTTGTATTTCAGTCAAAAATTAATAATTTTTTATACTCGAAAATCAACTGTTTGTAACAGGAACACATGATCTAAGAAGAATAAGTTTGGCTTTGTATTTCAGGCCATAATTGATAATTTTTCATACTCGAAAATGAACTGTTTGTAACAGGAACACATGAGTTAAGCAGGGTAAGTTTGGCTTTGTATTTCAGTCAAAAATTGATAATTTGTCGCACTCGATAACAAACTTTTGGTAATAGGAACACATGATCTAAGAAGGGTACGTCTGGCTTTGTATGTCAGACCAAAATTAATAATTTTTCAAGCTCGCCAATTAACTGTTTGCAACAGGAACACATGAGTTAAGAAGGGTAGGTTTGGCTTTGTATTTTAGTTCAAAATTAATACTTCTTTATACTCGAAAATGAACTATTTGTAACAGGAACATATGAGCTAATAGTTTGGCTTTGTATTTCAGTCCAAAATTAATAATTTATTATACTCGAAAATTAACTGTTTGTAACAGGAGCACATGAGTTAAGAAGGGTAAGTTTGGCTTTGTATTTCAGTCCAAACTTAATAATTTTTTATACTCGAAAATCAACTGTTTGTAACAGGAACCGGTCAGGAGTGAACTGGGCCGGTCCGGAGTTAACTGGACCGGTACGGAGTGAACTGAAATGGCCTGGACTAGACTGGTCCGGAGTGGACTGGTCCGGTGCGAAGTGGACTGGACCGGTCCGGAGTGGACTGGACCGTTCCGGAGTGCACTGGACTGGACTGGACTGGACCGGTCCGAAGTGGACTGGTCCGGTCCGGAGTGGACTGGACCGGGCCGGAGTAGACTGGACTCTCCTGGACTGGACCGGTCCGGAATGGGCTGGACCGGCCCGCAGGGGCCTGCACCGGTCCGGAGTAGACCGGACTGTCCTGGACTGGACCGGTCCGGCGTGCACTGGACCGTTCCGGAGTGGACCGAACTGGCTTGGACTGGACCGGTCCGGAATATACTGGACTGAACCGGTCCGTAGTGGACTGGACCGTTACGGAGTGTACTGGACTGGACTGGCCTGGACTAGAATGACCTAGACTGGACCGGTGCGGAGTGGAGTGTGCTGAACCGCTCCGGAGTGTACTGGACCGGTCCGGAGTGTACTTGACCGGTCCGGAGTGAACTAGACCGGTCCGGAGTGGACTGAACCGGTCAGGAGTGGACTGGACCGGTCCGGAGTGGACTAGACTGGCCTGGACTGGACCGTCCGTAATGGACTGGTCCGGTCCGGAGTGGACTGGACCGGGCCCGAGTGGACTGGACCGGTCCGGAGTGGACCGGACTGGCCTGGACTGGACCGGTCCGGAATATACTGGACTGAACAGGTCCGTAGTGGACTGGACCGTTCCGGAGTGGACTGGACTGGCCTGGACTGGAATAACCTAGACTGGGCCGGTGCGCAGTGGAGTGTACTGGACCAGTCCGGAGTGTACTGGACCGGTCCGGAGTGTACTTGACCGGTCCGGAGTGTACTTGACCGGTCCGGAGTGAACTAGACCGGTCCGGAGTGGACTGAACCGGTCAGGAGTGGACTGGACCGGTCCGGAGTGGACTAGACTGGCCTGGACTGGACCGGCCGTAATGGACTGGTCCGTTCCGGAGTGGACTGGACCGGGCCCGAGTGGACTGGACCGGTCCGGAGTGGACCGGACTGGCCTGGACTGGGCCGGTCCGGAATATACTGGACTGAACAGGTCCGTAGTGGACTGGACCGGTCCGGAGTGGACTGAACCGGTCAGGAGTGGACTGGACCGGTCCGGAGTGGACTAGACTGGCCTGGACTGGACCGGTCCGAAATGGACTGGACCGGTCCGGGGTGGACTGGACCGGGCCCGAGTGGACTGGACCGGTCCGGAGTGGACCGGACTGGCCTGGACTGGACCGGTCCGGAATATACTGGACTGAACAGGTCCGTAGTGGACTGGACCGTTCCGGAGTGGACTGGACTGGACTGGACTGGACTGGACCGGTCCGGAGTATACTGGACTGAACCGGTCCGTAGTGGATTGGAGCGGTCCGGAGTGGACTGGACTGGCCTTCACTGGACCGGCCCGTAATGGACTGGACCGGCCCGCAGTGGACTGGACCGGTCCATAGTGGGCTAGACGGGTCCGGATTGGACTGGACCGGTCAGAAGTGAACTGGACCGGTTCGGAGTTAACTGGACCGTTCCGCAGTTAACTGGACCGGTCCGGAGTGAACTGAAATGGCCTGGACTAGAACGCTCCGGAGTGTACTGGTCCGGTGCGGAGTGAATTAGACCGGTCCGGAGTGGACTGGACCGGTGCGGAGTGGACTGGACCGGTGCGGAGTGTACTGGACCTGTCCGGAGTGGGCTGGACCGCTCCGGAGTATAGTGGACCGGTCCGGAGTGGACTAGACCGGTCCGGTGTGGAATGGACCGGTCAGGACTGCACTGGACCGGTCCGGAGTGGACTGGACCGGTCCGGAGTTAACTGGACCGGTCCGGAGTGAACTGAAATGGCCTGGACTAGAACGGTCCGGAGTGTACTGGTCCGTTCCGGAATGGACTGGACTGGATTGGCATGGACCGGTCCGAAGTGGACTGGTCCGGTCTGGAGTGGACTGGACCGGGCCGGAGTGGACTGGACCGGTCAGGAGTGGACTGGACCGGTCCGGAGTGGACTAGACTGGCCTGGACTGGACTAGAATGACCTAGACTGGATCGGTGCGGAGTGGAGTGTACTGGACCGCTCCGGAGTGTACTGGACCGGTCCGGAGTGTACTGGACCGTTCCGGAATGGACTGGACTGGATTGGCATGGACCGGTCCGAAGTGGACTGGTCCGGTCTGGAGTGGACTGGACCGGGCCGGAGTGGACTGGACCGGTCAGGAGTGGACTGGACCGGTCCGGAGTGGACTAGACTGGCCTGGACTGGACTAGAATGACCTAGACTGGATCGGTGCGGAGTGGAGTGTACTGGACCGCTCCGGAGTGTACTGGACCGGTCCGGAGTGTACTTGACCGGTCCGGAGTGAACTAGACCGGTCCGGAGTGGACTGAACCGGTCACGAGTGGACTGGATAGGTCCGGAGTGGACTAGACTGGCCTGGACTGGACCGGTCCGTAATGGACTGGACCGGTCCGGAGTGGACTGGACCGGTCCGGAGTGGACCGGACTGGCCTGGACTGGACCGGTCCGGAATATACTGGGCTGAACAGGTCCGTAGTGGACTGGACCGTTCCGGAGTGGACTGGACCGGTCCGTAGTGAACGAGACCGGTCCGGAGTGAACTGGACCGGTCCGGAGTGAACTGAAATGGCTTGGACTAGACCGGTCCGGAGTGTAGTGTACTGGACCGGTCCGGAGTGTACTGGACCGGTCCGGAGTGAACCTGACCGGTCCGGAGTGAACTGTACCGGTCCGGAGTTAACTGGACCGGTCCGGAGTGAACTGAAATGGCATGGACTAGACCGGTCCGGAGTGGACTGGACCGGTCCGGAGTGGACCGGACTGGCCTGGACTGGACCGGTCCGGAATATACTGGGCTGAACAGGTCCGTAGTGGACTGGACCGTTCCGGAGTGGACTGGATCGGTCCGGAGTGAACGAGACCGGTCCGGAGTGAACTGGACCGGTCCGGAGTTAACTGGACCGGTCCGGAGTGAACTGAAATGGCTTGGACTAGACCGGTCCGGAGTGTAGTGTACTGGACCGGTCCGGAGTGTACTGGACCGGTCCGGAGTGAACCTGACCGGTCCGGAGTGAACTGGACCGGTCCGGAGTGGACTGGACCGGTCAGGAGTGAACTAGACCGGTCCGGAGTGGACTGAACCGGTGAGGAGTGAACTGGACCGGTCCGGAGTTAACTGGACCGGTCCGGAGTGATCTGAAATGGCCTGGAATAGACCGGTCCGGAGTGGACTGGTCCGGTGCGGAGTGGACTGGATCGGTCCGGAGTGGACTGTGCCGTTCCAGAGTGGACTGGACTGGACTGGACTGGACCGGTCCGAAGTGGACTGCTCCGGTCCGGAGTGGACGGGACCGGGCCGGAGTGGACTGGTCCGGTCCGGAGTGGACCAGACTGGCGTGGACTGGACCGGTCCAGAATATACTGGACTGAACCGGTCCGTAGTGGACTGGACTGTTCCGGAATGGACTAGACTGGACTGGCCTGGACGGGAATGACCTAGACTGGGCCGGTGCGGAGTGGAGTGTACTGGACCGGTCCGGAGTGAACTAGACCGGTCCGGAGTGGACTGGACCGGTCAGGAGTGCACTGGACCGGTCCGGAGTGGACCGGACTGGCCCGGACGAGACCGGTCCGGAATATACTGCACTGAACCGGTCCTTAGTGGACTGGACCGTTCCGGAGTGGACTGGACTGGACTGGCCTGGACTGGAATGACCTAGACTGGGCCGGTGCGGAGTGGAGTGTACTGGACCGGGCAGGAGTGTACTGGACCGGTCCGGAGTGAACTAGACCGGTCCGGAGTGGACTGGACCGGTCAGGAGTGAACTGGATCGGTCCGAAGTTAACTGGACCGGTCCGGAGTGAACTGAAATGTCCTGGACTAGACCGGTCCGGAGTGGACTGGACCGGTGCGGAGTGGACTGGACCTGTCCGGAGTGGACTGGACTGGCCTGGACTGGACCGGTCCTAAATGGACTGGACCGGTCCGTAGTGGACTGGACCGGTTCGGAGTGGACTGTGCCGTTCCAGAGTGGACTGGACTGGACTGGACTGGACTGGACCGGTCCGAAGTGGACTGGTCCGGTCCGGAGTGGACGGGACCGGGCCGGAGTGGACTGGTCCGGTCCGGAGTGGACCGGACTGTCGTGGACTGAACCGGTCCAGAATATACTGGACTGAACCGGTCCGTAGTGGACTGGACCGTTCCGGAATGGACTGGACTGGACTGGCCTGGACTGGAATGACCTAGACTGGGCCGGTGCGGAGTGGAGTGTACTGGACCGGTCCGGAGTGTACTGGACCGGTCCGGAGTGAACTAGACCGGTCCGGAGTGGACTGGACCGGTCAGGAGTGAACTGGACCGTTCCGGAGTGGACTGGACTGGACAGGACTGGACTGGACTGGACTGGACTGGACTGGACTGGACTGGACTGGACTGGACTGGACTGGACTGGACTGGACTGGACTGGACTGGACTGGACTGGACTGGACTGGACTGGGCCGGTGCGTAGTGGAGTGTACTGGACCGGTCCGGAGTGTACTGGACCGGTCCGGAGTGAACTAGACCAGTCCGCAGTGCACTGGACCGGTCAGGAGTGAACTGGACCGGTCCGGCGTTAACTGGACCGGTCCGAAGTGAACTGAAATGGCCTGGACTACACCGTTCCGAAGTGGACTGGACCGGTGCGGAGTGGACTGGACCGGTCCGGAGTATAGTGGACCGATCCGGAGCGGACTAGACCGGTCCGGAGTGGAATGGACCGGTCACGAGTGAACTGGACCGTTCCGGAGTGGACTGGACTGGACTGGACTGGACCGGTCTTGAATATACCGGACTGAACCGGTCCGTAGTGGACTGGACCGGTCCGGAGTGGAGTGGACTGGCCTGGACTGGACCGGTCCGTAATGGACTGGACCGGTCCGTAATGGACTGGACCGGTCCGTAGGGGACTGGACCGGTTCGGAGTGGACTAGACGGGTCCGGAGTGGACTAGACCGGTCAGGAGAAAAATGTACTGGCCTGGACTGGAATTAAATCAAATCAAATCAAATCAAATCAAATCAAATCAAATCAAGTCAAGTCAAGTCAAGTCAAGGCTGGACCAGTCCGGAGTGGCCTGCACCGGTCCGGAGTAGACTGGACTCTCCTGGACTGGACCGGTCCGGAATGGGCTGGACCGGCCCGCAGTGGCCTGCACCTGTCCGGAGTAGACCGGATTGTCCTGGACTGGACCGGTCCGGAGTGTACTGGACCGGTCCGGAGTTAACTGGACCGGTCCGGGGTGAACTGAAATGGCCTGGACTAGACTGGTCCGGAGTGGACTGGTCCGGTGCGGAGTGGATTGGACCGTTCCGGAGTGGGCTGGACTGGACTGGGCTGGACCGGTCCGGAATATACTGGACTGAACCGGTCCGTAGTGGACTGGACCGGTCCGGAGTGGACTGGACTGGCCTGGAGTGGACCGGTCCGTAATGGACTGGAACGGTCCGTAGTGGACTGGACCGGTCCGGAGTGGATTGGACCGGGCCGGGGTGGACTGGACCGGTCCGGAGTGGACCGGACTGGCCTGGACTGGACCGATCCGGAATATACTGGACTGAACCGGTCCGTAGTGGATTGGACCGTTCCGGAGTGGACTGGACTGGACTGGCCTGGACTCGAATGACCTAGACTGGGCCGGTGCGGAGTGGAGTGTACTGGACCGGTCCGCTGTGGACTGGTCAAATCAAGTCAAGTCAAGTCAAGGCTGGACCAGTCCGGAGTGGACTGGACCAGTCAGGAGTGAACTGGATCGTTCCGGAGTGGACTGGACTGGACTGGACTGGACTGGACCGGTCTTGAATATACTGGACTGATATAATTGATAATTTTTCATACTCGAAAATGAACTGTTTGTAACAGGAACACATGAGTTAAGAAGGGTAAGTTTGGCGTTGTACTTTAAGCCAAAATTGATAATTTGTCGCGCACGAAAAAGAACTTTTGGTAGCAGGAACACATGAGTTAAGAAGGGTAAGTTTGGCTTTGTATGTCAGTCCAAAATTAATAATTTTTCATACTCGTAAATGAACTGTTTGTAACAGGATCACATGAGTTAAGCAGGGTAAGTTTGGCTTTGTATTTCAGTCCAAAATTAATACTTTTTTAAACTCGAAAATGAACTATTTGTAACAGGAACATATTATATGAGTTAAGAAGGGTAAGTTTGGCTTTGTATTTCAGTCCAAAATTAATAATTTTTTATACTCGAAAATCAACTGTTTGTAACAGGAACACATGATCTAAGAAGAATAAGTTTGGCTTTGTATTTCAGGCCATAATTGATAATTTTTCATACTCGAAAATGAACTGTTTGTAACAGGAACACAGGAGTTAAGAAGGGTAAGTTTGGCTTTGTATTTCAGGCCATAATTGATAATTTTTCATACTCGAAAATGAACTGTTTGTAACAGGAACACATGAGTTAAGCAGGGTAAGTTTGGCTTTGTATTTCAGTCAAAAATTGATAATTTGTCGCACTCGATAACAAACTTTTGGTAATAGGAACACATGATCTAAGAAGGGTACGTTTGGCTTTGTATGTCAGACCAAAATTAATAATTTTTCAAGCTCGCCAATTAACTGTTTGTAACAGGAACACATGAGTTAAGAAGGGTAGGTTTGGCTTTGTATTTTAGTTCAAAATTAATACTTCTTTATACTCGAAAATGAACTATTTGTAACAGGAACATATGAGTTAATAGTTTGGCTTTTTATTTCAGTCCAAAATTAATAATTTATTATACTCGAAAATTAACTGTTTGTAACAGGAGCACATGAGTTAAGAAGGGTAAGTTTGGCTTTGTATTTCACTCCAAACTTAATAATTTTTTATACTCGAAAATCAACTGTTTGTAACAGGAACCGGTCAGGAGTGAACTGGGCCGGTCCGGAGTTAACTGGACCGGTACGGAGTGCACTGAAATGGCCTGGACTAGACTGGTCCGGAGTGGACTGGTCCGGTGCGAAGTGGACTGGACCGGTCCGGAGTGGACTGGACCGTTCCGGAGTGCACTGGACTGGACTGGACTGGACCGGTCCGAAGTGGACTGGTCCGGTCCGAGTGGACTGGACCGGGCCTGAGTAGACTGGACTCTCCTGGACTGGACCGGTCCGGAATGGGCTGGACCGGCCCACAGGGGCCTGCACCGGTCCGGAGTAGAACGGACTGTCCTGGACTGGACCGGTCCGGCGTGTACTGGACCGTTCCGGATTGGACCGAACTGGCTTGGACTGGACCGGTCCGGAATATACTGGACTGAACCGGTCCGTAGTGGACTGGACCGTTACGGAGTGTACTGGACTGGACTGGCCTGGACTAGAATGACCTAGACTGGACCGGTGCGGAGTGGAGTGTACTGGACCGCTCCGGAGTGTACTGGACCGGTCCGGAGTGTACTTGACCGGTCCGGAGTGAACTAGACCGGTCCGGAGTGGACTGAACCGGTCAGGAGTGGACTGGAGCGGTCCGGAGTGGACTAAACTGGCCTGGACTGGACCGGCCGTAATGGACTGGTCCGGTCCGGAGTGGACTGGACCGGGCCGGAGTGGACTGGACCGGTCCGGAGTGGACCGGACTGCCCTGGACTGGACCGGTCCGGAATATACTGGACTGAACAGGTCCGTAGTGGACTGGACCGTTCCGGAGTGGACTGGACTGGCCTGGACTGGAATAACCTAGACTGGGCCGGTGCGCAGTGGAGTGTACTGGACCGGTCCGGAGTGTACTGGACCGGTCCGGAGTGTACTTGACCGGTCCGGAGTGAACTAGACCGGTCCGGAGTGGACTGAACCGGTCAGGAGTGGACTGGACCTGTCCGGAGTGGACTAGACTGGCCTGGACTGGACCGGCCGTAATGGACTGGTCCGGTCCGGAGTGGACTGGACCGGGCCCGAGTGGACTGGACCGGTCCGGAGTGGACCGGACTGGCGTGGACTGGACCGGTCCGGAATATACTGGACTGAACAGGTCCGTAGTGGACTGGACCGGTCCGGAGTGGACTGAACCGGCCAGGAGTGAACTGGACCGCTCCGGAGTTAACTGGACCGGTCCGGAGTGAACTGAAATGGCCTGGACTAGACCGGTCAGGAGTGCACTGGTCCGGTGCGGAGTGGACTGGATCGGTCCGGAGTGGACTGTGCCGTTCCAGAGTTGACTGGACTGGACTGGACTGGACCGTTCCGAAGTGGACTGGTCCGGTCCGGAGTGGACTAGACCGGTCCGGAGTGGAATGGACCGGGCACGAGTGAACTGGACCGTTGCGGAGTGGACTGGACTGGACTGGACTGGACCGGTCCGGAATATACTGGACTGAACCGGTCCGGAGTGGACCGGACTGGCCTGGACTGGACCGGTCCGGAATATACTGGACTGAACAGGTCCGTAGTGGACTGGACCGGTACGGAGTGGACTGAACCGGCCAGGAGTGAACTGGACCGGTCCGGAGTTAACTGGACCGGTCCGGAGTGAACTGAAATGGCCTGGACTAGACCGGTCAGGAGTGCACTGGTCCGGTGCGGAGTGGACTGGATCGGTCCGGAGTGGACTGTGCCGTTCCAGAGTTGACTGGACTGGACTGGACTGGACCGTTCCGAAGTGGACTGGTCCGGTCCGGAGTGGACTAGACCGGTCCGGAGTGGAATGGACCGGGCACGAGTGAACTGGACCGTTGCGGAGTGGAGTGGACTGGACTGGACTGGACCGGTCCGGAATATACTGGACTGAACCGGTCCGTAGTGGACTGGACCGGTCCGGAGTGGACTGGACTGGCCTGTACTGGACCGGTCCGTAATGGACTGGACCGGTCCGTAGTGGACTGGACTGGCCTGGACTGGAATGACCTAGACTGGGCAGGTGCGTAGTGGAGTATACTGACCGGTCCGGAGTGTACTGGACCGGTCCGGAGTGAACTAGACCGGTCCGGAGTGGACTGGACCGGTCAGGAGTGAACTGAACCGGTCCGGCGTTAACTGCACCGGTCCGAAGTGAACTGAAATGGCCTGGACTAGACCGTTCCGAAGTGGACTGGACCGGTGCAGAGTGGACTGGACCGGTGCGGAGTGTACTGGACCGGTCCGGAGTGGACTGGACCGGTCCGGAGCGGACTAGACCGGTCCGCAGTGGAATGTACCGGTCAGGAGTGAACTGGACCGATCCGGAGTGGACTGGACTGGACTGGACTGGACCGGTCCGAAGTGGACTGGTCCGGTCTGGAGTGGACTGGACCGAGCCGGAGTGGACTGGACCGGTCCGAAGTGGACCGGACTGGCCTAGACTGGACCGGTCCGGAATATACTAGACTGAACAGGTACGTAGTGGACTGGACCGTTCCGGAGTTGACTGGACCGGTCCGGAGTGAACTAGACCGGTCCGGAGTGAACTGGACCGGTCCGGAGTGGACCGGACTGGCGTGGACTGGACCGGTCCAGAATATACTGGACTGAACCGGTCCGTAGTGGACTGGACCGTTCCGGAATGGACTGGACTGGACTGGCCTGGACTGGAATGACCTAGACTGGGCCGGTGCGGAGTGGAGTGTACTGGACCGGTCCGGAGTGTACTGGACCGGGCCGGAGTGAACTACAACGGTCCGGAGTGGACTGGACCGGTCAGGAGTGCACTGGACCGGTCCGGAGTGGACCTGACTGGCCTGGACTGGACCGGTCCGGAATATACTGGACTGAACCGGTCCGTAGTGGACTGGACCGTTCCGGAGTGGACTGGACTGGACTGGCCTGGACTGGAATGACCTAGACTGGGCCGGTGCGGAGTGGAGTGTACTGGACCGGTCCGGAGTGTACTGGACCGGGCCGGAGTGAACTACAACGGTCCGGAGTGGACTGGACCGGTCAGGAGTGCACTGGACCGGTCCGGAGTGGACCTGACTGGCCTGGACTGGACCGGTCCGGAATATACTGGACTGAACCGGTCCGTAGTGGACTGGACCGTTCCGGAATGGACTGGACTGGACTGGCCTGGACTGGAATGACCTAGACTGGGCCGGTGCGGAGTGGAGTGTACTGGACCGGTCAGGAGTGTACTGGACCGGTCCGAAGTGAACTAGAACGGTCCGGAATGGACAGGACCGCTCAGGAGAGAACTGGACCGGTCCGGAGTTAACTGGACCGGTCCGGAGTGAACTGAAATGGCCTGGACTAGACCGGTCCGGAGTGGACTGGACCGGTGCGGAGTGGACTGGACCGGTGCGGGGTGTACTGGACCTGTCCGGAGTGGACTGGACCGGTCCGGAGTATAGTGGACCGGTCCGGAGTGGAATGGACCGGTCAGGAGTGAACTGGACCGTTCCGGAGTGGACTGGACTAGACTGGACTGGACTGGCCTGGACTGGACTGGACTGGACTGGACTGGACTGGACTGGACTGGACTGGACCGGGCCGGAATATACTGGACTGAACCGGTCCGTAGTGGACTGGACCGGTCCGGAGTGGACTGGTCTGGCCTGGAGTGGACCGGTCCGTAATGGACTGGAACGTTCCGTAGTGGACTGTACCGGTCCGGAGTGGATTGGACCGGGCCGGAGTGGACTGGACCGGTGCGGAGTGGACCGGACTGGCCTGGACTGGACCGATCCGGAATATACTGGACTGAACCGGTCCGTAGTGGACTGGACCGTTCCGGAGTGGACTGGACTGGACTGGCCTGGACTGGAATGACCTAGACTGGGCCGGTGCGGAGTGGAGTGTACTGGACCGGTCCGGGGTGTACTGGACCGGTCCGGAGTTAACTGGACCGGTCCGGAGTGAACTAAAATGGCCTGGACTAGACCGGTCCGGAGTGGACTGGACCGGTGCGGAGTGGACTGGACCGGTGCGGAGTGTACTGAACCTGTCCGGAGTGGACTGGACCGGTCCGGAGTATAGTGGACCGGTCCGGAGTGCACTAGACCGGTCCGGAGTGGAATGGACCGGTCACGAGTGAACTGGACCGTCCCGGAATGGACTGGACTGGACTGGACTGGACCGGTCCGGAATATACTGGACTGAACCGGTCCGTAGTGGACTGGACCGGTCCGGAGTGGACTAGACTGGCCTGGACTGGACCGGTCCGTAATGGACTGGACCGGTCCGTAGTGGACTGGACTGGCCTGGACTGGAATGACCTAGACTGGGCCGGTGCGGAGTGTACTGGACCGGTCCGGAGTGGACTGGACCTCTCCGGAGTATAGTGGACCGATCCGGAGCGGACTAGACCGGTCCGGAGTGGAATGGACTGGTCAGGAGTGAACTGGATCGTTCCGGAGTGGACTGGACTGGACTGGACTGGACTGGACCGGTCTTGAATATACTGGACTGATATAATTGATAATTTTTCATACTCGAAAATTAACTGTTTGTAACAGGAACACATGAGTTAAGAAGGGTAAGTTTGGCGTTGTACTTTAAGCCAAAATTGATAATTTGTCGCGCACGAAAAAGGACTTTTGGTAGTAGGAACACATGAGTTAAGAAGGGTAAGTTTGGCTTTGTATGTCAGTCCAAAATTAATAATTTTTCATACTCGCAAACGAACTGTTTGTAACAGGAACACATGAGTTAAGCAGGGTAAGTTTGGCTTTGTATTTCAGTCCAAAATTAATACTTTTTTAAACTCGAAAATGAACTATTTGTAACAGGAACATATGAGTTAAGAAGGGTAAGTTTGGCTTTGTATTTCAGTCCAAAATTAATAATTTTTTATACTCGAAAATCAACTGTTTGTAACAGGAACACATGATCTAAGAAGAATAAGTTTGGCTTTGTATTTCAGGCCATAATTGATAATTTTTCATACTCGAAAATGAACTGTTTGTAACAGGAACACATGAGTTAAGCAGGGTAAGTTTGGCTTTGTATTTCAGTCAAAAATTGATAATTTGTCGCACTCGATAACAAACTTTTGGTAATAGGAACACATGATCTAAGAAGGGTACGTCTGGCTTTGTATGTCAGACCAAAATTAATAATTTTTCAAGCTCGCCAATTAACTGTTTGGAACAGGAACACATGAGTTAAGAAGGGTAGGTTTGGCTTTGTATTTTAGTTCAAAATTAATACTTCTTTATACTCGAAAATGAACTATTTGTAACAGGAACATATGAGCTAATAGTTT
Source organism: Melanotus villosus (assembly GCA_963082815.1). NCBI lineage: Eukaryota > Metazoa > Arthropoda > Insecta > Coleoptera > Elateridae > Melanotus > Melanotus villosus. Next base: position 15,203,663 of record OY720425.1, on the reverse strand, counting down.
GGCTTTGTATTTCAGTCCAAAATTAATAATTTATTATACTCGAAAATTAACTGTTTGTAACAGGAGCACATGAGTTAAGAAGGGTAAGTTTGGCTTTGTATTTCAGTCCAAACTTAATAATTTTTTATACTCGAAAATCATCTGTTTGTAACAGGAACCGGTCAGGAGTGAACTGGGCCGGTCCGGAGTTAACTGGACCGGTACGGAGTGAACTGAAATGGCCTGGACTAGACTGGTCCGGAGTGGACTGGTCCGGTGCGAAGTGGACTGGACTGGACCGGTCCGGAGTGGACTGGACCGTTCCGGAGTGCACTGGACTGGACTGGACTGGACCGGTCCGAAGTGGACTGGTCCGGTCCGGAGTGGACTGGACCGGGCCGGAGTAGACTGGACTCTCCTGGACTGGACCGGTCCGGAATGGGCTGGACCGGCCCGCAGGGGCCTGCACCGGTCCGGAGTAGACCGGACTGTCCTGGACTGGACCGGTCCGGCGTGCACTGGACCGTTCCGGAGTGGACCGAACTGGCTTGGACTGGACCGGTCCGGAATATACTGGACTGAACCGGTCCGTAGTGGACTGGACCGTTACGGAGTGTACTGGACTGGACTGGCCTGGACTAGAATGACCTAGACTGGACCGGTGCGGAGTGGAGTGTGCTGGACCGCTCCGGAGTGTACTGGACCGGTCCGGAGTGTAGTTGACCGGTCCGGAGTGAACTAGACCGGTCCGGAGTGGACTGAACCGGTCAGGAGTGGACTGGACCGGTCCGGAGTGGACTAGACTGGCCTGGACTGGACCGTCCGTAATGGACTGGTCCGGTCCGGAGTGGACTGGACCGGGCCCGAGTGGACTGGACCGGTCCGGAGTGGACCGGACTGGCCTGGACTGGACCGGTCCGGAATTTACTGGACTGAACAGGTCCGTAGTGGACTGGACCGTTCCGGAGTGGACTGGACTGGCCTGGACTGGAATAACCTAGACTGGGCCGGTGCGCAGTGGAGTGTACTGGACCAGTCCGGAGTGTACTGGACCGGTCCGGAGTGTACTTGACCGGTCCGGAGTGAACTAGACCGGTCCGGAGTGGACTGAACCGGTCAGGAGTGGACTGGACCGGTCCGGAGTGGACTAGACTGGCCTGGACTGGACCGGCCGTAATGGACTGGTCCGGTCCGGAGTGGACTGGACCGGGCCCGAGTGGACTGGACCGGTCCGGAGTGGACCGGACTGGCCTGGACTGGGCCGGTCCGGAATATACTGGACTGAACAGGTCCGTAGTGGACTGGACCGGTCCGGAGTGGACTGAACCGGTCAGGAGTGGACTGGACCGGTCCGGAGTGGACTAGACTGGCCTGGACTGGACCGGTCCGTAATGGACTGGACCGGTCCGGGGTGGACTGGACCGGGCCCGAGTGGACTGGACCGGTCCGGAGTGGACCGGACTGGCCTGGACTGGACCGGTCCGGAATATACTGGACTGAACAGGTCCGTAGTGGACTGGACCGTTCCGGAGTGGACTGGACTGGACTGGACTGGACTGGACCGGTCCGGAGTATACTGGACTGAACCGGTCCGTAGTGGATTGGAGCGGTCCGGAGTGGACTGGACTGGCCTTCACTGGACCGGCCCGTAATGGACTGGACCGGCCCGCAGTGGACTGGACCGGTCCATAGTGGGCTAGACGGGTCCGGATTGGACTGGACCGGTCAGAAGTGAACTGGACCGGTTCGGAGTTAACTGGACCGTTCCGCAGTTAACTGGACCGGTCCGGAGTGAACTGAAATGGCCTGGACTAGAACGCTCCGGAGTGTACTGGTCCGGTGCGGAGTGAATTAGACCGGTCCGGAGTGGACTGGACCGGTGCGGAGTGGACTGGACCGGTGCGGAGTGTACTGGACCTGTCCGGAGTGGGCTGGACCGCTCCGGAGTATAGTGGACCGGTCCGGAGTGGACTAGACCGGTCCGGTGTGGAATGGACCGGTCAGGACTGCACTGGACCGGTCCGGAGTGGACTGGACCGGTCCGGAGTTAACTGGACCGGTCCGGAGTGAACTGAAATGGCCTGGACTAGAACGGTCCGGAGTGTACTGGTCCGTTCCGGAATGGACTGGACTGAATTGGCATGGACCGGTCCGAAGTGGACTGGTCCGGTCTGGAGTGGACTGGACCGGGCCGGAGTGGACTGGACCGGTCAGGAGTGGACTGGACCGGTCCGGAGTGGACTAGACTGGCCTGGTCTGGACTAGAATGACCTAGACTGGATCGGTGCGGAGTGGAGTGTACTGGACCGCTCCGGAGTGTACTGGACCGGTCCGGAGTGTACTGGACCGTTCCGGAATGGACTGGACTGGATTGGCATGGACCGGTCCGAAGTGGACTGGTCCGGTCTGGAGTGGACTGGACCGGGCCGGAGTGGACTGGACCGGTCAGGAGTGGACTGGACCGGTCCGGAGTGGACTAGACTGGCCTGGACTGGACTAGAATGACCTAGACTGGATCGGTGCGGAGTGGAGTGTACTGGACCGCTCCGGAGTGTACTGGACCGGTCCGGAGTGTACTTGACCGGTCCGGAGTGAACTAGACCGGTCCGGAGTGGACTGAACCGGTCAGGAGTGGACTGGATCGGTCCGGAGTGGACTAGACTGGCCTGGACTGGACCGGTCCGTAATGGACTGGACCGGTCCGGAGTGGACTGGACCGGTCCGGAGTGGACCGGACTGGCCTGGACTGGACCGGTCCGGAATATACTGGGCTGAACAGGTCCGTAGTGGACTGGACCGTTCCGGAGTGGACTGGACCGGTCCGTAGTGAACGAGACCGGTCCGGAGTGAACTGGACCGGTCCGGAGTGAACTGAAATGGCTTGGACTAGACCGGTCCGGAGTGTAGTGTACTGGACCGGTCCGGAGTGTACTGGACCGGTCCGGAGTGAACCTGACCGGTCCGGAGTGAACTGTACCGGTCCGGAGTTAACTGGACCGGTCCGGAGTGAACTGAAATGGCATGGACTAGACCGGTCCGGAGTGGTCTGGACCGGTCCGGAGTGGACCGGACTGGCCTGGACTGGACCGGTCCGGAATATACTGGGCTGAACAGGTCCGTAGTGGACTGGACCGTTCCGGAGTGGACTGGACCGGTTCGGAGTGGACTAGACGGGTCCGGAGTGGACTAGACCGGTCAGGAGAAAAATGTACTGGCCTGGACTGGAATTAAATCAAATCAAATCAAATCAAATCAAATCAAATCAAATCAAATCAAGTCAAGTCAAGTCAAGTCAAGGCTGGACCAGTCCGGAGTGGCCTGCACCGGTCCTGAGTAGACTGGACTCTCCTGGACTGGACCGGTCCGGAATGGGCTGGACCGGCCCGCAGTGGCCTGCACCTGTCCGGAGTAGACCGGATTGTCCTGGACTGGACCGGTCCGGAGTGTACTGGACCGGTCCGGAGTTAACTGGACCGGTCCGGGGTGAACTGAAATGGCCTGGACTAGACTGGTCCGGAGTGGACTGGTCCGGTGCGGAGTGGATTGGACCGTTCCGGAGTGGGCTGGACTGGACTGGACTGGACCGGTCCGGAATATACTGGACTGAACCGGTCCGTAGTGGACTGGACCGTTCCGGAGTGGACTGGACTGGACTGGCCTGGACTGGAATGACCTAGACTGGGCCGGTGCGGAGTGGAGTGTACTGGACCGGTCCGGGGTGTACTGGACCGGTCCGGAGTTAACTGGACCGGTCCGGAGTGAACTAAAATGGCCTGGACTAGACCGGTCCGGAGTGGACTGGACCGGGCCGGGGTGGACTGGACCGGTCCGGAGTGGACCGGACCGGTCCGGAGTGGACTGGACTGGCCTGGAGTGGACCGGTCCGTAATGGCCTGGAACGGTCCGTAGTGGACTGGACCGGTCCGGAGTGGATTGGACCGGGCCGGGGTGGACTGGACCGGTCCGGAGTGGACCGGACCGGTCCGGAGTGGACCGGACTGGCCTGGACTGGACCGATCCGGAATATACTGGACTGAACCGGTCCGTAGTGGACTGGACCGTTCCGGAGTGGACTGGACTGGACTGGCCTGGACTGGAATGACCTAGACTGGGCCGGTGCGGAGTGGAGTGTACTGGACCGGTCCGGGGTGTACTGGACCGGTCCGGAGTTAACTGGACCGGTCCGGAGTGAACTAAAATGGCCTGGACTAGACCGGTCCGGAGTGGACTGGACCGGTGCGGAGTGGACTGGACCGGTGCGGAGTGTACTGAACCTGTCCGGAGTGGACTGGACCGGTCCGGAGTATAGTGGACCGGTCCGGAGTGCACTAGACCGTTCCGGAGTGGAATGGACCGGTCACGAGTGAACTGGACCGTCCCGGAATGGACTGGACTGGACTGGACTGGACCGGTCCGGAATATACTGGACTGAACCGGTCCGTAGTGGACTGGACCGGTCCGGAGTGGACTAGACTGGCCTGGACTGGACCGGTCCGTAATGGACTGGACCGGTCCGTAGTGGACTGGACTGGCCTGGACTGGAATGACCTAGACTGGGCCGGTGCGGAGTGTACTGGACCGGTCCGGAGTGGACTGGACCTATCCGGAGTATAGTGGACCGATCCGGAGCGGACTAGACCGGTCCGGAGTGGAATGGACTGGTCAGGAGTGAACTGGATCGTTCCGGAGTGGACTGGACTGGACTGGACTGGACTGGACCGGTCTTGAATATACTGGACTGATATAATTGATAATTTTTCATACTCGAAAATGAACTGTTTGTAACAGGAACACATGAGTTAAGAAGGGTAAGTTTGGCGTTGTACTTTAAGCCAAAATTGATAATTTGTCGCGCACGAAAAAGGACTTTTGGTAGTAGGAACACATGAGTTAAGAAGGGTAAGTTTGGCTTAGTATGTCAGTCCAAAATTAATAATTTTTCATACTCGCAAATGAACTGTTTGTAACAGGAACACATGAGTTAAGCAGGGTAAGTTTGGCTTTGTATTTCAGTCCAAAATTAATACTTTTTTAAACTCGAAAATGAACTACTTGTAACAGGAACATATGAGTTAAGAAGGGTAAGTTTGGCTTTGTATTTCAGTCCAAAATTAATAATTTTTTATACTCGAAAATCAACTGTTTGTAACAGGAACACATGATCTAAGAAGAATAAGTTTGGCTTTGTATTTCAGGCCATAATTGATAATTTTTCATACTCGAAAATGAACTGTTTGTAACAGGAACACATGAGTTAAGCAGGGTAAGTTTGGCTTTGTATTTCAGTCAAAAATTGATAATTTGTCGCACTCGATAACAAACTTTTGGTAATAGGAACACATGATCTAAGAAGGGTACGTCTGGCTTTGTATGTCAGACCAAAATTAATAATTTTTCAAGCTCGCCAATTAACTGTTTGCAACAGGAACACATGAGTTAAGAAGGGTAGGTTTGGCTTTGTATTTTAGTTCAAAATTAATACTTCTTTATACTCGAAAATGAACTATTTGTAACAGGAACATATGAGCTAATAGTTTGGCTTTGTATTTCAGTCCAAAATTAATAATTTATTATACTCGAAAATTAACTGTTTGTAACAGGAGCACATGAGTTAAGAAGGGTAAGTTTGGCTTTGTATTTCAGTCCAAACTTAATAATTTTTTATACTCGAAAATCATCTGTTTGTAACAGGAACCGGTCAGGAGTGAACTGGGCCGGTCCGGAGTTAACTGGACCGGTACGGAGTGAACTGAAATGGCCTGGACTAGACTGGTCCGGAGTGGACTGGTCCGGTGCGAAGTGGACTGGACCGGTCCGGAGTGGACTGGACCGTTCCGGAGTGCACTGGACTGGACTGGACTGGACCGGTCCGAAGTGGACTGGTCCGGTCCGGAGTGGACTGGACCGGGCCGGAGTAGACTGGACTCTCCTGGACTGGACCGGTCCGGAATGGGCTGGACCGGCCCGCAGGGGCCTGCACCGGTCCGGAGTAGACCGGACTGTCCTGGACTGGACCGGTCCGGCGTGCACTGGACCGTTCCGGAGTGGACCGAACTGGCTTGGACTGGACCGGTCCGGAATATACTGGACTGAACCGGTCCGTAGTGGACTGGACCGTTACGGAGTGTACTGGACTGGACTGGCCTGGACTAGAATGACCTAGACTGGACCGGTGCGGAGTGGAGTGTGCTGGACCGCTCCGGAGTGTACTGGACCGGTCCGGAGTGTAGTTGACCGGTCCGGAGTGAACTAGACCGGTCCGGAGTGGACTGAACCGGTCAGGAGTGGACTGGACTGGCCTGGACTGGACCGTCCGTAATGGACTGGTCCGGTCCGGAGTGGACTGGACCGGGCCCGAGTGGACTGGACCGGTCCGGAGTGGACCGGACTGGCCTGGACTGGACCGGTCCGGAATTTACTGGACTGAACAGGTCCGTAGTGGACTGGACCGTTCCGGAGTGGACTGGACTGGCCTGGACTGGAATAACCTAGACTGGGCCGGTGCGCAGTGGAGTGTACTGGACCAGTCCGGAGTGTACTGGACCGGTCCGGAGTGTACTTGACCGGTCCGGAGTGAACTAGACCGGTCCGGAGTGGACTGAACCGGTCAGGAGTGGACTGGACCGGTCCGGAGTGGACTAGACTGGCCTGGACTGGACCGGCCGTAATGGACTGGTCCGGTCCGGAGTGGACTGGACCGGGCCCGAGTGGACTGGACCGGTCCGGAGTGGACCGGACTGGCCTGGACTGGGCCGGTCCGGAATATACTGGACTGAACAGGTCCGTAGTGGACTGGACCGGTCCGGAGTGGACTGAACCGGTCAGGAGTGGACTGGACCGGTCCGGAGTGGACTAGACTGGCCTGGACTGGACCGGTCCGTAATGGACTGGACCGGTCCGGGGTGGACTGGACCGGGCCCGAGTGGACTGGACCGGTCCGGAGTGGACCGGACTGGCCTGGACTGGACCGGTCCGGAATATACTGGACTGAACAGGTCCGTAGTGGACTGGACCGTTCCGGAGTGGACTGGACTGGACTGGACTGGACTGGACCGGTCCGGAGTATACTGGACTGAACCGGTCCGTAGTGGATTGGAGCGGTCCGGAGTGGACTGGACTGGCCTTCACTGGACCGGCCCGTAATGGACTGGACCGGCCCGCAGTGGACTGGACCGGTCCATAGTGGGCTAGACGGGTCCGGATTGGACTGGACCGGTCAGAAGTGAACTGGACCGGTTCGGAGTTAACTGGACCGTTCCGCAGTTAACTGGACCGGTCCGGAGTGAACTGAAATGGCCTGGACTAGAACGCTCCGGAGTGTACTGGTCCGGTGCGGAGTGAATTAGACCGGTCCGGAGTGGACTGGACCGGTGCGGAGTGGACTGGACCGGTGCGGAGTGTACTGGACCTGTCCGGAGTGGGCTGGACCGCTCCGGAGTATAGTGGACCGGTCCGGAGTGGACTAGACCGGTCCGGTGTGGAATGGACCGGTCAGGACTGCACTGGACCGGTCCGGAGTGGACTGGACCGGTCCGGAGTTAACTGGACCGGTCCGGAGTGAACTGAAATGGCCTGGACTAGAACGGTCCGGAGTGTACTGGTCCGTTCCGGAATGGACTGGACTGAATTGGCATGGACCGGTCCGAAGTGGACTGGTCCGGCCTGGAGTGGACTGGACCGGGCCGGAGTGGACTGGACCGGTCAGGAGTGGACTGGACCGGTCCGGAGTGGACTAGACTGGCCTGGACTGGACTAGAATGACCTAGACTGGATCGGTGCGGAGTGGAGTGTACTGGACCGCTCCGGAGTGTACTGGACCTGTCCGGAGTGTACTGGACCGTTCCGGAATGGACTGGACTGGATTGGCATGGACCGGTCCGAAGTGGACTGGTCCGGTCTGGAGTGGACTGGACCGGGCCGGAGTGGACTGGACCGGTCAGGAGTGGACTGGACCGGTCCGGAGTGGACTAGACTGGCCTGGACTGGACTAGAATGACCTAGACTGGATCGGTGCGGAGTGGAGTGTACTGGACCGCTCCGGAGTGTACTGGACCGGTCCGGAGTGTACTTGACCGGTCCGGAGTGAACTAGACCGGTCCGGAGTGGACTGAACCGGTCAGGAGTGGACTGGATCGGTCCGGAGTGGACTAGACTGGCCTGGACTGGACCGGTCCGTAATGGACTGGACCGGTCCGGAGTGGACTGGACCGGTCCGGAGTGGACCGGACTGGCCTGGACTGGACCGGTCCGGAATATACTGGGCTGAACAGGTCCGTAGTGGACTGGACCATTCCGGAGTGGACTGGACCGGTCCGTAGTGAACGAGACCGGTCCGGAGTGAACTGGACCGGTCCGGAGTGAACTGAAATGGCTTGGACTAGACCGGTCCGGAGTGTAGTGTACTGGACCGGTCCGGAGTGTACTGGACCGGTCCGGAGTGAACCTGACCGGTCCGGAGTGAACTGTACCGGTCCGGAGTTAACTGGACCGGTCCGGAGTGAACTGAAATGGCATGGACTAGACCGGTCCGGAGTGGTCTGGACCGGTCCGGAGTGGACCGGACTGGCCTGGACTGGACCGGTCCGGAATATACTGGGCTGAACAGGTCCGTAGTGGACTGGACCGTTCCGGAGTGGACTGGACCGGTTCGGAGTGGACTAGACGGGTCCGGAGTGGACTAGACCGGTCAGGAGAAAAATGTACTGGCCTGGACTGGAATTAAATCAAATCAAATCAAATCAAATCAAATCAAATCAAATCAAATCAAGTCAAGTCAAGTCAAGTCAAGGCTGGACCAGTCCGGAGTGGCCTGCACCGGTCCGGAGTAGACTGGACTCTCCTGGACTGGACCGGTCCGGAATGGGCTGGACCGGCCCGCAGTGGCCTGCACCTGTCCGGAGTAGACCGGATTGTCCTGGACTGGACCGGTCCGGAGTGTACTGGACCGGTCCGGAGTTAACTGGACCGGTCCGGGGTGAACTGAAATGGCCTGGACTAGACTGGTCCGGAGTGGACTGGTCCGGTGCGGAGTGGATTGGACCGTTCCGGAGTGGGCTGGACTGGACTGGACTGGACCGGTCCGGAATATACTGGACTGAACCGGTCCGTAGTGGACTGGACCGGTCCGGAGTGGTCTGGACTGGCCTGGAGTGGACCGGTCCGTAATGGACTGGAACGGTCCGTAGTGGACTGGACCGGTCCGGAGTGGATTGGACCGGGCCGGGGTGGACTGGACCGGTCCGGAGTGGACCGGACCGGTCCGGAGTGGACCGGACTGGCCTGGACTGGACCGATCCGGAATATACTGGACTGAACCGGTCCGTAGTGGATTGGACCGTTCCGGAGTGGACTGGACTGGACTGGCCTGGACTCGAATGACCTAGACTGGGCCGGTGCGGAGTGGAGTGTACTGGACCGGTCCGCTGTGGACTGGTCAAGTCAAGTCAAGTCAAGTCAAGGCTGGACCAGTCCGGAGTGGACTGGACCAGTCAGGAGTGAACTACCGGTCCGGAGTTAACTGGACCAGTCCGGAGTGAACTGAAATGGCCTGGACTAGACCGGTCCGAAGTGGACTGGACCGATCCGGAGTGGACTGGACCATTCCGGAGTGGACTGGACCAGTTCGGAGTGGACTGGACCAGTCAGGAGTGCACTGGACCGGTCCGGAGTGGACCGGACTGGCCTGGACTGGACCGGTCCGGAATATACTGGACCGAACCGGTCCGTAGTGGACTGAACCGTTCCGGAGTGGACTGGACTGGACTGGCCTGGACTGGAATGACCTAGACTGGACCGGTGCGGAGTGGAGTGTACTGGACCGGTCCGGAGTGTACTGGACCGGTCCGGAGTGTACTGGACCGGTCCGGAGTGTACTGGACCATTCCGGAGTGTACTGGACCGGTCCGGAGTGGACCGGTCAAGTGGACTGGAGTCAAGTAAATTCAAGCCAAGTCAAGTCAAGTCAAGTCTAGTCAAGTCAAGTCAAGTCAAGTCAAGTCAAGACAAGTCAAGTCAAGTCAAGTCAAGTCAAGAAAGTCAAGTCAAGTCAAGTCAAGGCTGGTCCAGTCCGGAGTGGACTGGACCAGTCAGGAGTGAACTGAAACGGTCCGGAGTTAACTGGACCAGTCCGGAATGAACTGAAATGGCCTGGACTAGACCGGTCCGGAGTGGACTGGACCGATCCGGAGTGGACTGGACCATTCCGGAGTGTACTGGGCCGGTCCGGAGTGGACTGGACCGGTCCGGAGTGAACCGGACTGGCCTGGACAAGTCAAGTCAAGTCAAGTCAAGTCAAGACTGGACCAGTCCGGAGTGGACTGGACCAGTCAGGAGTGAACTGAACCGGTCCGGAGTTAACTGGACCGGTCCGGAGTGAACTGAAATGGCCTGGACTAGTCCGGTCCGTAGTGGACTGGACCGATCCGGAGTGGACTGGACCATTCCGGAGTGTACTGGACCGGTCCGGAGTGGACTGGACCGGTCCGGAGTGGACTGGACCGGTCCGGAGTGGACTGGACCAGTCAGGAGTGCACTGGACCGGTCCGGAGTGGACCGGACTGGCCTGGACTGGACCGGTCCGGAATATACTGGACTGAACCGGTCCGTAATGGACTGGTCCGGTCCGGAGTGGACTGGACCGGGCCCGAGTGGACTGGACCGGTCCGGAGTGGACCGGACTGGCCTGGACTGGGCCGGTCCGGAATATACTGGACTGAACAGGTCCGTAGTGGACTGGACCGGTCCGGAGTGGACTGAACCGGTCAGGAGTGGACTGGACCGGTCCGGAGTGGACTAGACTGGCCTGGACTGGACCGGTCCGTAATGGACTGGACCGGTCCGGGGTGGACTGGACCGGGCCCGAGTGGACTGGACCGGTCCGGAGTGGACCGGACTGGCCTGGACTGGACCGGTCCGGAATATACTGGACTGAACAGGTCCGTAGTGGACTGGACCGTTCCGGAGTGGACTGGACTGGACTGGACTGGACTGGACCGGTCCGGAGTATACTGGACTGAACCGGTCCGTAGTGGATTGGAGCGGTCCGGAGTGGACTGGACTGGCCTTCACTGGACCGGCCCGTAATGGACTGGACCGGCCCGCAGTGGACTGGACCGGTCCATAGTGGGCTAGACGGGTCCGGATTGGACTGGACCGGTCAGAAGTGAACTGGACCGGTTCGGAGTTAACTGGACCGTTCCGCAGTTAACTGGACCGGTCCGGAGTGAACTGAAATGGCCTGGACTAGAACGCTCCGGAGTGTACTGGTCCGGTGCGGAGTGAATTAGACCGGTCCGGAGTGGACTGGACCGGTGCGGAGTGGACTGGACCGGTGCGGAGTGTACTGGACCTGTCCGGAGTGGGCTGGACCGCTCCGGAGTATAGTGGACCGGTCCGGAGTGGACTAGACCGGTCCGGTGTGGAATGGACCGGTCAGGACTGCACTGGACCGGTCCGGAGTGGACTGGACCGGTCCGGAGTTAACTGGACCGGTCCGGAGTGAACTGAAATGGCCTGGACTAGAACGGTCCGGAGTGTACTGGTCCGTTCCGGAATGGACTGGACTGAATTGGCATGGACCGGTCCGAAGTGGACTGGTCCGGCCTGGAGTGGACTGGACCGGGCCGGAGTGGACTGGACCGGTCAGGAGTGGACTGGACCGGTCCGGAGTGGACTAGACTGGCCTGGACTGGACTAGAATGACCTAGACTGGATCGGTGCGGAGTGGAGTGTACTGGACCGCTCCGGAGTGTACTGGACCTGTCCGGAGTGTACTGGACCGTTCCGGAATGGACTGGACTGGATTGGCATGGACCGGTCCGAAGTGGACTGGTCCGGTCTGGAGTGGACTGGACCGGGCCGGAGTGGACTGGACCGGTCAGGAGTGGACTGGACCGGTCCGGAGTGGACTAGACTGGCCTGGACTGGACTAGAATGACCTAGACTGGATCGGTGCGGAGTGGAGTGTACTGGACCGCTCCGGAGTGTACTGGACCGGTCCGGAGTGTACTTGACCGGTCCGGAGTGAACTAGACCGGTCCGGAGTGGACTGAACCGGTCAGGAGTGGACTGGATCGGTCCGGAGTGGACTAGACTGGCCTGGACTGGACCGGTCCGTAATGGACTGGACCGGTCCGGAGTGGACTGGACCGGTCCGGAGTGGACCGGACTGGCCTGGACTGGACCGGTCCGGAATATACTGGGCTGAACAGGTCCGTAGTGGACTGGACCATTCCGGAGTGGACTGGACCGGTCCGTAGTGAACGAGACCGGTCCGGAGTGAACTGGACCGGTCCGGAGTGAACTGAAATGGCTTGGACTAGACCGGTCCGGAGTGTAGTGTACTGGACCGGTCCGGAGTGTACTGGACCGGTCCGGAGTGAACCTGACCGGTCCGGAGTGAACTGTACCGGTCCGGAGTTAACTGGACCGGTCCGGAGTGAACTGAAATGGCATGGACTAGACCGGTCCGGAGTGGTCTGGACCGGTCCGGAGTGGACCGGACTGGCCTGGACTGGACCGGTCCGGAATATACTGGGCTGAACAGGTCCGTAGTGGACTGGACCGTTCCGGAGTGGACTGGACCGGTTCGGAGTGGACTAGACGGGTCCGGAGTGGACTAGACCGGTCAGGAGAAAAATGTACTGGCCTGGACTGGAATTAAATCAAATCAAATCAAATCAAATCAAATCAAATCAAATCAAATCAAGTCAAGTCAAGTCAAGTCAAGGCTGGACCAGTCCGGAGTGGCCTGCACCGGTCCGGAGTAGACTGGACTCTCCTGGACTGGACCGGTCCGGAATGGGCTGGACCGGCCCGCAGTGGCCTGCACCTGTCCGGAGTAGACCGGATTGTCCTGGACTGGACCGGTCCGGAGTGTACTGGACCGCCCGGAGTTAACTGGACCGGTCCGGGGTGAACTGAAATGGCCTGGACTAGACTGGTCCGGAGTGGACTGGTCCGGTGCGGAGTGGATTGGACCGTTCCGGAGTGGGCTGGACTGGACTGGACTGGACCGGTCCGGAATATACTGGACTGAACCGGTCCGTAGTGGACTGGACCGGTCCGGAGTGGTCTGGACTGGCCTGGAGTGGACCGGTCCGTAATGGACTGGAACGGTCCGTAGTGGACTGGACCGGTCCGGAGTGGATTGGACCGGGCCGGGGTGGACTGGACCGGTCCGGAGTGGACCGGACCGGTCCGGAGTGGACCGGACTGGCCTGGACTGGACCGATCCGGAATATACTGGACTGAACCGGTCCGTAGTGGATTGGACCGTTCCGGAGTGGACTGGACTGGACTGGCCTGGACTCGAATGACCTAGACTGGGCCGGTGCGGAGTGGAGTGTACTGGACCGGTCCGCTGTGGACTGGTCAAGTCAAGTCAAGTCAAGTCAAGGCTGGACCAGTCCGGAGTGGACTGGACCAGTCAGGAGTGAACTACCGGTCCGGAGTTAACTGGACCAGTCCGGAGTGAACTGAAATGGCCTGGACTAGACCGGTCCGAAGTGGACTGGACCGATCCGGAGTGGACTGGACCATTCCGGAGTGGACTGGACCAGTTCGGAGTGGACTGGACCAGTCAGGAGTGCACTGGACCGGTCCGGAGTGGACCGGACTGGCCTGGACTGGACCGGTCCGGAATATACTGGACTGAACCGGTCCGTAGTGGACTGAACCGTTCCGGAGTGGACTGGACTGGACTGGCCTGGACTGGAATGACCTAGACTGGACCGGTGCGGAGTGGAGTGTACTGGACCGGTCCGGAGTGTACTGGACCGGTCCGGAGTGTACTGGACCGGTCCGGAGTGTACTGGACCATTCCGGAGTGTACTGGACCGGTCCGGAGTGGACCGGTCAAGTGGACTGGAGTCAAGTAAATTCAAGCCAAGTCAAGTCAAGTCAAGTCTAGTCAAGTCAAGTCAAGTCAAGTCAAGTCAAGACAAGTCAAGTCAAGTCAAGTCAAGTCAAGTCAAGAAAGTCAAGTCAAGTCAAGTCAAGGCTGGTCCAGTCCGGAGTGGACTGGACCAGTCAGGAGTGAACTGAAACGGTCCGGAGTTAACTGGACCAGTCCGGAATGAACTGAAATGGCCTGGACTAGACCGGTCCGGAGTGGACTGGACCGATCCGGAGTGGACTGGACCATTCCGGAGTGTACTGGGCCGGTCCGGAGTGGACTGGACCGGTCCGGAGTGAACCGGACTTGCCTGGACAAGTCAAGTCAAGTCAAGTCAAGTCAAGACTGGACCAGTCCGGAGTGGACTGGACCAGTCAGGAGTGAACTGAACCGGTCCGGAGTTAACTGGACCGGTCCGGAGTGAACTGAAATGGCCTGGACTAGTCCGGTCCGTAGTGGACTGGACCGATCCGGAGTGGACTGGACCATTCCGGAGTGTACTGGACCGGTCCGGAGTGGACTGGACCGGTCCGGAGTGGACTGGACCGGTCCGGAGTGGACTGGACCAGTCAGGAGTGCACTGGACCGGTCCGGAGTGGACCGGACTGGCCTGGACTGGACCGGTCCGGAATATACTGGACTGAACCGGTCCGTAGTGGTCTGAACCGTTCCGGAGTGTACTGCACTGGACTGGCCTGGACTGGAATGTCCTAGACTGGACCGGTGCGGAGTGGAGTGTACTGGACCGGTCCAGAGTGTACTGGACCGTTCCGGAGTGAACTGGACCGGTCCGGAGTTAACTGGACTGGCCTGGACTGGACCGGTCCGTAATGGACTGGACCGGTCCGTAGTGGACTGGATCGGTCAGGAGTGGACTGGACCGCTCCGGAGTGTACTGGACCGGTCCGGAGTGTAGTTGACCGGTCCGGAGTGAACTAGACCGGTCCGGAGTGGACTGAACCGGTCAGGAGTGGACTGGACCGGTCCGGAGTGGACTAGACTGGCCTGGACTGGACCGTCCGTAATGGACTGGTCCGGTCCGGAGTGGACTGGACCGGGCCCGAGTGGACTGGACCGGTCCGGAGTGGACCGGACTGGCCTGGACTGGACCGGTCCGGAATTTACTGGACTGAACAGGTCCGTAGTGGACTGGACCGTTCCGGAGTGGACTGGACTGGCCTGGACTGGAATAACCTAGACTGGGCCGGTGCGCAGTGGAGTGTACTGGACCAGTCCGGAGTGTACTGGACCGGTCCGGAGTGTACTTGACCGGTCCGGAGTGAACTAGACCGGTCCGGAGTGGACTGAACCGGTCAGGAGTGGACTGGACCGGTCCGGAGTGGACTAGACTGGCCTGGACTGTACCGGCCGTAATGGACTGGTCCGGTCCGGAGTGGACTGGACCGGGCCCGAGTGGACTGGACCGGTCCGGAGTGGACCGGACTGGCCTGGACTGGGCCGGTCCGGAATATACTGGACTGAACAGGTCCGTAGTGGACTGGACCGGTCCGGAGTGGACTGAACCGGTCAGGAGTGGACTGGACCGGTCCGGAGTGGACTAGACTGGCCTGGACTGGACCGGTCCGTAATGGACTGGACCGGTCCGGGGTGGACTGGACCGGGCCCGAGTGGACTGGACCGGTCCGGAGTGGACCGGACTGGCCTGGACTGGACCGGTCCGGAATATACTGGACTGAACAGGTCCGTAGTGGACTGGACCGTTCCGGAGTGGACTGGACTGGACTGGACTGGACTGGACCGGTCCGGAGTATACTGGACTGAACCGGTCCGTAGTGGATTGGAGCGGTCCGGAGTGGACTGGACTGGCCTTCACTGGACCGGCCCGTAATGGACTGGACCGGCCCGCAGTGGACTGGACCGGTCCATAGTGGGCTAGACGGGTCCGGATTGGACTGGACCGGTCAGAAGTGAACTGGACCGGTTCGGAGTTAACTGGACCGTTCCGCAGTTAACTGGACCGGTCCGGAGTGAACTGAAATGGCCTGGACTAGAACGCTCCGGAGTGTACTGGTCCGGTGCGGAGTGAATTAGACCGGTCCGGAGTGGACTGGACCGGTGCGGAGTGGACTGGACCGGTGCGGAGTGTACTGGACCTGTCCGGAGTGGGCTGGACCGCTCCGGAGTATAGTGGACCGGTCCGGAGTGGACTAGACCGGTCCGGTGCGGAATGGACCGGTCAGGACTGCACTGGACCGGTCCGGAGTGGACTGGACCGGTCCGGAGTTAACTGGACCGGTCCGGAGTGAACTGAAATGGCCTGGACTAGAACGGTCCGGAGTGTACTGGTCCGTTCCGGAATGGACTGGACTGAATTGGCATGGACCGGTCCGAAGTGGACTGGTCCGGCCTGGAGTGGACTGGACCGGGCCGGAGTGGACTGGACCGGTCAGGAGTGGACTGGACCGGTCCGGAGTGGACTAGACTGGCCTGGACTGGACTAGAATGACCTAGACTGGATCGGTGCGGAGTGGAGTGTACTGGACCGCTCCGGAGTGTACTGGACCTGTCCGGAGTGTACTGGACCGTTCCGGAATGGACTGGACTGGATTGGCATGGACCGGTCCGAAGTGGACTGGTCCGGTCTGGAGTGGACTGGACCGGGCCGGAGTGGACTGGACCGGTCAGGAGTGGACTGGACCGGTCCGGAGTGGACTAGACTGGCCTGGACTGGACTAGAATGACCTAGACTGGATCGGTGCGGAGTGGAGTGTACTGGACCGCTCCGGAGTGTACTGGACCGGTCCGGAGTGTACTTGACCGGTCCGGAGTGAACTAGACCGGTCCGGAGTGGACTGAACCGGTCAGGAGTGGACTGGATCGGTCCGGAGTGGACTAGACTGGCCTGGACTGGACCGGTCCGTAATGGACTGGACCGGTCCGGAGTGGACTGGACCGGTCCGGAGTGGACCGGACTGGCCTGGACTGGACCGGTCCGGAATATACTGGGCTGAACAGGTCCGTAGTGGACTGGACCATTCCGGAGTGGACTGGACCGGTCCGTAGTGAACGAGACCGGTCCGGAGTGAACTGGACCGGTCCGGAGTGAACTGAAATGGCTTGGACTAGACCGGTCCGGAGTGTAGTGTACTGGACCGGTCCGGAGTGTACTGGACCGGTCCGGAGTGAACCTGACCGGTCCGGAGTGAACTGTACCGGTCCGGAGTTAACTGGACCGGTCCGGAGTGAACTGAAATGGCATGGACTAGACCGGTCCGGAGTGGTCTGGACCGGTCCGGAGTGGACCGGACTGGCCTGGACTGGACCGGTCCGGAATATACTGGGCTGAACAGGTCCGTAGTGGACTGGACCGTTCCGGAGTGGACTGGACCGGTTCGGAGTGGACTAGACGGGTCCGGAGTGGACTAGACCGGTCAGGAGAAAAATGTACTGGCCTGGACTGGAATTAAATCAAATCAAATCAAATCAAATCAAATCAAATCAAATCAAATCAAGTCAAGTCAAGTCAAGGCTGGACCAGTCCGGAGTGGCCTGCACCGGTCCGGAGTAGACTGGACTCTCCTGGACTGGACCGGTCCGGAATGGGCTGGACCGGCCCGCAGTGGCCTGCACCTGTCCGGAGTAGACCGGATTGTCCTGGACTGGACCGGTCCGGAGTGTACTGGACCGGTCCGGAGTTAACTGGACCGGTCCGGGGTGAACTGAAATGGCCTGGACTAGACTGGTCCGGAGTGGACTGGTCCGGTGCGGAGTGGATTGGACCGTTCCGGAGTGGGCTGGACTGGACTGGACTGGACCGGTCCGGAATATACTGGACTGAACCGGTCCGTAGTGGACTGGACCGGTCCGGAGTGGTCTGGACTGGCCTGGAGTGGACCGGTCCGTAATGGACTGGAACGGTCCGTAGTGGACTGGACCGGTCCGGAGTGGATTGGACCGGGCCGGGGTGGACTGGACCGGTCCGGAGTGGACCGGACCGGTCCGGAGTGGACCGGACTGGCCTGGACTGGACCGATCCGGAATATACTGGACTGAACCGGTCCGTAGTGGATTGGACCGTTCCGGAGTGGACTGGACTGGACTGGCCTGGACTCGAATGACCTAGACTGGGCCGGTGCGGAGTGGAGTGTACTGGACCGGTCCGCTGTGGACTGGTCAAGTCAAGTCAAGTCAAGTCAAGGCTGGACCAGTCCGGAGTGGACTGGACCAGTCAGGAGTGAACTACCGGTCCGGAGTTAACTGGACCAGTCCGGAGTGAACTGAAATGGCCTGGACTAGACCGGTCCGAAGTGGACTGGACCGATCCGGAGTGGACTGGACCATTCCGGAGTGGACTGGACCAGTTCGGAGTGGACTGGACCAGTCAGGAGTGCACTGGACCGGTCCGGAGTGGACCGGACTGGCCTGGACTGGACCGGTCCGGAATATACTGGACTGAACCGGTCCGTAGTGGACTGAACCGTTCCGGAGTGGACTGGACTGGACTGGCCTGGACTGGAATGACCTAGACTGGACCGGTGCGGAGTGGAGTGTACTGGACCGGTCCGGAGTGTACTGGACCGGTCCGGAGTGTACTGGACCGGTCCGGAGTGTACTGGACCATTCCGGAGTGTACTGGACCGGTCCGGAGTGGACCGGTCAAGTGGACTGGAGTCAAGTAAATTCAAGCCAAGTCAAGTCAAGTCAAGTCTAGTCAAGTCAAGTCAAGTCAAGTCAAGTCAAGACAAGTCAAGTCAAGTCAAGTCAAGTCAAGTCAAGAAAGTCAAGTCAAGTCAAGTCAAGGCTGGTCCAGTCCGGAGTGGACTGGACCAGTCAGGAGTGAACTGAAACGGTCCGGAGTTAACTGGACCAGTCCGGAATGAACTGAAATGGCCTGGACTAGACCGGTCCGGAGTGGACTGGACCGATCCGGAGTGGACTGGACCATTCCGAAGTGTACTGGGCCGGTCCGGAGTGGACTGGACCGGTCCGGAGTGAACCGGACTTGCCTGGACAAGTCAAGTCAAGTCAAGTCAAGTCAAGACTGGACCAGTCCGGAGTGGACTGGACCAGTCAGGAGTGAACTGAACCGGTCCGGAGTTAACTGGACCGGTCCGGAGTGAACTGAAATGGCCTGGACTAGTCCGGTCCGTAGTGGACTGGACCGATCCGGAGTGGACTGGACCATTCCGGAGTGTACTGGACCGGTCCGGAGTGGACTGGACCGGTCCGGAGTGGACTGGACCGGTCCGGAGTGGACTGGACCAGTCAGGAGTGCACTGGACCGGTCCGGAGTGGACCGGACTGGCCTGGACTGGACCGGTCCGGAATATACTGGACTGAACCGGTCCGTAGTGGTCTGAACCGTTCCGGAGTGTACTGCACTGGACTGGCCTGGACTGGAATGTCCTAGACTGGACCGGTGCGGAGTGGAGTGTACTGGACCGGTCCAGAGTGTACTGGACCGTTCCGGAGTGAACTGGACCGGTCCGGAGTTAACTGGACTGGCCTGGACTGGACCGGTCCGTAATGGACTGGACCGGTCCGTAGTGGACTGGATCGGTCAGGAGTGGACTGGACCGCTCCGGAGTGTACTGGACCGGTCCGGAGTGTAGTTGACCGGTCCGGAGTGAACTAGACCGGTCCGGAGTGGACTGAACCGGTCAGGAGTGGACTGGACCGGTCCGGAGTGGACTAGACTGGCCTGGACTGGACCGTCCGTAATGGACTGGTCCGGTCCGGAGTGGACTGGACCGGGCCCGAGTGGACTGGACCGGTCCGGAGTGGACCGGACTGGCCTGGACTGGACCGGTCCGGAATTTACTGGACTGAACAGGTCCGTAGTGGACTGGACCGTTCCGGAGTGGACTGGACTGGCCTGGACTGGAATAACCTAGACTGGGCCGGTGCGCAGTGGAGTGTACTGGACCAGTCCGGAGTGTACTGGACCGGTCCGGAGTGTACTTGACCGGTCCGGAGTGAACTAGACCGGTCCGGAGTGGACTGAACCGGTCAGGAGTGGACTGGACCGGTCCGGAGTGGACTAGACTGGCCTGGACTGTACCGGCCGTAATGGACTGGTCCGGTCCGGAGTGGACTGGACCGGGCCCGAGTGGACTGGACCGGTCCGGAGTGGACCGGACTGGCCTGGACTGGGCCGGTCCGGAATATACTGGACTGAACAGGTCCGTAGTGGACTGGACCGGTCCGGAGTGGACTGAACCGGTCAGGAGTGGACTGGACCGGTCCGGAGTGGACTAGACTGGCCTGGACTGGACCGGTCCGTAATGGACTGGACCGGTCCGGGGTGGACTGGACCGGGCCCGAGTGGACTGGACCGGTCCGGAGTGGACCGGACTGGCCTGGACTGGACCGGTCCGGAATATACTGGACTGAACAGGTCCGTAGTGGACTGGACCGTTCCGGAGTGGACTGGACTGGACTGGACTGGACTGGACCGGTCCGGAGTATACTGGACTGAACCGGTCCGTAGTGGATTGGAGCGGTCCGGAGTGGACTGGACTGGCCTTCACTGGACCGGCCCGTAATGGACTGGACCGGCCCGCAGTGGACTGGACCGGTCCATAGTGGGCTAGACGGGTCCGGATTGGACTGGACCGGTCAGAAGTGAACTGGACCGGTTCGGAGTTAACTGGACCGTTCCGCAGTTAACTGGACCGGTCCGGAGTGAACTGAAATGGCCTGGACTAGAACGCTCCGGAGTGTACTGGTCCGGTGCGGAGTGAATTAGACCGGTCCGGAGTGGACTGGACCGGTGCGGAGTGGACTGGACCGGTGCGGAGTGTACTGGACCTGTCCGGAGTGGGCTGGACCGCTCCGGAGTATAGTGGACCGGTCCGGAGTGGACTAGACCGGTCCGGTGTGGAATGGACCGGTCAGGACTGCACTGGACCGGTCCGGAGTGGACTGGACCGGTCCGGAGTTAACTGGACCGGTCCGGAGTGAACTGAAATGGCCTGGAATAGAACGGTCCGGAGTGTACTGGTCCGTTCCGGAATGGACTGGACTGAATTGGCATGGACCGGTCCGAAGTGGACTGGTCCGGTCTGGAGTGGACTGGACCGGGCCGGAGTGGACTGGACCGGTCAGGAGTGGACTGGACCGGTCCGGAGTGGACTAGACTGGCCTGGACTGGACTAGAATGACCTAGACTGGATCGGTGCGGAGTGGAGTGTACTGGACCGCTCCGGAGTGTACTGGACCGGTCCGGAGTGTACTGGACCGTTCCGGAATGGACTGGACTGGATTGGCATGGACCGGTCCGAAGTGGACTGGTCCGGTCTGGAGTGGACTGGACCGGGCCGGAGTGGACTGGACCGGTCAGGAGTGGACTGGACCGGTCCGGAGTGGACTAGACTGGCCTGGACTGGACTAGAATGACCTAGACTGGATCGGTGCGGAGTGGAGTGTACTGGACCGCTCCGGAGTGTACTGGACCGGTCCGGAGTGTACTTGACCGGTCCGGAGTGAACTAGACCGGTCCGGAGTGGACTGAACCGGTCAGGAGTGGACTGGATCGGTCCGGAGTGGACTAGACTGGCCTGGACTGGACCGGTCCGTAATGGACTGGACCGGTCCGGAGTGGACTGGACCGGTCCGGAGTGGACCGGACTGGCCTGGACTGGACCGGTCCGGAATATACTGGGCTGAACAGGTCCGTAGTGGACTGGACCGTTCCGGAGTGGACTGGACCGGTCCGTAGTGAACGAGACCGGTCCGGAGTGAACTGGACCGGTCCGGAGTGAACTGAAATGGCTTGGACTAGACCGGTCCGGAGTGTAGTGTACTGGACCGGTCCGGAGTGTACTGGACCGGTCCGGAGTGTACTGGACCGTTCCGGAATGGACTGGACTGGATTGGCATGGACCGGTCCGAAGTGGACTGGTCCGGTCTGGAGTGGACTGGACCGGGCCGGAGTGGACTGGACCGGTCAGGAGTGGACTGGACCGGTCCGGAGTGGACTAGACTGGCCTGGACTGGACTAGAATGACCTAGACTGGATCGGTGCGGAGTGGAGTGTACTGGACCGCTCCGGAGTGTACTGGACCGGTCCGGAGTGTACTTGACCGGTCCGGAGTGAACTAGACCGGTCCGGAGTGGACTGAACCGGTCAGGAGTGGACTGGATCGGTCCGGAGTGGACTAGACTGGCCTGGACTGGACCGGTCCGTAATGGACTGGACCGGTCCGGAGTGGACTGGACCGGTCCGGAGTGGACCGGACTGGCCTGGACTGGACCGGTCCGGAATATACTGGGCTGAACAGGTCCGTAGTGGACTGGACCGTTCCGGAGTGGACTGGACCGGTCCGTAGTGAACGAGACCGGTCCGGAGTGAACTGAAATGGCTTGGACTAGACCGGTCCGGAGTGTAGTGTACTGGACCGGTCCGGAGTGTACTGGACCGGTCCGGAGTGAACCTGACCGGTCCGGAGTGAACTGTACCGGTCCGGAGTTAACTGGACCGGTCCGGAGTGAACTGAAATGGCATGGACTAGACCGGTCCGGAGTGGTCTGGACCGGTCCGGAGTGGACCGGACTGGCCTGGACTGGACCGGTCCGGAATATACTGGGCTGAACAGGTCCGTAGTGGACTGGACCGTTCCGGAGTGGACTGGACCGGTTCGGAGTGGACTAGACGGGTCCGGAGTGGACTAGACCGGTCAGGAGAAAAATGTACTGGCCTGGACTGGAATTAAATCAAATCAAATCAAATCAAATCAAATCAAATCAAATCAAATCAAGTCAAGTCAAGTCAAGGCTGGACCAGTCCGGAGTGGCCTGCACCGGTCCGGAGTAGACTGGACTCTCCTGGACTGGACCGGTCCGGAATGGGCTGGACCGGCCCGCAGTGGCCTGCACCTGTCCGGAGTAGACCGGATTGTCCTGGACTGGACCGGTCCGGAGTGTACTGGACCGGTCCGGAGTTAACTGGACCGGTCCGGGGTGAACTGAAATGGCCTGGACTAGACTGGTCCGGAGTGGACTGGTCCGGTGCGGAGTGGATTGGACCGTTCCGGAGTGGGCTGGACTGGACTGGACTGGACCGGTCCGGAATATACTGGACTGAACCGGTCCGTAGTGGACTGGACCGGTCCGGAGTGGTCTGGACTGGCCTGGAGTGGACCGGTCCGTAATGGACTGGAACGGTCCGTAGTGGACTGGACCGGTCCGGAGTGGATTGGACCGGGCCGGGGTGGACTGGACCGGTCCGGAGTGGACCGGACCGGTCCGGAGTGGACCGGACTGGCCTGGACTGGACCGATCCGGAATATACTGGACTGAACCGGTCCGTAGTGGATTGGACCGTTCCGGAGTGGACTGGACTGGACTGGCCTGGACTCGAATGACCTAGACTGGGCCGGTGCGGAGTGGAGTGTACTGGACCGGTCCGCTGTGGACTGGTCAAGTCAAGTCAAGTCAAGTCAAGGCTGGACCAGTCCGGAGTGGACTGGACCAGTCAGGAGTGAACTACCGGTCCGGAGTTAACTGGACCAGTCCGGAGTGAACTGAAATGGCCTGGACTAGACCGGTCCGAAGTGGACTGGACCGATCCGGAGTGGACTGGACCATTCCGGAGTGGACTGGACCAGTTCGGAGTGGACTGGACCAGTCAGGAGTGCACTGGACCGGTCCGGAGTGGACCGGACTGGCCTGGACTGGACCGGTCCGGAATATACTGGACTGAACCGGTCCGTAGTGGACTGAACCGTTCCGGAGTGGACTGGACTGGACTGGCCTGGACTGGAATCACCTAGACTGGACCGGTGCGGAGTGGAGTGTACTGGACCGGTCGGGAGTTAACTGGACCGGTCCGGAGTGAACTGAAATGGCCTGGACTAGACCGGTCCGGAGTTACCTGGACCGGCCCGCAGTGGCCTGCACCTGTCCGGAGTAGACCGGATTGTCCTGGACTGGACCGGTCCGGAGTGTACTGGACCGGTCCGGAGTGGACCGAACTGGCTTGGACTGGACCGGTCCGGTATATACTGGACTGAACCCGTCGGTAGTGGACTGTCCCGTTCCGGAGTGAAATAGACCGGTCCGGAGTGGACTGGACCGGTGCGGAGTGGACTGGACGAGTGCGGAGTGGAATGGACCGGTCAGGAGTTAACTGGAACGTTCCGGAGTGGACTGGACTGGACTGGACTGGACCGGTCCGATGTGGACTGGACCGGTCCGGGCTGGACTGAACTGGCCTGGACTAGACCGGTCCGGAGTGGACTGGACCGGTGCGGAGTGGACTGGACCGGTGCGGAGTGTACTGGACCGGTCCGGAGTGGACCGGTCCGGAGTGGACCGGTCCGGAGTGGACTAGACCGGTCCGGAGTGGAATGGACCGGTCAGGAGTGAACTGGACCGTTCCGGAGTGGACTGTACTGGACTGGACTGGACTGAACTGGACCGGTCTGTAGTGGACTGGACCGGTCCGGAGTGGACTAGACGGGTCCGGAGTGGACTAGACGGTCTGGAGTGGAATGGACCGGTCAGGAGTGAACTGGACCGTTCCGGAGTGGCCTGCACCGGTCCGGAGTAGACCGGACTGTCCTGGACTGGACCGGTCCGGAGTTTACTGGACCGGTCCGGAGTGGACCGAACTGGCTTGGACTGGACCGGCCCGGAATATACTGGACTGAACCGGTCCGTAGTGGACTGGCCCGTTCCGGAGTGTACTGGACTGGACTGGCCTGGACTGGAATGACCTAGACTGGGCCGGTGAGGAGTGGAGTGTACTGGACCGGTCCGGAGTGTACTGGACGTCGGTCCGGAGTGAACTAGACCGGTCCGGAGTGGACTGGAACGGTCAGGAGTGCACTGGACCGGTCCGGACTGGACCGGACTGGCCTGGACTGGACCGTTCCAGAATATACTGGACTGAACCGGTCCGTAGTGGACTGGATTGGACTGGCTTGGACTGGAATGACCTAGACTGGGCCGGTGCGGAGTGGAGTGTACTGGACCGGTCCGGAGTGTACTGGAACGGTCCGGAGTGAACTAGACCGGTCCGGAGTGGACTGGACCGGTGCGGAGTGGACTGGACCGGTGCGGAGTGTACTGGACCTGTCCGGAGTGGACTGGACCGGTCCGGAGTATAGTGGACCGGTCCGGAGTGGACTAGACCGGTCCGGAGTGGAATGGACCGGTCAGGCGTGAACTGGACCGTTCCGGAGTGGACTGGACTGGTCCGGTGCGGAGTGGACTGGATCGGTCCGGAGTGGACTGTGCCGTTCCAGAGTGGACTGGACTGGACTGGACTGGACCGGTCCGAAATGGACTGGTCCGGTCCGGAGTGGACGGGACCGGGCCGGAGTGGCCTGTACCGGTCCGGAGTGGACCGGACTGGCGTGGACTGGACCGGTCCAGAATATACTGGACTGAAGCGGTCCGTAGTGGACTGGACGGTTCCGGAGTTGACTGGACTGGACTGGCCTGGACTGGAATGACCTAGACTGGGCCGGTGCGGAGTGGAGTGTACTGGACCGGTCCGGAGGGTACTGGACCGGTCCGGAGTGAACTAGACCGGTCCGGAGTGGACTGGACCGGTCAGGAGTGCACTGGACCGGTCCGGAGTAGACCGGATTGGCCTGGACTGGACCGGTCCGGAATATACTGGACTGAACCGGTCCGTAGTGGACTGGACCGTTCCGGAGTGAACTGGACTGGACTGGCCTGGACTGGAATGACCTAGACTGTCCGGAGTTAACTGGACCGGTACGGTCCGGAGTATAGTGGACCGGTCCGGAGTGGACTAGACCGGTCCGGAGTGGAATGGACCGGTCACGAGTGAACTGGACCGTTCCGGAGTGGACTGGACTGGACTGGACTGGACCGGTTCGGAATATACTGGACTGAACCGGTCCGTAGTGGACTGGACCGGTCCGGAGTGGACCGGACTGGCCTGGACTGGAATCAAATCAAATCAAATCAAGTCAAGTCAAGTCAAGTCCGGTGGACTGGACCGTTCCGGAGTGGACTGGACTGGATTGGACTGGACCGGTCCGAAGTGGACTGGTCCGGTCTGGAGTGGACTGGACCGGGCCGGAGTGGACTGGACCGGTCCGGGTGGACCGGACTGGCCTGGACTTGACCGGTCCGGAATATACTGGGCTGAACAGGTCCGTAGTGGACTGGACCGTTCCGGAGTGGACTGGACCGGTCCGTAGTGAACGAGACCGGTCCGGAGTGAACTGGACCGGTCCGGAGTGAACTGAAATGGCTTGGACTAGACCGGTCCGGAGTGTAGTGTACTGGACCGGTCCGGAGTGGACTGGTCCGGTCTGGAGTGGACTGGACCGGGCCGGAGTGGACTGGACCGGTCCGGAGTGGACCGGACTGGCTTGGACTGGACCGGTCCGGAATATACTGGGCTGAACAGGTCCGTAGTGGACTGGACCGTTCCGGAGTGGACTGGACCGGTCCGTAGTGAACGAGACCGGTCCGGAGTGAACTGGACCGGTCCGGAGTGAACTGAAATGGCTTGGACTAGACCGGTCCGGAGTGTAGTGTACTGGACCGGTCCGGAGTGTACTGGACCGGTCCGGAGTGAACCTGACCGGTCCGGAGTGAACTGGACCGGTCCGGAGTTAACTGGACCGGTCCGGAGTGAACTGAAATGGCATGGACCAGACCGGTCCGGAGTGGACTGGACCGGTCCGGAGTGGACCGGACTGGCCTGGACTGGACCGGTCCGGAATATACTGGGCTGAACAGGTCCGTAGTGGACTGGACCGTTCCGGAGTGGACTGGACCGGTCCGGAGTGAACGAGACCGGTCCGGAGTGAACTGGACCGGTCCGGAGTTAACTGGACCGGTCGGGAGTGAACTGGACCTGTCCGGAGTGGACTGGACCGGTCCGGAGTATAGTGGACCGGTCCGGAGTGGACTAGACCGGTCCGGAGTGGAATGGACCGGTCAGGCGTGAACTGGACCGTTCCGGAGTGGACTGGACTGGTCCGGTGCGGAGTGGACTGGATCGGTCCGGAGTGGACTGTGCCGTTCCAGAGTGGACTGGACTGGACTGGACTGGACCGGTCCGAAGTGGACTGGTCCGGTCCGGAGTGGACGGGACTGGCGTGGACTGGACCGGTCCAGAATATACTGGACTGAAGCGGTCCGTAGTGGACTGGACGGTTCCGGAGTTGACTGCACTGGACTGGCCTGGACTGGAATGACCTAGACTGGGCCGGTGCGGAGTGGAGTGTACTGGACCGTTCCGGAGTGGACCGAACTGGCTTGGACTGGACCGGTCCGGAATATACTGGACTGAACCGGTCCGTAGTGGACTGGACCGTTCCGGAGTGGACTGGACTGGACTGGCCTGGACTGGAATGACCTAGACTGGGCCGGTGCGGAGTGGAGTGTACTGGACCGGTCCGGAGGGTACTGGACCGGTCCAGAGTGAACTAGACCGGTCCGGAGTGGACTGGACCGGTCAGGAGTGCACTGGACCGGTCCGGAGTAGACCGGATTGGCCTGGACTGGACCGGTCCGGAATATACTGGACTGAACCGGTCCGTAGTGGACTGGACCGTTCCGGGGTGAACTGGACTGGACTGGCCTGGACTGGAATGACCTAGACTGTCCGGAGTTAACTGGACCGGTCCGGAGTGGACCGGTACGGTCCGGAGTGTAGTGGACCGGTCCGGAGTGGACTAGACCGGTCCGGAGTGGAATGGACCGGTCACGAGTGAACTGGACCGTTCCGGAGTGGACTGGACTGGACTGGTCTGGACCGGTTCGGAATATACTGGACTGAACCGGTCCGTAGTGGACTGGACCGGTCCGGAGTGGACCGGACTGGCCTGGACTGGAATCAAATCAAATCAAATCAAGTCAAGTCAAGTCAAGTCCGGTGGACTGGACCGTTCCGGAGTGGACTGGACTGGATTGGACTGGACCGGTCCGAAGTGGACTGGTCCGGTCTGGAGTGGACTGGACCGGGCCGGAGTGGACTGGACCGGTCCGGAGTGGACCGGACTGGCCTGGACTGGACCGGTCCGGAATATACTGGGCTGAACAGGTCCGTAGTGGACTGGACCGTTCCGGAGTGGACTGGACCGGTCCGTAGTGAACGAGACCGGTCCGGAGTGAACTGGACCGGTCCGGAGTGAACTGAAATGGCTTGGACTAGACCGGTCCGGAGTGTAGTGTACTGGACCGGTCCGGAGTGTACTGGACCGGTCCGGAGTGAACCTGACCGGTCCGGAGTGAACTGGACCGGTCCGGAGTTAACTGGACCGGTCCGGAGTGAACTGAAATGGCATGGACTAGAGCGGTCCGGAGTGGACTGGACCAGTCCGGAGTGGACCGGACTGGCCTGGACTGGACCGGTCCGGAATATACTGGGCTGAACAGGTCCGTAGTGGACTGGACCGTTCCGGAGTGGACTGGACCGGTCCGTAGTGAACGAGACCGGTCCGGAGTGAACTGGACCGGTCCGGAGTGAACTGAAATGGCTTGGACTAGACCGGTCCGGAGTGTAGTGTACTGGACCGGTCCGGAGTGTACTGGACCGGTCCGGAGTGAACCTGACCGGTCCGGAGTGAACTGGACCGGTCCGGAGTTAACTGGACCGGTCCGGAGTGAACTGAAATGGCATGGACCAGACCGGTCCGGAGTGGACTGGACCGGTCCGGAGTGGACCGGACTGGCCTGGACTGGACCGGTCCGGAATATACTGGGCTAAACAGGTCCGTAGTGGACTGGACCGTTCCGGAGTGGACTGGACCGGTCCGGAGTGAACGAGACCGGTCCGGAGTGAACTGGACCGGTCCGGAGTTAACTGGACCGGTCCGGAGTGAACTGAAATGGCTTGGAATAGACCGGTCCGGAGTGGACTGGTCCGGTGCGGAGTGGACTGTATCGGTCCGGAGTGGACTGTGCCGTTCCAGAGTGGACTGGACTGGACTGGACTGGACCGGTCCGAAGTGGACTGGTCCGGTCCGGAGTGGACGGGACCGGGCCGGAGTGGACTGGTCCGGTCCGGAGTGGACCAGACTGACGTGGACTGGACCGGTCCAGAATATACTGGACTGAACCGGTCCGTAGTGGACTGGACTGTTCCGGAATGGACTGGACTGGACTGGCCTGGACTGGAATGACCTAGACTGGGCCGGTGCGGAGTGGAGTGTACTGGACCGGTCCGGAGTGTACTGGACCGGTCCGGAGTGAACTAGACCGGTCCGGAGTGGACTGGACCGGTCAGGAGTGCACTGGACCGGTCCGAAGTGGACCGGACTGGCCTGGACTAGACCGGTCCGGAATATACTGCACTGAACCGGTCCTTAGTGGACTGGACCGTTCCGGAGTGGACTGGACTGGACTGGCCTGGACTGGAATGACCTAGACTGGGCCGGTGCGGAGTGGAGCGTACTGGACCGGGCAGGAGTGTACTGGACCGGTCCGGAGTGAACTAGACCGGTCCGGAGTGGACTGGACCGGTCAGGAGTGAACTGGATCGGTCCGAAGTTAACTGGACCGGTCCGGAGTGAACTGAAATGGCCTGGACTAGACCGGTCCGGAGTGGACTGGACCGGTGCGGAGTGGACTGGAAATGTCCGGAGTGGACTGGACTGGCCTGGACTGGACCGGTCCTAAATGGACTGGACCGGTCCGTAGTGGACTGGACCGGTTCGGAGTGGACTGTGCCGTTCCAGAGTGGACTGGACTGGACTGGACTGGACTGGACCGGTCCGAAGTGGACTGGTCCGGTCCGGGGTGGACGGGACCGGGCCGGAGTGGACTGGTCCGGTCCGGAGTGGACCGGACTGTCGTGGACTGAACCGGTCCAGAATATACTGGACTGAACCGGTCCGTAGTGGACTGGACCGTTCCGGAATGGACTGGACTGGACTGGCCTGGACTGGAATGACCTAGACTGGGCCGGTGCGGAGTGGAGTGTACTGGACCGGTCCGGAGTGTACTGGACCGGTCCGGAGTGAACTAGACCGGTCCGGAGTGGACTGGACCGGTCAGGAGTGCACTGGACCGGTCCTGACTCGCAAATGAACTGTTTGTAACAGGATCACATGAGCTAAGCAGGGTAAGTTTGGCTTTGTATTTCAGTCCAAAATTAATACTTTTTTAAACTCGAAAATGAACTATTTGTAACAGGAACATATGAGTTAAGAAGGGTAAGTTTGGCTTTGTATTTCAGTCCAAAATTAATAATTTTTTATACTCGAAAATCAACTGTTTGTAACAGGAACACATGATCTAAGAAGAATAAGTTTGGCTTTGTATTTCAGGCCATAATTGATAATTTTTCATACTCGAAAATGAACTGTTTGTAACAGGAACACAGGAGTTAAGAAGGGTAAGTTTGGCTTTGTATTTCAGGCCATAATTGATAATTTTTCATACTCGAAAATGAACTGTTTGTAACAGGAACACATGAGTTAAGCAGGGTAAGTTTGGCTTTGTATTTCAGTCAAAAATTGATAATTTGTCGCACTCGATAACAAACTTTTGGTAATAGGAACACATGATCTAAGAAGGGTACGTTTGGCTTTGTATGTCAGACCAAAATTAATAATTTTTCAAGCTCGCCAATTAACTGTTTGTAACAGGAACACATGAGTTAAGAAGGGTAGGTTTGGCTTTTTATTTCAGTCCAAAATTAATAATTTATTATACTCGAAAATTAACTGTTTGTAACAGGAGCACATGAGTTAAGAAGGGTAAGTTTGGCTTTGTATTTCAGTCCAAACTTAATAATTTTTTATACTCGAAAATCAACTGTTTGTAACAGGAACCGGTCAGGAGTGAACTGGGCCGGTCCGGAGTTAACTGGACCGGTACGGAGTGAACTGAAATGGCCTGGACTAGACTGGTCCGGAGTGGACTGGTCCGGTGCGAAGTGGACTGGACCGGTCCGGAGTGGACTGGACCGTTCCGGAGTGCACTGGACTGGACTGGACTGGACCGGTCCGAAGTGGACTGGTCCGGTCCGGAGTGGACTGGACCGGGCCGGAGTAGACTGGACTCTCCTGGACTGGACCGGTCCGGAATGGGCTGGACCGGCCCGCAGGGGCCTGCACCGGTCCGGAGTAGACCGGACTGTCCTGGACTGGACCGGTCCGGCGTGTACTGGACCGTTCCGGAGTGGACCGAACTGGCTTGGACTGGACCGGTCCGGAATATACTGGACTGATCCGGTCCGTAGTGGACTGGACCGTTACGGAGTGTACTGGACTGGACTGGCCTGGACTAGAATGACCTAGACTGGACCGGTGCGGAGTGGAGTGTACTGGACCGCTCCGGAGTGAACTAGACCGGTCCGGAGTGGACTGACCCGGTCAGGAGTGGACTGGAGCGGTCCGGAGTGGACTAAATTGGCCTGGACTGGACCGGCCGTAATGGACTGGTCCGGTCCGGAGTGGACTGGACCGGGCCCGAGTGGACTGGACCGGTCCGGAGTGGACCGGACTGGCCTGGACTGGACCGGTCCGGAATATACTGGACTGAACAGGTCCGTAGTGGACTGGACCGTTCCGGAGTGGACTGGACTGGCCTGGACTGGAATAACCTAGAATGGGCCGGTGCGCAGTGGAGTGTACTGGACCGGTCCGGAGTGTACTGGACCGGTCCGGAGTGTACTTGACCGGTCCGGAGTGAACTAGACCGGTCCGGAGTGGACTGAACCGGTCAGGAGTGGACTGGACCGGTCCGGAGTGGACTAGACTGGCCTGGACTGGACCGGCCGTAATGGACTGGTCCGGTCCGGAGTGGACTGCACCGGGCCCGAGTGGACTGGACCGGTCCGGAGTGGACCGGACTGGCCTGGACTGGACCGGTCCGGAATATACTGGACTGAACAGGTCCGTAGTGGACTGGACCGGTCCGGAGAGGACTGAACCGGCCAGGAGTGAACTGGACCGGTCCGGAGTTAACTGGACCGGTCCGGAGTGTGCTGAAATGGCCCGGACTAGACCGGTCCGGAGTGGACTGTGCCGTTCCAGAGTGGACTGGACCGTTCCGGAGTGCACTGGACTGGACTGGACTGGACCGGTCCGAAGTGGACTGGTCCGGTCCGGAGTGGACTGGACCGGGCCGGAGTAGACTGGACTCTCCTGGACTGGACCGGTCCGGAATGGGCTGGACCGGCCCGCAGGGGCCTGCACCGGTCCGGAGTAGACCGGACTGTCCTGGACTGGACCGGTCCGGCGTGTACTGGACCGTTCCGGAGTGGACCGAACTGGCTTGGACTGGACCGGTCCGGAATATACTGGACTGATCCGGTCCGTAGTGGACTGGACCGTTACGGAGTGTACTGGACTGGACTGGCCTGGACTAGAATGACCTAGACTGGACCGGTGCGGAGTGGAGTGTACTGGACCGCTCCGGAGTGAACTAGACCGGTCCGGAGTGGACTGACCCGGTCAGGAGTGGACTGGAGCGGTCCGGAGTGGACTAAATTGGCCTGGACTGGACCGGCCGTAATGGACTGGTCCGGTCCGGAGTGGACTGGACCGGGCCCGAGTGGACTGGACCGGTCCGGAGTGGACCGGACTGGCCTGGACTGGACCGGTCCGGAATATACTGGACTGAACAGGTCCGTAGTGGACTGGACCGTTCCGGAGTGGACTGGACTGGCCTGGACTGGAATAACCTAGAATGGGCCGGTGCGCAGTGGAGTGTACTGGACCGGTCCGGAGTGTACTGGACCGGTCCGGAGTGTACTTGACCGGTCCGGAGTGAACTAGACCGGTCCGGAGTGGACTGAACCGGTCAGGAGTGGACTGGACCGGTCCGGAGTGGACTAGACTGGCCTGGACTGGACCGGCCGTAATGGACTGGTCCGGTCCGGAGTGGACTGCACCGGGCCCGAGTGGACTGGACCGGTCCGGAGTGGACCGGACTGGCCTGGACTGGACCGGTCCGGAATATACTGGACTGAACAGGTCCGTAGTGGACTGGACCGGTCCGGAGAGGACTGAACCGGCCAGGAGTGAACTGGACCGGTCCGGAGTTAACTGGACCGGTCCGGAGTGTGCTGAAATGGCCTGGACTAGACCGGTCCGGAGTGGACTGTGCCGTTCCAGAGTTGACTGGACTGGACTGGACTGGACCGTTCCGAAGTGGACTGGTCCGGTCCGGAGTGGACTAGACCGGTCCGGAGTGGAATGGACCGGGCACGAGTGAACTGGACCGTTGCGGAGTGGACTGGACTGGATTGGACTGGACCGGTCCGGAATATACTGGACTGAACCGGTCCGTAGTGGACTGGACCGGTCCGGAGTGGACTGGACTGGCCTGTACTGGACCGGTCCGTAATGGACTGGACCGGTCCGTAGTGGACTAGACTGGCCTGGACTGGAATGACCTAGACTGGGCAGGTGCGTAGTGGAGTATACTGACCGGTCCGGAGTGTACTGGACCGGTCCGGAGTGAACTAGACCGGTCCGGAGTGGACTGGACCGGTCAGGAGTGAACTGAACCGGTCCGGCGTTAACTGCACCGGTCCGGAGTGAACTGAAATGGCCTGGACTAGACCGTTCCGAAGTGGACTGGACCGGTGCGGGGTGGACTGGACCGGTGCGGAGTGTACTGGACCGGTCCGGAGTGGACTGGACCGGTCCGTAGTATAGTGGACCGATCCGGAGCGGACTAGACCGGTCCGCAGTGGAATGTACCGGTCAGGAGTGAACTGGACCGTTCCGGAGTGGACTGGACTGGACTGGACTGGACTGGACCGGTCTTGAATATACTGGACTGATATAATTGATAATTTTTCATACTCGAAAATGAACTGTTTGTAACAGGAACACATGAGTTAAGAAGGGTAAGTTTGGCGTTGTACTTCAAGCCAAAATTGATAAGTTGTCGCGCACGAAATAGAACTTTTGGTAGTAGGAACACATGAGTTAGGAAGGGTAGGTTTGGCTTTGTATTTCAGTTCAAAATTAATACTTTTTTATACTCGAAAATCAACTGTTTGGAACAGGAACCGGTCAGGAGTGAACTGGACCGGTCCGGAGTTAACTGGACCGGTACGGAGTGAACTGAAATGGCCTGGACTAGACTGGTCCGGAGTGGACTGGTCCGGTGCGAAGTGGACTGGACCGGTCCGGAGTGGACTGGACCGTTCCGGAGTGCACTGGACTGGACTGGACTGGACCGGTCCGAAGTGGACTGGTCCGGTCCGGAGTGGACTGGACCGGGCCGGAGTAGACTGGACTTTCCTAGACTGGACCGGTCCGGAATGGGCTGGACCGGCCCGCAGTGGCCTGCACCGGTCCGGAGTAGACCGGACTGACCTGGACTGGACCGGTCCGGCGTGTACTGGACCGGTCCGGAGTGGACCGAACTGGTTTGGACTGGACCGGTCCGGAATATACTGCACTGAACCGGTCCGTAGTGGACTGGACCGTTCCGGAGTGTACTGGACTGGACTGGCTTGGACTAGAATGACCTAGACTGGACCGGTGCGGAATGGAGTGTACTGGACCGCTCCGGAGTGTACTGGACCGGTCCGGAGTGAACTAGACCGGTCCGGAATGGGCTGGACCGGCCCGCAGTGGCCTGCACCGGTCCGGAGTAGACCGGACTGACCTGGACTGGACCGGTCCGGCGTGTACTGGACCGGTCCGGAGTGGACCGAACTGGTTTGGACTGGACCGGTCCGGAATATACTGCACTGAACCGGTCCGTAGTGGACTGGACCGTTCCGGAGTGTACTGGACTGGACTGGCTTGGACTAGAATGACCTAGACTGGACCGGTGCGGAATGGAGTGTACTGGACCGCTCCGGAGTGTACTGGACCGGTCCAGAGTGTACTTGACCGGTCCGGAGTGAACTAGACCGGTCCGGAGTGGACTGAACCGGTCAGGAGTGGACTGGACCGGTTCGGAGTGGACTAGACTAGCCTGGACTGGACCGGTCCGTAATGGACTGGACCGGTCCGGGGTGGACTGGACCGGGCCCGAGTGGACTGGACCGGTCCGGAGTGGACCGGACTGGCCTGGACTGGACCGGTCCGGAATATACTGGACTGATCAGGTCCGTAGTGGACTGGACCGTTCCGGAGTGGACTGGACTGGACTGGACTGGACTGGACTGTACTGGACCAGTCCGGAGTATACTGGACTGAACCGGTCCGTAGTGGAGTGGAGCGGTCCGGAGTGGACTGGACCGGCCCGTAATGGACTGGACCGGCCCGCAGTGGACTGGACCGGTCCATAGTGGGCTAGACGGGTCCGGAGTGGACTGGACCGGTCAGAAGTGAACTGGACCGGTCCGGAGTTAACTGGACCGTTCCGCAGTTAACTGGACCGGTCCGGAGTGAACTGAAATGGCCTGGACTAGAACGCTCCGGAGTGTACTGGTCCGGTGCGGAGTGAACTAGACCGGTCCGGAGTGGACTGGACCGGTGCGGAGTGGACTGGACCGGTGCGGAGTGTACTGGACCTGTCCGGAGTGGGCTGGACCGGTCCGGAGTATAGTGGACCGGTCCGGAGTGGACTAGACCGGTCCGGTGTGGAATGGACCGGTCCGGAGTGGACTAGACTGGCCTGGACTGGACTAGAATGACCTAGACTGGACCGGTGCGGAGTGGAGTGTACTGGACCGCTTCGGAGTGTACTGGACCGGTCCGGAGTGTACTTGACCGGTCCGGAGTGAACTAGACCGGTCCGGAGTGGACTGAACCGGTCAGGAGTGGACTGGACCGGTCCGGAGTGGACTAGACTGGCCTGGACTGGACCGGTCCGTAATGGACTGGACCGGTCCGGAGTGGACTGGACCGGGCCCGAGTGGACTGGACCGGTCCGGAGTGGACCGGACTGGCCTGGACTGGACCGGTCCGGAATATACTGGACTGAACAGGTCCGTAGTGGACTGGACCGTTCCGGGGTGGACTGGACTGTCCTGCCCTGGACTGGAATAACCTAGACTGGGCCGGTGCGGAGTGTACTGGACCGGTCCGGAGTGAACTAGACCGGTCCGGAGTGGACTGGACCTATCAGGAGTGAACTGGACCGGTCCGGAGTGAACTGGACCGGTCCGGAGTGAATTGAAATGGCCTGGACTAGACCGGTCCGGTGTGGAATAGACCGTTCAGGAGTGAACTGGACCGTTCCGGAGTGGACTGGACTGGACTGGACCGGTCCGGAATATACTGGACTGAACCGGTCCGTAGTGGACTGGACCGTTCCGGAGTGTACTGACTGGACTGGCCTGGACTGGAATGCCTTAGACTGGACCGGTGCGGAGTTGAGTGTACTGGACCGATCCGGAGTGTACTGGACCGGTTCGGAGTGTACTGGACCGGTCCGGAGTGAACTAGACCGGTCCGGAGTGGACTGAACCGGCCAGGAGTGAACTGGACCGGTCCGGAGTTAACTGGACCGGTCCGGAGTGAACTGAAATGGCCTGGACTAGACCGGTCAGGAGTGGACTGGTCCGGTGCGGAGTGGACTGGATCGGTCCGGAGTGGACTTTGCCGTTCCAGAGCGGACTGGACTGGACTGGACTAGACCGTTCCGAAGTGGACTGGTCCGGTCCGGAGTGGAAGGGACCGGGCCGGAGTGGACTGGACCGGTCCGGAGTGGACCGGACTGGCTTGGACTGGGCCGGTCCAGAATATACTGGACTGAACCGGTCCGTAGTGGACTGGACCGTTCCGGAATGGATTGGACTGGACTGGCCTGGACTGGAATGACCTAGACTGGGCCGGTGGGGAGTGGAGTGTACTGGACCGGTCCGGAGTGTACTGGACCGGGCCGGAGTGAACTAGACCGGTCCGGAGTGGACTGGACCGGTCAGGAGTGCAAGGGACCGGTCCGGAGTGGACCGGACGGGCCTGGACTGGACCGGTCCGCAATATACTGGACTGAACCGGTCCGTAGTGGACTGGACCGTTCCGGAATGGATTGGACTGGACTGGAATGACCTAGACTGGGCCGGTGGGGAGTGGAGTGTACTGGACCGGTCCGGAGTGTACTGGACCGGGCCGGAGTGAACTAGACCGGTCCGGAGTGGACTGGACCGGTCAGGAGTGCACTGGACCGGTCCGGAGTGGACCGGACGGGCCTGGACTGGACCGGTCCGGAATATACTGGACTGAACCGGTCCGTAGTGGACTGGACCGTTCCGGAGTGTACTGGACTGGACTGGCCTGGACTGGAATGACCTAGACTGGGCCGGTGCGGAGTGGAGTGTACTGGACCGGTCAGGAGTGCACTGGACCGGTCCGGAGTGAACTAGACCGGTCCGGAGTGGACTGGACCGGTCAGGAGTGAACTTGACCGGTCCGGAGTTAACTGGACCAGTCCGGAGTGAACTGAAATGGCCTGCACTAGACCGGTCCGGAGTGGACTGGACCGGTGCGGAGTGGACTGGACCGGTGCGGAGTGTACTGGACCTGTCCGGAGTGGACTGGACCGGTCCGGAGTGTAGTGGACCGGTCCGGAGTGGACTAGACCGGTCCGGAGTGGAATGGACCGGTCGGGAGTGTACTGGACCGTTCCGGAGTGGACTGGACTAGACTGAACTGGACTGGACTGGACTGGACTGGACTGGACTGGACTGGACTGGACTGGACCGGTCCGGAAAATACTGGACTGAACCGGTCCGTAGTGGACTGGACCGGTCCGCAGTGGACTGGACTGTCCTGGAGTGGACCGGTCCGTAATGGACTGGAACGGTCCGTAGCGGACTGGACCGGTCCGGAGTGGATTGGACCGGGCCGGAGTGGACTGGACCGGTGCGGAGTGGACCGGACTGGCCTGGACTGGACCGATCCGGAATATACTGAACTGAACCGGTCCATAGTGGACTGAACCGTTCCGGAGTGGACTGGACTGGACTGGCCTGGACTGGAATGACCTAGACTGGGCCGGTGCGGAGTGGAGTGTACTGGACCGGTCCGGGGTGTACTGGACCGGTCCGGAGTTAACTGGACCGGTCCGGAGTGAACTAAAATGGCCTGGACTAGACCGGTTCGGAGTGGACTGGACCGGTGCGGAGTGTACTGGACCTGTCCGGAGTGGACTGGACCGGTCCGGAGTATAGTGGACCGGTCCGGAATGGACTAGACCGGTCCGGAGTGGAATGGACCGGTGCGGAGTGGACTGGACCGGTGCGGAGTGTACTGGACCTGTCCGGAGTGGACTGGACCGGTCCGGAGTGTAGTGGACCGGTCCGGAGTGGACTAGACCGGTCCGGAGTGGAATGGACCGGTCGGGAGTGAACTGGACCGTTCCGGAGTGGACTGGACTAGACTGGACTGGACTGGACTGGACTGGACTGGACTGGACTGGACTGGACTGGACTGGACCGGTCCGGAAAATACTGGACTGAACCGGTGCGTAGTGGACTGGACCGGTCCGGAGTGGACTGGACTGTCCTGGAGTGGACCGGTCCGTAATGGACTGGAACGGTCCGGAGTGGAATGGACCGGTCAGGAGTGAACTGGACCGTTCCGGAGTGGACTGTACTGGACTGGACTGGACTGAACTGGACCGGTCTGTAGTGGACTGGACCGGTCCGGAGTGGACTAGACGGGTCCGGAGTGGACTAGACGGTCTGGAGTGGAATGGACCGGTCAGGAGTGAACTGGACCGTTCCGGAGTGGACTGGACCGGTGCGGAGTGGACTGGACCGGTGCGGAGTGTACTGGACCGGTCCGGAGTGGACTAGACCGGTCCGGAGTGGAATGGACCGGTCAGGAGTGAACTGGACCTTTCCGGAGTGGACTGTACTGGACTGGACTGGACTGGACTGGACCGGTCCGTAGTGGTCTGGACCGGTTCGGTGTGGACCGGACTGGCTTGGACTGGACCGTTCCGGAATATACTAGACTGAACAGGTCCGTAGTGGACTGGACCGTTCCGGAGTGTACTGGACTGGACTGTCCTGGAGTGGACCGGTCCGGAATGGCCTGGACCGGCCCGCAGTGGCCTGCACCGGTCCGGAGTAGACCGGACTGTCCTGGACTGGACCGGTCCGGATTTTACTGGACCGGTCCGGAGTGGACCGAACTGGCTTGGACTGGACCGGTCCGGAATATACTGGCCTGAACCGGTCCGTAGTGGACTGGCCCGTTCCGGAGTGTACTGGACTGGACTGGCCTGGACTGGAATGACCTAGACTGGGCCGGTGCGTCGTGGAGTGTACTGGACCGGTCCGGAGTGTACTGGACCGGTCCGGAGTGAACTAGACCGGTCCGGAGTGGACTGGACCTGTCAGGAGTTAACTGAAATGGCCTGGACTAGACCGTTCCAAAGTGGACTGGAGCGGTGCGGAGTGGACTGGACCGGTGCGGAGTGTACTGGACCGGTCCGGAGTGGACTGGACCTATCCGGAATATAGTGGACCGATCCGGAGCGGACTAGACCGGTCCGTAGTGGAATGGACTGGTCAGGAGTGAACTGGATCGTTCCGGAGTGGACTGGACTGGACTGGACTGGACTGGACCGGTCTTGAATATACTGGACTGATATAATTGATAATTTTTCATACTCGAAAATGAACTGTTTGTAACAGGAACACATGAGTTAAGAAGGGTAAGTTTGGCGTTGTACTTTAAGCCAAAATTGATAATTTGTCGCGCACGAAAAAGAACTTTTGGTAGCAGGAACACATGAGTTAAGAAGGGTAAGTTTGGCTTTGTATGTCAGTCCAAAATTAATAATTTTTCATACTCGTAAATGAACTGTTTGTAACAGGATCACATGAGTTAAGCAGGGTAAGTTTGGCTTTGTATTTCAGTCCAAAATTAATACTTTTTTAAACTCGAAAATGAACTATTTGTAACAGGAACATATTATATGAGTTAAGAAGGGTAAGTTTGGCTTTGTATTTCAGTCCAAAATTAATAATTTTTTATACTCGAAAATCAACTGTTTGTAACAGGAACACATGATCTAAGAAGAATAAGTTTGGCTTTGTATTTCAGGCCATAATTGATAATTTTTCATACTCGAAAATGAACTGTTTGTAACAGGAACACAGGAGTTAAGAAGGGTAAGTTTGGCTTTGTATTTCAGGCCATAATTGATAATTTTTCATACTCGAAAATGAACTGTTTGTAACAGGAACACATGAGTTAAGCAGGGTAAGTTTGGCTTTGTATTTCAGTCAAAAATTGATAATTTGTCGCACTCGATAACAAACTTTTGGTAATAGGAACACATGATCTAAGAAGGGTACGTTTGGCTTTGTATGTCAGACCAAAATTAATAATTTTTCAAGCTCGCCAATTAACTGTTTGTAACAGGAACACATGAGTTAAGAAGGGTAGGTTTGGCTTTGTATTTTAGTTCAAAATTAATACTTCTTTATACTCGAAAATGAACTATTTGTAACAGGAACATATGAGTTAATAGTTTGGCTTTTTATTTCAGTCCAAAATTAATAATTTATTATACTCGAAAATTAACTGTTTGTAACAGGAGCACATGAGTTAAGAAGGGTAAGTTTGGCTTTGTATTTCACTCCAAACTTAATAATTTTTTATACTCGAAAATCAACTGTTTGTAACAGGAACCGGTCAGGAGTGAACTGGGCCGGTCCGGAGTTAACTGGACCGGTACGGAGTGCACTGAAATGGCCTGGACTAGACTGGTCCGGAGAGGACTGGTCCGGTGCGAAGTGGACTGGACCGGTCCGGAGTGGACTGGACCGTTCCGGAGTGCACTGGACTGGACTGGACTGGACCGGTCCGAAGGGGACTGGTCCGGTCCGGAGTGGACTGGACCGGGCCTGAGTAGACTGGACTCTCCTGGACTGGACCGGTCCGGAATGGGCTGGACCGGCCCGCAGGGGCCTGCCCCGGTCCGGAGTAGACCGGACTGTCCTGGACTGGACCGGTCCGGCGTGTACTGGACCGTTCCGGATTGGACCGAACTGGCTTGGACTGGACCGGTCCGGAATATACTGGACTGAACCGGTCCGTAGTGGACTGGACCGTTACGGAGTGTACTGGACTGGACTGGCCTGGACTAGAATGACCTAGACTGGACCGGTGCGGAGTGGAGTGTACTGGACCGCTCCGGAGTGTACTGGACCGGTCCGGAGTGTACTTGACCGGTCCGGAGTGAACTAGACCGGTCCGGAGTGGACTGAACCGGTCAGGAGTTGACTGGAGCGGTCCGGAGTGGACTAAACTGGCCTGGACTGGACCGTCCGTAATGGACTGGTCCGGTCCGGAGTGGACTGGACCGGGCCCGAGTGGACTGGACCGGTCCGGAGTGGACCGGACTGCCCTGGACTGGACCGGTCCGAAATATACTGGACTGAACAGGTCCGTAGTGGACTGGACCGTTCCGGAATGGATTGGACTGGACTGGCCTGGACTGGAATGACCTAGACTGGGCCGGTGGGGAGTGGAGTGTACTGGACCGGTCCGGAGTGTACTGGACCGGGCCGGAGTGAACTAGACCGGTCCGGAGTGGACTGGACCGGTCAGGAGTGCAAGGGACCGGTCCGGAGTGGACCGGACGGGCCTGGACTGGACCGGTCCGCAATATACTGGACTGAACCGGTCCGTAGTGGACTGGACCGTTCCGGAATGGATTGGACTGGACTGGAATGACCTAGACTGGGCCGGTGGGGAGTGGAGTGTACTGGACCGGTCCGGAGTGTACTGGACCGGGCCGGAGTGAACTAGACCGGTCCGGAGTGGACTGGACCGGTCAGGAGTGCACTGGACCGGTCCGGAGTGGACCGGACGGGCCTGGACTGGACCGGTCCGGAATATACTGGACTGAACCGGTCCGTAGTGGACTGGACCGTTCCGGAGTGTACTGGACTGGACTGGCCTGGACTGGAATGACCTAGACTGGGCCGGTGCGGAGTGGAGTGTACTGGACCGGTCAGGAGTGCACTGGACCGGTCCGGAGTGAACTAGACCGGTCCGGAGTGGACTGGACCGGTCAGGAGTGAACTTGACCGGTCCGGAGTTAACTGGACCAGTCCGGAGTGAACTGAAATGGCCTGCACTAGACCGGTCCGGAGTGGACTGGACCGGTGCGGAGTGGACTGGACCGGTGCGGAGTGTACTGGACCTGTCCGGAGTGGACTGGACCGGTCCGGAGTGTAGTGGACCGGTCCGGAGTGGACTAGACCGGTCCGGAGTGGAGTGGACCGGTCGGGAGTGTACTGGACCGTTCCGGAGTGGACTGGACCGGTCAGGAGTGCACTGGACCGGTCCGAAGTGGACCGGACTGGCCTGGACTAGACCGGTCCGGAATATACTGGACTGAACCGGTCCGTAGTGGACTGGACCGTTCCGGAATGGACTGGACTGGACTGGCCTGGACTGGAATGACCTAGACTGGGCCGGTGCGGAGTGGAGTGTACTGGACCGGTCCGGAGTGTACTGGACCGGTCCGGAGTGAACTAGACCGGTCCGGAGTGGACTGGACCGGTCAGGAGTGCACTGGACCGGTCCGGACTCGCAAATGAACTGTTTGTAACAGGATCACATGAGCTAAGCAGGGTAAGTTTGGCTTTGTATTTCAGTCCAAAATTAATACTTTTTTAAACTCGAAAATGAACTATTTGTAACAGGAACATATGAGTTAAGAAGGGTAAGTTTGGCTTTGTATTTCAGTCCAAAATTAATAATTTTTTATACTCGAAAATCAACTGTTTGTAACAGGAACACATGATCTAAGAAGAATAAGTTTGGCTTTGTATTTCAGGCCATAATTGATAATTTTTCATACTCGAAAATGAACTGTTTGTAACAGGAACACAGGAGTTAAGAAGGGTAAGTTTGGCTTTGTATTTCAGGCCATAATTGATAATTTTTCATACTCGAAAATGAACTGTTTGTAACAGGAACACATGAGTTAAGCAGGGTAAGTTTGGCTTTGTATTTCAGTCAAAAATTGATAATTTGTCGCACTCGATAACAAACTTTTGGTAATAGGAACACATGATCTAAGAAGGGTACGTTTGGCTTTGTATGTCAGACCAAAATTAATAATTTTTCAAGCTCGCCAATTAACTGTTTGTAACAGGAACACATGAGTTAAGAAGGGTAGGTTTGGCTTTTTATTTCAGTCCAAAATTAATAATTTATTATACTCGAAAATTAACTGTTTGTAACAGGAGCACATGAGTTAAGAAGGGTAAGTTTGGCTTTGTATTTCAGTCCAAACTTAATAATTTTTTATACTCGAAAATCAACTGTTTGTAACAGGAACCGGTCAGGAGTGAACTGGGCCGGTCCGGAGTTAACTGGACCGGTACGGAGTGAACTGAAATGGCCTGGACTAGACTGGTCCGGAGTGGACTGGTCCGGTGCGAAGTGGACTGGACCGGTCCGGAGTGGACTGGACCGTTCCGGAGTGCACTGGACTGGACTGGACTGGACCGGTCCGAAGTGGACTGGTCCGGTCCGGAGTGGACTGGACCGGGCCGGAGTAGACTGGACTCTCCTGGACTGGACCGGTCCGGAATGGGCTGGACCGGCCCGCAGGGGCCTGCACCGGTCCGGAGTAGACCGGACTGTCCTGGACTGGACCGGTCCGGCGTGTACTGGACCGTTCCGGAGTGGACCGAACTGGCTTGGACTGGACCGGTCCGGAATATACTGGACTGATCCGGTCCGTAGTGGACTGGACCGTTACGGAGTGTACTGGACTGGACTGGCCTGGACTAGAATGACCTAGACTGGACCGGTGCGGAGTGGAGTGTACTGGACCGCTCCGGAGTGAACTAGACCGGTCCGGAGTGGACTGACCCGGTCAGGAGTGGACTGGAGCGGTCCGGAGTGGACTAAATTGGCCTGGACTGGACCGGCCGTAATGGACTGGTCCGGTCCGGAGTGGACTGGACCGGGCCCGAGTGGACTGGACCGGTCCGGAGTGGACCGGACTGGCCTGGACTGGACCGGTCCGGAATATACTGGACTGAACAGGTCCGTAGTGGACTGGACCGTTCCGGAGTGGACTGGACTGGCCTGGACTGGAATAACCTAGAATGGGCCGGTGCGCAGTGGAGTGTACTGGACCGGTCCGGAGTGTACTGGACCGGTCCGGAGTGTACTTGACCGGTCCGGAGTGAACTAGACCGGTCCGGAGTGGACTGAACCGGTCAGGAGTGGACTGGACCGGTCCGGAGTGGACTAGACTGGCCTGGACTGGACCGGCCGTAATGGACTGGTCCGGTCCGGAGTGGACTGCACCGGGCCCGAGTGGACTGGACCGGTCCGGAGTGGACCGGACTGGCCTGGACTGGACCGGTCCGGAATATACTGGACTGAACAGGTCCGTAGTGGACTGGACCGGTCCGGAGAGGACTGAACCGGCCAGGAGTGAACTGGACCGGTCCGGAGTTAACTGGACCGGTCCGGAGTGTGCTGAAATGGCCTGGACTAGACCGGTCCGGAGTGGACTGTGCCGTTCCAGAGTGGACTGGACCGTTCCGGAGTGCACTGGACTGGACTGGACTGGACCGGTCCGAAGTGGACTGGTCCGGTCCGGAGTGGACTGGACCGGGCCGGAGT
This sequence comes from Melanotus villosus, assembly GCA_963082815.1. Lineage (NCBI taxonomy): Eukaryota > Metazoa > Arthropoda > Insecta > Coleoptera > Elateridae > Melanotus > Melanotus villosus. Next base: position 15,159,356 of record OY720425.1, on the reverse strand, counting down.
AGACTGGACTCTCCTGGACTGGACCGGTCCGGAATGGGCTGGACCGGCCCGCAGGGGCCTGCACCGGTCCGGAGTAGACCGGACTGTCCTGGACTGGACCGGTCCGGCGTGTACTGGACCGTTCCGGAGTGGACCGAACTGGCTTGGACTGGACCGGTCCGGAATATACTGGACTGATCCGGTCCGTAGTGGACTGGACCGTTACGGAGTGTACTGGACTGGACTGGCCTGGACTAGAATGACCTAGACTGGACCGGTGCGGAGTGGAGTGTACTGGACCGCTCCGGAGTGAACTAGACCGGTCCGGAGTGGACTGACCCGGTCAGGAGTGGACTGGAGCGGTCCGGAGTGGACTAAATTGGCCTGGACTGGACCGGCCGTAATGGACTGGTCCGGTCCGGAGTGGACTGGACCGGGCCCGAGTGGACTGGACCGGTCCGGAGTGGACCGGACTGGCCTGGACTGGACCGGTCCGGAATATACTGGACTGAACAGGTCCGTAGTGGACTGGACCGTTCCGGAGTGGACTGGACTGGCCTGGACTGGAATAACCTAGAATGGGCCGGTGCGCAGTGGAGTGTACTGGACCGGTCCGGAGTGTACTGGACCGGTCCGGAGTGTACTTGACCGGTCCGGAGTGAACTAGACCGGTCCGGAGTGGACTGAACCGGTCAGGAGTGGACTGGACCGGTCCGGAGTGGACTAGACTGGCCTGGACTGGACCGGCCGTAATGGACTGGTCCGGTCCGGAGTGGACTGCACCGGGCCCGAGTGGACTGGACCGGTCCGGAGTGGACCGGACTGGCCTGGACTGGACCGGTCCGGAATATACTGGACTGAACAGGTCCGTAGTGGACTGGACCGGTCCGGAGAGGACTGAACCGGCCAGGAGTGAACTGGACCGGTCCGGAGTTAACTGGACCGGTCCGGAGTGTGCTGAAATGGCCTGGACTAGACCGGTCCGGAGTGGACTGTGCCGTTCCAGAGTTGACTGGACTGGACTGGACTGGACCGTTCCGAAGTGGACTGGTCCGGTCCGGAGTGGACTAGACCGGTCCGGAGTGGAATGGACCGGGCACGAGTGAACTGGACCGTTGCGGAGTGGACTGGACTGGATTGGACTGGACCGGTCCGGAATATACTGGACTGAACCGGTCCGTAGTGGACTGGACCGGTCCGGAGTGGACTGGACTGGCCTGTACTGGACCGGTCCGTAATGGACTGGACCGGTCCGTAGTGGACTAGACTGGCCTGGACTGGAATGACCTAGACTGGGCAGGTGCGTAGTGGAGTATACTGACCGGTCCGGAGTGTACTGGACCGGTCCGGAGTGAACTAGACCGGTCCGGAGTGGACTGGACCGGTCAGGAGTGAACTGAACCGGTCCGGCGTTAACTGCACCGGTCCGGAGTGAACTGAAATGGCCTGGACTAGACCGTTCCGAAGTGGACTGGACCGGTGCGGGGTGGACTGGACCGGTGCGGAGTGTACTGGACCGGTCCGGAGTGGAGGGGACCGGTCCGTAGTATAGTGGACCGATCCGGAGCGGACTAGACCGGTCCGCAGTGGAATGTACCGGTCAGGAGTGAACTGGACCGTTCCGGAGTGGACTGGACTGGACTGGACTGGACTGGACCGGTCTTGAATATACTGGACTGATATAATTGATAATTTTTCATACTCGAAAATGAACTGTTTGTAACAGGAACACATGAGTTAAGAAGGGTAAGTTTGGCGTTGTACTTCAAGCCAAAATTGATAAGTTGTCGCGCACGAAATAGAACTTTTGGTAGTAGGAACACATGAGTTAGGAAGGGTAGGTTTGGCTTTGTATTTCAGTTCAAAATTAATACTTTTTTATACTCGAAAATCAACTGTTTGGAACAGGAACCGGTCAGGAGTGAACTGGACCGGTCCGGAGTTAACTGGACCGGTACGGAGTGAACGGAAATGGCCTGGACTAGACTGGTCCGGAGTGGACTGGTCCGGTGCGAAGTGGACTGGACCGGTCCGGAGTGGACTGGACCGTTCCGGAGTGCACTGGACTGGACTGGACTGGACCGGTCCGAAGTGGACTGGTCCGGTCCGGAGTGGACTGGACCGGGCCGGAGTAGACTGGACTTTCCTAGACTGGACCGGTCCGGAATGGGCTGGACCGGCCCGCAGTGGCCTGCACCGGTCCGGAGTAGACCGGACTGACCTGGACTGGACCGGTCCGGCGTGTACTGGACCGGTCCGGAGTGGACCGAACTGGTTTGGACTGGACCGGTCCGGAATATACTGCACTGAACCGGTCCGTAGTGGACTGGACCGTTCCGGAGTGTACTGGACTGGACTGGCTTGGACTAGAATGACCTAGACTGGACCGGTGCGGAATGGAGTGTACTGGACCGCTCCGGAGTGTACTGGACCGGTCCGGAGTGAACTAGACCGGTCCGGAATGGGCTGGACCGGCCCGCAGTGGCCTGCACCGGTCCGGAGTAGACCGGACTGACCTGGACTGGACCGGTCCGGCGTGTACTGGACCGGTCCGGAGTGGACCGAACTGGTTTGGACTGGACCGGTCCGGAATATACTGCACTGAACCGGTCCGTAGTGGACTGGACCGTTCCGGAGTGTACTGGACTGGACTGGCTTGGACTAGAATGACCTAGACTGGACCGGTGCGGAATGGAGTGTACTGGACCGCTCCGGAGTGTACTGGACCGGTCCAGAGTGTACTTGACCGGTCCGGAGTGAACTAGACCGGTCCGGAGTGGACTGAACCGGTCAGGAGTGGACTGGACCGGTTCGGAGTGGACTAGACTAGCCTGGACTGGACCGGTCCGTAATGGACTGGACCGGTCCGGGGTGGACTGGACCGGGCCCGAGTGGACTGGACCGGTCCGGAGTGGACCGGACTGGCCTGGACTGGACCGGTCCGGAATATACTGGACTGATCAGGTCCGTAGTGGACTGGACCGTTCCGGAGTGGACTGGACTGGACTGGACTGGACTGGACTGTACTGGACCAGTCCGGAGTATACTGGACTGAACCGGTCCGTAGTGGAGTGGAGCGGTCCGGAGTGGACTGGACCGGCCCGTAATGGACTGGACCGGCCCGCAGTGGACTGGACCGGTCCATAGTGGGCTAGACGGGTCCGGAGTGGACTGGACCGGTCAGAAGTGAACTGGACCGGTCCGGAGTTAACTGGACCGTTCCGCAGTTAACTGGACCGGTCCGGAGTGAACTGAAATGGCCTGGACTAGAACGCTCCGGAGTGTACTGGTCCGGTGCGGAGTGAACTAGACCGGTCCGGAGTGGACTGGACCGGTGCGGAGTGGACTGGACCGGTGCGGAGTGTACTGGACCTGTCCGGAGTGGGCTGGACCGGTCCGGAGTATAGTGGACCGGTCCGGAGTGGACTAGACCGGTCCGGTGTGGAATGGACCGGTCCGGAGTGGACTAGACTGGCCTGGACTGGACTAGAATGACCTAGACTGGACCGGTGCGGAGTGGAGTGTACTGGACCGCTTCGGAGTGTACTGGACCGGTCCGGAGTGTACTTGACCGGTCCGGAGTGAACTAGACCGGTCCGGAGTGGACTGAACCGGTCAGGAGTGGACTGGACCGGTCCGGAGTGGACTAGACTGGCCTGGACTGGACCGGTCCGTAATGGACTGGACCGGTCCGGAGTGGACTGGACCGGGCCCGAGTGGACTGGACCGGTCCGGAGTGGACCGGACTGGCCTGGACTGGACCGGTCCGGAATATACTGGACTGAACAGGTCCGTAGTGGACTGGACCGTTCCGGGGTGGACTGGACTGTCCTGCCCTGGACTGGAATAACCTAGACTGGGCCGGTGCGGAGTGTACTGGACCGGTCCGGAGTGAACTAGACCGGTCCGGAGTGGACTGGACCTATCAGGAGTGAACTGGACCGGTCCGGAGTGAACTGGACCGGTCCGGAGTGAATTGAAATGGCCTGGACTAGACCGGTCCGGTGTGGAATAGACCGTTCAGGAGTGAACTGGACCGTTCCGGAGTGGACTGGACTGGACTGGACCGGTCCGGAATATACTGGACTGAACCGGTCCGTAGTGGACTGGACCGTTCCGGAGTGTACTGACTGGACTGGCCTGGACTGGAATGCCTTAGACTGGACCGGTGCGGAGTTGAGTGTACTGGACCGATCCGGAGTGTACTGGACCGGTTCGGAGTGTACTGGACCGGTCCGGAGTGAACTAGACCGGTCCGGAGTGGACTGAACCGGCCAGGAGTGAACTGGACCGGTCCGGAGTTAACTGGACCGGTCCGGAGTGAACTGAAATGGCCTGGACTAGACCGGTCAGGAGTGGACTGGTCCGGTGCGGAGTGGACTGGATCGGTCCGGAGTGGACTTTGCCGTTCCAGAGCGGACTGGACTGGACTGGACTAGACCGTTCCGAAGTGGACTGGTCCGGTCCGGAGTGGAAGGGACCGGGCCGGAGTGGACTGGACCGGTCCGGAGTGGACCGGACTGGCTTGGACTGGGCCGGTCCAGAATATACTGGACTGAACCGGTCCGTAGTGGACTGGACCGTTCCGGAATGGATTGGACTGGACTGGCCTGGACTGGAATGACCTAGACTGGGCCGGTGGGGAGTGGAGTGTACTGGACCGGTCCGGAGTGTACTGGACCGGGCCGGAGTGAACTAGACCGGTCCGGAGTGGACTGGACCGGTCAGGAGTGCAAGGGACCGGTCCGGAGTGGACCGGACGGGCCTGGACTGGACCGGTCCGCAATATACTGGACTGAACCGGTCCGTAGTGGACTGGACCGTTCCGGAATGGATTGGACTGGACTGGAATGACCTAGACTGGGCCGGTGGGGAGTGGAGTGTACTGGACCGGTCCGGAGTGTACTGGACCGGGCCGGAGTGAACTAGACCGGTCCGGAGTGGACTGGACCGGTCAGGAGTGCACTGGACCGGTCCGGAGTGGACCGGACGGGCCTGGACTGGACCGGTCCGGAATATACTGGACTGAACCGGTCCGTAGTGGACTGGACCGTTCCGGAGTGTACTGGACTGGACTGGCCTGGACTGGAATGACCTAGACTGGGCCGGTGCGGAGTGGAGTGTACTGGACCGGTCAGGAGTGCACTGGACCGGTCCGGAGTGAACTAGACCGGTCCGGAGTGGACTGGACCGGTCAGGAGTGAACTTGACCGGTCCGGAGTTAACTGGACCAGTCCGGAGTGAACTGAAATGGCCTGCACTAGACCGGTCCGGAGTGGACTGGACCGGTGCGGAGTGGACTGGACCGGTGCGGAGTGTACTGGACCTGTCCGGAGTGGACTGGACCGGTCCGGAGTGTAGTGGACCGGTCCGGAGTGGACTAGACCGGTCCGGAGTGGAATGGACCGGTCGGGAGTGTACTGGACCGTTCCGGAGTGGACTGGACTAGACTGAACTGGACTGGACTGGACTGGACTGGACTGGACTGGACTGGACTGGACTGGACCGGTCCGGAAAATACTGGACTGAACCGGTCCGTAGTGGACTGGACCGGTCCGCAGTGGACTGGACTGTCCTGGAATGGACCGGTCCGTAATGGACTGGAACGGTCCGTAGCGGACTGGACCGGTCCGGAGTGGATTGGACCGGGCCGGAGTGGACTGGACCGGTGCGGAGTGGACCGGACTGGCCTGGACTGGACCGATCCGGAATATACTGAACTGAACCGGTCCATAGTGGACTGAACCGTTCCGGAGTGGACTGGACTGGACTGGCCTGGACTGGAATGACCTAGACTGGGCCGGTGCGGAGTGGAGTGTACTGGACCGGTCCGGGGTGTACTGGACCGGTCCGGAGTTAACTGGACCGGTCCGGAGTGAACTAAAATGGCCTGGACTAGACCGGTTCGGAGTGGACTGGACCGGTGCGGAGTGTACTGGACCTGTCCGGAGTGGACTGGACCGGTCCGGAGTATAGTGGACCGGTCCGGAATGGACTAGACCGGTCCGGAGTGGAATGGACCGGTGCGGAGTGGACTGGACCGGTGCGGAGTGTACTGGACCTGTCCGGAGTGGACTGGACCGGTCCGGAGTGTAGTGGACCGGTCCGGAGTGGACTAGACCGGTCCGGAGTGGAATGGACCGGTCGGGAGTGAACTGGACCGTTCCGGAGTGGACTGGACTAGACTGGACTGGACTGGACTGGACTGGACTGGACTGGACTGGACTGGACTGGACCGGTCCGGAAAATACTGGACTGAACCGGTGCGTAGTGGACTGGACCGGTCCGGAGTGGACTGGACTGTCCTGGAGTGGACCGGTCCGTAATGGACTGGAACGGTCCGGAGTGGAATGGACCGGTCAGGAGTGAACTGGACCGTTCCGGAGTGGACTGTACTGGACTGGACTGGACTGAACTGGACCGGTCTGTAGTGGACTGGACCGGTCCGGAGTGGACTAGACGGGTCCGGAGTGGACTAGACGGTCTGGAGTGGAATGGACCGGTCAGGAGTGAACTGGACCGTTCCGGAGTGGACTGGACCGGTGCGGAGTGGACTGGACCGGTGCGGAGTGTACTGGACCGGTCCGGAGTGGACTAGACCGGTCCGGAGTGGAATGGACCGGTCAGGAGTGAACTGGACCTTTCCGGAGTGGACTGTACTGGACTGGACTGGACTGGACTGGACCGGTCCGTAGTGGTCTGGACCGGTTCGGTGTGGACCGGACTGGCTTGGACTGGACCGTTCCGGAATATACTAGACTGAACAGGTCCGTAGTGGACTGGACCGTTCCGGAGTGTACTGGACTGGACTGTCCTGGAGTGGACCGGTCCGGAATGGCCTGGACCGGCCCGCAGTGGCCTGCACCGGTCCGGAGTAGACCGGACTGTCCTGGACTGGACCGGTCCGGATTTTACTGGACCGGTCCGGAGTGGACCGAACTGGCTTGGACTGGACCGGTCCGGAATATACTGGCCTGAACCGGTCCGTAGTGGACTGGCCCGTTCCGGAGTGTACTGGACTGGACTGGCCTGGACTGGAATGACCTAGACTGGGCCGGTGCGTCGTGGAGTGTACTGGACCGGTCCGGAGTGTACTGGACCGGTCCGGAGTGAACTAGACCGGTCCGGAGTGGACTGGACCTGTCAGGAGTTAACTGAAATGGCCTGGACTAGACCGTTCCAAAGTGGACTGGAGCGGTGCGGAGTGGACTGGACCGGTGCGGAGTGTACTGGACCGGTCCGGAGTGGACTGGACCTATCCGGAATATAGTGGACCGATCCGGAGCGGACTAGACCGGTCCGTAGTGGAATGGACTGGTCAGGAGTGAACTGGATCGTTCCGGAGTGGACTGGACTGGACTGGACTGGACTGGACCGGTCTTGAATATACTGGACTGATATAATTGATAATTTTTCATACTCGAAAATGAACTGTTTGTAACAGGAACACATGAGTTAAGAAGGGTAAGTTTGGCGTTGTACTTTAAGCCAAAATTGATAATTTGTCGCGCACGAAAAAGAACTTTTGGTAGCAGGAACACATGAGTTAAGAAGGGTAAGTTTGGCTTTGTATGTCAGTCCAAAATTAATAATTTTTCATACTCGTAAATGAACTGTTTGTAACAGGATCACATGAGTTAAGCAGGGTAAGTTTGGCTTTGTATTTCAGTCCAAAATTAATACTTTTTTAAACTCGAAAATGAACTATTTGTAACAGGAACATATGAGTTAAGAAGGGTAAGTTTGGCTTTGTATTTCAGTCCAAAATTAATAATTTTTTATACTCGAAAATCAACTGTTTGTAACAGGAACACATGATCTAAGAAGAATAAGTTTGGCTTTGTATTTCAGGCCATAATTGATAATTTTTCATACTCGAAAATGAACTGTTTGTAACAGGAACACAGGAGTTAAGAAGGGTAAGTTTGGCTTTGTATTTCAGGCCATAATTGATAATTTTTCATACTCGAAAATGAACTGTTTGTAACAGGAACACATGAGTTAAGCAGGGTAAGTTTGGCTTTGTATTTCAGTCAAAAATTGATAATTTGTCGCACTCGATAACAAACTTTTGGTAATAGGAACACATGATCTAAGAAGGGTACGTTTGGCTTTGTATGTCAGACCAAAATTAATAATTTTTCAAGCTCGCCAATTAACTGTTTGTAACAGGAACACATGAGTTAAGAAGGGTAGGTTTGGCTTTTTATTTCAGTCCAAAATTAATAATTTATTATACTCGAAAATTAACTGTTTGTAACAGGAGCACATGAGTTAAGAAGGGTAAGTTTGGCTTTGTATTTCAGTCCAAACTTAATAATTTTTTATACTCGAAAATCAACTGTTTGTAACAGGAACCGGTCAGGAGTGAACTGGGCCGGTCCGGAGTTAACTGGACCGGTACGGAGTGAACTGAAATGGCCTGGACTAGACTGGTCCGGAGTGGACTGGTCCGGTGCGAAGTGGACTGGACCGGTCCGGAGTGGACTGGACCGTTCCGGAGTGCACTGGACTGGACTGGACTGGACCGGTCCGAAGTGGACTGGTCCGGTCCGGAGTGGACTGGACCGGGCCGGAGTAGACTGGACTCTCCTGGACTGGACCGGTCCGGAATGGGCTGGACCGGCCCGCAGGGGCCTGCACCGGTCCGGAGTAGACCGGACTGTCCTGGACTGGACCGGTCCGGCGTGTACTGGACCGTTCCGGAGTGGACCGAACTGGCTTGGACTGGACCGGTCCGGAATATACTGGACTGATCCGGTCCGTAGTGGACTGGACCGTTACGGAGTGTACTGGACTGGACTGGCCTGGACTAGAATGACCTAGACTGGACCGGTGCGGAGTGGAGTGTACTGGACCGCTCCGGAGTGAACTAGACCGGTCCGGAGTGGACTGACCCGGTCAGGAGTGGACTGGAGCGGTCCGGAGTGGACTAAATTGGCCTGGACTGGACCGGCCGTAATGGACTGGTCCGGTCCGGAGTGGACTGGACCGGGCCCGAGTGGACTGGACCGGTCCGGAGTGGACCGGACTGGCCTGGACTGGACCGGTCCGGAATATACTGGACTGAACAGGTCCGTAGTGGACTGGACCGTTCCGGAGTGGACTGGACTGGCCTGGACTGGAATAACCTAGAATGGGCCGGTGCGCAGTGGAGTGTACTGGACCGGTCCGGAGTGTACTGGACCGGTCCGGAGTGTACTTGACCGGTCCGGAGTGAACTAGACCGGTCCGGAGTGGACTGAACCGGTCAGGAGTGGACTGGACCGGTCCGGAGTGGACTAGACTGGCCTGGACTGGACCGGCCGTAATGGACTGGTCCGGTCCGGAGTGGACTGCACCGGGCCCGAGTGGACTGGACCGGTCCGGAGTGGACCGGACTGGCCTGGACTGGACCGGTCCGGAATATACTGGACTGAACAGGTCCGTAGTGGACTGGACCGGTCCGGAGAGGACTGAACCGGCCAGGAGTGAACTGGACCGGTCCGGAGTTAACTGGACCGGTCCGGAGTGTGCTGAAATGGCCTGGACTAGACCGGTCCGGAGTGGACTGTGCCGTTCCAGAGTGGACTGGACCGTTCCGGAGTGCACTGGACTGGACTGGACTGGACCGGTCCGAAGTGGACTGGTCCGGTCCGGAGTGGACTGGACCGGGCCGGAGTAGACTGGACTCTCCTGGACTGGACCGGTCCGGAATGGGCTGGACCGGCCCGCAGGGGCCTGCACCGGTCCGGAGTAGACCGGACTGTCCTGGACTGGACCGGTCCGGCGTGTACTGGACCGTTCCGGAGTGGACCGAACTGGCTTGGACTGGACCGGTCCGGAATATACTGGACTGATCCGGTCCGTAGTGGACTGGACCGTTACGGAGTGTACTGGACTGGACTGGCCTGGACTAGAATGACCTAGACTGGACCGGTGCGGAGTGGAGTGTACTGGACCGCTCCGGAGTGAACTAGACCGGTCCGGAGTGGACTGACCCGGTCAGGAGTGGACTGGAGCGGTCCGGAGTGGACTAAATTGGCCTGGACTGGACCGGCCGTAATGGACTGGTCCGGTCCGGAGTGGACTGGACCGGGCCCGAGTGGACTGGACCGGTCCGGAGTGGACCGGACTGGCCTGGACTGGACCGGTCCGGAATATACTGGACTGAACAGGTCCGTAGTGGACTGGACCGTTCCGGAGTGGACTGGACTGGCCTGGACTGGAATAACCTAGAATGGGCCGGTGCGCAGTGGAGTGTACTGGACCGGTCCGGAGTGTACTGGACCGGTCCGGAGTGTACTTGACCGGTCCGGAGTGAACTAGACCGGTCCGGAGTGGACTGAACCGGTCAGGAGTGGACTGGACCGGTCCGGAGTGGACTAGACTGGCCTGGACTGGACCGGCCGTAATGGACTGGTCCGGTCCGGAGTGGACTGCACCGGGCCCGAGTGGACTGGACCGGTCCGGAGTGGACCGGACTGGCCTGGACTGGACCGGTCCGGAATATACTGGACTGAACAGGTCCGTAGTGGACTGGACCGGTCCGGAGAGGACTGAACCGGCCAGGAGTGAACTGGACCGGTCCGGAGTTAACTGGACCGGTCCGGAGTGTGCTGAAATGGCCTGGACTAGACCGGTCCGGAGTGGACTGTGCCGTTCCAGAGTTGACTGGACTGGACTGGACTGGACCGTTCCGAAGTGGACTGGTCCGGTCCGGAGTGGACTAGACCGGTCCGGAGTGGAATGGACCGGGCACGAGTGAACTGGACCGTTGCGGAGTGGACTGGACTGGATTGGACTGGACCGGTCCGGAATATACTGGACTGAACCGGTCCGTAGTGGACTGGACCGGTCCGGAGTGGACTGGACTGGCCTGTACTGGACCGGTCCGTAATGGACTGGACCGGTCCGTAGTGGACTAGACTGGCCTGGACTGGAATGACCTAGACTGGGCAGGTGCGTAGTGGAGTATACTGACCGGTCCGGAGTGTACTGGACCGGTCCGGAGTGAACTAGACCGGTCCGGAGTGGACTGGACCGGTCAGGAGTGAACTGAACCGGTCCGGCGTTAACTGCACCGGTCCGGAGTGAACTGAAATGGCCTGGACTAGACCGTTCCGAAGTGGACTGGACCGGTGCGGGGTGGACTGGACCGGTGCGGAGTGTACTGGACCGGTCCGGAGTGGAGGGGACCGGTCCGTAGTATAGTGGACCGATCCGGAGCGGACTAGACCGGTCCGCAGTGGAATGTACCGGTCAGGAGTGAACTGGACCGTTCCGGAGTGGACTGGACTGGACTGGACTGGACTGGACCGGTCTTGAATATACTGGACTGATATAATTGATAATTTTTCATACTCGAAAATGAACTGTTTGTAACAGGAACACATGAGTTAAGAAGGGTAAGTTTGGCGTTGTACTTCAAGCCAAAATTGATAAGTTGTCGCGCACGAAATAGAACTTTTGGTAGTAGGAACACATGAGTTAGGAAGGGTAGGTTTGGCTTTGTATTTCAGTTCAAAATTAATACTTTTTTATACTCGAAAATCAACTGTTTGGAACAGGAACCGGTCAGGAGTGAACTGGACCGGTCCGGAGTTAACTGGACCGGTACGGAGTGAACGGAAATGGCCTGGACTAGACTGGTCCGGAGTGGACTGGTCCGGTGCGAAGTGGACTGGACCGGTCCGGAGTGGACTGGACCGTTCCGGAGTGCACTGGACTGGACTGGACTGGACCGGTCCGAAGTGGACTGGTCCGGTCCGGAGTGGACTGGACCGGGCCGGAGTAGACTGGACTTTCCTAGACTGGACCGGTCCGGAATGGGCTGGACCGGCCCGCAGTGGCCTGCACCGGTCCGGAGTAGACCGGACTGACCTGGACTGGACCGGTCCGGCGTGTACTGGACCGGTCCGGAGTGGACCGAACTGGTTTGGACTGGACCGGTCCGGAATATACTGCACTGAACCGGTCCGTAGTGGACTGGACCGTTCCGGAGTGTACTGGACTGGACTGGCTTGGACTAGAATGACCTAGACTGGACCGGTGCGGAATGGAGTGTACTGGACCGCTCCGGAGTGTACTGGACCGGTCCGGAGTGAACTAGACCGGTCCGGAATGGGCTGGACCGGCCCGCAGTGGCCTGCACCGGTCCGGAGTAGACCGGACTGACCTGGACTGGACCGGTCCGGCGTGTACTGGACCGGTCCGGAGTGGACCGAACTGGTTTGGACTGGACCGGTCCGGAATATACTGCACTGAACCGGTCCGTAGTGGACTGGACCGTTCCGGAGTGTACTGGACTGGACTGGCTTGGACTAGAATGACCTAGACTGGACCGGTGCGGAATGGAGTGTACTGGACCGCTCCGGAGTGTACTGGACCGGTCCAGAGTGTACTTGACCGGTCCGGAGTGAACTAGACCGGTCCGGAGTGGACTGAACCGGTCAGGAGTGGACTGGACCGGTTCGGAGTGGACTAGACTAGCCTGGACTGGACCGGTCCGTAATGGACTGGACCGGTCCGGGGTGGACTGGACCGGGCCCGAGTGGACTGGACCGGTCCGGAGTGGACCGGACTGGCCTGGACTGGACCGGTCCGGAATATACTGGACTGATCAGGTCCGTAGTGGACTGGACCGTTCCGGAGTGGACTGGACTGGACTGGACTGGACTGGACTGTACTGGACCAGTCCGGAGTATACTGGACTGAACCGGTCCGTAGTGGAGTGGAGCGGTCCGGAGTGGACTGGACCGGCCCGTAATGGACTGGACCGGCCCGCAGTGGACTGGACCGGTCCATAGTGGGCTAGACGGGTCCGGAGTGGACTGGACCGGTCAGAAGTGAACTGGACCGGTCCGGAGTTAACTGGACCGTTCCGCAGTTAACTGGACCGGTCCGGAGTGAACTGAAATGGCCTGGACTAGAACGCTCCGGAGTGTACTGGTCCGGTGCGGAGTGAACTAGACCGGTCCGGAGTGGACTGGACCGGTGCGGAGTGGACTGGACCGGTGCGGAGTGTACTGGACCTGTCCGGAGTGGGCTGGACCGGTCCGGAGTATAGTGGACCGGTCCGGAGTGGACTAGACCGGTCCGGTGTGGAATGGACCGGTCCGGAGTGGACTAGACTGGCCTGGACTGGACTAGAATGACCTAGACTGGACCGGTGCGGAGTGGAGTGTACTGGACCGCTTCGGAGTGTACTGGACCGGTCCGGAGTGTACTTGACCGGTCCGGAGTGAACTAGACCGGTCCGGAGTGGACTGAACCGGTCAGGAGTGGACTGGACCGGTCCGGAGTGGACTAGACTGGCCTGGACTGGACCGGTCCGTAATGGACTGGACCGGTCCGGAGTGGACTGGACCGGGCCCGAGTGGACTGGACCGGTCCGGAGTGGACCGGACTGGCCTGGACTGGACCGGTCCGGAATATACTGGACTGAACAGGTCCGTAGCGGACTGGACCGTTCCGGGGTGGACTGGACTGTCCTGCCCTGGACTGGAATAACCTAGACTGGGCCGGTGCGGAGTGTACTGGACCGGTCCGGAGTGAACTAGACCGGTCCGGAGTGGACTGGACCTATCAGGAGTGAACTGGACCGGTCCGGAGTGAACTGGACCGGTCCGGAGTGAATTGAAATGGCCTGGACTAGACCGGTCCGGTGTGGAATAGACCGTTCAGGAGTGAACTGGACCGTTCCGGAGTGGACTGGACTGGACTGGACCGGTCCGGAATATACTGGACTGAACCGGTCCGTAGTGGACTGGACCGTTCCGGAGTGTACTGACTGGACTGGCCTGGACTGGAATGCCTTAGACTGGACCGGTGCGGAGTTGAGTGTACTGGACCGATCCGGAGTGTACTGGACCGGTTCGGAGTGTACTGGACCGGTCCGGAGTGAACTAGACCGGTCCGGAGTGGACTGAACCGGCCAGGAGTGAACTGGACCGGTCCGGAGTTAACTGGACCGGTCCGGAGTGAACTGAAATGGCCTGGACTAGACCGGTCAGGAGTGGACTGGTCCGGTGCGGAGTGGACTGGATCGGTCCGGAGTGGACTTTGCCGTTCCAGAGCGGACTGGACTGGGACTGGACTAGACCGTTCCGAAGTGGACTGGTCCGGTCCGGAGTGGAAGGGACCGGGCCGGAGTGGACTGGACCGGTCCGGAGTGGACCGGACTGGCTTGGACTGGGCCGGTCCAGAATATACTGGACTGAACCGGTCCGTAGTGGACTGGACCGTTCCGGAATGGATTGGACTGGACTGGCCTGGACTGGAATGACCTAGACTGGGCCGGTGGGGAGTGGAGTGTACTGGACCGGTCCGGAGTGTACTGGACCGGGCCGGAGTGAACTAGACCGGTCCGGAGTGGACTGGACCGGTCAGGAGTGCAAGGGACCGGTCCGGAGTGGACCGGACGGGCCTGGACTGGACCGGTCCGCAATATACTGGACTGAACCGGTCCGTAGTGGACTGGACCGTTCCGGAATGGATTGGACTGGACTGGAATGACCTAGACTGGGCCGGTGGGGAGTGGAGTGTACTGGACCGGTCCGGAGTGTACTGGACCGGGCCGGAGTGAACTAGACCGGTCCGGAGTGGACTGGACCGGTCAGGAGTGCACTGGACCGGTCCGGAGTGGACCGGACGGGCCTGGACTGGACCGGTCCGGAATATACTGGACTGAACCGGTCCGTAGTGGACTGGACCGTTCCGGAGTGTACTGGACTGGACTGGCCTGGACTGGAATGACCTAGACTGGGCCGGTGCGGAGTGGAGTGTACTGGACCGGTCAGGAGTGCACTGGACCGGTCCGGAGTGAACTAGACCGGTCCGGAGTGGACTGGACCGGTCAGGAGTGAACTTGACCGGTCCGGAGTTAACTGGACCAGTCCGGAGTGAACTGAAATGGCCTGCACTAGACCGGTCCGGAGTGGACTGGACCGGTGCGGAGTGGACTGGACCGGTGCGGAGTGTACTGGACCTGTCCGGAGTGGACTGGACCGGTCCGGAGTGTAGTGGACCGGTCCGGAGTGGACTAGACCGGTCCGGAGTGGAATGGACCGGTCGGGAGTGTACTGGACCGTTCCGGAGTGGACTGGACTAGACTGAACTGGACTGGACTGGACTGGACTGGACTGGACTGGACTGGACTGGACTGGACCGGTCCGGAAAATACTGGACTGAACCGGTCCGTAGTGGACTGGACCGGTCCGCAGTGGACTGGACTGTCCTGGAATGGACCGGTCCGTAATGGACTGGAACGGTCCGTAGCGGACTGGACCGGTCCGGAGTGGATTGGACCGGGCCGGAGTGGACTGGACCGGTGCGGAGTGGACCGGACTGGCCTGGACTGGACCGATCCGGAATATACTGAACTGAACCGGTCCATAGTGGACTGAACCGTTCCGGAGTGGACTGGACTGGACTGGCCTGGACTGGAATGACCTAGACTGGGCCGGTGCGGAGTGGAGTGTACTGGACCGGTCCGGGGTGTACTGGACCGGTCCGGAGTTAACTGGACCGGTCCGGAGTGAACTAAAATGGCCTGGACTAGACCGGTTCGGAGTGGACTGGACCGGTGCGGAGTGTACTGGACCTGTCCGGAGTGGACTGGACCGGTCCGGAGTATAGTGGACCGGTCCGGAATGGACTAGACCGGTCCGGAGTGGAATGGACCGGTGCGGAGTGGACTGGACCGGTGCGGAGTGTACTGGACCTGTCCGGAGTGGACTGGACCGGTCCGGAGTGTAGTGGACCGGTCCGGAGTGGACTAGACCGGTCCGGAGTGGAATGGACCGGTCGGGAGTGAACTGGACCGTTCCGGAGTGGACTGGACTAGACTGGACTGGACTGGACTGGACTGGACTGGACTGGACTGGACTGGACTGGACCGGTCCGGAAAATACTGGACTGAACCGGTGCGTAGTGGACTGGACCGGTCCGGAGTGGACTGGACTGTCCTGGAGTGGACCGGTCCGTAATGGACTGGAACGGTCCGGAGTGGAATGGACCGGTCAGGAGTGAACTGGACCGTTCCGGAGTGGACTGTACTGGACTGGACTGGACTGAACTGGACCGGTCTGTAGTGGACTGGACCGGTCCGGAGTGGACTAGACGGGTCCGGAGTGGACTAGACGGTCTGGAGTGGAATGGACCGGTCAGGAGTGAACTGGACCGTTCCGGAGTGGACTGGACCGGTGCGGAGTGGACTGGACCGGTGCGGAGTGTACTGGACCGGTCCGGAGTGGACTAGACCGGTCCGGAGTGGAATGGACCGGTCAGGAGTGAACTGGACCTTTCCGGAGTGGACTGTACTGGACTGGACTGGACTGGACTGGACCGGTCCGTAGTGGTCTGGACCGGTTCGGTGTGGACCGGACTGGCTTGGACTGGACCGTTCCGGAATATACTAGACTGAACAGGTCCGTAGTGGACTGGACCGTTCCGGAGTGTACTGGACTGGACTGTCCTGGAGTGGACCGGTCCGGAATGGCCTGGACCGGCCCGCAGTGGCCTGCACCGGTCCGGAGTAGACCGGACTGTCCTGGACTGGACCGGTCCGGATTTTACTGGACCGGTCCGGAGTGGACCGAACTGACTTGGACTGGACCGGTCCGGAATATACTGGCCTGAACCGGTCCGTAGTGGACTGGCCCGTTCCGGAGTGTACTGGACTGGACTGGCCTGGACTGGAATGACCTAGACTGGGCCGGTGCGTCGTGGAGTGTACTGGACCGGTCCGGAGTGTACTGGACCGGTCCGGAGTGAACTAGACCGGTCCGGAGTGGACTGGACCTGTCAGGAGTTAACTGAAATGGCCTGGACTAGACCGTTCCAAAGTGGACTGGAGCGGTGCGGAGTGGACTGGACCGGTGCGGAGTGTACTGGACCGGTCCGGAGTGGACTGGACCTATCCGGAATATAGTGGACCGATCCGGAGCGGACTAGACCGGTCCGTAGTGGAATGGACTGGTCAGGAGTGAACTGGATCGTTCCGGAGTGGACTGGACTGGACTGGACTGGACTGGACCGGTCTTGAATATACTGGACTGATATAATTGATAATTTTTCATACTCGAAAATGAACTGTTTGTAACAGGAACACATGAGTTAAGAAGGGTAAGTTTGGCGTTGTACTTTAAGCCAAAATTGATAATTTGTCGCGCACGAAAAAGAACTTTTGGTAGCAGGAACACATGAGTTAAGAAGGGTAAGTTTGGCTTTGTATGTCAGTCCAAAATTAATAATTTTTCATACTCGTAAATGAACTGTTTGTAACAGGATCACATGAGTTAAGCAGGGTAAGTTTGGCTTTGTATTTCAGTCCAAAATTAATACTTTTTTAAACTCGAAAATGAACTATTTGTAACAGGAACATATTATATGAGTTAAGAAGGGTAAGTTTGGCTTTGTATTTCAGTCCAAAATTAATAATTTTTTATACTCGAAAATCAACTGTTTGTAACAGGAACACATGATCTAAGAAGAATAAGTTTGGCTTTGTATTTCAGGCCATAATTGATAATTTTTCATACTCGAAAATGAACTGTTTGTAACAGGAACACAGGAGTTAAGAAGGGTAAGTTTGGCTTTGTATTTCAGGCCATAATTGATAATTTTTCATACTCGAAAATGAACTGTTTGTAACAGGAACACATGAGTTAAGCAGGGTAAGTTTGGCTTTGTATTTCAGTCAAAAATTGATAATTTGTCGCACTCGATAACAAACTTTTGGTAATAGGAACACATGATCTAAGAAGGGTACGTTTGGCTTTGTATGTCAGACCAAAATTAATAATTTTTCAAGCTCGCCAATTAACTGTTTGTAACAGGAACACATGAGTTAAGAAGGGTAGGTTTGGCTTTGTATTTTAGTTCAAAATTAATACTTCTTTATACTCGAAAATGAACTATTTGTAACAGGAACATATGAGTTAATAGTTTGGCTTTTTATTTCAGTCCAAAATTAATAATTTATTATACTCGAAAATTAACTGTTTGTAACAGGAGCACATGAGTTAAGAAGGGTAAGTTTGGCTTTGTATTTCACTCCAAACTTAATAATTTTTTATACTCGAAAATCAACTGTTTGTAACAGGAACCGGTCAGGAGTGAACTGGGCCGGTCCGGAGTTAACTGGACCGGTACGGAGTGCACTGAAATGGCCTGGACTAGACTGGTCCGGAGAGGACTGGTCCGGTGCGAAGTGGACTGGACCGGTCCGGAGTGGACTGGACCGTTCCGGAGTGCACTGGACTGGACTGGACTGGACCGGTCCGAAGGGGACTGGTCCGGTCCGGAGTGGACTGGACCGGGCCTGAGTAGACTGGACTCTCCTGGACTGGACCGGTCCGGAATGGGCTGGACCGGCCCGCAGGGGCCTGCCCCGGTCCGGAGTAGACCGGACTGTCCTGGACTGGACCGGTCCGGCGTGTACTGGACCGTTCCGGATTGGACCGAACTGGCTTGGACTGGACCGGTCCGGAATATACTGGACTGAACCGGTCCGTAGTGGACTGGACCGTTACGGAGTGTACTGGACTGGACTGGCCTGGACTAGAATGACCTAGACTGGACCGGTGCGGAGTGGAGTGTACTGGACCGCTCCGGAGTGTACTGGACCGGTCCGGAGTGTACTTGACCGGTCCGGAGTGAACTAGACCGGTCCGGAGTGGACTGAACCGGTCAGGAGTTGACTGGAGCGGTCCGGAGTGGACTAAACTGGCCTGGACTGGACCGTCCGTAATGGACTGGTCCGGTCCGGAGTGGACTGGACCGGGCCCGAGTGGACTGGACCGGTCCGGAGTGGACCGGACTGCCCTGGACTGGACCGGTCCGGAATATACTGGACTGAACAGGTCCGTAGTGGACTGGACCGTTCCGGAATGGATTGGACTGGACTGGCCTGGACTGGAATGACCTAGACTGGGCCGGTGGGGAGTGGAGTGTACTGGACCGGTCCGGAGTGTACTGGACCGGGCCGGAGTGAACTAGACCGGTCCGGAGTGGACTGGACCGGTCAGGAGTGCAAGGGACCGGTCCGGAGTGGACCGGACGGGCCTGGACTGGACCGGTCCGCAATATACTGGACTGAACCGGTCCGTAGTGGACTGGACCGTTCCGGAATGGATTGGACTGGACTGGAATGACCTAGACTGGGCCGGTGGGGAGTGGAGTGTACTGGACCGGTCCGGAGTGTACTGGACCGGGCCGGAGTGAACTAGACCGGTCCGGAGTGGACTGGACCGGTCAGGAGTGCACTGGACCGGTCCGGAGTGGACCGGACGGGCCTGGACTGGACCGGTCCGGAATATACTGGACTGAACCGGTCCGTAGTGGACTGGACCGTTCCGGAGTGTACTGGACTGGACTGGCCTGGACTGGAATGACCTAGACTGGGCCGGTGCGGAGTGGAGTGTACTGGACCGGTCAGGAGTGCACTGGACCGGTCCGGAGTGAACTAGACCGGTCCGGAGTGGACTGGACCGGTCAGGAGTGAACTTGACCGGTCCGGAGTTAACTGGACCAGTCCGGAGTGAACTGAAATGGCCTGCACTAGACCGGTCCGGAGTGGACTGGACCGGTGCGGAGTGGACTGGACCGGTGCGGAGTGTACTGGACCTGTCCGGAGTGGACTGGACCGGTCCGGAGTGTAGTGGACCGGTCCGGAGTGGACTAGACCGGTCCGGAGTGGAGTGGACCGGTCGGGAGTGTACTGGACCGTTCCGGAGTGGACTGGACTAGACTGGACTGGACTGGACTGGACTGGACTGGACTGGACTGGACTGGACTGGACCGGTCCGGAAAATACTGGACTGAACCGGTCCGTAGTGGACTGGACCGGTCCGCAGTGGACTGGACTGTCCTGGAGTGGACCAGTCCGTAATGGACTGGAACGGTCCGTAGCGGACTGGACCGGTCCGGAGTGGATTGGACCGGGCCGGAGTGGACTGGACCGGTGCGGAGTGGACCGGACTGGCCTGGACTGGACCGATCCGGAATATACTGAACTGAACCGGTCCATAGTGGACTGAACCGTTCCGGAGTGGACTGGACTGGACTGGCCTGGACTGGAATGACCTAGACTGGGCCGGTGCGGAGTGGAGTGTACTGGACCGGTCCGGGGTGTACTGGACCGGTCCGGAGTTAACTGGACCGGTCCGGAGTGAACTAAAATGGCCTGGACTAGACCGGTTCGGAGTGGACTGGACCGGTGCGGAGTGTACTGGACCTGTCCGGAGTGGACTGGACCGGTCCGGAGTATAGTGGACCGGTCCGGAATGGACTGTTTGTAACAGGAACACATGAGTTAAGAAGGGTAGGTTTGGCTTTGTATTTTAGTTCAAAATTAATACTTCTTTATACTCGAAAATGAACTATTTGTAACAGGAACATATGAGTTAATAGTTTGGCTTTTTATTTCAGTCCAAAATTAATAATTTATTATACTCGAAAATTAACTGTTTGTAACAGGAGCACATGAGTTAAGAAGGGTAAGTTTGGCTTTGTATTTCACTCCAAACTTAATAATTTTTTATACTCGAAAATCAACTGTTTGTAACAGGAACCGGTCAGGAGTGAACTGGGCCGGTCCGGAGTTAACTGGACCGGTACGGAGTGCACTGAAATGGCCTGGACTAGACTGGTCCGGAGTGGACTGGTCCGGTGCGAAGTGGACTGGACCGGTCCGGAGTGGACTGGACCGTTCCGGAGTGCACTGGACTGGACTGGACTGGACCGGTCCGAAGGGGACTGGTCCGGTCCGGAGTGGACTGGACCGGGCCTGAGTAGACTGGACTCTCCTGGACTGGACCGGTCCGGAATGGGCTGGACCGGCCCGCAGGGGCCTGCACCGGTCCGGAGTAGACCGGACTGTCCTGGACTGGACCGGTCCGGCGTGTACTGGACCGTTCCGGATTGGACCGAACTGGCTTGGACTGGACCGGTCCGGAATATACTGGACTGAACCGGTCCGTAGTGGACTGGACCGTTACGGAGTGTACTGGACTGGACTGGCCTGGACTAGAATGACCTAGACTGGACCGGTGCGGAGTGGAGTGTACTGGACCGCTCCGGAGTGTACTGGACCGGTCCGGAGTGTACTTGACCGGTCCGGAGTGAACTAGACCGGTCCGGAGTGGACTGAACCGGTCAGGAGTGGACTGGAGCGGTCCGGAGTGGACTAAACTGGCCTGGACTGGACCGTCCGTAATGGACTGGTCCGGTCCGGAGTGGACTGGACCGGGCCCGAGTGGACTGGACCGGTCCGGAGTGGACCGGACTGCCCTGGACTGGACCGGTCCGGAATATACTGGACTGAACAGGTCCGTAGTGGACTGGACCGTTCCGGAATGGATTGGACTGGACTGGCCTGGACTGGAATGACCTAGACTGGGCCGGTGGGGAGTGGAGTGTACTGGACCGGTCCGGAGTGTACTGGACCGGGCCGGAGTGAACTAGACCGGTCCGGAGTGGACTGGACCGGTCAGGAGTGCAAGGGACCGGTCCGGAGTGGACCGGACGGGCCTGGACTGGACCGGTCCGCAATATACTGGACTGAACCGGTCCGTAGTGGACTGGACCGTTCCGGAATGGATTGGACTGGACTGGAATGACCTAGACTGGGCCGGTGGGGAGTGGAGTGTACTGGACCGGTCCGGAGTGTACTGGACCGGGCCGGAGTGAACTAGACCGGTCCGGAGTGGACTGGACCGGTCAGGAGTGCACTGGACCGGTCCGGAGTGGACCGGACGGGCCTGGACTGGACCGGTCCGGAATATACTGGACTGAACCGGTCCGTAGTGGACTGGACCGTTCCGGAGTGTACTGGACTGGACTGGCCTGGACTGGAATGACCTAGACTGGGCCGGTGCGGAGTGGAGTGTACTGGACCGGTCAGGAGTGCACTGGACCGGTCCGGAGTGAACTAGACCGGTCCGGAGTGGACTGGACCGGTCAGGAGTGAACTTGACCGGTCCGGAGTTAACTGGACCAGTCCGGAGTGAACTGAAATGGCCTGCACTAGACCGGTCCGGAGTGGACTGGACCGGTGCGGAGTGGACTGGACCGGTGCGGAGTGTACTGGACCTGTCCGGAGTGGACTGGACCGGTCCGGAGTGTAGTGGACCGGTCCGGAGTGGACTAGACCGGTCCGGAGTGGAGTGGACCGGTCGGGAGTGTACTGGACCGTTCCGGAGTGGACTGGACTAGACTGGACTGGACTGGACTGGACTGGACTGGACTGGACTGGACTGGACTGGACTGGACTGGACCGGTCCGGAAAATACTGGACTGAACCGGTCGGTAGTGGACTGGACCGGTCCGCAGTGGACTGGACTGTCCTGGAGTGGACCGGTCCGTAATGGACTGGAACGGTCCGTAGCGGACTGGACCGGTCCGGAGTGGATTGGACCAGGCCGGAGTGGACTGGACCGGTGCGGAGTGGACCGGACTGGCCTGGACTGGACCGATCCGGAATATACTGAACTGAACCGGTCCATAGTGGACTGAACCGTTCCGCAGTGGACTGGACTGGACTGGCCTGGACTGGAATGACCTAGACTGGGCCGGTGCGGAGTGGAGTGTACTGGACCGGTCCGGGGTGTACTGGACCGGTCCGGAGTTAACTGGACCGGTCCGGAGTGAACTAAAATGGCCTGGACTAGACCGGTTCGGAGTGGACTGGACCGGTGCGGAGTGTACTGGACCTGTCCGGAGTGGACTGGACCGGTCCGGAGTATAGTGGACCGATCCGGAATGGACTGTTTGTAACAGGAACACATGAGTTAAGAAGGGTAGGTTTGGCTTTGTATTTTAGTTCAAAATTAATACTTCTTTATACTCGAAAATGAACTATTTGTAACAGGAACATATGAGTTAATAGTTTGGCTTTTTATTTCAGTCCAAAATTAATAATTTATTATACTCGAAAATTAACTGTTTGTAACAGGAGCACATGAGTTAAGAAGGGTAAGTTTGGCTTTGTATTTCACTCCAAACTTAATAATTTTTTATACTCGAAAATCAACTGTTTGTAACAGGAACCAGTCAGGAGTGAACTGGGCCGGTCCGGAGTTAACTGGACCGGTACGGAGTGCACTGAAATGGCCTGGACTAGACTGGTCCGGAGAGGACTGGTCCGGTGCGAAGTGGACTGGACCGGTCCGGAGTGGACTGGACCGTTCCGGAGTGCACTGGACTGGACTGGACTGGACCGGTCCGAAGGGGACTGGTCCGGTCCGGAGTGGACTGGACCGGGCCTGAGTAGACTGGACTCTCCTGGACTGGACCGGTCCGGAATGGGCTGGACCGGCCCGCAGGGGCCTGCACCGGTCCGGAGTAGACCGGACTGTCCTGGACTGGACCGGTCCGGCGTGTACTGGACCGTTCCGGATTGGACCGAACTGGCTTGGACTGGACCGGTCCGGAATATACTGGACTGAACCGGTCCGTAGTGGACTGGACCGTTACGGAGTGTACTGGACTGGACTGGCCTGGACTAGAATGACCTAGACTGGACCGGTGCGGAGTGGAGTGTACTGGACCGCTCCGGAGTGTACTGGACCGGTCCGGAGTGTACTTGACCGGTCCGGAGTGAACTAGACCGGTCCGGAGTGGACTGAACCGGTCAGGAGTGGACTGGAGCGGTCCGGAGTGGACTAAACTGGCCTGGACTGGACCGTCCGTAATGGACTGGTCCGGTCCGGAGTGGACTGGACCGGGCCCGAGTGGACTGGACCGGTCCGGAGTGGACCGGACTGCCCTGGACTGGACCGGTCCGGAATATACTGGACTGAACAGGTCCGTAGTGGACTGGACCGTTCCGGAGTGGACTGGACTGGCCTGGACTGGAATAACCTAGACTGGGCCGGTGCGCAGTGGAGTGTACTGGACCGGTCCGGAGTGTACTGGACCGGTCCGGAGTGTACTTGACCGGTCCGGAGTGAACTAGACCGGTCCGGAGTGGACTGAACCGGTCAGGAGTGGACTGGACCTGTCCGGAGTGGACTAGACTGGCCTGGACTGGACCGGCCGTAATGGACTGGTCCGGTCCGGAGTGGACTGGACCGGGCCCGAGTGGACTGGACCGGTCCGGAGTGGACCGGACTGGCCTGGACTGGACCGGTTCGGGATATACTGGACTGAACAGGTCCGTAGTGGACTGGACCGGTCCGGAGTGGACTGAACCGGCCAGGAGTGAACTGGACCGCTCCGGAGTTAACTGGACCGGTCCGGAGTGAACTGAAATGGCCTGGACTAGACCGGTCAGGAGTGCACTGGTCCGGTGCGGAGTGGACTGGATCGGTCCGGAGTGGACTGTGCCGTTCCAGAGTTGACTGGACTGGACTGGACTGGACCGTTCCGAAGTGGACTGGTCCGGTGCGGAGTGGACTAGACCCGTCCGGAGTGGAATGGGCCGGGCACGAGTGAACTGGACCGTTGCGGAGTAGACTGGACTGGACTGGACTGGACCGGTCCGGAATATACTGGACTGAACCGGTCCGGAGTGGACCGGACTGGCCTGGACTGGACCGGTCCGGAATATACTGGACTGAACAGGTGCGTAGTGGACTGGACCGGTCCGGAGTGGACTGAACCGGCCAGGAGTGAACTGGACCGGTCCGGAGTTAACTGGACCGGTCCGGAGTGAACTGAAATGGCCTGGACTAGACCGGTCAGGAGTGCACTGGTCCGGTGCGGAGTGGACTGGATCGGTCCGGAGTGGACTGTGCCGTTCCAGAGTTGACTGGACTGGACTGGACTGGACCGTTCCGAAGTGGACTGGTCCGGTCCGGAGTGGACTAGACCGGTCCGGAGTGGAATGGACCGGGCACGAGTGAACTGGACCGTTGCGGAGTGGACTGGACTGGACTGGACTGGACCGGTCCGGAATATACTGGACTGAACCGGTCCGTAGTGGACTGGACCGGTCCGGAGTGGACTGGACTGGCCTGTACTGGACCGGTCCGTAATGGACTGGACCGGTCCGTAGTGGACTGGACTGGCCTGGACTGGAATGACCTAGACTGGGCAGGTGCGTAGTGGAGTATACTGACCGGTCCGGAGTGTACTAGACCGGTCCGGAGTGAACTAGACCGGTCCGGAGTGGACTGGACCGGTCAGGAGTGAACTGAACCGGTCCGGCGTTAACTGCACCGGTCCGAAGTGAACTGAAATGGCCTGGACTAGACCGTTCCGAAGTGGACTGGACCGGTGCGGAGTGGACTGGACCGGTGCGGAGTGTACTGGACCGGTCCGGAGTGGACTGGACCGGTCCGTAGTATTGTGGACCGATCCGGAGCGGACTAGACCGGTCCGCAGTGGAATGTAACGGTCAGGAGTGAACTGGACCGATCCGGAGTGGACTGGACTGGACTGGACTGGACTGGACCGGTCCGAAGTGGACTGGTCCGGTCTGGAGTGGACTGGACCGAGCCGGAGTGGACTGGACCGGTCCGAAGTGGACCGGACTGGCCTAGACTGGACCGGTCCGGAATATACTAGACTGAACAGGTACGTAGTGGACTGGACCGTTCCGGAGTGGACTGGACCGGTCCGGAGTGAACTAGACCGGTCCGGAGTGAACTGGACCGGTCCGGAGTTAACTGGACCGGTCCGGAGTGGACCGGACTGGCGTGGACTGGACCGGTTCAGAATATACTGGACTGAACCGGTCCGTAGTGGACTGGACCGTTCCGGAATGGACTGGACTGGACTGGCCTGGACTGGAATGACCTAGACTGGGCCGGTGCGGAGTGGAGTGTACTGGACCGGTCCGGAGTGTACTGGACCGGGCCGGAGTGGACCTGACTGGCCTGGACTGGACCGGTCCGGAATATACTGGACTGAACCGGACCGTAGTGGACTGGACCGTTCCGGAGTGGACTGGACTGAACTGGCCTGGACTGGAATGACCTAGACTGGGCCAGTGCGGAGTGGAGTGTACTGGACCGGTCAGGAGTGTACTGGACCGGTCCGAAGTGAACTAGACCGGTCCGGAATGGACAGGACCGGTCAGGAGAGAACTGGACCGGTCCGGAGTTAACTGAACCGGTCCGGAGTGAACTGAAATGGCCTGGACTAGACCGGTCCGGAGTGGACTGGACCGGTGCGGAGTGGACTGGACCGGTGCGGGGTGTACTGGACCTGTCCGGAGTGGACTGGACCGGTCCGGAGTATAGTGGACCGGTCCGGAGTGGAATGGACCGGTCAGGAGTGAACTGGACCGTTCCGGAGTGGACTGGACTAGACTGGACTGGACTGGCCTGGACTGGACTGGACTGGACTGGACTGGACTGGACTGGACTGGACTGGACTGGACTGGACTGGACCGGGCCGGAATATACTGGACTGAACCGGTCCGTAGTGGACTGGACCGGTCCGGAGTGGACTGGTCTGGCCTGGAGTGGACCGGTCCGTAATGGACTGGAACGTTCCGTAGTGGACTGTACCGGTCCGGAGTGGATTGGACCGGGCCGGAGTGGACTGGACCGGTGCGGAGTGGACCGGACTGGCCTGGACTGGACCGATCCGGAATATACTGGACTGAACCGGTCCGTAGTGGACTGGACCGTTCCGGAGTGGACTGGACTGGACTGGCCTGGACTGGAATGACCTAGACTGGGCAGGTGCGGAGTGGAGTGTACTGGACCGGTCCGGGGTGTACTGGACCGCTCCGGAGTTAACTGGACCGGTCCGGAGTGAACTAAAATTGCCTGGACTAGACCGGTCCGGAGTGGACTGGACCGGTGCGGAGTGGACTGGACCGGTGCGGAGTGTACTGAACCTGTCCGGAGTGGACTGGACCAGTCCGGAGTATAGTGGACCGGTCCGGAGTGCACTAGACCGGTCCGGAGTGGAATGGACCGCTCACGAGTGAACTGGACCGTCCCGGAATGGACTGGACTGGACTGGACTGGACCGGTCCGGAATATACTGGACTGAACCGGTCCGTAGTGGACTGGACAGGTCCGGAGTGGACTAGACTGGCCTGGACTGGACCAGTCCGTAATGGACTGGACCGGTCCGTAGTGGACTGGACTGGCCTGGACTGGAATGACCTAGACTGGGCCGGTGCGGAGTGTACTGGACCGGTCCGGAGTGGACTGGACCTATCCGGAGTATAGTGGACCGATCCGGAGCGGACTAGACCGGTCCGGAGTGGAATGGACTGGTCAGGAGTGAACTGGATCGTTCCGGAGTGGACTGGACTGGACTGGACTGGACTGGACCGGTCTTGAATATACTGGACTGATATAATTGATAATTTTTCATACTCGAAAATGAACTGTTTGTAACAGGAACACATGAGTTAAGAAGGGTAAGTTTGGCGTTGTACTTTAAGCCAAAATTGATAATTTGTCGCGCACGAAAAAGAACTTTTGGTAGTAGGAACACATGAGTTAAGAAGGGTAAGTTTGGCTTTGTATGTCAGTCCAAAATTAATAATTTTTCATACTCGCAAATGAACTGTTTGTAACAGGAACACATGAGTTAAGCAGGGTAAGTTTGGCTTTGTATTTCAGTCCAAAATTAATACTTTTTTAAACTCGAAAATGAACTATTTGTAACAGGAACATATGAGTTAAGAAGGGTAAGTTTGGCTTTGTATTTCAGTCCAAAATTAATAATTTTTTATACTCGAAAATCAACTGTTTGTAACAGGAACACATGATCTAAGAAGAATAAGTTTGGCTTTGTATTTCAGGCCATAATTGATAATTTTTCATACTCGAAAATGAACTGTTTGTAACAGGAACACATGAGTTAAGCAGGGTAAGTTTGGCTTTGTATTTCAGTCAAAAATTGATAATTTGTCGCACTCGATAACAAACTTTTGGTAATAGGAACACATGATCTAAGAAGGGTACGTCTGGCTTTGTATGTCAGACCAAAATTAATAATTTTTCAAGCTCGCCAATTAACTGTTTGCAACAGGAACACAAGAGTTAAGAAGGGTAGGTTTGGCTTTGTATTTTAGTTCAAAATTAATACTTCTTTATACTCGAAAATGAACTATTTGTAACAGGAACATATGAGCTAATAGTTTGGCTTTGTATTTCAGTCCAAAATTAATAATTTATTATACTCGACAATTAACTGTTTGTAACAGGATCACATGAGTTAAGAAGGGTAAGTTTGGCTTTGTATTTCAGTCCAAACTTAATAATTTTTTATACTCGAAAATCAACTGTTTGTAACAGGAACCGGTCAGGAGTGAACTGGGCCGGTCCGGAGTTAACTGGACCGGTACGGAGTGAACTGAAATGGCCTGGACTAGACTGGTCCGGAGTGGACTGGTCCGGTGCGAAGTGGACTGGACCGGTCCGGAGTGGACTGGACCGTTCCGGAGTGCACTGGACTGGACTGGACTGGACCGGTCCGAAGTGGACTGGTCCGGTCCGGAGTGGACTGGACCGGGCCGGAGTAGACTGGACTCTCCTGGACTGGACCGGTCCGGAATGGGCTGGACCGGCCCGCAGGGGCCTGCACCGGTCCGGAGTAGACCGGACTGTCCTGGACTGGACCGGTCCGGCGTGTACTGGACCGTTCCGGAGTGGACCGAACTGGCTTGGACTGGACCGGTCCGGAATATACTGGACTGAACCGGTCCGTAGTGGACTGGACCGTTACGGAGTGTACTGGACTGGACTGGCCTGGACTAGAATGACCTAGACTGGACCGGTGCGGAGGGGAGTGTACTGGACCGCTCCGGAGTGTACTGGACCGGTCCGGAGTGTACTTGACCGGTCCGTAGTGAACTAGACCGGTCCGGAGTGGACTGAACCGGTCAGGAGTGGACTGGACCGGTCCGGAGTGGACTAGACTGGCCTGGACTGGACCGTCCGTAATGGACTGGTCCGGTCCGGAGTGGACTGGACCGGGTCCGAGTGGACTGGGCCGGTCCGGAGTGGACCGGACTGGCCTGGACTGGACCGGTCCGGAATATACTGGACTGAACAGGTCCGTAGTGGACTGGACCGTTCCGGAGTGGACTGGACTGGCCTGGACTGGAATAACCTAGACTGGGCCGGTGCGCAGTGGAGTGTACTGGACCAGTCCGGAGTGTACTGGACCAGTCCGGAGTGTACTTGACCGGTCCGGAGTGAACTAGACCGGTCCGGAGTGGACTGAACCGGTCAGGAGTGGACTGGACCGGTCCGGAGTGGACTAGACTGGCCTGGACTGGACCGGCCGTAATGGACTGGTCCGGTCCGGAGTGGACTGGACCGGGCCCGAGTGGACTGGACCGGTCCGGAGTGGACCGGACTGGCCTGGACTGGGCCGGTCCGGAATATACTGGACTGAACAGGTCCGTAGTGGACTGGACCGGTCCGGAGTGGACTGAACCGGTCAGGAGTGGACTGGACCGGTCCGGAGTGGACTAGACTGGCCTGGACTGGACCGGTCCGTAATGGACTGGACCGGTCCGGGGTGGACTGGACCGGGCCCGAGTGGACTGGACCGGTCCGGAGTGGACCGGACTGGCCTGGACTGGACCGGTCCGGAATATACTGGACTGAACAGGTCCGTAGTGGACTGGACCGTTCCGGAGTGGACTGGACTGGACTGGACTGGACTGGACCGGTCCGGAGTATACTGGACTGAACCGGTCCGTAGTGGATTGGAGCGGTCCGGAGTGGACTGGACTGGCCTTCACTGGACCGGCCCGTAATGGACTGGACCGGCCCGCAGTGGACTGGACCGGTCCATAGTGGGCTAGACGGGTCCGGAGTGGACTGGACCGGTGCGGAGTGGACTGGACCGGTGCGGAGTGTACTGGACCTGTCCGGAGTGGGCTGGACCGCTCCGGAGTATAATGGACCGGTCCGGAGTGGACTAGACCGGTCCGGTGTGGAATGGACCGGTCAGGACTGCACTGGACCGGTCCGGAGTGGACTGGACCGGTCCGGAGTTAACTGGACCGGTCCGGAGTGAACTGAAATGGCCTGGACTAGAACGGTCCGGAGTGTACTGGTCCGGTGCGGAGAGGACTGGACCGGTCCGGAGTGGACTGGACCGTTCCGGAATGGACTGGACTGGATTGGCATGGACCCGTCCGAAGTGGACTGGTCCGGTCTGGAGTGGACAGGACCGGGCCGGAGTGGACTGGACCGGTCAGGAGTGGACTGGACCGGTCCGGAGTGGACTAGACTGGCCTGGACTGGACTAGAATGACCTAGACTGGATCGGTGCGGAGTGGAGTGTACTGGACCGCTCCGGAGTGTACTGGACCGGTCCGGAGTGTACTTGACCGGTCCGGAGTGAACTAGACCGGTCCGGAGTGGACTGAACCGGTCAGGAGTGGACTGGATCGGTCCGGAGTGGACTAGACTGGCCTGGACTGGACCGGTCCGTAATGGACTGGACCGGTCCGGAGTGGACTGGACCGGTCCGGAGTGGACCGGACTGGCCTGGACTGGACCGGTCCGGAATATACTGGGCTGAACAGGTCCGTAGTGGACTGGACCGTTCCGGAGTGGACTGGACCGGTCCGTAGTGAACGAGACCGGTCCGGAGTGAACTGGACCGGTCCGGAGTTAACTGGACCGGTCCGGAGTGAACTGAAATGGCATGGACTAGAGCGGTCCGGAGTGGACTGGACCAGTCCGGAGTGGACCGGACGGGCCTGGACTGGACCGGTCCGGAATATACTGGGCTGAACAGGTCCGTAGTGGACTGGACCGTTCCGGAGTGGACTGGACCGGTCCGAAGTGGACTGGTCCGGTCTGGAGTGGACTGGACCGGGCCGGAGTGGACTGGACCGGTCCGGAGTGGACCGGACTGGCCTGGACTGGACCGGTCCGGAATATACTGGGCTGAACAGGTCCGTAGTGGACTGGACCGTTCCGGAGTGGACTGGACCGGTCCGTAGTGAACGAGTCCGGTCCGGAGTGAACTGGACCGGTCCGGAGTGAACTGAAATGGCTTGGACTAGACCGGTCCGGAGTGTAGTGTACTGGACCGGTCCGGAGTGAACCTGACCGGTCCGGAGTGAACTGGACCGGTCCGGAGTTAACTGGACCGGTCCGGAGTGAACTGAAATGGCATGGACCAGACCGGTCCGGAGTGGACTGGACCGGTCCGGAGTGGACCGGACTGGCCTGGACTGGACCGGTCCGGAATATACTGGGCTGAACAGGTCCGTAGTGGACTGGACCGTTCCGGAGTGGACTGGACCGGTCCGGAGTGAGCGAGACCGGTCCGGAGTGAACTGGACCGGTCCGGAGTTAACTGGACCGGTCCGGAGTGAACTGAAATGGCTTGGACTAGACTGGTCCGGAGTGTAGTGTACTGGACCGGTCCGGAGTGTACTGGACCGGTCCGGAGTGAACCTGACCGGTCCGGAGTGAACTGGACCGGTCCGGAGTGGACTGGACCGGTCAGGAGTGAACTAGACCGGTCCGGAGTGGACTGAACCGGTGAGGAGTGAACTGGACCGTTCCGGAGTTAACTGGACCGGTCCGGAGTGAACTGAAATGGCCTGGAATAGACCGGTCCGGAGTGGACTGGTCCGGTGCGGAGTGGACTGTCTCGGTCCGGAGTGGACTGTGCCGTTCCAGAGTGGACTGGACTGGACTGGACTGGTCCGGTCCGGAGTGGACGGGACCGGGCCGGAGTGGACTGGTCCGGTCCGGAGTGGACCAGACTGACGTGGACTGGACCGGTCCAGAATA
The DNA here is from genome assembly GCA_963082815.1 of Melanotus villosus. NCBI lineage: Eukaryota > Metazoa > Arthropoda > Insecta > Coleoptera > Elateridae > Melanotus > Melanotus villosus. The sequence continues at coordinate 15,127,713 of OY720425.1, read as the reverse complement.
TACTGCACTGAACCGGTCCTTAGTGGACTGGACCGTTCCGGAGTGGACTGGACTGGACTGGCCTGGACTGGAATGACCTAGACTGGGCCGGTGCGGAGTGGAGCGTACTGGACCGGGCAGGAGTGTACTGGACCGGTCCGGAGTGAACTAGACCGGTCCGGAGTGGACTGGACCGGTCAGGAGTGAACTGGATCGGTCCGAAGTTAACTGGACCGGTCCGGAGTGAACTGAAATGGCCTGGACTAGACCGGTCCGGAGTGGACAGGACCGGTGCGGAGTGGACTGTACCTGTCCGGAGTGGACTGGACTGGCCTGGACTGGACCGGTCCTAAATGGACTGGACCGGTCCGTAGTGGACTGGACCGGTTCGGAGTGGACTGTGCCGTTCCAGAGTGGACTGGACTGGACTGGACTGGACTGGACCGGTCCGAAGTGGACTGGTCCGTTCCGGAATGGACTGGACTGGACTGGACTGGACTGGACCGGTTCGAAGTGGACTGGTCCGGTCCGGGGTGGACGGGACCGGGCCGGAGTGGACTGGTCCGGTCCGGAGTGGACCGGACTGTCGTGGACTGAACCGGTCCAGAATATACTGGACTGAACCGGTCCGTAGTGGACTGGACCGTTCCGGAATGGACTGGACTGGACTGGCCTGGACTGGAATGACCTAGACTGGGCCGGTGCGGAGTGGAGTGTACTGGACCGGTCCGGAGTGTACTGGACCGGTCCGGAGTGAACTAGACCGGTCCGGAGTGGACTGGACCGGTCAGGAGTGCACTGGACCGGTCCGGACTCGCAAATGAACTGTTTGTAACAGGATCACATGAGCTAAGCAGGGTAAGTTTGGCTTTGTATTTCAGTCCAAAATTAATACTTTTTTAAACTCGAAAATGAACTATTTGTAACAGGAACATATGAGTTAAGAAGGGTAAGTTTGGCTTTGTATTTCAGTCCAAAATTAATAATTTTTTATACTCGAAAATCAACTGTTTGTAACAGGAACACATGATCTAAGAAGAATAAGTTTGGCTTTGTATTTCAGGCCATAATTGATAATTTTTCATATTCGAAAATGAACTGTTTGTAACAGGAACACAGGAGTTAAGAAGGGTAAGTTTGGCTTTGTATTTCAGGCCATAATTGATAATTTTTCATACTCGAAAATGAACTGTTTGTAACAGGAACACATGAGTTAAGCAGGGTAAGTTTGGCTTTGTATTTCAGTCAAAAATTGATAATTTGTCGCACTCGATAACAAACTTTTGGTAATAGGAACACATGATCTAAGAAGGGTACGTTTGGCTTTGTATGTCAGACCAAAATTAATAATTTTTCAAGCTCGCCAATTAACTGTTTGTAACAGGAACACATGAGTTAAGAAGGGTAGGTTTGGCTTTGTATTTTAGTTCAAAATTAATACTTCTTTATACTCGAAAATGAACTATTTGTAACAGGAACATATGAGTTAATAGTTTGGCTTTTTATTTCAGTCCAAAATTAATAATTTATTATACTCGAAAATTAACTGTTTGTAACAGGAGCACATGAGTTAAGAAGGGTAAGTTTGGCTTTGTATTTCAGTCCAAACTTAATAATTTTTTATACTCGAAAATCAACTGTTTGTAACAGGAACCGGTCAGGAGTGAACTGGGCCGGTCCGGAGTTAACTGGACCCGTACGGAGTGAACTGAAATGGCCTGGACTAGACTGGTCCGGAGTGGACTGGTCCGGTGCGAAGTGGACTGGACCGGTCCGGAGTGGACTGGACCGTTCCGGAGTGCACTGGACTGGACTGGACTGGACCGGTCCGAAGTGGACTGGTCCGGTCCGGAGTGGACTGGACCGGGCCGGAGTAGACTGGACTCTCCTGGACTGGACCGGTCCGGAATGGGCTGGACCGGCCCGCAGGGGCCTGCACCGGTCCGGAGTAGACCGGACTGTCCTGGACTGGACCGGTCCGGCGTGTACTGGACCGTTCCGGAGTGGACCGAACTGGCTTGGACTGGACCGGTCCGGAATATACTGGACTGATCCGGTCCGTAGTGGACTGGACCGTTACGGAGTGTACTGGACTGGACTGGCCTGGACTAGAATGACCTAGACTGGACCGGTGCGGAGTGGAGTGTACTGGACCGCTCCGGAGTGTACTGGACCGGTCCGGAGTGTACTTGACCGGTCCGGAGTGAACTAGACCGGTCCGGAGTGGACTGACCCGGTCAGGAGTGGACTGGAGCGGTCCGGAGTGGACTAAACTGGCCTGGACTGGACCGGCCGTAATGGACTGGTCCGGTCCGGAGTGGACTGGACCGGGCCCGAGTGGACTGGACCGGTCCGGAGTGGACCGGACTGGCCTGGACTGGACCGGTCCGGAATATACTGGACTGAACAGGTCCGTAGTGGACTGGACCGTTCCGGAGTGGACTGGACTGGCCTGGACTGGAATAACCTAGAATGGGCCGGTGCGCAGTGGAGTGTACTGGACCGGTCCGGAGTGTACTGGACCGGTCCGGAGTGTACTTGACCGGTCCGGAGTGAACTAGACCGGTCCGGAGTGGACTGAACCGGTCAGGAGTGGACTGGACCGGTCCGGAGTGGACTAGACTGGCCTGGACTGGACCGGCCGTAATGGACTGGTCCTGTCCGGAGTGGACTGCACCGGGCCCGAGTGGACTGGACCGGTCCGGAGTGGACCGGACTGGCCTGGACTGGACCGGTCCGGAATATACTGGACTGAACAGGTCCGTAGTGGACTGGACCGGTCCGGAGAGGACTGAACCGGCCAGGAGTGAACTGGACCGGTCCGGAGTTAACTGGACCGGTCCGGAGTGTGCTGAAATAGCCTGGACTAGACCGGTCCGGAGTGGACTGTGCCGTTCCAGAGTTGACTGGACTGGACTGGACTGGACCGTTCCGAAGTGGACTGGCCCGGTCCGGAGTGGACTAGACCGGTCCGGAGTGGAATGGACCGGGCACGAGTGAACTGGACCGTTGCGGAGTGGACTGGACTGGACTGGACTGGACCGGTCCGGAATATACTGGACTGAACCGGTCCGTAGTGGACTGGACCGGTCCGGAGTGGACTGGACTGGCCTGTACTGGACCGGTCCGTAATGGACTGGACCGGTCCGTAGTGGACTGGACTGGCCTGGACTGGAATGACCTAGACTGGGCAGGTGCGTAGTGGAGTATACTGACCGGTCCGGAGTGTACTGGACCGGTCCGGAGTGAACTAGACCGGTCCGGAGTGGACTGGACCGGTCAGGAGTGAACTGAACCGGTCCGGCGTTAACTGCACCGGTCCGGAGTGAACTGAAATGGCCTGGACTAGACCGTTCCGTAGTGGACTGGACCGGTGCGGAGTGGACTGGACCGGTGCGGAGTGTACTGGACCGGTCCGGAGTGGACTGAACCGGTCCGTAGTATAGTGGACCGATCCGGAGCGGACTAGACCGGTCCGCAGTGGAATGTACCGGTCAGGAGTGAACTGGACCGTTCCGGAGTGGACTGGACTGGACTGGACTGGACTGGACCGGTCTTGAATATACTGGACTGATATAATTGATAATTTTTCATACTCGAAAATGAACTGTTTGTAACAGGAACACATGAGTTAAGAAGGGTAAGTTTGGCGTTGTACTTCAAGCCAAAATTGATAAGTTGTCGCGCACGAAATAGAACTTTTGGTAGTAGGAACACATGAGTTAAGAAGGGTAAGTTTGGCTTTGTATGTCAGTCCAAAATTAATAATTTTTCATACTCGCAAATGAACTGTTTGTAACAGGAACACATGAGTTAGGAAGGGTAGGTTTGGCTTTGTATTTCAGTTCAAAATTAATACTTTTTTATACTCGAAAATCAACTGTTTGGAACAGGAACCGGTCAGGAGTGAACTGGACCGGTCCGGAGTTAACTGGACCGGTACGGAGTGAACTGAAATGGCCTGGACTAGACTGGTCCGGAGTGGACTGGTCCGGTGCGAAGTGGACTGGACCGGTCCGGAGTGGACTTGACCGTTCCGGAGTGCACTGGACTGGACTGGACTGGACCGGTCCGAAGTGGACTGGTCCGGTCCGGAGTAGACCGGACTGACCTGGACTGGACCGGTCCGGCGTGTACTGGACCGGTCCGGAGTGGACCGAACTGGTTTGGACTGGACCGGTCCGGAATATACTGCACTGAACCGGTCCGTAGTGGACTGGACCGGGCCGGAGTAGACTGGACTTTCCTAGACTGGACCGGTCCGGAATGGGCTGGACCGGCCCGCAGTGGCCTGCACCGGTCCGGAGTAGACCGGACTGACCTGGACTGGACCGGTCCGGCGTGTACTGGACCGGTCCGGAGTGGACCGAACTGGTTTGTACTGGACCGGTCCGGAATATACTGCACTGAACCGGTCCGTAGTGGACTGGACCGTTCCGGAGTGTACTGGACTGGACTGGCTTGGACTAGAATGACCTAGACTGGACCGGTGCGGAATGGAGTGTACTGGACCGCTCCGGAGTGGGCTGGACCGCTCCGGAGTATAATGGACCGGTCCGGAGTGGACTAGACCGGTCCGGTGTGGAATGGACCGGTCAGGACTGCACTGGACCGGTCCGGAGTGGACTGGACCGGTCCGGAGTTAACTGGACCGGTCCGGAGTGAACTGAAATGGCCTGGACTAGAACGGTCCGGAGTGTACTGGTCCGGTGCGGAGAGGACTGGACCGGTCCGGAGTGGACTGGACCGTTCCGGAATGGACTGGACTGGATTGGCATGGACCCGTCCGAAGTGGACTGGTCCGGTCTGGAGTGGACTGGACCGGGCCGGAGTGGACTGGACCGGTCAGGAGTGGACTGGACCGGTCCGGAGTGGACTAGACTGGCCTGGACTGGACTAGAATGACCTAGACTGGATCGGTGCGGAGTGGAGTGTACTGGACCGCTCCGGAGTGTACTGGACCGGTCCGGAGTGTACTTGACCGGTCCGGAGTGAACTAGACCGGTCCGGAGTGGACTGAACCGGTCAGGAGTGGACTGGATCGGTCCGGAGTGGACTAGACTGGCCTGGACTGGACCGGTCCGTAATGGACTGGACCGGTCCGGAGTGGACTGGACCGGTCCGGAGTGGACCGGACTGGCCTGGACTGGACCGGTCCGGAATATACTGGGCTGAACAGGTCCGTAGTGGACTGGACCGTTCCGGAGTGGACTGGACCGGTCCGTAGTGAACGAGACCGGTCCGGAGTGAACTGGACCGGTCCGGAGTTAACTGGACCGGTCCGGAGTGAACTGAAATGGCATGGACTAGAGCGGTCCGGAGTGGACTGGACCAGTCCGGAGTGGACCGGACGGGCCTGGACTGGACCGGTCCGGAATATACTGGGCTGAACAGGTCCGTAGTGGACTGGACCGTTCCGGAGTGGACTGGACCGGTCCGAAGTGGACTGGTCCGGTCTGGAGTGGACTGGACCGGGCCGGAGTGGACTGGACCGGTCCGGAGTGGACCGGACTGGCCTGGACTGGACCGGTCCGGAATATACTGGGCTGAACAGGTCCGTAGTGGACTGGACCGTTCCGGAGTGGACTGGACCGGTCCGTAGTGAACGAGACCGGTCCGGAGTGAACTGGACCGGTCCGGAGTGAACTGAAATGGCTTGGACTAGACCGGTCCGGAGTGTAGTGTACTGGACCGGTCCGGAGTGTACTGGACCGGTCCGGAGTGAACCTGACCGGTCCGGAGTGAACTGGACCGGTCCGGAGTTAACTGGACCGGTCCGGAGTGAACTGAAATGGCATGGACCAGACCGGTCCGGAGTGGACTGGACCGGTCCGGAGTGGACCGGACTGGCCTGGACTGGACCGGTCCGGAATATACTGGGCTGAACAGGTCCGTAGTGGACTGGACCGTTCCGGAGTGGACTGGACCGGTCCGGAGTGAACGAGACCGGTCCGGAGTGAACTGGACCGGTCCGGAGTTAACTGGACCGGTCCGGAGTGAACTGAAATGGCTTGGACTAGACTGGTCCGGAGTGTAGTGTACTGGACCGGTCCGGAGTGTACTGGACCGGTCCGGAGTGAACCTGACCGGTCCGGAGTGAACTGGACCGGTCCGGAGTGGACTGGACCGGTCAGGAGTGAACTAGACCGGTCCGGAGTGGACTGAACCGGTGAGGAGTGAACTGGACCGTTCCGGAGTTAACTGGACCGGTCCGGAGTGAACTGAAATGGCCTGGAATAGACCGGTCCGGAGTGGACTGGTCCGGTGCGGAGTGGACTGTCTCGGTCCGGAGTGGACTGTGCCGTTCCAGAGTGGACTGGACTGGACTGGACTGGACCGGTCCGAAGTGGACTGGTCCGGTCCGGAGTGGACGGGACCGGGCCGGAGTGGACTGGTCCGGTCCGGAGTGGACCAGACTGACGTGGACTGGACCGGTCCAGAATATACTGCACTGAACCGGTCCTTAGTGGACTGGACCGTTCCGGAGTGGACTGGACTGGACTGGCCTGGACTGGAATGACCTAGACTGGGCCGGTGCGGAGTGGAGCGTACTGGACCGGGCAGGAGTGTACTGGACCGGTCCGGAGTGAACTAGACCGGTCCGGAGTGGACTGGACCGGTCAGGAGTGAACTGGATCGGTCCGAAGTTAACTGGACCGGTCCGGAGTGAACTGAAATGGCCTGGACTAGACCGGTCCGGAGTGGACAGGACCGGTGCGGAGTGGACTGTACCTGTCCGGAGTGGACTGGACTGGCCTGGACTGGACCGGTCCTAAATGGACTGGACCGGTCCGTAGTGGACTGGACCGGTTCGGAGTGGACTGTGCCGTTCCAGAGTGGACTGGACTGGACTGGACTGGACTGGACCGGTCCGAAGTGGACTGGTCCGTTCCGGAATGGACTGGACTGGACTGGACTGGACTGGACCGGTCCGAAGTGGACTGGTCCGGTCCGGGGTGGACGGGACCGGGCCGGAGTGGACTGGTCCGGTCCGGAGTGGACCGGACTGTCGTGGACTGAACCGGTCCAGAATATACTGGACTGAACCGGTCCGTAGTGGACTGGACCGTTCCGGAATGGACTGGACTGGACTGGCCTGGACTGGAATGACCTAGACTGGGCCGGTGCGGAGTGGAGTGTACTGGACCGGTCCGGAGTGTACTGGACCGGTCCGGAGTGAACTAGACCGGTCCGGAGTGGACTGGACCGGTCAGGAGTGCACTGGACCGGTCCGGACTCGCAAATGAACTGTTTGTAACAGGATCACATGAGCTAAGCAGGGTAAGTTTGGCTTTGTATTTCAGTCCAAAATTAATACTTTTTTAAACTCGAAAATGAACTATTTGTAACAGGAACATATGAGTTAAGAAGGGTAAGTTTGGCTTTGTATTTCAGTCCAAAATTAATAATTTTTTATACTCGAAAATCAACTGTTTGTAACAGGAACACATGATCTAAGAAGAATAAGTTTGGCTTTGTATTTCAGGCCATAATTGATAATTTTTCATACTCGAAAATGAACTGTTTGTAACAGGAACACAGGAGTTAAGAAGGGTAAGTTTGGCTTTGTATTTCAGGCCATAATTGATAATTTTTCATACTCGAAAATGAACTGTTTGTAACAGGAACACATGAGTTAAGCAGGGTAAGTTTGGCTTTGTATTTCAGTCAAAAATTGATAATTTGTCGCACTCGATAACAAACTTTTGGTAATAGGAACACATGATCTAAGAAGGGTACGTTTGGCTTTGTATGTCAGACCAAAATTAATAATTTTTCAAGCTCGCCAATTAACTGTTTCTAACAGGAACACATGAGTTAAGAAGGGTAGGTTTGGCTTTGTATTTTAGTTCAAAATTAATACTTCTTTATACTCGAAAATGAACTATTTGTAACAGGAACATATGAGTTAATAGTTTGGCTTTTTATTTCAGTCCAAAATTAATAATTTATTATACTCGAAAATTAACTGTTTGTAACAGGAGCACATGAGTTAAGAAGGGTAAGTTTGGCTTTGTATTTCAGTCCAAACTTAATAATTTTTTATACTCGAAAATCAACTGTTTGTAACAGGAACCGGTCAGGAGTGAACTGGGCCGGTCCGGAGTTAACTGGACCCGTACGGAGTGAACTGAAATGGCCTGGACTAGACTGGTCCGGAGTGGACTGGTCCGGTGCGAAGTGGACTGGACCGGTCCGGAGTGGACTGGACCGTTCCGGAGTGCACTGGACTGGACTGGACTGGACCGGTCCGAAGTGGACTGGTCCGGTCCGGAGTGGACTGGACCGGGCCGGAGTAGACTGGACTCTCCTGGACTGGACCGGTCCGGAATGGGCTGGACCGGCCCGCAGGGGCCTGCACCGGTCCGGAGTAGACCGGACTGTCCTGGACTGGACCGGTCCGGCGTGTACTGGACCGTTCCGGAGTGGACCGAACTGGCTTGGACTGGACCGGTCCGGAATATACTGGACTGATCCGGTCCGTAGTGGACTGGACCGTTACGGAGTGTACTGGACTGGACTGGCCTGGACTAGAATGACCTAGACTGGACCGGTGCGGAGTGGAGTGTACTGGACCGCTCCGGAGTGTACTGGACCGGTCCGGAGTGTACTTGACCGGTCCGGAGTGAACTAGACCGGTCCGGAGTGGACTGGAGCGGTCCGGAGTGGACTAAACTGGCCTGGACTGGACCGGCCGTAATGGACTGGTCCGGTCCGGAGTGGACTGGACCGGGCCCGAGTGGACTGGACCGGTCCGGAGTGGACCGGACTGGCCTGGACTGGACCGGTCCGGAATATACTGGACTGAACAGGTCCGTAGTGGACTGGACCGTTCCGGAGTGGACTGGACTGGCCTGGACTGGAATAACCTAGAATGGGCCGGTGCGCAGTGGAGTGTACTGGACCGGTCCGGAGTGTACTGGACCGGTCCGGAGTGTACTTGACCGGTCCGGAGTGAACTAGACCGGTCCGGAGTGGACTGAACCGGTCAGGAGTGGACTGGACCGGTCCGGAGTGGACTAGACTGGCCTGGACTGGACCGGCCGTAATGGACTGGTCCTGTCCGGAGTGGACTGCACCGGGCCCGAGTGGACTGGACCGGTCCGGAGAGGACTGAACCGGCCAGGAGTGAACTGGACCGGTCCGGAGTTAACTGGACCGGTCCGGAGTGTGCTGAAATAGCCTGGACTAGACCGGTCCGGAGTGGACTGTGCCGTTCCAGAGTTGACTGGACTGGACTGGACTGGACCGTTCCGAAGTGGACTGGCCCGGTCCGGAGTGGACTAGACCGGTCCGGAGTGGAATGTACCGGGCACGAGTGAACTGGACCGTTGCGGAGTGGACTGGACTGGACTGGACTGGACCGGTCCGGAATATACTGGACTGAACCGGTCCGTAGTGGACTGGACCGGTCCGGAGTGGACTGGACTGGCCTGTACTGGACCGGTCCGTAATGGACTGGACCGGTCCGTAGTGGACTGGACTGGCCTGGACTGGAATGACCTAGACTGGGCAGGTGCGTAGTGGAGTATACTGACCGGTCCGGAGTGTACTGGACCGGTCCGGAGTGAACTAGACCGGTCCGGAGTGGACTGGACCGGTCAGGAGTGAACTGAACCGGTCCGGCGTTAACTGCACCGGTCCGGAGTGAACTGAAATGGCCTGGACTAGACCGTTCCGAAGTGGACTGGACCGGTGCGGAGTGGACTGGACCGGTGCGGAGTGTACTGGACCGGTCCGGAGTGGACTGAACCGGTCCGTAGTATAGTGGACCGATCCGGAGCGGACTAGAGCGGTCCGCAGTGGAATGTACCGGTCAGGAGTGAACTGGACCGTTCCGGAGTGGACTGGACTGGACTGGACTGGACTGGACCGGTCTTGAATATACTGGACTGATATAATTGATAATTTTTCATACTCGAAAATGAACTGTTTGTAACAGGAACACATGAGTTAAGAAGGGTAAGTTTGGCGTTGTACTTCAAGCCAAAATTGATAAGTTGTCGCGCACGAAATAGAACTTTTGGTAGTAGGAACACATGAGTTAAAAAGGGTAAGTTTGGCTTTGTATGTCAGTCCAAAATTAATAATTTTTCATACTCGCAAATGAACTGTTTGTAACAGGAACACATGAGTTAGGAAGGGTAGGTTTGGCTTTGTATTTCAGTTCAAAATTAATACTTTTTTATACTCGAAAATCAACTGTTTGGAACAGGAACCGGTCAGGAGTGAACTGGACCGGTCCGGAGTTAACTGGACCGGTACGGAGTGAACTGAAATGGCCTGGACTAGACTGGTCCGGAGTGGACTGGTCCGGTGCGAAGTGGACTGGACCGGTCCGGAGTGGACTTGACCGTTCCGGAGTGCACTGGACTGGACTGGACTGGACCGGTCCGAAGTGGACTGGTCCGGTCCGGAGTAGACCGGACTGACCTGGACTGGACCGGTCCGGCGTGTACTGGACCGGTCCGGAGTGGACCGAACTGGTTTGGACTGGACCGGTCCGGAATATACTGCACTGAACCGGTCCGTAGTGGACTGGACCGGGCCGGAGTAGACTGGACTTTCCTAGACTGGACCGGTCCGGAATGGGCTGGACCGGCCCGCAGTGGCCTGCACCGGTCCGGAGTAGACCGGACTGACCTGGACTGGACCGGTCCGGCGTGTACTGGACCGGTCCGGAGTGGACCGAACTGGTTTGTACTGGACCGGTCCGGAATATACTGCACTGAACCGGTCCGTAGTGGACTGGACCGTTCCGGAGTGTACTGGACTGGACTGGCTTGGACTAGAATGACCTAGACTGGACCGGTGCGGAATGGAGTGTACTGGACCGCTCCGGAGTGTACTGGACCGGTCCAGAGTGTACTTGACCGGTCCGGAGTGAACTAGACCGGTCCGGAGTGGACTGAACCGGTCAGGAGTGGACTGGACCGGTTCGGAGTGGACTAGACTGGCCTGGACTGGACCGGTCCGTAATGGACTGGACCGGTCCGGGGTGGACTGGACCGGGCCCGAGTGGACTGGACCGGTCCGGAGTGGACCGGACTGGCCTGGACTGGACCGGTCCGGAATATACTGGACTGATCAGGTCCGTAGTGGACTGGACCGTTCCGGAGTGGACTGGACTGGACTGGACTGGACTGGACTGTACTGGACCGGTCCGGAGTATACTGGACTGAACCGGTCCGTAGTGGAGTGGAGCGGTCCGGAGTGGACTGGACTGGCCTTGACTGGACCGGCCCGTAATGGACTGGACCGGCCCGCAGTGGACTGGACCGGTCCATAGTGGGCTAGACGGGTCCGGAGTGGACTGGACCGGTCAGAAGTGAACTGGACCGGACCGGAGTTAACTGGACCGTTCCGCAGTTAACTGGACCGGTCCGGAGTGAACTGAAATGGCCTGGACTAGAACGCTCCGGAGTGTACTGGTCCGGTGCGGAGTGAACTAGACCGGTCCGGAGTGGACTGGACCGGTGCGGAGTGGACTGGACCGGTGCGGAGTGTACTGGACCTGTCCGGAGTGGGCTGGACCGGTCCGGAGTATAGTGGACCGGTCCGAAGTGGACTAGACCGGTCCGGTGTGGAATGGACCGGTCAGGAGTGCACTGGACCGGTCCGGAGTGGACTGGACCGGTCCGGAGTTAACTGGACCGGTTCGGAGTGAACTGAAATAGCCTGGACTAGAACGGTCCGGAGTGTACTGGTCCGGTCCGGAGTGTACTGGTCCGGTGCGGAGAGGACTGGACCGGTCCGGAGTGGACTGGACCGTTCCGGAATGGACTGGACTGGATTGGCCTGGACCGGTCCGATGTGGACTGGTCCGGTCAGGAGTGGACTGGACCGGTCCGGAGTGTACTGGTCCGGTGCGGAGAGGACTGGACCGGTCCGGAGTGGACTGGACCGTTCCGGAATGGACCGGACTGGCCTGGACTGGACCGGTCCGGAATATACTGGACTGAACAGGTCCGTAGTGGACTGGACCGTTCCGGAGTGGACTGGACTGTCCTGGCCTGGACTGGAATAACCTAGACTGGGCCGGTGCGGAGTGTACTGGACCGGTCCGGAGTGAACTAGACCGGTCCGGAGTGGACTGGACCTATCAGGAGTGAACTGGACCGGTCCGGAGTGAACTGGACCGGTCCGGAGTGAATTGAAATGGCCTGGACTAGACCGGTCCGGTGTGGAATAGACCGTTCAGGAGTGAACTGCACCGTTCCGGAGTGGACTGGACTGGACTGGACCGGTCCGGAATATACTGGACTGAACCGGTCCGTAGTGGACTGGACCGTTCCGGAGTGTACTGACTGGACTGGCCTGGACTGGAATGCCTTAGACTGGACCGGTGCGGAGTGGAGTGTACTGGACCGATCCGGAGTGTACTGGACCGGTTCGGAGTGTACTGGACCGGTCCGGAGTGAACTAGACCGGTCCGGAGTGGACTGAACCGGCCAGGAGTGAACTGGACCGGTCCGGAGTTAACTGGACCGGTCCGGAGTGAACTGAAATGGCCTGGACTAGACCGGTCAGGAGTGGACTGGTCCGGTGCGGAGTGGACTGGATCGGTCCGGAGTGGACTTTGCCGTTCCAGAGCGGACTGGACTGGACTGGACTAGACCGTTCCGAAGTGGACTGGTCCGGTCCGGAGTGGACGGGACCGGACCGGAGTGGACTGGACCGGTCCGGAGTGGACCGGACTGGCTTGGACTGGGCCGGTCCAGAATATACTGGACTGAACCGGTCCGTAGTGGACTGGACCGTTCCGGAATGGATTGGACTGGACTGGCCTGAACTGGAATGACCTAGACTGGGCCGGTGGGGAGTGGAGTGTACTGGACCGGTCCGGAGTGTACTGGACCGGGCCGGAGTGAACTAGACCGGTCCGGAGTGGACTGGACCGGTCAGGAGTGCACTGGACCGGTCCGGAGTGGACCGGACGGGCCTGGACTGGACCGGTCCGCAATATACTGGACTGAACCGGTCCGTAGTGGACTGGACCGTTCCGGAATGGATTGGACTGGACTGGAATGACCTAGACTGGGCCGGTGGGGAGTGGAGTGTACTGGACCGGTCCGGAGTGTACTGGACCGGGCCGGAGTGAACTAGACCGGTCCGGAGTGGACTGGACCGGTCAGGAGTGCACTGGACCGGTCCGGAGTGGACCGGACGGGCCTGGACTGGACCGGTCCGGAATATACTGGACTGAACCGGTCCGTAGTGGACTGGACCGTTCCGGAGTGTACTGGACTGGACTGGCCTGGACTGGAATGACCTAGACTGGGCCGGTGCGGAGTGGAGTGTACTGGACCGGTCAGGAGTGTACTGGACCGGTCCGGAGTGAACTAGACCGGTCCGGAGTGGACTGGACCGGTCAGGAGTGGACCGGACTGGCCTGGACTGGATCGGGCCGGAATATACTGGACTGAACCGGTCCTTAGTGGGCTGAACCGTTCCGGAGTGGACTGGACTGGACTGGCCTGGACTGGAATGACCTAGAACTTGACCGGTCCGGAGTTAACTGGACCAGTCCGGAGTGAACTGAAATGGCCTGGGCTAGACCGGTCCGGAGTGGACTGGACCGGTGCGGAGTGGACTGGACCGGTGCGGAGTGTACTGGACCTGTCCGGAGTGGACTGGACCGGTCCGGAGTGTAGTGGACCGGTCCGGAGTGGACTAGACCGGTCCGGAGTGGAATGGACCGGTCGGGAGTGTACTGGACCGTTCCGGAGTGGACTGGACTAGACTGGACTGGACTGGACTGGACTGGACTGGACTGGACTGGACTGGACTGGACTGGACCGGTCCGGAAAATACTGGACTGAACCGGTCCGTAGTGGACTGGACCGGTCCGGAGTGGACTGGACTGTCCTGGAGTGGACCGGTCCGTAATGGACTGGAACGGTCCGTATCGGACTGGACCGGTCCGGAGTGGATTGGACCGGGCCGGAGTGGACTGGACCGGTGCGGAGTGAATCGGACTGCCCTGGACTGGACCGATCCGGAATATACTGGACTGAACCGGTCCATAGTGGACTGAACCGTTCCGGAGTGGACTGGACTAGACTGGCCTGGACTGGAATGACATAGACTGGGCCGGTGCGGAGTGGAGTGTACTGGACCGGTCCGGGGTGTACTGGACCGGTCCGGAGTTAACTGGACCGGTCCGGAGTGAACTAAAATGGCCTGGACTAGACCGGTTCGGAGTGGACTGGACCGGTGCGGAGTGTACTGGACCTGTCCGGAGTGGACTGGACCGGTCCGGAGTATAGTGGACCGGTCCGGAATGGACTAGACCGGTCCGGAGTGGAATGGACCGGTGCGGAGTGGACTGGACCGGTGCGGAGTGTACTGGACCTGTCCGGAGTGGACTGGACCGGTCCGGAGTGTAGTGGACCGGTCCGGAGTGGACTAGACCGGTCCGGAGTGGAATGGACCGGTCGGGAGTGAACTGGACCGTTCCGGAGTGGACTGGACTAGACTGGACTGGACTGGACTGGACTGGACTGGACTGGACTGGACTGGACTGGACCGGTCCGGAAAATACTGGACTGAACCGGTCCGTAGTGGACTGGACCGGTCCGGAGTGGACTGGACTGTCCTGGAGTGGACCGGTCCGTAATGGACTGGAACGGTCCGGAGTGGAATGGACCGGTCAGGAGTGAACTGGACCGTTCCGGAGTGGACTGGACCGGTGCGGAGTGTACTGGACCAGTCCGGAGTGGACCGGTCCGGAGTGGACTAGACCGGTCCGGAGTGGAATGGACCGGTCAGGAGTGAACTGGACCTTTCCGGAGTGGACTGTACTGGACTGGACTGGACTGGACTGGACCGGTCCGTAGTGGTCTGGACCGGTCCGGTGTGGACCGGACTGGACTGTCCTGGAGTGGACCGGTCCGGAATGGCCTGGACCGGCCCGCAGTGGCCTGCACCGGTCCGGAGTAGACCGGACTGTCCTGGACTGGACCGGTCCGGAGTTTACTGGACCGGTCCGGAGTGGACCGAACTGGCTTGGACTGGACCGGTCCGGAATATACTGGACTGAACCGGTCCGTAGTGGACTGGCCCGTTCCGGAGTGTACTGGACTGGACTGGCCTGGACTGGAATGACCTAGACTGGGCCGGTGAGGAGTGGAGTGTACTGGACCGGTCCGGAGTGTACTGGACGTCGGTCCGGAGTGAACTAGACCGGTCCTGAGTGGACTGGAACGGTCAGGAGTGCACTGGACCGGTCCGGACTGGACCGGACTGGCCTGGACTGGACCGTTCCAGAATATACTGGACTGAACCGGTCCGTAGTGGACTGGACTGGACTGGCTTGGACTGGAATGACCTAGACTGGGCCGGTGCGGAGTGGAGTGGAATGGACCGGTCAGGCGTGAACTGGACCGTTCCGGAGTGGACTGGACTGGTCCGGTGCGGAGTGGACTGGATCGGTCCGGAGTGGACTGTGCCGTTCCAGAGTGGACTGGACTGGACTGGACTGGACCGGTCCGAAGTGGACTGGTCTGTCCGGAGTGGACGGGACCGGGCCGGAGTGGCCTGTACCGGTCCGGAGTGGACCGGACTGGCGTGGACTGGACCGGTCCAGAATATACTGGACTGAAGCGGTCCGTAGTGGACTGGACGGTTCCGGAGTTGACTAGACTGGACTGGCCTGGACTGGAATGACCTAGACTGGGCCGGTGCGGAGTGGAGTGTACTGGACCGGTCCGGAGGGTACTGGACCGGTCCGGAGTGAACTAGACCGGTCCGGAGTGGACTGGACCGGTCAGGAGTGCACTGGACCGGTCCGGAGTAGACCGGATTGGCCTGGACTGGACCGGTCCGGAATATACTGGACTGAACCGGTCCGTAGTGGACTGGACCGTTCCGGAGTGAACTGGACTGGACTGGCCTGGACTGGAATGACCTAGACTGTCCGGAGTTAACTGGACCGGTCCGGAGTGGACCGGTACGGTCCGGAGTATAGTGGACCGGTCCGGAGTGGACTAGACCGGTCCGGAGTGGAATGGACCGGTCACGAGTGAACTGGACCTTTCCGGAGTGGACTGGACTGGACTGGACCAGTTCGGAATATACTGGACTGAACCGGTCCGTAGTGGACTGGACCGGTCCGGAGTGGACCGGACTGGCCTGGACTGGAATCAAATCAAATCAAATCAAGTCAAGTCAAGTCAAGTCCGGTGGACTGGACCGTTCCGGAGTGGACTGGACTGGATTGGACTGGACCGGTCCGAAGTGGACTGGTCCGGTCTGGAGTGGACTGGACCGGGCCGGAGTGGACTGGACCGGTCCGGAGTGGACCGGACTGGCCTGGACTGGACCGGTCCGGAATATACTGGGCTGAACAGGTCCGTAGTGGACTGGACCGTTCCGGAGTGGACTGGACCGGTCCGTAGTGAACGAGACCGGTCCGGAGTGAACTGGACCGGTCCGGAGTGAACTGAAATGGCTTGGACTAGACCGGTCCGGAGTGTAGTGTACTGGACCGGTCCGGAGTGTACTGGACCGGTCCGGGGTGAACCTGACCGGTCCGGAGTGAACTGGACCGGTCCGGAGTTAACTGGACCGATCCGGAGTGAACTGAAATGGCATGGACTAGACCTTTCCGGAGTGGACTGGACCGGTCCGGAGTGGACCGGACTGGCCTGGACTGGACCGGTCCGGAATATACTGGGCTGAACAGATCCGTAGTGGACTGGACCGTTCCGGAGTGGACTGGACCGGTCCGAAGTGGACTGGTCCTGTCTGGAGTGGACTGGACCGGGCCGGAGTTAACTGGACCGGTCCGGAGTGGACCGGACTGGCCTGGACTGGACCGGTCCGGAATATACTGGGCTGAACAGGTCCGTAGTGGACTGGACCGTTCCGGAGTTGACTGGACCGGGCCGTAGTGAACGAGACCGGTCCAGAGTGAACTGGACCGGTCCGGAGTGAACTGAAATGGCTTGGACTAGACCGGTCCGGAGTGTAGTGTACTGGACCGGTCCGGAGTGTACTGGACCGGTCCGGAGTGAACCTGACCGGTCCGGAGTGAACTGGACCGGTCCGGAGTTAACTGGACCGGTCCGGAGTGAACTGAAATGGCATGGACCAGACCGGTCCGGAGTGGACTGGACCGGTCCGGAGTGGACCGGACTGGCCTGGACTGGACCGGTCCGGAATATACTGGGCTGAACAGGTCCGTAGTGGACTGGACCGTTCCGAAGTGGACTGGTCCGGTCCGGAGTGGACGGGACCGGACCGGAGTGGACTGGACCGGTCCGGAGTGGACCGGACTGGCTTGGACTGGGCCGGTCCAGAATATACTGGAC
The DNA here is from genome assembly GCA_963082815.1 of Melanotus villosus. Lineage (NCBI taxonomy): Eukaryota > Metazoa > Arthropoda > Insecta > Coleoptera > Elateridae > Melanotus > Melanotus villosus. The sequence goes on along the minus strand of OY720425.1, from coordinate 15,110,419 downwards.
TGAACCGGTCCGTAGTGGACTGGACCGTTCCGGAATGGATTGGACTGGACTGGCCTGAACTGGAATGACCTAGACTGGGCCGGTGGGGAGTGGAGTGTACTGGACCGGTCCGGAGTGTACTGGACCGGGCCGGAGTGAACTAGACCGGTCCGGAGTGGACTGGACCGGTCAGGAGTGCACTGGACCGGTCCGGAGTGGACCGGACGGGCCTGGACTGGACCGGTCCGCAATATACTGGACTGAACCGGTCCGTAGTGGACTGGACCGTTCCGGAATGGATTGGACTGGACTGGAATGACCTAGACTGGGCCGGTGGGGAGTGGAGTGTACTGGACCGGTCCGGAGTGTACTGGACCGGGCCGGAGTGAACTAGACCGGTCCGGAGTGGACTGGACCGGTCAGGAGTGCACTGGACCGGTCCGGAGTGGACCGGACGGGCCTGGACTGGACCGGTCCGGAATATACTGGACTGAACCGGTCCGTAGTGGACTGGACCGTTCCGGAGTGTACTGGACTGGACTGGCCTGGACTGGAATGACCTAGACTGGGCCGGTGCGGAGTGGAGTGTACTGGACCGGTCAGGAGTGTACTGGACCGGTCCGGAGTGAACTAGACCGGTCCGGAGTGGACTGGACCGGTCAGGAGTGGACCGGACTGGCCTGGACTGGATCGGGCCGGAATATACTGGACTGAACCGGTCCTTAGTGGGCTGAACCGTTCCGGAGTGGACTGGACTGGACTGGCCTGGACTGGAATGACCTAGAACTTGACCGGTCCGGAGTTAACTGGACCAGTCCGGAGTGAACTGAAATGGCCTGGGCTAGACCGGTCCGGAGTGGACTGGACCGGTGCGGAGTGGACTGGACCGGTGCGGAGTGTACTGGACCTGTCCGGAGTGGACTGGACCGGTCCGGAGTGTAGTGGACCGGTTCGGAGTGGACTAGACCGGTCCGGAGTGGAATGGACCGGTCGGGAGTGTACTGGACCGTTCCGGAGTGGACTGGACTAGACTGGACTGGACTGGACTGGACTGGACTGGACTGGACTGGACTGGACTGGACTGGACCGGTCCGGAAAATACTGGACTGAACCGGTCCGTAGTGGACTGGACCGGTCCGGAGTGGACTGGACTGTCCTGGAGTGGACCGGTCCGTAATGGACTGGAACGGTCCGTATCGGACTGGACCGGTCCGGAGTGGATTGGACCGGGCCGGAGTGGACTGGACCGGTGCGGAGTGAATCGGACTGCCCTGGACTGGACCGATCCGGAATATACTGGACTGAACCGGTCCATAGTGGACTGAACCGTTCCGGAGTGGACTGGACTAGACTGGCCTGGACTGGAATGACATAGACTGGGCCGGTGCGGAGTGGAGTGTACTGGACCGGTCCGGGGTGTACTGGACCGGTCCGGAGTTAACTGGACCGGTCCGGAGTGAACTAAAATGGCCTGGACTAGACCGGTTCGGAGTGGACTGGACCGGTGCGGAGTGTACTGGACCTGTCCGGAGTGGACTGGACCGGTCCGGAGTATAGTGGACCGGTCCGGAATGGACTAGACCGGTCCGGAGTGGAATGGACCGGTGCGGAGTGGACTGGACCGGTGCGGAGTGTACTGGACCTGTCCGGAGTGGACTGGACCGGTCCGGAGTGTAGTGGACCGGTCCGGAGTGGACTAGACCGGTCCGGAGTGGAATGGACCGGTCGGGAGTGAACTGGACCGTTCCGGAGTGGACTGGACTAGACTGGACTGGACTGGACTGGACTGGACTGGACTGGACTGGACTGGACTGGACCGGTCCGGAAAATACTGGACTGAACCGGTCCGTAGTGGACTGGACCGGTCCGGAGTGGACTGGACTGTCCTGGAGTGGACCGGTCCGTAATGGACTGGAACGGTCCGGAGTGGAATGGACCGGTCAGGAGTGAACTGGACCGTTCCGGAGTGGACTGGACCGGTGCGGAGTGTACTGGACCAGTCCGGAGTGGACCGGTCCGGAGTGGACTAGACCGGTCCGGAGTGGAATGGACCGGTCAGGAGTGAACTGGACCTTTCCGGAGTGGACTGTACTGGACTGGACTGGACTGGACTGGACCGGTCCGTAGTGGTCTGGACCGGTCCGGTGTGGACCGGACTGGACTGTCCTGGAGTGGACCGGTCCGGAATGGCCTGGACCGGCCCGCAGTGGCCTGCACCGGTCCGGAGTAGACCGGACTGTCCTGGACTGGACCGGTCCGGAGTTTACTGGACCGGTCCGGAGTGGACCGAACTGGCTTGGACTGGACCGGTCCGGAATATACTGGACTGAACCGGTCCGTAGTGGACTGGCCCGTTCCGGAGTGTACTGGACTGGACTGGCCTGGACTGGAATGACCTAGACTGGGCCGGTGAGGAGTGGAGTGTACTGGACCGGTCCGGAGTGTACTGGACGTCGGTCCGGAGTGAACTAGACCGGTCCTGAGTGGACTGGAACGGTCAGGAGTGCACTGGACCGGTCCGGACTGGACCGGACTGGCCTGGACTGGACCGTTCCAGAATATACTGGACTGAACCGGTCCGTAGTGGACTGGACTGGACTGGCTTGGACTGGAATGACCTAGACTGGGCCGGTGCGGAGTGGAGTGGAATGGACCGGTCAGGCGTGAACTGGACCGTTCCGGAGTGGACTGGACTGGTCCGGTGCGGAGTGGACTGGATCGGTCCGGAGTGGACTGTGCCGTTCCAGAGTGGACTGGACTGGACTGGACTGGACCGGTCCGAAGTGGACTGGTCTGTCCGGAGTGGACGGGACCGGGCCGGAGTGGCCTGTACCGGTCCGGAGTGGACCGGACTGGCGTGGACTGGACCGGTCCAGAATATACTGGACTGAAGCGGTCCGTAGTGGACTGGACGGTTCCGGAGTTGACTAGACTGGACTGGCCTGGACTGGAATGACCTAGACTGGGCCGGTGCGGAGTGGAGTGTACTGGACCGGTCCGGAGGGTACTGGACCGGTCCGGAGTGAACTAGACCGGTCCGGAGTGGACTGGACCGGTCAGGAGTGCACTGGACCGGTCCGGAGTAGACCGGATTGGCCTGGACTGGACCGGTCCGGAATATACTGGACTGAACCGGTCCGTAGTGGACTGGACCGTTCCGGAGTGAACTGGACTGGACTGGCCTGGACTGGAATGACCTAGACTGTCCGGAGTTAACTGGACCGGTCCGGAGTGGACCGGTACGGTCCGGAGTATAGTGGACCGGTCCGGAGTGGACTAGACCGGTCCGGAGTGGAATGGACCGGTCACGAGTGAACTGGACCTTTCCGGAGTGGACTGGACTGGACTGGACCAGTTCGGAATATACTGGACTGAACCGGTCCGTAGTGGACTGGACCGGTCCGGAGTGGACCGGACTGGCCTGGACTGGAATCAAATCAAATCAAATCAAATCAAGTCAAGTCAAGTCAAGTCCGGTGGACTGGACCGTTCCGGAGTGGACTGGACTGGATTGGACTGGACCGGTCCGAAGTGGACTGGTCCGGTCTGGAGTGGACTGGACCGGGCCGGAGTGGACTGGACCGGTCCGGAGTGGACCGGACTGGCCTGGACTGGACCGGTCCGGAATATACTGGGCTGAACAGGTCCGTAGTGGACTGGACCGTTCCGGAGTGGACTGGACCGGTCCGTAGTGAACGAGACCGGTCCGGAGTGAACTGGACCGGTCCGGAGTGAACTGAAATGGCTTGGACTAGACCGGTCCGGAGTGTAGTGTACTGGACCGGTCCGGAGTGTACTGGACCGGTCCGGGGTGAACCTGACCGGTCCGGAGTGAACTGGACCGGTCCGGAGTTAACTGGACCGATCCGGAGTGAACTGAAATGGCATGGACTAGACCTTTCCGGAGTGGACTGGACCGGTCCGGAGTGGACCGGACTGGCCTGGACTGGACCGGTCCGGAATATACTGGGCTGAACAGATCCGTAGTGGACTGGACCGTTCCGGAGTGGACTGGACCGGTCCGAAGTGGACTGGTCCTGTCTGGAGTGGACTGGACCGGGCCGGAGTAGACTGGACCGGTCCGAAGTGGACCGGACTGGCCTGGACTGGACCGGTCCGGAATATACTGGGCTGAACAGGTCCGTAGTGGACTGGACCGTTCCGGAGTTGACTGGACCGGGCCGTAGTGAACGAGACCGGTCCAGAGTGAACTGGACCGGTCCGGAGTGAACTGAAATGGCTTGGACTAGACCGGTCCGGAGTGTAGTGTACTGGACCGGTCCGGAGTGTACTGGACCGGTCCGGAGTGAACCTGACCGGTCCGGAGTGAACTGGACCGGTCCGGAGTTAACTGGACCGGTCCGGAGTGAACTGAAATGGCATGGACCAGACCGGTCCGGAGTGGACTGGACCGGTCCGGAGTGGACCGGACTGGCCTGGACTGGACCGGTCCGGAATATACTGGGCTGAACAGGTCCGTAGTGGACTGGACCGTTCCGGAGTGGACTGAACCGGTCCGGAGTGAACGAGACCGGTCCGGAGTGAACTGGACCGGTCCGGAGTGAACTGAAATGGCTTGGACTATACCGGTCCGGAGTGTAGTGTACTGGACCGGTCCGGAGTGTACTGGACCGGTCCGGAGTGAACCTGACCGGTTCGGAGTGAACTGGACCGGTCCGGAGTGGACTGGACCGGTCAGGAGTGAACTAGACCGGTCCGGAGTGGACTGAACCGGTGAGGAGTGAACTGGACCGGTCCGGAGTTAACTGGACCGGTCCGGAGTGAACTGAAATGGCCTGGAATAGACAGGTCCGGAGTGGACTGGTCCGGTGCGGAGTGGACTGGATCGGTCCGGAGAGGACTGTGCCGTTCCAGAGTGGACTGGACTGGACTGGACTAGACCGGTCCGAAGTGGACTGGTCCGGTCCGGAGTGGACGGGACCGGGCCGGAGTGGACTGGTCCGGTCCGGAGTGGACCAGACTGGCGTGGACTGGACCGGTCCAGAATATACTGGACTGAACCGGTCCGTAGTGGACTGGACTGTTCCGGAATGGACTGGACTGGACTGGCCTGGACTGGAATGACCTAGACTGGGCCGGTGCGGAGTGGAGTGTACTGGACCGGGCAGGAGTGTACTGGACCGGTCCGGAGTGAACTAGACCGGTCCGGAGTGGACTGGACCGGTCCGGAGTGGACTGGACCGGTGCGGAGTGGACTGGACCTGTCCGGAGTGGACTGGACTGGCCTGGACTGGACCGGTCCTAAATGGACTGGACCGGTCCGTAGTGGACTGGACCGGTTCGGAGTGGACTGTGCCGTTCCAGAGTGGACTGGACTGGACTGGACTGGACTGGACCGGTCCGAAGTGGACTGGTCCGGTCCGGAGTGGACGGGACCGGGCCGGAGTGGACTGGTCCGGTCCGGAGTGGACTGGTCCGGTCCGGAGTGGACCGGACTGTCGTGGACTGAACCGGTCCAGAATATACTGGACTGAACCGGTCCGTAGTGGACTGGACCGTTCCGGAATGTACTGGACTGGACTGGCCTGGACTGGAATGACCTAGACTGGGCCGGTGCGGAGTGGAGTGTACTGGACCGGTCCGGAGTGTACTGGACCGGTCCGGTGTGAACTAGACCGGTCCGTAGTGAACTAGACCGGTCCGGAGTGGACTGAACCGGTCAGGAGTGGACTGGACCGGTCCGGAGTGGACTGGACTGGATTGGACTGGACCGGTCCGAAGTGGACTGGTCCGGTCTGGAGTGGACTGGACCGGGCCGGAGTGGACTGGACCGGTCCGGAGTGGACCGGACTGGCCTGGACTGGACCGGTCCGGAATATACTGGGCTGAACAGGTCCGTAGTGGACTGGACCGTTCCGGAGTGGACTGGACCGGTCCGTAGTGAACGAGACCGGTCCGGAGTGAACTGGACCGGTCCGGAGTGAACTGAAATGGCTTGGACTAGACCGGTCCGGAGTGTAGTGTACTGGACCGGTCCGGAGTGTACTGGACCGGTCCGGGGTGAACCTGACCGGTCCGGAGTGAACTGGACCGGTCCGGAGTTAACTGGACCGATCCGGAGTGAACTGAAATGGCATGGACTAGACCTTTCCGGAGTGGACTGGACCGGTCCGGAGTGGACCGGACTGGCCTGGACTGGACCGGTCCGGAATATACTGGGCTGAACAGATCCGTAGTGGACTGGACCGTTCCGGAGTGGACTGGACCGGTCCGAAGTGGACTGGTCCTGTCTGGAGTGGACTGGACCGGGCCGGAGTAGACTGGACCGGTCCGGAGTGGACCGGACTGGCCTGGACTGGACCGGTCCGGAATATACTGGGCTGAACAGGTCCGTAGTGGACTGGACCGTTCCGGAGTTGACTGGACCGGGCCGTAGTGAACGAGACCGGTCCAGAGTGAACTGGACCGGTCCGGAGTGAACTGAAATGGCTTGGACTAGACCGGTCCGGAGTGTAGTGTACTGGACCGGTCCGGAGTGTACTGGACCGGTCCGGAGTGAACCTGACCGGTCCGGAGTGAACTGGACCGGTCCGGAGTTAACTGGACCGGTCCGGAGTGAACTGAAATGGCATGGACCAGACCGGTCCGGAGTGGACTGGACCGGTCCGGAGTGGACCGGACTGGCCTGGACTGGACCGGTCCGGAATATACTGGGCTGAACAGGTCCGTAGTGGACTGGACCGTTCCGGAGTGGACTGAACCGGTCCGGAGTGAACGAGACCGGTCCGGAGTGAACTGGACCGGTCCGGAGTGAACTGAAATGGCTTGGACTATACCGGTCCGGAGTGTAGTGTACTGGACCGGTCCGGAGTGTACTGGACCGGTCCGGAGTGAACCTGACCGGTTCGGAGTGAACTGGACCGGTCCGGAGTGGACTGGACCGGTCAGGAGTGAACTAGACCGGTCCGGAGTGGACTGAACCGGTGAGGAGTGAACTGGACCGGTCCGGAGTTAACTGGACCGTTCCGGAGTGAACTGAAATGGCCTGGAATAGACAGGTCCGGAGTGGACTGGTCCGGTGCGGAGTGGACTGGATCGGTCCGGAGAGGACTGTGCCGTTCCAGAGTGGACTGGACTGGACTGGACTAGACCGGTCCGAAGTGGACTGGTCCGGTCCGGAGTGGACGGGACCGGGCCGGAGTGGACTGGTCCGGTCCGGAGTGGACCAGACTGGCGTGGACTGGACCGGTCCGGAATATACTGGACTGAACCGGTCCGTAGTGGACTGGACTGTTCCGGAATGGACTGGACTGGACTGGCCTGGACTGGAATGACCTAGACTGGGCCGGTGCGGAGTGGAGTGTACTGGACCGGGCAGGAGTGTACTGGACCGGTCCGGAGTGAACTAGACCGGTCCGGAGTGGACTGGACCGGTCCGGAGTGGACTGGACCGGTGCGGAGTGGACTGGACCTGTCCGGAGTGGACTGGACTGGCCTGGACTGGACCGGTCCTAAATGGACTGGACCGGTCCGTAGTGGACTGGACCGGTTCGGAGTGGACTGTGCCGTTCCAGAGTGGACTGGACTGGACTGGACTGGACTGGACCGGTCCGAAGTGGACTGGTCCGGTCCGGAGTGGACGGGACCGGGCCGGAGTGGACTGGTCCGGTCCGGAGTGGACTGGTCCGGTCCGGAGTGGACCGGACTGTCGTGGACTGAACCGGTCCAGAATATACTGGACTGAACCGGTCCGTAGTGGACTGGACCGTTCCGGAATGTACTGGACTGGACTGGCCTGGACTGGAATGACCTAGACTGGGCCGGTGCGGAGTGGAGTGTACTGGACCGGTCCGGAGTGTACTGGACCGGTCCGGTGTGAACTAGACCGGTCCGGAGTGGACTGGACCGGTCAGGAGTGCACTGGACCGGTCCGGACTCGCAAATGAACTGTTTGTAACAGGATCACATGAGGTAAGCAGGGTAAGTTTGGCTTTGTATTTCAGTCCAAAATTAATACTTTTTTAAACTCGAAAATGAACTATTTGTAACAGGAACATATGAGTTAAGAAGGGTAAGTTTGGCTTTGTATTTCAGTCCAAAATTAATAATTTTTTATACTCGAAAATCAACTGTTTGTAACAGGAACACATGATCTAAGAAGAATAAGTTTGGCTTTGTATTTCAGGCCATAATTGATAATTTTTCATACTCGAAAATGAACTGTTTGTAACAGGAACACAGGAGTTAAGAAGGGTAAGTTTGGCTTTGTATTTCAGGCCATAATTGATAATTTTTCATACTCGAAAATGAACTGTTTGTAACAGGAACACATGAGTTAAGCAGGGTAAGTTTGGCTTTGTATTTCAGTCAAAAATTGATAATTTGTCGCACTCGATAACAAACTTTTGGTAATAGGAACACATGATCTAAGAAGGGTACGTTTGGCTTTGTATGTCAGACCAAAATTAATAATTTTTCAAGCTCGCCAATTAACTGTTTGTAACAGGAACACATGAGTTAAGAAGGGTAGGTTTGGCTTTGTATTTTAGTTCAAAATTAATACTTCTTTATACTCGAAAATGAACTATTTGTAACAGGAACATATGAGTTAATAGTTTGGCTTTTTATTTCAGTCCAAAATTAATAATTAATTATACTCGAAAATTAACTGTTTGTAACAGGAGCACATGAGTTAAGAAGGGTAAGTTTGGCTTTGTATTTCAGTCCAAACTTAATAATTTTTTATACTCGAAAATCAACTGTTTGTAACAGGAACCGGTCAGGAGTGAACTGGGCCGGTCCGGAGTTAACTGGACCGGTACGGAGTGAACTGAAATGGCCTGGACTAGACTGGTCCGGAGTGGACTGGTCCGGTGCGAAGTGGACTGGACCGGTCCGGAGTGGACTGGACCGTTCCGGAGTGCACTGGACTGGACTGGACTGGACCGGTCCGAAGTGGACTGGTCCGGTCCGGAGTGGACTGGACCGGGCCGGAGTAGACTGGACTCTCCTGGACTGGACCGGTCCGGAATGGGCTGGACCGGCCCGCAGGGGCCTGCACCGGTCCGGAGTAGACCGGACTGTCCTGGACTGGACCGGTCCGGCGTGTACTGGACCGTTCCGGAGTGGACCGAACTGGCTTGGACTGGACCGGTCCGGAATATACTGGACTGAACCGGTCCGTAGTGGACTGGACCGTTACGGAGTGTACTGGACTGGACTGGCCTGGACTAGAATGACCTAGACTGGACCGGTGCGGAGTGGAGTGTACTGGACCGCTCCGGAGTGTACTGGACCGGTCCGGAGTGGACTGGACTGGCCTGGACTGGAATAACCTAGAATGGGCCCGTGCGCAGTGGAGTGTACTGGACCGGTCCGGAGTGTACTGGACCGGTCCGGAGTGTACTTGACCGGTCCGGAGTGAACTAGACCGGTCCGGAGTGGACTGAACCGGTCAGGAGTGGACTGGACCGGTCCGGAGTGGACTAGACTGGCCTGGACTGGACCGGCCGTAATGGACTGGTCCGGTCCGGAGTGGACTGGACCGGGCCCGAGTGGAGTGGACCGGTCCGGAGTGGACCGGACTGGCCTGGACTGGACCGGTCCGGAATATACTGGACTGAACAGGTCCGTAGTGGACTGGACCGGTCCGGAGTGGACTGAACCGGTCAGGAGTGAACTGGACCGGTCCGGAGTTAACTGGACCGGTCCGGAGTGAACTGAAATGGCCTGGACTAGACCGGTCCGGAGTGGACTGTGCCGTTCCAGAGTTGACTGGACTGGACTGGACTGGACCGTTCCGAAGTGGACTGGTCCGGTCCGGAGTGGACTAGACCGGTCCGGAGTGGAATGGACCGGGCACGAGTGAACTGGACCGTTGCGGAGTGGACTGGACTGGACTGGACTGGACCGGTCCGGAATATACTGGACTGAACCGGTCCGTAGTGGACTGGACCGGTCCGGAGTGGACTGGACTGGCCTGTACTGGACCGGTCCGTAATGGACTGGACCGGTCCGTAGTGGACTGGACTGGCCTGGACTGGAATGACCTAGACTGGGCAGGTGCGTAGTGGAGTATACTGACCGGTCCGGTGTGTACTGGACCGGTCCGGAGTGAACTAGACCGGTCCGGAGTGGACTGGACCGGTCAGGAGTGAACTGAACCGGTCCGGCGTTAACTGCACCGGTCCGGAGTGAACTGAAATGGCCTGGACTAGACCGTTCCGAAGTGGACTGGACCGGTGCGGAGTGGACTGGACCGGTGCGGAGTGTACTGGACCGGTCCAGAGTGGACTGGACCGGTCCGTAGTATAGTGGACCGATCCGGAGCGGACTAGACCGGTCCGCAGTAGAATGTACCGGTCAGGAGTGAACTGGACCGTTCCGGAGTGGACTGGACTGGACTGGACTGGACTGGACCGGTCTTGAATATACTGGACTGATATAATTGATAATTTTTCATACTCGAAAATGAACTGTTTGTAACAGGAACACATGAGTTAAGAAGGGTAAGTTTGGCGTTGTACTTCAAGCCAAAATTGATAAGTTGTCGCGCACGAAATAGAACTTTTGGTAGTAGGAACACATGAGTTAAGAAGGGTAAGTTTGGCTTTGTATGTCAGTCCAAAATTAATAATTTTTCATACTCGCAAATGAACTGTTTGTAACAGGAACACATGAGTTAGGAAGGGTAGGTTTGGCTTTGTATTTCAGTTCAAAATTAATACTTTTTTATACTCGAAAATCAACTGTTTGGAACAGGAACCGGTCAGGAGTGAACTGGACCGGTCCGGAGTTAACTGGACCGGTACGGAGTGAACTGAAATGGCCTGGACTAGACTGGTCCGGAGTGGACTGGTCCGGTGCGAAGTGGACTGGACCGGTCCGGAGTGGACTGGACCGTTCCGGAGTGCACTGGACTGGACTGGAATGGACCGGTCCGAAGTGGACTGGTCCGGTCCGGAGTGGACTGGACCGGGCCGGAGTAGACTGGACTTTCCTAGACTGGACCGGTCCGGAATGGGCTGGACCGGCCCGCAGTGGCCTGCACCGGTCCGGAGTAGACCGGACTGACCTGGACTGGACCGGTCCGGCGTGTACTGGACCGGTCCGGAGTGGACCGAACTGGTTTGGACTGGACCGGTCCGGAATATACTGGACTGAACCGGTCCGTAGTGGACTGGACCGTTCCGTAGTGTACTGGACTGGACTGGCTTGGACTAGAATGACCTAGACTGGACCGGTGCGGAATGGAGTGTACTGGACCGCTCCGGAGTGTACTAGACCGGTCCAGAGTGTACTTGACCGGTCCGGAGTGAACTAGACCGGTCCGGAGTGGACTGAACCGGTCAGGAGTGGACTGGACCGGTTCGGAATGGACTAGACTGGCCTGGACTGGACCGGTCCGTAATGGACTGGACCGGTCCGGGGTGGACTGGACCGGGCCCGAGTGGACTGGACCGGTCCGGAGTGGACCGGACTGGCCTGGACTGGACCGGTCCGGAATATACTGGACTGATCAGGTCCGTAGTGGACTGGACCGTTCCGGAGTGGACTGGACTGGACTGGACTGGACTGGACTGGACTGGACTGGACTGGACTGGACTGGACTGGACCGGTCCGGAGTATACTGGACTGAACCGGTCCGTAGTGGAGTGGAGCGGTCCGGAGTGGACTGGACTGGCCTTGACTGGACCGGCCCGTAATGGACTGGACCGGCCCGCAGTGGACTGGACCGGTCCATAGTGGGCTAGACGGGTCCGGAGTGGACTGGACCGGTCAGAAGTGAACTGGACCGGTCCGGAGTTAACTGGACCGTTCCGCAGTTAACTGGACCGGTCCGGAGTGAACTGAAATGGCCTGGACTAGAACGCTCCGGAGTGTACTGGTCCGGTGCGGAGTGAACTAGACCGGTCCGGAGTGGACTGGACCGGTGCGGAGTGGACTGGACCGGTGCGGAGTGTACTGGACCTGTCCGGAGTGGGCTGGACCGGTCCGGAGTATAGTGGACCGGTCCGGAGTGGACTAGACCGGTCCGGTGTGGAATGGACCGGTCAGGAATGCACTGGACCGGTCCGGAGTGGACTGGACCGGTCCGAAGTTAACTGGACCGGTCCGGAGTGAACTGAAATGGCCTGGACTAGAACGGTCCGGAGTGTACTGGTCCGGTCCGGAGTGTACTGGTCCGGTGCGGAGAGGACTGGACCGGTCCGGAGTGGACTGGACCGTTCCGGAATGGACTGCACTGGATTGGCCTGGACCGGTCCGATGTGGACTGGTCCGGTCTGGAGTGGACTGGACCGGGCCGGAGTGGACTGGACCGGTCAGGAGTGGACTGGACCGGTCCGGAGTGGACTAGACTGGCCTGGACTGGACTAGAATTACCTAGACTGGACCGGTGCGGAGTGGAGTGTACTGGACCGCTCCGGAGTGTACTGGACCGTTCCGGAGTGTACTTGACCGGTCCGGAGTGAACTAGACCGGTCCGGAGTGGACTGAACCGGTCAGGAGTGGACTGGACCGGTCCGGAGTGGACTAGACTGGCCTGGACGGGACCGGTCCGTAATGGACTGGACCGGTCCGGAGTGGACTGGACCGGGCCCGAGTGGACTGGACCGGTCCGGAGTGGACCGGACTGGCCTGGACTGGACCGGTTCGGAATATACTGGACTGAACAGGTCCGTAGTGGACTGGACCGTTCCGGAGTGGACTGGACTGTCCTGGCCTGGACTGGAATAACCTAGACTGGGCCGGTGCGGAGTGGAGTGTACTGGACCGGTCCGGAGTGTACTGGACCGGTCCGGAGTGAACTAGACCGGTCCGGAGTGGACTGGACCTATCAGGAGTGAACTGGACCGGTCCGGAGTGAACTGGACCGGTCCGGAGTGAATTGAAATGGCCTGGACTAGACCGGTCCGGTGTGGAATAGACCGGTCAGGAGTGAACTGGACCGTTCCGGAGTGGACTGGACTGGACTGGACCGGTCCGGAATATACTGGACTGAACCGGTCCGTAGTGGACTGGACCGTTCCGGAGTGTACTGACTGGACTGGCCTGGACTGGAATGCCTTAGACTGGACCGGTGCGGAGTGGAGTGTACTGGACCGATCCGGAGTGTACTGGCCCGGTTCGGAGTGTACTGGACCGGTCCGGAGTGAACTAGACCGGTCCGGAGTGGACTGAACCGGCCAGGAGTGAACTGGACCGGTCCGGAGTTAACAGGACCGGTCCGGAGTGAACTGAAATGGCGTGGACTAGACCGGTCAGGAATGGACTGGTCCGGTGCGGAGTGGACTGGATCGGTCCGGAGTGGACTTTGCCGTTCCAGAGAGGACTGGACTGGAATGGACTAGACCGTTCCGAAGTGGACGGGACCGGGCCGGAGTGGACTGGATCGGTCCGGAGTGGACCGGACTGGCTTGGACTGGGCCGGTCCAGAATATACTGGACTGAACCGGTCCGTAGTGGACTGGACCGTTCCGGAATGGATTGGACTGGACTGGCCTGGACTGGAATGACCTAGACTGGGCCGGTGGGGAGGGGAGTGTACTGGACCGGTCCGGAGTGTACTGGACCGGGCCGGAGTGAACTAGACCGGTCCGGAGTGGACTGGACCGGTCAGGAGTGCACTGGACCGGTCCGGAGTGGACCGGACGGGCCTGGACTGGACCGGTCCGGAATATACTGGACTGAACCGGTCCGTAGTGGACTGGACCGTTCCGGAGTGTACTGGACTGGACTGGCCTGGACTGGAATGACCTAGACTGGGCCGGTGCGGAGTGGAGTGTACTGGACCGGTCAGGAGTGTACTGGACCGGTCCGGAGTGAACTAGACCGGTCCGGAGTGGACTGAACCGGTCAGGAGTGAACTTGACCGGTCCGGAGTTAACTGGACCAGTCCGGAGTGAACTGAAATGGCCTGGACTAGACCGGTCCGGAGTGGACTGGACCGGTATGGAGTGGACTGGACCGGTGCGGAGTGTACTGGACCTCTCCGGAGTGGACTGGACCGGTCCGGAGTGTAGTCGACCGGTCCGGAGTGGACTAGACCGGTCCGGAGTGGAATGGACCGGTCGGGAGTGAACTGGACCGTTCCGGAGTGGACTGGACTAGACTGGACTGGACTGGACTGGACTGGACTGGACTGGACTGGACTGGAACGGTCCGGAAAATACTGGACTGAACCGGTCCGTAGTGGACTGGACCGGTCCGGAGTGGACTGGACTGTCCTGGAGTGGACCGGTCCGTAATGGACTGGAACGGTCCGTAGCGGACTGGACCGGTCCGGGGTGGATTGGACCGGGCCGGAGTGGACTGGACCGGTGCGGAGTGGACCGGACTGGCCTGGACTGGACCGATCCGGAATATACTGGACTGAACCGGTCCATAGTGGACTGAACCGTTCCGGAGTGGACTGGACTGGACTGGCCTGGACTGGAATGACCTAGACTGGGCCGGTGCGGAGTGGAGTGTACTGGACCGGTCCGGGGTGTACTGGACCGGTCCGGAGTTAACTGGACCGGTCCGGAGTGAACTAAAATGGCCTGGACTGGACCGGTTCGGAGTGGACTGGACCGGTGCGAAGTGTACTGGACCTGTCCGGAGTGGACTGGACCGGTCCGGAGTATAGTGGACCGATCCGGAATGGACTAGACCGGTCCGGAGTGGAATGGACCGGTCACGAGTGAACTGGACCGCTCCGGAGTGGACTGGACTGGACTGGTCCGGTCCGGAATATACTGGACTGAACCGGTCCGTGGTGGAGTGGAACGGTCCGGAGTGGACTGGACTGGCCTGGACTGGACCGTTCCGTAATGGACTGGACCGGTCCGTCGTGGACTGGACCGGCCAATTGTGGTCTAGAAGGGTCCGGAGTGGACTGGACCGGTCAGGAGTGAACTGGACCGGTCCGGAGTTAACTGGACCGGTCCGGAGTGAACTGAAATGGCCTGGACTAGAACGGTCCGGAGTGTACTGGCCCGGTGCGGAGAGGACTGGACCGGTCCGGAGTGGACTGGACCGTTCCGGAGTGGACTGGACTGGATTGGACTGGACCGGTCCGAAGTGGACTGGTCCGGTCTGGAGTGGACTGGACCGAGCCGGAGTGGACTGGACCGGTCCGAAGTGGACCGGACTGGCCTGGACTGGACCGGTCCGGAATATACTAGACTGAACAGGTACGTAGTGGACTGGACCGTTCCGGAGTGGACTGGACCGGTCCGGAGTGAACTAGACCGGTCCGGAGTGAACTGGACCGGTCCGGAGTTAACTGGACCGGTCCGGAGTGGACCGGACTGGCGTGGACTGGACCGGTCCAGAATATACTGGACTGAACCGGTCCGTAGTGGACTGGACCGTTCCGGAATGGACTGGACTGGACTGGCCTGGACTGGAATGACCTAGACTGGGCCGGTGCGGAGTGAAGTGTACTGGACCGGTCCGGAGTGTACTGGACCGGGCCGGAGTGAACTAGACCGGTCCGGAGTGGACTGGACCGGTCAGGAGTGCACTGGACCGGTCCGGAGTGTACCTGACTGGCCTGGACTGGACCGGTCCGGAATATACTGGACTGAACCGGTCCGTAGTGGACTGGCCCGTTCCGGAGTGGACTGAACTGGACTGGCCTGGACTGGAATGACCTAGACTGGGCCGGTGCGGAGTGGAGTGTACTGGACCGGTCAGGAGTGTACTGGACCGGTCCGAAGTGAACTATACCGGTCCGGAATGGACAGGACCGGTCAGGAGAGAACTGGACCGGTCCGGAGTTAACTGGACCAGTCCGGAGTGAACTGAAATGGCCTGGACTAGACCGGTCCGGAGTGGACTGGACCGGTGCGGAGTGGACTGGACCGGTGCGGGGTGTACTGGACCTGTCCGGAGTGGACTGGACCGGTCCGGAGTATAGTGGACCGGTCCGGAGTGGAATGGACCGGTCAGGAGTGAACTGGACCGTTCCGGAGTGGACTGGACTAGACTGGACTGGACTGGACTGGTCTGGACTGGACTGGACTGGACTGGACTGGACTGGACCGGGCCGGAATATACTGGACTGAACCGGTCCGTAGTGGACTGGACCGGTCCGGAGTGGACTGGTCTGGCCTGGAGTGGACCGGTCCGTAATGGACTGGAACGTTCCGTAGTGGACTGTACCGGTCCGGAGTGGATTGGACCGGGCCGGAGTGGACTGGACCGGTGCGGAGTGGACCGGACTGGCCTGGACTGGACCGATCCGGAATATACTGGACTGAACCGGTCCGTAGTGGACTGGACCGTTCCGGAGTGGACTGGACTGGACTGGCCTGGACTGGAATGACCTAGACTGGGCCGGTGCGGAGTGGAGTGTACTGGACCGGTCCAGGGTGTACTGGACCGGTCCGGAGTTAACTGGACCGGTCCGGAGTGAACTAAAATGGCCTGGACTAGACCGGTCCGGAGTGGACTGGACCGGTGCGGAGTGGACTGGACCGGTGCGGAGTGTACTGAACCTGTCCGGAGTGGACTGGACCGGTCCGGAGTATAGTGGACCGGTCCGGAGTGCACTAGACCGGTCCGGAGTGGAATGGACCGGTCACGAGTGAACTGGACCGTCCCGGAATGGACTGGACTGGACTGGACTGGACCGGTCCGTAATGGACTGGACCGGTCCGTAGTGGACTGGACTGGCCTGGACTGGAATGACCTAGACTGGGCCGGTGCGTAGTGGAGTGCACTGGACCGGTCCGGAGTGAACTAGAGCGGTCCGGAGTGGACTGGACCTGTCAGGAGTGAACTGAACCGGTCCGGCGTTAACTGGACCGGTCCGGAGTGAACTGAAATGGCCTGGACTAGACCGTTCCGAAGTGGACTGGACCGGTGCGGAGTGTACTGGACCGGTCCGGAGTGGACTGGACCTATCCGGAGTATAGTGGACCGATCCGGAGCGGACTAGACCGGTCCGGAGTGGAATGGACTGGTCAGGAGTGAACTGGATCGTTCCGGAGTGGACTGGACTGGACTGGACTGGACTGGACCGGTCTTGAATATACTGGACTGATATAATTGATAATTTTTCATACTCGAAAATGAACTGTTTGTAACAGGAACACATGAGTTAGGAAGGGTAAGTTTGGCGTTGTACTTTAAGCCAAAATTGATAATTTGTCGCGCACGAAAAAGAACTTTTGGTAGTAGGAACACATGAGTTAAGAAGGGTAAGTTTGGCTTTGTATGTCAGTCCAAAATTAATAATTTTTCATACTCGCAAATGAACTGTTTGTAACAGGAACACATGAGTTAAGCAGGGTAAGTTTGGCTTTGTATTTCAGTCCAAAATTAATACTTTTTTAAACTCGAAAATGAACTATTTGTAACAGGAACATATGAGTTAAGAAGGGTAAGTTTGGCTTTGTATTTCAGTCCAAAATTAATAATTTTTTATACTCGAAAATCAACTGTTTGTAACAGGAACACATGATCTAAGAAGAATAAGTTTGGCTTTGTATTTCAGGCCATAATTGATAATTTTTCATACTCGAAAATGAACTGTTTGTAACAGGAACACATGAGTTAAGCAGGGTAAGTTTGGCTTTGTATTTCAGTCAAAAATTGATAATTTGTCGCACTCGATAACAAACTTTTGGTAATAGGAACACATGATCTAAGAAGGGTACGTCTGGCTTTGTATGTCAGACCAAAATTAATAATTTTTCAAGCTCGCCAATTAACTGTTTGCAACAGGAACACATGAGTTAAGAAGGGTAGGTTTGGCTTTGTATTTTAGTTCAAAATTAATACTTCTTTATACTCGAAAATGAACTATTTGTAACAGGAACATATGAGTTAATAGTTTGGCTTTGTATTTCAGTCCAAAATTAATAATTTATTATACTCGAAAATTAACTGTTTGTAACAGGAGCACGAGTTAAGAAGGGTAAGTTTGGCTTTGTATTTCAGTCCAAACTTAATAATTTTTTATACTCGAAAATCAACTGTTTGTAACAGGAACCGGTCAGGAGTGAACTGGGCCGGTCCGGAGTTAACTGGACCGGTACGGAGTGAACTGAAATGGCCTGGACTAGACTGGTCCGGAGTGGACTGGTCCGGTGCGAAGTGGACTGGACCGGTCCGGAGTGGACTGGACCGTTCCGGAGTGCACGGGACTGGACTGGACTGCACCGGTCCGAAGTGGACTGGTCCGGTCCGGAGTGGACTGGACCGGGCCGGAGTAGACTGGACTCTCCTGGACTGGACCGGTCCGGAATGGGCTGGACCGGCCCGCAGGGGCCTGCACCGGTCCGGAGTAGACCGGACTGTCCTGGACTGGACCGGTCCGGCGTGTACTGGACCGTTCCGGAGTGGACCGAACTGGCTTGGACTGGACCGGTCCGGAATATACTGGACTGAACCGGTCCGTAGTGGACTGGACCGTTCCGGAGTGTACTGTACTGGACTGGCCTGGACTGGAATGACCTAGACTGGACCGGTGCGGAGTGGACTGGATCGGTCCGGAGTGGACCGGACTGGCCTGGACTGGACCGGTCCGGAATATACTGGACTGAACCGGTCCGTAGTGGACTGGACCGTTCCGGAGTGTACTGTACTGGACTGGCCTGGACTGGAATGACCTAGACTGGACCGGTGCGGAGTGGAGTGTACTGGACCGGTCCGGAGTGTACTGGACCGGTCCGGAGCGTACTGGACCGGTCCGGAGTGAACTAGACCGGTCCGGAGTGGACTGAACCGGTCAGGAGTGAACTGGACCGGTCCGGAGTTAACTGGACCGGTCCGGAGTGAACTGAAATGGCCTGCAATAGACCGGTCCGGAGTGGACTGGTCCGGTGCGGAGTGGACTGGATCGGTCCGGAGTGGACTGGTCCGGTCCGTAGTGGACTGGACCGTTACGGAGTGTACTGGACTGGACTGGCCTGGACTAGAATGACCTAGACTGGACCGGTGCGGAGTGGAGTGTACTGGACCGCTCCGGAGTGTACTGGACCGGTCCGGAGTGTACTTGACCGTTCCGGAGTGAACTAGACCGGTCCGGAGTGGACTGAACCGGTCAGGAGTGGACTGGACCGATCCGGAGTGGACTAGACTGGCCTGGACTGGACCGTCCGTAATGGACTGGTCCGGTCCGGAGTGGACTGGACCGGGCCCGAGTGGACTGGACCGGTCCGGAGTGGACCGGACTGGCCTGGACTGGACCGGTCCGGAATATACTGGACTGAACCGGTCCGTAGTGGACTGGACCGTTCCGGAGTGTACTGTACTGGACTGGCCTGGACTGGAATGACCTAGACTGGACCGGTGCGGAGTGGACTGGATCGGTCCGGAGTGGACTGTGCCGTTCCAGAGTGGACTGGACTGGACTGGACTGGACCGGTCCGAAGTGGACTGGTCCGGTCCGGAGTGGACGGGACCGGGCCGGAGTGGACTGGTCCGGTCCGGAGTGGACCGGACTGGCGTGGACCGTACCGGTCCAGAATATACTGGACTGAACCGGTCCGTAGTGGACTGGACTGAACCGGTCCGTAGTGGACTGGACCGTTCCGGAATGGACTGGACTGGACTGGCCTGGACTGGAATGACCTAGACTGCGCCGGTGCGGAGTGGAGTGTACTGGACCGGTCCGGGGTGTACTGAAGCGGTCCGGAGTGAACTAGACCGGTCCGGAGTGGACTGGACCGATCAGGAGTGCACTGGACCGGTCCGGAGTGGACCGGACTGGCCTGGACTGGACCGGTCCGGAATATACTGGACTGAACCGGTCCGTAGTGGACTGGACCGTTCCGGAGTGTACTGTACTGGACTGGCCTGGACTGGAATGACCTAGACTGGACCGGTGCGGAGTGGAGTGTACTGGACCGGTCCGGAGTGTACTGGACCGGTCCGGAGCGTACTGGACCGGTCCGGAGTGAACTAGACCGGTCCGGAGTGGACTGAACCGGTCAGGAGTGAACTGGACCGGTCCGGAGTTAACTGGACCGGTTCGGAGTGAACTGAAATGGCCTGCAATAGACCGGTCCGGAGTGGACTGGTCCGGTGCGGAGTGGACTGGATCGGTCCGGAGTGGACTGGTCCGGTCCGGAGTGGACGGGACCGGGCCGGAGTGGACTGGTCCGGTCCGAAGTGGACCGGACTGGCGTGGACTGGACCGGTCCAGAATATACTGGACTGAACCGGTCCGTAGTGGACTGGACTGAACCGGTCCGCAGTGGACTGGACCGTTCCGGAATGGACTGGACTGGACTGGCCTGGACTCAAATGACCTAGACTGGGCCGGTGCGGAGTGGAGTGTACTGGACCGGTCCGGAGTGTACTGGACCGGTGCGGAGTGAACTAGACCGGTCCGGAGTGGACTGGACCGGTCAGGAGTGCACTGGACCGGTCCGGAGTGGACCGGACTGGCCTGGACTGGACCGGTCCGGAATATACTGGACTGAACCGGTCCTTAGTGGACTGGACCGTTCCGGAGTGGACTGGACTGGACTGGCCTGGACTGGAATGACCTAGACTGGGCCGGTGCGGAGTGGAGTGTACTGGACCGGTCAGGAGTGTACTGGACCGGTCCGGAGTGAACTAGACCGGTCCGGAGTGTACTGGGCCGGTCAGGAGTGAACTGGATCGGTCCGGAGTTAACTGGACCGGTCCGGAGTGAACTGTAATGGCCTGGACTAGACCGGTCCGGAGTGGACTGGACCGGTGCGGAGTGGACTGGACCGCTGCGGAGTGTACTGGACCTGTCCGGAGTGGACCGGACTGTCCTGGACTGGACCGGTCCGGAGTGTACTGGAAAGGTCCGGAGTGGACCGAACTGGCTTGGACTGGACCGGTCCGGAATATACTGGACTGAACCGGTCCGTAGTGGGCTGGACCGTTCCGGAGTGTACTGTACTGGACTGGCCTGGACTGGAATGACCTAGACTGGACCGGTGCGGAGTGGAGTGTACTGGACCGGTCCGGAGTGTACTGGACCGGTCCGGAGCGTACTGGACCGGTCCGGAGTGAACTAGACCGGTCCGGAGTGGACTGAACCGGTCAGGAGTTAACTGGACCGGTCCGGAGTTAACTGGACCGGTCCGGAGTGAACTGAAATGGCCTGGAATAGACCGATCCGGAGTGGACCGGTCCGGTGCGGAGTGAACTAGACCGGTCCGGAGTGGACTGGGCCGGGCCGGAGTAGACTGGTCTCTGCTGGACTGGACCGTTCCGGATTGGGCTGGACCGGCCCGCAGTGGCCTGCACCGGTCCGGAGTAGACCGGACTGTCCTGGACTTGACCGGTCCGGAGTGTACTGGACCGTTCCGGAGTGGACTGGACTGGACTGAACTGGACCGGTCCGAAGTGGACTGGTCCGGTCCGGAGTGGACTGGACCGGGCCGTAGTGCACTGGACCGATCCGGAGTGGATCGGACTGGCCTGGACTTGACCGGTCGGGAATATACTGGACTGAACGGGTCCGTAGTAAACTGAACCGGTCCGGAGTGGACTGGACCGCTCCGGAGTGGGCTGGACTGGTCTGGACTGGACCGGTCCGAAGTGGACTGGTCCGGTCCGGAGTGGACTGGACCGGGCCGGAGTAGACTGGTCTCTGCTGGACTGGACCGGTCCGGATTGGGCTGGACCGGCCCGCAGTGGCCTGCACCGGTCCGGAGTAGACCGGACTGTCCTGGACTTGACCGGTCCGGAGTGTACTGGACCGGTCCGGAGTGGACTGAACCGGTCAGGAGTGCACTGGACCGGTCCGGAGTGGACCGGACTGGCCTTCACTGGAACGGTCCGGAATATACTGGACTGAACCGGTCCTTAGCGGACTGCACCGGTCCGGAGTGAACAGGACTGGACTGGCCTGGACTGGAATGAACTAGACTGGACCGGTACGGAGTGTACTGGACCGGTCCGGAGTGGACTGGACCGTTCCGGAGTGGACTGGACCGGGCCGTAGTGCACTGGACCGATCCGGAGTGGATCGGACTGGCCTGGACTTGACCGGTCGGGAATATACTGGACTGAACGGGTCCGTAGTAAACTGGACCGGTCCGTAGTGGACTGGACTGGACTGTATCGGTACGGAGTGTACTGGAACGGTCCGTAGTGGACTGAACCGGTCCGGAGTGGACGGGAACGATCCGGAGTGGACTGGACTGGACCGGTCCGAAGCGGACTGGTCCGGTCCGGAGTGGACTGGACCGGGCCGTAGTGGACTGGACCGATCCGGAGTGTACTGGACCGGTCCGGAGTGAACCTGACCGGTCCGGAGTGAACTGGACCGGTCCGGAGTTAACTGGACCGGTCCGGAGTGAACTGAAATGGCATGGACTAGACCGGTCCGGAGTGGACTGGACCGGTCCGGAGTGGACCGGACTGGCCTGGACTGGACCGGTCCGGAATATACTGGGCTGAACAGGTCCGTAGTGGACTGGACCGTTCCGGAGTGGACTGGACCGGTCCGAAGTGGACTGGTCCGGTCTGGAGTGGACTGGACCGGGCCGGAGTGGACTGGACCGGTCCGGAGTGGACCGGACTGGCCTGGACTGGACCGGTCCGGAATATACTGGGCTGAACAGGTCCGTAGTGGACTGGACCGTTCCGGAGTGGACTGGACCGGTCCGTAGTGAACGAGACCGGTCCGGAGTGAACTGGACCGGTCCGGAGTGAACTGAAATGGCTTGGACTAGACCGGTCCGGAGTGTAGTGTACTGGACCGGTCCGGAGTGTACTGGACCGGTCCGGAGTGAACCTGACCGGTCCGGAGTGAACTGGACCGGTCCGGAGTGGACTGGACCGGTCAGGAGGGAACTAGACCGGTCCGGAGTGGACTGAACCGGTGAGGAGTGAACTGGACCGGTCCGGAGTTAACTGGACCGGTCCGAAGTGAACTGAAATGGCCTGGAATAGACCGGTCCGGAGTGAACTGGTCCGGTGCGGAGTGGACTGGATCGGTCCGGAGTGGACTGTGCCGTTCCAGAGTGGACTGGACTGGACTGGACTGGACCGGTCCGAAGTGGACTGGTCCGGTCCGGAGTGGACGGGACCGGGCCGGAGTGGACTGGTCCGGTCCGGAGTGGACCAGACTGGCGTGGACTGGACCGGTCCGGAATATACTGGACTGAACCGGTCCGTAGTGGACTGGACTGTTCCGGAATGGACTGGACTGGACTGGCCTGGACTGGAATGACCTAGACTGGGCCGGTGCGGAGTGGAGTGTACTGGACCGGTCCGGAGTGTACTTGACCGGTCCGGAGTGAACTAGACCGGTCCGGAGTGGACTGGACCGGTCAGGAGTGCACTGGACCGGTCCGGAGTGGACCGGACTGGCCTGGACTAGACCGGTCCGGAATATACTGCACTGAACCGGTCCTTAGTGGACTGGACCGTTCCGGAGTGGACTGGACTGGACTGGCCTGGACTGGAATGACCTAGACTGGGCCGGTGCGGAGTGGAGTGTACTGGACCGGGCAGGAGTGTACTGGACCGGTCCGGAGTGGACTGGAACGGTGCGGAGTGGACTGGACCTGTCCGGAGTGGACTGGACTGGCCTGGACTGGACCGGTCCGGAGTGAACTAGACCGGTCCGGAGTGGACTGGACCGGTCAGGAGTGCACTGGACCGGTCCGGAGTGGACCGGACTGGCCTGGACTAGACCGGTCCGGAATATACTGCACTGAACCGGTCCTTAGTGGACTGGACCGTTCCGGAGTGGACTGGACTGGACTGGCCTGGACTGGAATGACCTAGACTGCGCCGGTGCGGAGGGGAGTGTACTGGACCGGGCAGGAGTGTACTGGACCGGTCCGGAGTGAACTAGACCGGTCCGGAGTGGACTGGACCGGTCAGGAGTGAACTGGATCGGTCCGAAGTTAACTGGACCGGTCCGGAGTGAACTGAAATGGCCTGGACTAGACCGGTCCGGAGTGGACTGGACCGGTGCGGAGTGGACTGGACCTGTCCGGAGTGGACTGGACTGGCCTGGACTGGACCGGTCCTAAATGGCCTGGACCGGTCCGTAGTGGACTGGACCGGTTCGGAGTGGACTGTGCCGTTCCAGAGTGGACTGGACTGGACTGGACTGGACTGGACTAGACTGGACTGGACCGGTCCGAAGTGGACTGGGCCGGTCCGGAGTGGACGGGACCGGGCCGGAGTGGACTGGTCCGGTCTGGAGTGGACCGGACTGTCGTGGACTGAACCGGTCCAGAATATACTGGACTGAACCGTTCCGTAGTGGACTGGACCGTTCCGGAATGGACTGGACTGGACTGGCCTGGACTGGAATGACCTAGACTGGGCCGGTGCGGAGTGGAGTGTACTGGACCGGTCCGGAGTGTACTGGACCGGTCCGGAGTGAACTAGACCGGTCCGGAGTAGACTGGACCGGTCAGGAGTGCACTGGACCGGTCCGGACTCGCAAATGAACTGTTTGTAACAGGATCACATGAGTTAAGCAGGGTAAGTTTGGCTTTGTATTTCAGTCCAAAATTAATACTTTTTTAAACTCGAAAATGAACTATTTGTAACAGGAACATATGAGTTAAGAAGGGTAAGTTTGGCTTTGTATGTCAGTCCAAAATTAATAATTTTTTATACTCGAAAATCAACTGTTTGTAACAGGAACACATGATCTAAGAAGAATAAGTTTGGCTTTGTATTTCAGGCCATAATTGATAATTTTTCATACTCGAAAATGAACTGTTTGTAACAGGAACACAGGAGTTAAGAAGGGTAAGTTTGGCTTTGTATTTCAGGCCATAATTGATAATTTTTCATACTCGAAAATGAACTGTTTGTAACAGGAACACATGAGTTAAGCAGGGTAAGTTTGGCTTTGTATTTCAGTCAAAAATTGATAATTTGTCGCACTCGATAACAAACTTTTGGTAATAGGAACACATGATCTAAGAAGGGTACGTTTGGCTTTGTATGTCAGACCAAAATTAATAATTTTTCAAGCTCGCCAATTAACTGTTTGTAACAGGAACACATGAGTTAAGAAGGGTAGGTTTGGCTTTGTATTTTAGTTCAAAATTAATACTTCTTTATACTCGAAAATGAACTATTTGTAACAGGAACATATGAGTTAATAGTTTGGCTTTTTATTTCAGTCCAAAATTAATAATTTATTATACTCGAAAATTAACTGTTTGTAACAGGAGCACATGAGTTAAGAAGGGTAAGTTTGGCTTTGTATTTCAGTCCAAACTTAATAATTTTTTATACTCGAAAATCAACTGTTTGTAACAGGAACCGGTCAGGAGTGAACTGGGCCGGTCCGGAGTTAACTGGACCGGTACGGAGTGAACTGAAATGGCCTGGACTAGACTGGTCCGGAGTGGACTGGTCCGGTGCGAAGTGGACTGGACCGGTCCGGAGTGGACTGGACCGTTCCGGAGTAGACTGGACTCTCCTGGACTGGACCGGTCCGGAATGGGCTGGACCGGCCCGCAGGGGCCTGCACCGGTCCGGAGTAGACCGGACTGTCCTGGACTGGACCGGTCCGGCGTGTACTGCACCGTTCCGGAGTGGACCGAACTGGCTTGGACTGGACCGGTCCGGAATATACTGGACTGAACCGGTCCGTAGTGGACTGGACCGTTACGGAGTGTACTGGACTGAACTGGCCTGGACTAGAATGACCTAGACTGGGCCGGTGCGGAGTGGAGCGTACTGGACCGCTCCGGAGTGTACTGGACCGGTCCGGAGTGTACTTGACCGGTCCGGAGTGAACTAGACCGGTCCGGAGTGGACTGAACCGGTCAGGAGTGGACTGGAGCGGTCCGGAGTGGACTAAACTGGCCTGGACTGGACCGGCCGTAATGGACTGGTCCGGTCCGGAGTGGACTGGACCGGGCCCGAGTGGACTGGACCGGTCCGGAGTGGACCGGACTGGCCTGGACTGGACCGGTCCGGAATATACTGGACTGAACAGGTCCGTAGTGGACTGGACCGTTCCGGAGTGGACTGGACTGGCCTGGACTGGAATAACCTAGAATGGGCCGGTGAGCAGTGGAGTGTACTGGACCGGTCCGGAGTGTACTGGACCGGTCCGGAGTGTACTTGACCGGTCCGGAGTGAACTAGACCGGTCCGGAGTGGACTGAACCGGTCAGGAGTGGACTGGACCGGTCCGGAGTGGACTAGACTGGCCTGGACTGGACCGGCCGTAATGGACTGGTCCGGTCCGGAGTGGACTGGACCGGGCCCGAGTGGACTGGACCGGTCCGGAGTGGACCGGACTGGCCTGGACTGGACCGGTCCGGAATATACTGGACTGAACAGGTCCGTAGTGGACTGGACCGGTCCGGAGTGGACTGAACCGGCCAGGAGTGAACTGGACCGGTCCGGAGTTAACTGGACCGGTCCGGAGTGAACTGAAATGGCCTGGACTAGACCGGTCCGGAGTGGACTGTGCCGTTCCAGAGTTGACTGGACTGGACTGGACTGGACCGTTCCGAAGTGGACTGGTCCGGTCCGGAGTGGACTAGACCGGTCCGGAGTGTAATGGACCGGGCACGAGTGAACTGGACCGTTGCGGAGTGGACTGGACTGGACTGGACTGGATCGGTCCGGAATATACTGATCTGAACCGGTCCGTAGTGGACTGGACCGGTCCGGAGTGGACTGGACTGGCCTGTACTGGACCGGTCCGTAATGGACTGGACCGGTCCGTAGTGGACTGGACTGGCCTGGACAGGAATGACCTAGACTGGGCAGGTGCGTAGTGGAGTATACTGACCGGTCCGGAGTGTACTGGACCTGTCCGGAGTGAACTAGACCGGTCCGGAGTGGACTGGACCGGTCAGGAGTGAACTGAACCGGTCCGGCGTTAACTGCACCGGTCCGGAGTGAACTGAAATGGCCTGGACTAGACCGTTCCGAAGTGGCCTGGACCGGTGCGGAGTGGACTGGGCCGGTGCGGAGTGTACTGGACCGGTCCGGAGTGGACTGGACCGGTCCGTAGTATAGTGGACCGATCCGGAGCGGACTAGACCGGTCCGCAGTGGAATGTACCGGTCAGGAGTGAACTGGACCGTTCCGGAGTGGACTGGACTAGACTGGACTGGACTGGACCGGTCTTGAATATACTGGACTGATATAATTGATAATTTTTCATACTCGAAAATGAACTGTTTGTAACAGGAACACATGAGTTAAGAAGGGTAAGTTTGGCGTTGTACTTCAAGCCAAAATTGATAAGTTGTCGCGCACGAAATAGAACTTTTGGTAGTAGGAACACATGAGTTAAGAAGGGTAAGTTTGGCTTTGTATGTCAGTCCAAAATTAATAATTTTTCATACTCGCAAATGAACTGTTTGTAACAGGAACACATGAGTTAGGAAGGGTAGGTTTGGCTTTGTATTTCAGTTCAAAATTAATACTTTTTTATACTCGAAAATCAACTGTTTGGAACAGGAACCGGTCAGGAGTGAACTGGACCGGTCCGGAGTTAACTGGACCGGTACGGAGTGAACTGAAATGGCCTGGACTAGACTGGCCCGGAGTGGACTGGTCCGGTGCGAAGTGGACTGGACCGGTCCGGAGTGGACTGGACCGTTCCGGAGTGCACTGGACTGGACTGGACTGGACCGGTCCGAAGTGGACTGGTCCGGTCCGGAGTGGACTGGACCGGGCCGGAGTAGACTGGACTTTCCTAGACTGGACCGGTCCGGAATGGGCTGGACCGGCCCGCAGTGGCCTGCACCGGTCCGGAGTAGACCGGACTGACCTGGACTGGACCGGTCCGGCGTGTACTGGACCGGTCCGGAGTGGACCGGACTGGCCTGGACTGGAATCAAATCAAATCAAATCAAGTCAAGTCAAGTCAAGTCCGGTGGACTGGACCGTTCCGGAGTGGACTGGACTGGATTGGACTGGACCGGTCCGAAGTGGACTGGTCCGGTCTGGAGTGGACTGGACCGGGCCGGAGTGGACTGGACCGGTCCGGAGTGGACCGGACTGGCCTGGACTAGACCGGTCCGGAATATACTGCACTGAACCGGTCCTTAGTGGACTGGACCGTTCCGGAGTGGACTGGACTGGACTGGCCTGGACTGGAATGACCTAGACTGGGCCGGTGCGGAGTGGAGTGTACTGGACCGGGCAGGAGTGTACTGGACCCGTCCGGAGTGAACTAGACCGGTCCGGAGTGGACTGGACCGGTCAGGAGTGAACTGGATCGGTCCGAAGTTAACTGGACCGGTCCGGAGTGAACTGAAATGGCCTGGACTAGACCGGTCCGGAGTGGACTGGACCGGTGCGGAGTGGACTGGACCTGTCCGGAGTGGACTGGACTGGCCTGGACTGGACCGGTCCTAAATGGCCTGGACCGGTCCGTAGTGGACTGGACCGGTTCGGAGTGGACTGTGCCGTTCCAGAGTGGACTGGACTGGACTGGACTGGACTGGACTAGACTGGACTGGACCGGTCCGAAGTGGACTGGGCCGGTCCGGAGTGGACGGGACCGGGCCGGAGTGGACTGGTCCGGTCTGGAGTGGACCGGACTGTCGTGGACTGAACCGGTCCAGAATATACTGGACTGAACCGTTCCGTAGTGGACTGGACCGTTCCGGAATGGACTGGACTGGACTGGCCTGGACTGGAATGACCTAGACTGGGCCGGTGCGGAGTGGAGTGTACTGGACCGGTCCGGAGTGTACTGGACCGGTCCGGAGTGAACTAGACCGGTCCGGAGTAGACTGGACCGGTCAGGAGTGCACTGGACCGGTCCGGACTCGCAAATGAACTGTTTGTAACAGGATCACATGAGTTAAGCAGGGTAAGTTTGGCTTTGTATTTCAGTCCAAAATTAATACTTTTTTAAACTCGAAAATGAACTATTTGTAACAGGAACATATGAGTTAAGAAGGGTAAGTTTGGCTTTGTATGTCAGTCCAAAATTAATAATTTTTTATACTCGAAAATCAACTGTTTGTAACAGGAACACATGATCTAAGAAGAATAAGTTTGGCTTTGTATTTCAGGCCATAATTGATAATTTTTCATACTCGAAAATGAACTGTTTGTAACAGGAACACAGGAGTTAAGAAGGGTAAGTTTGGCTTTGTATTTCAGGCCATAATTGATAATTTTTCATACTCGAAAATGAACTGTTTGTAACAGGAACACATGAGTTAAGCAGGGTAAGTTTGGCTTTGTATTTCAGTCAAAAATTGATAATTTGTCGCACTCGATAACAAACTTTTGGTAATAGGAACACATGATCTAAGAAGGGTACGTTTGGCTTTGTATGTCAGACCAAAATTAATAATTTTTCAAGCTCGCCAATTAACTGTTTGTAACAGGAACACATGAGTTAAGAAGGGTAGGTTTGGCTTTGTATTTTAGTTCAAAATTAATACTTCTTTATACTCGAAAATGAACTATTTGTAACAGGAACATATGAGTTAATAGTTTGGCTTTTTATTTCAGTCCAAAATTAATAATTTATTATACTCGAAAATTAACTGTTTGTAACAGGAGCACATGAGTTAAGAAGGGTAAGTTTGGCTTTGTATTTCAGTCCAAACTTAATAATTTTTTATACTCGAAAATCAACTGTTTGTAACAGGAACCGGTCAGGAGTGAACTGGGCCGGTCCGGAGTTAACTGGACCGGTACGGAGTGAACTGAAATGGCCTGGACTAGACTGGTCCGGAGTGGACTGGTCCGGTGCGAAGTGGACTGGACCGGTCCGGAGTGGACTGGACCGTTCCGGAGTAGACTGGACTCTCCTGGACTGGACCGGTCCGGAATGGGCTGGACCGGCCCGCAGGGGCCTGCACCGGTCCGGAGTAGACCGGACTGTCCTGGACTGGACCGGTCCGGCGTGTACTGGACCGTTCCGGAGTGGACCGAACTGGCTTGGACTGGACCGGTCCGGAATATACTGGACTGAACCGGTCCGTAGTGGACTGGACCGTTACGGAGTGTACTGGACTGAACTGGCCTGGACTAGAATGACCTAGACTGGACCGGTGCGGAGTGGAGCGTACTGGACCGCTCCGGAGTGTACTGGACCGGTCCGGAGTGTACTTGACCGGTCCGGAGTGAACTAGACCGGTCCGGAGTGGACTGAACCGGTCAGGAGTGGACTGGAGCGGTCCGGAGTGGACTAAACTGGCCTGGACTGGTCCGGCCGTAATGGACTGGTCCGGTCCGGAGTGGACTGGACCGGGCCCGAGTGGACTGGACCGGTCCGGAGTGGACCGGACTGGCCTGGACTGGACCGGTCCGGAATATACTGGTCTGAACAGGTCCGTAGTGGACTGGACCGGTCCGGAGTGGACTGAACCGGCCAGGAGTGAACTGGACCGGTCCGGAGTTAACTGGACCGGTCCGGAGTGAACTGAAATGGCCTGGACTAGACCGGTCCGGAGGGGACTGTGCCGTTCCAGAGTTGACTGGACTGCACTGGACTGGACCGTTCCGAAGTGGACTGGTCCGGTCCGGAGTGGACTAGACCGGTCCGGTGTGGAATGGACCGGGCACGAGTGAACTGGACCGTTGCGGAGTGGACTGGACTGGACTGGACTGGACCGGTCCGGAATATACTGGTCTGAACCGGTCCGTAGTGGACTGGACCGGTCCGGAGTGGACTGGACTGGCCTGTACTGGACCGGTCCGTAATGAACTGGACCGGTCCGTAGTGGACTGGACTGGCCTGGACAGGAATGACCTAGACTGGGCAGGTGCGTAGTGGAGTATACTGACCGGTCCGGAGTGTACTGGACCGGTCCGGAGTGAACTAGACCGGTCCGGAGTGGACTGGACCGGTCAGGAGTGAACTGAACCGGTCCGGCGTTAACTGCACCGGTCCGGAGTGAACTGAAATGGCCTGGACTAGACCGTTCCGAAGTGGACTGGACCGGTGCGGAGTGGACTGTGCCGGTGCGGAGTGTACTGGACCGGTCCGGAGTGGACTGGACCGGTCCGTAGTATAGTGGACCGATCCGGAGCGGACTAGACCGGTCCGCAGTGGAATGTACCGGTCAGGAGTGAACTGGACCGTTCCGGAGTGGACTGGACTAGACTGGACTGGACTGGACCGGTCTTGAATATACTGGACTGATATAATTGATAATTTTTCATACTCGAAAATGAACTGTTTGTAACAGGAACACATGAGTTAAGAAGGGTAAGTTTGGCGTTGTACCTCAAGCCAAAATTGATAAGTTGTCGCGCACGAAATAGAACTTTTGGTAGTAGGAACACATGAGTTAAGAAGGGTAAGTTTGGCTTTGTATGTCAGTCCAAAATTAATAATTTTTCATACTCGCAAATGAACTGTTTGTAACAGGAACACATGAGTTAGGAAGGGTAGGTTTGGCTTTGTATTTCAGTTCAAAATTAATACTTTTTTATACTCGAAAATCAACTGTTTGGAACAGGAACCGGTCAGGAGTGAACTGGACCGGTCCGGAGTTAACTGGACCGGTACGGAGTGAACTGAAATGGCCTGGACTAGACTGGTCCGGAGTGGACTGGTCCGGTGCGAAGTGGACTGGACCGGTCCGGAGTGGACTGGACCGTTCCGGAGTGCACTGGACTGGACTGGACTGGACCGGTCCGAAGTGGACTGGTCCGGTCCGGAGTGGACTGGAACAGTCAGGAGTGGACTGGACCGGTCCGGAGTGGACTAGACTGGCCTGGACTGGACTAGAATTACCTAGACTGGACCGGTGCGGAGTGGAGTGTACTGGACCGCTCCGGAGTGTACTGGACCGGTCCGGAGTGTACTTGACCGGTCCGGAGTGAACTAGACCGGTCCGGAGTGGACTGAACCGGTCAGGAGTGGACTGGACCGGTCCGGAGTGGACTAGACTGGCCTGGACTGGACCGGTCCGTAATGGACTGGACCGGTCCGGAGTGGACTGGACCGGGCCCGAGTGGACTGGACCGGTCCGGAGTGGACCGGACTGGCCTGGACTGGACCGGTCCGGAATATACTGGACTGAACAGGTCCGTAGTGGACTGGACCGTTCCGGAGTGGACTGGACTGTCCTGGCCTGGACTGGAATAACCTAGACCGGGCCGGTGCGGAGTGGAGTGTACCGGACCGGTCCGGAGTGTACTGGACCGGTCCGGAGTGAACTAGACCGGTCCGGAGTGGACTGGACCTATCAGGAGTGAACTGGACCGGTCCGGAGTGAACTGGACCGGTCCGGAGTGAATTGAAATGGCCTGGACTAGACCGGTCCGGTGTGGAATAGACCGGTCAGGAGTGAACTGGACCGTTCCGGAGTGGACTGGACTGGACTGGACCGGTCCGGAATATACTGGACTGAACCGGTCCGTAGTGGACTGGACCGTTCCGGAGTGTACTGACTGGACTGCCCTGGACTGGAATGCCTTAGACTGGACCGGTGCGGAGTGGAGTGTACTGGACCGATCCAGAGTGTACTGGACCGGTTCGGAGTGTACTGGACCGGTCCGGAGTGAACTAGACCGGTCCGGAGTGGACTGAACCGGCCAGGAGTGAACTGGACCGGTCCGGAGTTAACTGGACCGGTCCGGAGTGAACTGAAATGGCGTGGACTAGACCGGTCAGGAATGGACTGGTCCGGTGCGGAGTGGACTGGATCGGTCCGGAGTGGACTTTGCCGTTCCAGAGCGGACTGGACTGGAATGGACTAGACCGTTCCGAAGTGGACTGGGCCGGTCCAGAATATACTGGACTGAACCGGTCCGTAGTGGACTGGACCGTTCCGGAATGGATTGGACTGGACTGGCCTGGACTGGAATGACCTAGACTGGGCCGGTGGGTAGTGGAGTGTACTGGACCGGTCCGGAGTGTACTGGACCGGGCCGGAGTGAACTAGACCGGTCCGGAGTGGACTGGACCGGTCAGGAGTGCACTGGACCGGTCCGGAGTGGACCGGACGGGCCTGGACTGGACCGGTCCGGAATATACTGGACTGAACCGGTCCGTAGTGGACTGGACCGTTCCGGAATGGATTGGACTGGACTGGCCTGGACTGGAATGACCTAGACTGGGCCTGTGGGGAGTGGAGTGTACTGGACCGGTCCGGAGTGTACTGGACCGGGCCGGAGTTAACTAGACCGGTCCGGAGTGGACTGGACCGGTCAGGAGTGCACTGGACCGGTCCGGAGTGGACCGGACGGGCCTGGACTGGACCGGTCCGGAATATACTGGACTGAACCGGTCCGTAGTGGAGTGGACCGTTCCGGAGTGTACTGGACTGGACTGGCCTGGACTGGAATGACCTAGACTGGGCCGGTGCGGAGTGGAGTGTACTGGACCGGTCAGGAGTGTACTGGACCGGTCCGGAGTGAACTAGACCGGTCCGGAGTGGACTGGACCGGTCAGGAGTGAACTTGACCGGTCCGGAGTTAACTGGACCAGTCCGGAGTGAACTGAAATGGCCTGGACTAGACCGGTCCGGAGTGGACTGGACCGGTGCGGAGTGGACTGGACCGGTGCGGAGTGTACTGGACCTGTCCGGAGTGGACTGGACAGGTCCGGAGTGTAGTGGACCGGTCCGGAGTGGACTAGACCGGTCCGGAGTGGAATGGACCGGTCGGGAGTGAACTGGACCGTTCCGGAGTGGACTGGACTAGACTGGACTGGACTGGACTGGACTGGACTGGACTGGACTGGACTGGACTGGACTGGACCGGTCCGGAAAATACTGGACTGAACCGGTCCGTAGTGGACTGGACCGGTCCGGAGTGGACTGGACTGTCCTGGAGTGGACCGGTCCGTAATGGACTGGAACGGTCCGTAGCGGACTGGACCGGTCCGGGGTGGATTGGACCGGGCCGGAGTGGACTGGACCGGTGCGGAGTGGACCGGACTGGCCTGGACTGGACCGATCCGGAATATACTGGACTGAACCGGTCCATAGTGGACTGAACCGTTCCGGAGTGGACTGGACTGGACTGGCCTGGACTGGAATGACCTAGACAGGGCCGGTGCGGAGTGGAGTGTACTGGACCGGTCCGGGGTGTACTGGACCGGTCCGGAGTTAACTGGACCGGTCCGGAGTGAACTAAAATGGCCTGGACTAGACCGGTTCGGAGTGGACTGGACCGGTGCGGAGTGTACTGGACCTGTCCGGAGTGGACTGGACCGGTCCGGAGTATAGTGGACCGGTCCGGAATGGACTAGACCGGTCCGGAGTGGAATGGACCGGTCACGAGTGAACTGGACCGCTCCGGAGTGGACTGGACTGGACTGGTCCGGTCCGGAATATACTGGACTGAACCGGTCCGTGGTGGAGTGGAGCGGTCCGGAGTGGTCTGGACTGGCCTGGACTGGACCGTTCCGTAATGGACTGGACCGGTCCGTCGTGGACTGGACCGGCCCATTGTGGTCTAGAAGGGTCCGGAGTGGACTGGACCGGTCAGGAGTGAACTGGACCGGTCCGGAGTTAACTGGACCGGTCCGGAGTGAACTGAAATGGCCTGGACTAGAACGGTCCGGAGTGTACTGGCCCGGTGCGGAGAGGACTGGACCGGTCCGGAGTGGACTGGACCGTTCCGGAGTGGACTGGACTGGATTGGACTGGACCGGTCCGAAGTGGAATGGTCCGGTCTGGAGTGGACTGGACCGAGCCGGAGTGGACTGGACCGGTCCGAAGTGGACCGGACTGGCCTGGACTGGACCGGTCCGGAATATACTAGACTGAACAGGTACGTAGTGGACTGGACCGTTCCGGAGTGGACTGGACCGGTCCGGAGTGAACTAGACCGGTCCGGAGTGAACTGGACCGGTCCGGAGTTAACTGGACCGGTCCGGAGTGGACCGGACTGGCGTGGACTCGACCGGTCCAGAATATACTGGACTGAACCGGTCCGTAGTGGACTGGACCGTTCCGGAATGGACTGGACTGGACTGGCCTGGACTGGAATGACCTAGACTGGGCCGGTGCGGAGTGGAGTGTACTGGACCGGTCCGGAGTGTACTGGACCGGGCCGGAGTGAACTAGAACGGTCCGGAGTGGACTGGACCGGTCAGGAGTGCACTGGACCGGTCCGGAGTGGACCTGACTGGCCTGGACTGGACCGGTCCGGAATATACTGGACTGAACCGTTCCGTAGTGGACTGGACCGTTCCGGAGTGGACTGGACTGGACTGGCCTGGACTGGAATGACCTAGACTGGGCCGGTGCGGAGTGGAGTGTACTGGACCGGTCAGGAGTGTACTGGACCGGTCCGAAGTGAACTAGACCGGTCCGGAATGGACAGGACCGGTCAGGAGAGAACTGGACCGGTCCGGAGTTAACTGGACCGGTCCGGAGTGAACTGAAATGGCCTGGACTAGACCGGTCCGGAGTGGACTGGACCGGTGCGGAGTGGACTGGACCGGTGCGGGGTGTACTGGACCTGTCCGGAGTGGACTGGACCGGTCCGGAGTATAGTGGACCGGTCCGGAGTGGAATGGACCGGTCAGGAGTGAACTGGACCGTTCCGGAGTGGACTGGACTAGACTGGACTGGACTGGACTGGTCTGGACTGGACTGGACTGGACTGGACTGGACTGGACCGGGCCGGAATATACTGGACTGAACCGGTCCGTAGTGGACTGGACCGGTCCGGAGTGGACTGGTCTGGCCTGGAGTGGACCGGTCCGTAATGGACTGGAACGTTCCGTAGTGGACTGTACCGGTCCGGAGTGGATTGGACCGGGCCGAAGTGGACTGGACCGGTGCGGAGTGGACCGGACTGGCCTGGACTGGACCGATCCGGAATATACTGGACTGAACCGGTCCGTAGTGGACTGGACCGTTCCGGAGTGGACTGGACTGGACTGGCCTGGACTGGAATGACCTAGACTGGGCCGGTGCGGAGTGGAGTGTACTGGACCGGTCCAGGGTGTACTGGACCGGTCCGGAGTTAACTGGACCGGCCCGGAGTGAACTAAAATGGCCTGGACTATACCGGTCCGGAGTGGACTGGACCGGTGCGGAGTGGACTGGACCGGTGCGGAGTGTACTGAACCTGTCCGGAGTGGACTGGACCGGTCCGGAGTGGACCGGACTGGCCTGGACTGGACCGGTCCGGAATATACTGGACTGAACAGGTTCGTAGTGGACTGGACCGTTCCGGAGTGGACTGGACTGGCCTGGACTGGAATAACCTAGAATGGGCCGGTGCGCAGTGGAGTGTACTGGACCGGTCCGGAGTGTACTGGACAGGTCCGGAGTGTACTTGACCGGTCCGGAGTGAACTAGACCGGTCCGGAGTGGACTGAACCGGTCAGGAGTGGACTGGACCGGTCCGGAGTGGACTAGACTGGCCTGGACTGGACCGGCCGTAATGGACTGGTCCGGTCCGGAGTGGACTGGACCGGGCCCGAGTGGACTGGACCGGTCCGAAGTGGACCGGACTGGCCTGGACTGGACCGGTCCGGAATATACTGGACTGAACAGGTCCGTAGTGGACTGGACCGGTCCGGAGTGGACTGAACCGGCCAGAAGTGAACTGGACCGGTCCGGAGTTAACTGGACCGGTCCGGAGTGAACTGAAATGGCCTGGACTATACCGGTCCGGAGTGGACTGGACCGGTGCGGAGTGGACTGGACTGGACTGGACTGGACCGTTCCGAAGTGGACTGGTCCGGTCCGGAGTGGACTAGACCGGTCCGGAGTGGAATGGACCGGGCACGAGTGAACTGGACCGTTGCGGAGTGGACTGGACTGGACTGGACTGGATCGGTCCGGAATATACTGATCTGAACCGGTCCGTAGTGGACTGGACCGGTCCGGAGTGGACTGGACTGGCCTGTACTGGACCGGTCCGTAATGGACTGGACCGGTCCGTAGTGGACTGGACTGGCCTGGACAGGGATGACCTAGACTGGGCAGGTGCGTAGTGGAGTATACTGACCGGTCCGGAGTGTACTGGACCTGTCCGGAGTGAACTAGACCGGTCCGGAGTGGACTGGACCGGTCAGGAGTGAACTGAACCGGTCCGGCGTTAACTGCACCGGTCCGGAGTGAACTGAAATGGCCTGGACTAGACCGTTCCGAAGTGGCCTGGACCGGTGCGGAGTGGACTGGGCCGGTGCGGAGTGTACTGGACCGGTCCGGAGTGGACTGGACCGGTCCGTAGTATAGTGGACCGATCCGGAGCGGACTAGACCGGTCCGCAGTGGAATGTACCGGTCAGGAGTGAACTGGACCGTTCCGGAGTGGACTGGACTAGACTGGACTGGACTGGACCGGTCTTGAATATACTGGACTGATATAATTGATAATTTTTCATACTCGAAAATGAACTGTTTGTAACAGGAACACATGAGTTAAGAAGGGTAAGTTTGGCGTTGTACTTCAAGCCAAAATTGATAAGTTGTCGCGCACGAAATAGAACTTTTGGTAGTAGGAACACATGAGTTAAGAAGGGTAAGTTTGGCTTTGTATGTCAGTCCAAAATTAATAATTTTTCATACTCGCAAATGAACTGTTTGTAACAGGAACACATGAGTTAGGAAGGGTAGGTTTGGCTTTGTATTTCAGTTCAAAAT
Organism: Melanotus villosus; assembly: GCA_963082815.1. Taxonomy (NCBI): domain Eukaryota; kingdom Metazoa; phylum Arthropoda; class Insecta; order Coleoptera; family Elateridae; genus Melanotus; species Melanotus villosus. Next base: position 15,073,021 of record OY720425.1, on the reverse strand, counting down.
TAATACTTTTTTATACTCGAAAATCAACTGTTTGGAACAGGAACCGGTCAGGAGTGAACTGGACCGGTCCGGAGTTAACTGGACCGGTACGGAGTGAACTGAAATGGCCTGGACTAGACTGGTCCGGAGTGGACTGGTCCGGTGCGAAGTGGACTGGACCGGTCCGGAGTGGACTGGACCGTTCCGGAGTGCACTGGACTGGACTGGACTGGACCGGTCCGAAGTGGACTGGTCCGGTCCGGAGTGGACTGGACCGGGCCGGAGTAGACTGGACTTTCCTAGACTGGACCGGTCCGGAATGGGCTGGACCGGCCCGCAGTGGCCTGCACCGGTCCGGAGTAGACCGGACTGACCTGGACTGGACCGGTCCGGCGTGTACTGGACCGGTCCGGAGTGGACCGGACTGGCCTGGACTGGAATCAAATCAAATCAAATCAAGTCAAGTCAAGTCAAGTCCGGTGGACTGGACCGTTCCGGAGTGGACTGGACTGGATTGGACTGGACCGGTCCGAAGTGGACTGGTCCGGTCTGGAGTGGACTGGACCGGGCCGGAGTGGACTGGACCGGTCCGGAGTGGACCGGACTGGCCTGGACTGGACCGGTCCGGAATATACTGGGCTGAACAGGTCCGTAGTGGACTGGACCGTTCCGGAGTGGACTGGACCGGTCCGTAGTGAACGAGACCGGTCCGGAGTGAACTGGACCGGTCCGGAGTGAACTGAAATGGCTTGGACTAGACCGCTCCGGAGTGTAGTGTACTGGACCGGTCCGGAGTGTACTGGACCGGTCCGGAGTGAACCTGACCGGTCCGGAGTGAACTGAACCGGTCCGGAGTTAACTGGACCGGTCCGGAGTGAACTGAAATGGCATGGACTAGACCGGTCCGGAGTGGACTGGACCGGTCCGGAGTGGACCGGACTGGCCTGGACTGGACCGGTCCGGAATATACTGGGCTGAACAGGTCCGTAGTGGACTGGACCGTTCCGGAGTGGACTGGACCGGTCCGGAATATACTGGGCTGAACAGGTCCGTAGTGGACTGGACCGTTCCGGAGTGGACTGGACCGGTCCGAAGTGGACTGGTCCGGTCTGGAGTGGACTGGACCGGGCCGGAGTGGACTGAACCGGTCCGGAGTGGACCGGACTGGCCTGGACTGGACCGGTCCGGAATATACTGGGCTGAACAGGTCCGTAGAGGACTGGACCGTTCCGGAGTCGACTGGACCGGTCCGTAGTGAACGAGACCGGTCCGGAGTGAACTGGACCGGTCCGGAGTGAACTGAAATGGCTTGGACTAGACCGGTCCGGAGTGTAGTGTACTGGACCGGTCCGGAGTGTACTGGACCGGTCCGGAGTGAACCTGACCGGTCCGGAGTGAACTGGACCGGTCCGGAGTTAACTGGACCGGTCCGGAGTGAACTGAAATGGCATGGACCAGACCGGTCCGGAGTGGACTGGACCGGTCCGGAGTGGACCGGACTGGCCTGGACTGGACCGGTCCGGAATATACTGGGCTGAACAGGTCCGTAGTGGACTGGACCGTTCCGGAGTGGACCGGTCCGGAGTGAACGAGACCGGTCCGGAGTGAACTGGACCGGTCCGGAGTTAACTGGACCGGTCCGGAGTGAACTGAAATGGCTTGGACTAGACCGGTCCGGAGTGTAGTGTACTGGACCGGTCCGGAGTGTACTGGACCGGTCCGGAGTGAACCTGACCGGTCCGGAGTGAACTGGACCGGTCCGGAGTGGACTGGACCGGTCAGGAGTGAACTAGACCCGTCCGGAGTGGACTGAACCGGTGAGGAGTGAACTGGACCGGTCCGGAGTTAACTGGACCGGTCCGAAGTGAACTGAAATGGCCTGGAATAGACCGGTCCGGAGTGGACTGGTCCGGTGCGGAGTGGACTGGATCGGTCCGGAGTGGACTGTGCCGTTCCAGAGTGGACTGGACTGGACCGGTCCGAAGTGGACTGGTCCGGTCCGTAATGGACTGGACCGGTCCGTAGTGGACTGGACTGGCCTGGACAGGAATGACCTAGACTGGGCAGGTGCGTAGTGGAGTATACTGACCGGTCCGGAGTGTACTGGACCTGTCCGGAGTGAACTAGACCGGTCCGGAGTGGACTGGACCGGTCAGGAGTGAACTGAACCGGTCCGGCGTTAACTGCACCGGTCCGGAGTGAACTGAAATGGCCTGGACTAGACCGTTCCGAAGTGGCCTGGACCGGTGCGGAGTGGACTGGGCCGGTGCGGAGTGTACTGGACCGGTCCGGAGTGGACTGGACCGGTCCGTAGTATAGTGGACCGATCCGGAGCGGACTAGACCGGTCCGCAGTGGAATGTACCGGTCAGGAGTGAACTGGACCGTTCCGGAGTGGACTGGACTGGCCTGGACTGGACCGATCCGGAATATACTGGGCTGAACAGGTCCGTAGTGGACTGGACCGTTCCGGAGTGGACTGGACCGGTCCGAAGTGGACTGGTCCGGTCTGGAGTGGACTGGACCGGGCCGGAGTGGACTGGTCCGGTCTGGAGTGGACTGGACCGGGCCGGAGTGGACTGGACCGGTCCGGAGTGGACCGGACTGGCCTGGACTGGACCGATCCGGAATATACTGGGCTGAACAGGTCCGTAGTGGACTGGACCGTTCCGGAGTGGACTGGACCGGTCCGAAGTGGACTGGTCCGGTCTGGAGTGGACTGGACCGGGCCGGAGTGGACTGGACCGGTCCGGAGTGGACCGGACTGGCCTGGACTGGACCGGTCCGGAATATACTGGGCTGAACAGGTCCGTAGAGGACTGGACCGTTCCGGAGTCGACTGGACCGGTCCGTAGTGAACGAGACCGGTCCGGAGTGAACTGGACCGGTCCGGAGTGAACTGAAATGGCTTGGACTAGACCGGTCCGGAGTGGACTGGACCGGTCCGGAGTGGACCGGACTGGCCTGGACTGGACCGATCCGGAATATACTGGGCTGAACAGGTCCGTAGTGGACTGGACCGTTCCGGAGTGGACTGGACCGGTCCGAAGTGGACTGGTCCGGTCTGGAGTGGACTGGACCGGGCCGGAGTGGACTGGACCGGTCCGGAGTGGACCGGACTGGCCTGGACTGGACCGGTCCGGAATATACTGGGCTGAACAGGTCCGTAGAGGACTGGACCGTTCCGGAGTCGACTGGACCGGTCCGTAGTGAACGAGACCGGTCCGGAGTGAACTGGACCGGTCCGGAGTGAACTGAAATGGCTTGGACTAGACCGGTCCGGAGTGTAGTGTACTGGACCGGTCCGGAGTGTACTGGACCGGTCCGGAGTGAACCTGACCGGTCCGGAGTGAACTGGACCGGTCCGGAGTTAACTGGACCGGTCCGGAGTGAACTGAAATGGCATGGACCAGACCGGTCCGGAGTGGACTGGACCGGTCCGGAGTGGACCGGACTGGCCTGGACTGGACCGGTCCGGAATATACTGGGCTGAACAGGTCCGTAGTGGACTGGACCGTTCCGGAGTGGACTGGACCGGTCCGGAGTGAACGAGACCGGTCCGGAGTGAACTGGACCGGTCCGGAGTTAACTGGACCGGTCCGGAGTGAACTGAAATGGCTTGGACTAGACCGGTCCGGAGTGTAGTGTACTGGACCGGTCCGGAGTGTACTGGACCGGTCCGGAGTGAACCTGACCGGTCCGGAGTGAACTGGACCGGTCCGGAGTGGACTGGACCGGTCAGGAGTGAACTAGACCCGTCCGGAGTGGACTGAACCAGTGAGGAGTGAACTGGACCGGTCCGGAGTTAACTGGACCGGTCCGAAGTGAACTGAAATGGCCTGGAATAGACCGGTCCGGAGTGGACTGGTCCGGTGCGGAGTGGACTGGATCGGTCCGGAGTGGACTGTGCCGTTCCAGAGTGGACTGGACTGGACCGGTCCGAAGTGGACTGGTCCGGTCCGGAGTGGACGGGACCGGGCCGGAGTGGACTGGTCCGGTCCGGAGTGGACCAGACTGGCGTGGACTGGACCGGTCCAGAATATACTGGACTGAACCGGTCCGTAGTGGACTGGACTGTTCCGGAATGGACTGGACTGGACTGGCCTGGACTGGAATGACCTAGACTGGGCCGGTGCGGAGTGTACTGGACCGGTCCGGAGTGAACTAGACCGGTCCGGAGTGGACTGGACCGGTCAAGAGTGCACTGGACCGGTCCGGAGTGGACCGGACTGGCCTGGACTAGACCGGTCCGGAATATACTGCACTGAACCGGTCCTTAGTGGACTGGACCGTTCCGGAGTGGACTGGACTGGACTGGCCTGGACTGGAATGACCTAGACTGGGCCGGTGCGGAGTGGAGTGTACTGGACCGGGCAGGAGTGTACTGGACCGGGCAGGAGTGTACTGGACCGGTCCGGAGTGAACTAGACCGGTCAGGAGTGAACTGGATCGGTCCGAAGTTAACTGGACCGGTCCGGAGTGAACTGAAATGGCCTGGACTAGACCGGTCCGGAGTGGACTGAACCGGTGCGGAGTGGACTGGACCTGTCCGGAGTGGACTGGACTGGCCTGGACTGGACCGGTCCTAAATGGACTGGACCGGTCCGTAGTGGACTGGACCGGTTCGGAGTGGACTGTGCCGTTCCAGAGTGGACTGAACTGGACTGGACTGGACTGGACTGGACTAGACTGGACTGGACCGGTCCGAAGTGGACTGGTCCGGTCCGGAGTGGACGGGACCGGGCCGGAGTGGACTGGTCCGGTCTGGAGTGGACCGGACTGTCGTGGACTGAACCGGTCCAGAATATACTGGACTGAACCGGTCCGTAGTGGACTGGACCGTTCCGGAATGGACTGGACTGGACTGGCCTGGACTGGAATGACCTAGACTGGGCCGGTGCGGAGTGGAGTGTACTGGACCGGTCCGGAGTGTACTGGACCGGTCCGGAGTGAACTAGACCGGTCCGGAGTGGACTGGACCGGTCAGGAGTGCGCTGGACCGGTCCGGACTCGCAAATGAACTGTTTGTAACAGGATCACATGAGTTAAGCAGGGTAAGTTTGGCTTTGTATTTCAGTCCAAAATTAATACTTTTTTAAACTCGAAAATGAACTATTTGTAACAGGAACATATGAGTTAAGAAGGGTAAGTTTGGCTTTGTATGTCAGTCCAAAATTAATAATTTTTTATACTCGAAAATCAACTGTTTGTAACAGGAACACATGATCTAAGAAGAATGGCCTGGACTAGACCGGTCCGGAGTGGACTGTGCCGTTCCAGAGTTGACTGGACTGGACTGGACTGGACCGTTCCGAAGTGGACTGGTCCGGTCCGGAGTGGACTAGACCGGTCCGGAGTGGAATGGACCGGGCACGAGTGAACTGGACCGTTGCGGAGTGGACTGGACTGGACTGGACTGGACCGGTCCGGAATATACTGGTCTGAACCGGTCCGTAGTGGACTGGACCGGTCCGGAGTGGACTGGACTGGCCTGTACTGGACCGGTCCGTAATGGACTGGACCGGTCCGTAGTGGACTGGACTGACCTGGACAGGAATGACCTAGACTGGGCAGGTGCGTAGTGGAGTATACTGACCGGTCCGGAGTGTACTGGACCTGTCCGGAGTGAACTAGACCGGTCCGGAGTGGACTGGACCGGTCAGGAGTGAACTGAACCGGTCCGGCGTTAACTGCACCGGTCCGGAGTGAACTGAAATGGCCTGGACTAGACCGTTCCGAAGTGGACTGGACCGGTGCGGAGTGGACTGGGCCGGTGCGGAGTGTACTGGACCGGTCCGGAGTGGACTGGACCGGTCCGGAGTGGACTGGACCGGTCCGTAGTATAGTGGACCGATCCGGAGCGGACTAGACCGGTCCGCAGTGGAATGTACCGGTCAGGAGTGAACTGGACCGTTCCGGAGTGGACTGGACTAGACTGGACTGGACTGGACCGGTCTTGAATATACTGGACTGATATAATTGATAATTTTTCATACTCGAAAATGAACTGTTTGTAACAGGAACACATGAGTTAAGAAGGGTAAGTTTGGCGTTGTACTTCAAGCCAAAATTGATAAGTTGTCGCGCACGAAATAGAACTTTTGGTAGTAGGAACACATGAGTTAAGAAGGGTAAGTTTGGCTTTGTATGTCAGTCCAAAATTAATAATTTTTCATACTCGCAAATGAACTGTTTGTAACAGGAACACATGAGTTAGGAAGGGTAGGTTTGGCTTTGTATTTCAGTTCAAAATTAATACTTTTTTATACTCGAAAATCAACTGTTTGGAACAGGAACCGGTCAGGAGTGAACTGGACCGGTCCGGAGTTAACTGGACCGGTACGGAGTGAACTGAAATGGCCTGGACTAGACTGGTCCGGAGTGGACTGGTCCGGTGCGAAGTGGACTGGACCGGTCCGGAGTGGACTGGACCGTTCCGGAGTGCACTGGACTGGACTGGACTGGACCGGTCCGAAGTGGACTGGTCCGGTCCGGAGTGGACTGGACCGGGCCGGAGTAGACTGGACTTTCCTAGACTGGACCGGACCGGAATGGGCTGGACCGGCCCGGTCTGGACCGGTCCGGCGTGTACTGGACCGGTCCGAGTGGACCGGACAGGCCTGGACTGGAATCAAATCAAATCAAATCAAGTCAAGTCAAGTCAAGTCCGGTGGACTGGACCGTTCCGGAGTGGACTGGACTGGATTGGACTGGACCGGTCCGAAGTGGACTGGTCCGGTCTGGAGTGGACTGGACCGGGCCGGAGTGGACTGGACCGGTCCGGAGTGGACCGGACTGGCCTGGACTGGACCGGTCCGGAATATACTGGGCTGAACAGGTCCGTAGTGGACTGGACCGTTCCGGAGTGGACTGGACCGGTCCATAGTGAACGAGACCGGTCCGGCGTGAACTGGACAGGTCCGGAGTGAACTGAAATGGCTTGGACTAGACCGGTCCGGAGTGTAGTGTACTGGACCGGTCCGGAGTGTACTGGACCGGTCCGGAGTGAACCTGACCGGTCCGGAGTGAACTGGACCGGTCCGGAGTTAACTGGGCCGGTCCGGAGTGAACTGAAATGGCATGGACTAGACCGGTCCGGAGTGGACTGGACCGGTCCGGAGTGGACCGGACTGGCCTGGACTGGACCGGTCCGGAATATACTGGGCTGAACAGGTCCGTAGTGGAGTGGACCGTTCCGGAGTGGACTGGACCGGTCCGAAGTGGACTGGTCCGGTCTGGAGTGGACTGGACCGGGCCGGAGTGGACTGGACCGGTCCGGAGTGGACCGGACTGACCTGGACTGGACCGGTCCGGAATATACTGGGCTGAACAGGTCCGTAGTGGACTGGACCGTTCCGGAGTGGACTGGACCGGTCCGTAGTGAACGAGACCGGTCCGGAGTGAACTGGACCGGTCCGGAGTGAACTGAAATGGCTTGGACTGGACCGGTCCGGAGTGTACTGGACCGGTCCGGAGTGAACCTGACCGGTCCGGAGTGAACTGGACCGGTCCGGAGTTAACTGGACCGGTCCGGAGTGAACTGAAATGGCATGGACCAGACCGGTCCGGAGTGGACTGGACCGGTCCGGAGTGGACCGGACTGGCCTGGACTGGACCGGTCCGGAATATACTGGGCTGAACAGGTCCGTAGTGGACTGGACCGTTCCGGAGTGGACTGGACCTGTCCGGAGTGAACGAGACCGGTCCGGAGTGAACTGGACCGGTCCGGAGTTAACTGGACCGGTCCGGAGTGAACTGAAATGGCTTGGACTAGACCGGTCCGGAGTGTAGTGTACTGGACCGGTCCGGAGTGTACTGGACCGGTCCGGAGTGAACCTGACCGGTCCGGAGTGAACTGGACCGGTCCGGAGTGGACTGGACCGGTCAGGAGTGAACTAGACCCGTCCGGAGTGGACTGAACCGGTGAGGAGTGAACTGGACCGGTCCGGAGTTAACTGGACCGGTCCGAAGTGAACTGAAATGGCCTGGAATAGACCGGTCCGGAGTGGACTGGTCCGGTGCGGAGTGGACTGGATCGGTCCGGAGTGGACTGTGCCGTTCCAGAGTGGACTGGACTGGACTGGACTGGACCGGTCCGAAGTGGACTGGTCCGGTCCGGAGTGGACGGGACCGGGCCGGAGTGGACTGGTCCGATCCGGAGTGGACCAGACTGGCGTGGACTGGACCGGTCCAGAATATACTGGACTGAACCGGTCCGTAGTGGACTGGACTGTTCCGGAATGGACTGGACTGGACTGGCCTGGACTGGAATGACCTAGACTGGGCCGGTGCGGAGTGGAGTGAACTGGACCGGTCCGGAGTGTACTGGACCGGTCCGGAGTGAACTAGACCGGTCCGGAGTGGACTGGACCGGTCAGGAGTGCACTGGACCGGTCCGGAGTGGACCGGACTGGCCTGGACTAGACCGGTCCGGAATATACTGCACTGAACCGGTCCTTAGTGGACTGGACCGTTCCGGAGTGGACTGGACTGGACTGGCCTGGACTGGAATGACCTAGACTGGGCCGGTGCGGAGTGGAGTGTACTGGACCGGGCAGGAGTGTACTGGACCGGTCCGGAGTGAACTAGACCGGTCCGCAGTGGACTGGACCGGTCAGGAGTGAACTGGATCGGTCCGAAGTTAACTGGACCGGTCCGGAGTGAACTGAAATGGCCTGGACTAGACCGGTCCGGAGTGGACTGGACCGGTGCGGAGTGGACTGGACCTGTCCGGAGTGGACTGGACTGGCCTGGACTGGACCGGTCCTAAATGGCCTGGACCGGTCCGTAGTGGACTGGACCGGTTCGGAGTGGACTGTGCCGTTCCAGAGTGGACTGGACTGGACTGGACTGGACTGGACTAGACTGGACTGGACCGGTCCGAAGTGGACTGGGCCGGTCCGGAGTGGACGGGACCGGGCCGGAGTGGACTGGTCCGGTCTGGAGTGGACCGGACTGTCGTGGACTGAACCGGTCCAGAATATACTGGACTGAACCGTTCCGTAGTGGACTGGACCGTTCCGGAATGGACTGGACTGGACTGGCCTGGACTGGAATGACCTAGACTGGGCCGGTGCGGAGTGGAGTGTACTGGACCGGTCCGGAGTGTACTGGACCGGTCCGGAGTGAACTAGACCGGTCCGGAGTAGACTGGACCGGTCAGGAGTGCACTGGACCGGTCCGGACTCGCAAATGAACTGTTTGTAACAGGATCACATGAGTTAAGCAGGGTAAGTTTGGCTTTGTATTTCAGTCCAAAATTAATACTTTTTTAAACTCGAAAATGAACTATTTGTAACAGGAACATATGAGTTAAGAAGGGTAAGTTTGGCTTTGTATGTCAGTCCAAAATTAATAATTTTTTATACTCGAAAATCAACTGTTTGTAACAGGAACACATGATCTAAGAAGAATAAGTTTGGCTTTGTATTTCAGGCCATAATTGATAATTTTTCATACTCGAAAATGAACTGTTTGTAACAGGAACACAGGAGTTAAGAAGGGTAAGTTTGGCTTTGTATTTCAGGCCATAATTGATAATTTTTCATACTCGAAAATGAACTGTTTGTAACAGGAACACATGAGTTAAGCAGGGTAAGTTTGGCTTTGTATTTCAGTCAAAAATTGATAATTTGTCGCACTCGATAACAAACTTTTGGTAATAGGAACACATGATCTAAGAAGGGTACGTTTGGCTTTGTATGTCAGACCAAAATTAATAATTTTTCAAGCTCGCCAATTAACTGTTTGTAACAGGAACACATGAGTTAAGAAGGGTAGGTTTGGCTTTGTATTTTAGTTCAAAATTAATACTTCTTTATACTCGAAAATGAACTATTTGTAACAGGAACATATGAGTTAATAGTTTGGCTTTTTATTTCAGTCCAAAATTAATAATTTATTATACTCGAAAATTAACTGTTTGTAACAGGAGCACATGAGTTAAGAAGGGTAAGTTTGGCTTTGTATTTCAGTCCAAACTTAATAATTTTTTATACTCGAAAATCAACTGTTTGTAACAGGAACCGGTCAGGAGTGAACTGGGCCGGTCCGGAGTTAACTGGACCGGTACGGAGTGAACTGAAATGGCCTGGACTAGACTGGTCCGGAGTGGACTGGTCCGGTGCGAAGTGGACTGGACCGGTCCGGAGTGGACTGGACCGTTCCGGAGTAGACTGGACTCTCCTGGACTGGACCGGTCCGGAATGGGCTGGACCGGCCCGCAGGGGCCTGCACCGGTCCGGAGTAGACCGGACTGTCCTGGACTGGACCGGTCCGGCGTGTACTGGACCGTTCCGGAGTGGACCGAACTGGCTTGGACTGGACCGGTCCGGAATATACTGGACTGAACCGGTCCGTAGTGGACTGGACCGTTACGGAGTGTACTTGACCGGTCCGGAGTGAACTAGACCGGTCCGGAGTGGACTGAACCGGTCAGGAGTGGACTGGAGCGGTCCGGAGTGGACTAAACTGGCCTGGACTGGTCCGGCCGTAATGGACTGGTCCGGTCCGGAGTGGACTGGACCGGGCCCGAGTGGACTGGACCGGTCCGGAGTGGACCGGACTGGCCTGGACTGGACCGGTCCTGAATATACTGGACTGAACAGGTCCGTAGTGGACTGGACCGGTCCGGAGTGGACTGAACCGGCCAGGAGTGAACTGGACCGGTCCGGAGTTAACTGGACCGGTCCGGAGTGAACTGAAATGGCCTGGACTAGACCGGTCCGGAGTGGACTGTGCCGTTCCAGAGTTGACTGGACTGCACTGGACTGGACCGTTCCGAAGTGGACTGGTCCGGTCCGGAGTGGACTAGACCGGTCCGGAGTGGGATGGACCGGGCACGAGTGAACTGGACCGTTGCGGAGTGGACTGGACTGGACTGGACTGGACCGGTCCGGAATATACTGGTCTGAACCGGTCCGTAGTGGACTGGACCGGTCCGGAGTGGACTGGACTGGCCTGTACTGGACCGGTCCGTAATGGACTGGACCGGTCCGTAGTGGACTGGACTGGCCTGGACAGGAATGACCTAGACTGGGCAGGTGCGTAGTGGAGTATACTGACCGGTCCGGAGTGTACTGGACCGGTCCGGAGTGAACTAGACCGGTCCGGAGTGGACTGGACCGGTCAGGAGTGAACTGAACCGGTCCGGCGTTAACTGCACCGGTCCGGAGTGAACTGAAATGGCCTGGACTAGACCGTTCCGAAGTGGATTGGACCGGTGCGGAGTGGACTGTGCCGGTGCGGAGTGTACTGGACCGGTCCGGAGTGGACTGGACCGGTCCGTAGTATAGTGGACCGATCCGGAGCGGACTAGACCGGTCCGCAGTGGAATGTACCGGTCAGGAGTGAACTGGACCGTTCCGGAGTGGACTGGACTAGACTGGACTGGACTGGACCGGTCTTGAATATACTGGACTGATATAATTGATAATTTTTCATACTCGAAAATGAACTGTTTGTAACAGGAACACATGAGTTAAGAAGGGTAAGTTTGGCGTTGTACTTCAAGCCAAAATTGATAAGTTGTCGCGCACGAAATAGAACTTTTGGTAGTAGGAACACATGAGTTAAGAAGGGTAAGTTTGGCTTTGTATGTCAGTCCAAAATTAATAATTTTTCATACTCGCAAATGAACTGTTTGTAACAGGAACACATGAGTTAGGAAGGGTAGGTTTGGCTTTGTATTTCAGTTCAAAATTAATACTTTTTTATACTCGAAAATCAGCTGTTTGGAACAGGAACCGGTCAGGAGTGAACTGGACCGGTCCGGAGTTAACTGGACCGGTACGGAGTGAACTGAAATGGCCTGGACTAGACTGGTCCGGAGTGGACTGGTCCGGTGCGAAGTGGACTGGACCGGTCCGGAGTGGACTGGACCGTTCCGGAGTGCACTGGACTGGACTGGACTGGACCGGTCCGAAGTGGACTGGTCCGGTCCGGAGTGGACTGGACCGGTCAGGAGTGGACTGGACCGGTCCGGAGTGGACTAGACTGGCCTGGACTGGACTAGAATTACCTAGACTGGACTGGTGCGGAGTGGAGTGTACTGGACCGCTCCGGAGTGTACTGGACCGGTCCGGAGTGTACTTGACCGGTCCGGAGTGAACTAGACCGGTCCGGAGTGGACTGAACCGGTCAGGAGTGGACTGGACCGGTCCGGAGTGGACTAGACTGGCCTGGACTGGACCGGTCCGTAATGGACTGGACCGGTCCGGAGTGGACTGGACCGGGCCCGAGTGGGCTGGACCGGTCCGGAGTGGACCGGACTGGCCTGGACTGGACCGGTCCGGAATATACTGGACTGAACAGGTCCGTAGTGGACTGGACCGTTCCGGAGTGGACTGGACTGTCCTGGCCTGGACTGGAATAACCTAGACCGGGCCGGTGCGGAGTGGAGTGTACCGGACCGGTCCGGAGTGTACTGGACCGGTCCGGAGTGAACTAGACCGGTCCGGAGTGGACTGGACCTATCAGGAGTGAACTGGACCGGTCCGGAGTGAACTGGACCGGTCCGGAGTGAATTGAAATGGCCTGGACTAGACCGGTCCGGTGTGGAATAGACCGGCCAGGAGTGAACTGGACAGTTCCGGAGTGGACTGGACTGGACTGGACCGGTCCGGAATATACTGGACTGAATCGGTCCGTAGTGGACTGGACCGTTCCGGAGTGTACTGACTGGACTGGCCTGGACTGGAATGCCTTAGACTGGACCGGTGCGGAGTGGAGTGTACTGGACCGATCCGGAGTGTACTGGACCGGTTCGGAGTGTACTGGACCGGTCCGGAGTGAACTAGACCGGTCCGGAGTGGACTGAACCGGCCAGGAGTGAACTGGACCGGTCCGGAGTAAACTGGACCGGTCCGCAGTGAACTGAAATGGCGTGGACTAGACCGGTCAGGAATGGACTGGTCCGGTGCGGAGTGGACTGGATCGGTCCGGAGTGGACTTTGCCGTTCCAGAGCGGACTGGACTGGAATGGACTAGACCGTTCCGAAGTGGACTGGTCCGGTTCGGAGTGGACGGGACCGGGCCGGAGTGGACTGGACCGGTCCGGAGTGGACCGGACTGGCTTGGACTGGGCCGGTCCAGAATATACTGGACTGAACCGGTCCGTAGTGGACTGGACCGTTCCGCAATGGATTGGACTGGACTGGCCTGGACTGGAATGACCTAGACTGGGCCGGTGGGTAGTGGAGTGTACTGGACCGGTCCGGAGTGTACTGGACCGGGCCGGAGTGAACTAGACCGGTCCGGAGTGGACTGGACCGGTCAGGAGTGCACTGGACCGGTCCGGAGTGGACCGGACGGGCCTGGACTGGACCGGTCCGGAATATACTGGACTGAACCGGTCCGTAGTGGACTGGACCGTTCCGGAATGGATTGGACTGGACTGGCCTGGACTGGAATGACCTAGACTGGGCCTGTGGGGAGTGGAGTGTACTGGACCGGTCCGGAGTGTACTGGACCGGGCCGGAGTTAACTAGACCGGTCCGGAGTGGACTGGACCGGTCAGGAGTGCACTGGACCGGTCCGGAGTGGACCGGACGGGCCTGGACTGGACCGGTCCGGAATATACTGGACTGAACCGGTCCGTAGTGGACTGGACCGTTCCGGAGTGTACTGGACTGGACTGGCCTGGACTGGAATGACCTAGACTGGGCCGGTGCGGAGTGGAGTGTACTGGACCGGTCAGGAGTGTACTGGACCGGTCCGGAGAGAACTAGACCGGTCCGGAGTGGACTGGACCGGTCAGGAGTGAACTTGACCGGTCCGGAGTTAACTGGACCAGTCCGGAGTGAACCGAAATGGCCTGGACTAGACCGGTCCGGAGTGGACTGGACCGGTGCGGAGTGGACTGGACCGGTGCGGAGTGTACTGGACCTGTCCGGAGTGGACTGGACAGGTCCGGAGTGTAGTGGACCGGTCCGCAGTGGACTAGACCGGTCCGGAGTGGAATGGACCGGTCGGGAGTGAACTGGACCGTTCCGGAGTGGACTGGACTAGACTGGACTGGACTGGACTGGACTGGACTGGACTGGACTGGACTGGACTGGACCGGTCCGGAAATTACTGGACTGAACCGGTCCGTAGTGGACTGGACCGGTCCGGAGTGGACTGGACTGTCCTGGAGTGGACCGGTCCGTAATGGACTGGAACGGTCCGTAGCGGACTGGACCGGTCCGGGGTGGATTGGACCGGGCCGGAGTGGACTGGACCGGTGCGGAGTGGACCGGACTGGCCTGGACTGGACCGATCCGGAATATACTGGACTGAACCGGTCCATAGTGGACTGAACCGTTCCGGAGTGGACTGGACTGGACTGGCCTGGACTGGAATGACCTAGACTGGGCCGGTGCGGAGTGGAGTGTACTGGACCGGTCCGGGGTGTACTGGACCGGTCCGGAGTTAACTGGACCGGTCCGGAGTGAACTAAAATGGCCTGGACTAGACCGGTTCGGAGTGGACTGGACCGGTGCGGAGTGTACTGGACCTGTCCGGAGTGGACTGGACCGGTCCGGAGTATAGTGGACCGGTCCGGAATGGACTAGACCGGTCCGGAGTGGAATGGACCGGTCAGGAGTGAACTGAAACGGTCCGGAGTTAACTGGACCAGTCCGGAGTGAACTGAAATGGCCTGGACTAGACCGGTCCGGAGTGGACTGGACCGATCCGGAGTGGACTGGAACATTCCGGAGTGTACTGGACTGGTCCGGAGTGGACTGGACCGGTCCGGAATGGACTGGACCGGTCCGGACCGGTCCAGTACACTCCGGACCGGTCCAGTACACTCCACTCCGCACCGGTCCAGTCTAGGTCATTCCAGTCCAGGCCAGTACAGTCCAGTCCACTCCGGAACGGTTCAGTCAGACTGACCTGGACTGGACCGGTCCGGCGTGTACTGGACCGGTCCGGAGTGGACCGAACTGGTTTGGACTGGACCGGTCCGGAATATACTGGACTGAACCGGTCCGTAGTGGACTGGACCGTTCCGGAGTGTACTGGACTGGACTGGCTTGGACTAGAATGACCTAGACTGGACCGGTGCGGAATGGAGTGTACTGGACCGCTCCGGAGTGTACTGGACCGGTCCAGAGTGTACTTGACCGGCCCGGAGTGAACTAGACCGGTCCGGAGTGGACTGAACCGGTCAGGAGTGGACTGGACCGGTCCGGAGTGGACTAGACTGGCCTGGACTGGACCGGTCCGTAATGGACTGGACCGGTCCGGGGAGGACTGGACCGGGCCCGAGTGGACTGGACCGGTCCGGAGTGGACCGGACTGGCCTGGACTGGACCGGTCCGGAATATACTGGACTGAACAGGTCCGTAGTGGACTGGACCGTTCCGGAGTGGACTGGACTGGACTGGACTGGACCGGTCCGGAGTATACTGGACTGAACCGGTCCGTAGTGGAGTGGAGCGGTCCAGAGTGGACTGGACTGGCCTTGACTGGACCGGCCCGTAATGGACTGGACCGCCCCGCAGTGGACTGGACCGGTCCATAGTGGACTAGAACGCTCCGGAGTGTACTGGTCCGGTGCGGAGTGAACTAGACCGGTCCGGAGTGGACTGGACCGGTGCGGAGTAGACTGGACCGGTGCGGAGTGTACTGGACCTGTCCGGAGTGGGCTGGACCGGTCCGGAGTATAGTGGACCGGTCCGGAGTGGACTAGACCGGTCCGGTGTGGAATGGACCGGTCAGGAGTGCACTGGACCGGTCCGGAGTGGACTGGACCGGTCCGGAGTTAACTGGACCGGTCCGGAGTAAACTGAAATGGCCTGGACTAGAACGGTCCGGAGTGTACTGGTCCGGTGCGGAGAGGACTGGACGGGTCCGGAGTGGACTGGACCGTTCCGGAATGGATTGGACTGGATTGGCCTGGACCGGTCCGAAGTGGACTGGTCCGGTCTGGAGTGGACTGGACCGGGCCGGAGTGGACTGGGCCGGTGCGGAGTGGAGTGTACTGGACCGGTCCGGAGTGTACTGGACCGGTCCGGAGTGAACTAGACCGGTCCGGAGTGGACTGGACCGGGCCCGAGTGGACTGGACCGGTCCGGAGTGGACCGGACTGGCCTGGACTGGACCGGTCCGGAATATACTGGACTGAACAGGTCCGTAGTGGACTGGACCGTTCCGGAGTGGACTGGACTGGACTGGCCTGGACTCGAATGACCTAGACTGGACCGGTGCGGAGTGGAGTGTACTGGACCGGTCCGGAGTGTACTGGACCGGTCCGGAGTGAACTGAACCGGTCCGGAGTTAACTGGACCAGTCCGGAGTGAACTGAAATGGCCTGGACTAGACCGGTCCGGAGTGGACTGGACTGATCCGGAGTGGACTGGACCATTCCGGAGTGTACTGGACCGGTCCGGAGTGGACTGGACCGGTCCGGAATGGACTGGACCGGTCCGGAGTGGACTGGACCGGTCCGGAGTGGACTGGACCAGTCAGGAGTGGAACGGACTGGCCTGGACTTGACCGGTCCGGAATATACTGGACTGTACCGGTCCGTAGTGGACTGGACCGTTCCGGAATGGACTGGACTGGACCGGTCCGAAGTGGACTGGTCCGGTCCGGAGTGGACGGGACCGGGCCGGAGTGGACTGGTCCGGTCCGGAGTGGACCGGACTGGCGTGGACTGGACCGGTCCAGAATATACTGGACTGAACCGGTCCGTAGTGGACTGGACCGTTCCAGAATGGACTGGACTGGAGTGGCCTGGACTGGAATGACCTAGACTGGGCCGGTGCGGAGTAGAGTGTACTGGACCGGTCCGGAGTGTACTGGACAGGTCCGGAGTGAACTAGACCGGTCCGAAGTGGACTGGACCGTCAGGATAGCACTGGACCGGTCCGGAGTGGACCGGACTGGCCTGGACTGGACCGGTCCGGAATATACTGGACTGTACCGGTCCGTAGTGGACTGGACCGTTCCGGAATGGACTGGACTGCACTGGCCTGGACTGTAATGACCTAGACTGGGCCGGTGCGGAGTGGAGTGTACTGGACCGGTCAGGAGTGTACTGGACCGGTCCGAAGTGAACTAGACCGGTCCGGAGTGGACTGGACCGGTCAGGAGTGAACTGGACCGGTCCGGCGTTAACTGGACTGGTCCGGAGTGAACTGAAATGGCCTGGACTAGACCGGTCCGGAGTGGACTGGACCGGTGCGGAGTGGACTGGACCGGTGCGGAGTGTACTGGACCTGTCCGGAGTGGACTGGACCGGTCCGGAGTATAGTGGACCGGTCCGGAGTGGACTAGACCGATCCGGAATGGAATGGACCGGTCAGGAGTGTACTGGACCGTTCCGGAGTGGACTGGACTAGTACCGTTCCGGAGTGTACTGGACTGGACTGGCCTGAACTGGAATGAACTAGACTGGACCGGTGCGTAGTGGAGTGTGCTGGACCGGTCCGGAGTGTACTGGACCGGTCCGGAGTGTACTGGACCGGTCCGGAGTGTACTCTACCATTCCGGAGTGTACTGGACCGGTCCGGAGTGGACTGGACCGGTCCGGAGTGAACTGGACCAGTCAGGAGTGCACTGGACCGGTCCGGAGTGGACCGGTCAAGTGGACTGGAGTCAAGTAAATTCAAGCCAAGTCAAGTCAAGTCAAGTCTAGTCAAGTCAAGTCAAGTCAAGTCAAGACAAGTCAAATCAAGTCAAGTCAAGTCAAGTCAAGTCAAGAAAGTCAAGTCAAGTCAAGTCAAGGCTGGACCAGTCCGGAGTGGACTGGACCAATCAGGAGTGAACTGAACCGGTCCGGAGTTAACTGGACCAGTCCGGAGTGAACTGAAATGGCCTGGACTAGACCGGTCCGGAGTGGACTGGACCGATCCGGAGTGGACTGGACCAGTCAGGAGTGAACTGAAACGGTCCGGAGTTAACTGGACCAGTCCGGAGTGAACTGAAATGGCCTGGACTAGACCGGTCCGGAGTGGACTGGACCGATCCGGAGTGGACTGGACCATTCCGGAGTGTACTGGACCGGTCCGGAGTGGACTGGACCGGTCCGGAGTGGACTAAACCAGTCAGGAGTGCACTGGACCGGTCCGGAGTGGACCGGACTGTCCTGGACAAGTCAATTCAAGTCAAGTCAAGTCAAGTCAAGGCTGGACCAGTCCGGAGCGGACTGGACCAGTCAGGAGTGAACTGAACCGGTCCGGAGTTAACTGGACCAGTTGGGAGTGAACTGAAATGGCCTGGACTAGACCGGTCCGGAGTGGACTGGACCGATCCGGAGTGGACTGGACCATTCCGGAGTGTACTGGACCGGTCCGGAGTGGACTGGACCGGTCCGGAATGGACTGGACCGGTCCGGAGTGGACTGGACCGGTCCGGAGTGGACTGGACCAGTCAGGAGTGCACTGGACCGGTCCGGAGTGGACCGGACTGGCCTGGACTGGACCGGTCCGGAATATACTGGAGTGAACCGGTCCGTAGTGGTCTGGACCGTTCCGGAGTGTACTGCACTGGACTGGCCTGGACTGGAATGACCTAGACTGGACCGGTGCGGAGTGGAGTGTACTGGACCGGTCCAGAGTGTACTGGACCGTTCCAGAGTGAACTGGACCGGTCCGGAGTTAACTGGACTGGCCTGGACTGGACCGGTCCGTAATGGACCTGACCGGTCCGTAGTGGACTGGATCGGTCAGGAGTGGACTGGACCGGTCCGGGGTATAGTGGACCGGTCCGGAGTGGACTAGACCGGTCCGGAATGGAATGGGCCGGTCAGGAGTGAACTGGTCCGTTCCGGAGTGGACTGGACTGGACTGGACCGTTCCGGAATATACTGGACTGAACCGGTCCGTAGTGGACTGGAACGGTCCGGAGTGAACTGAACCGTTCCGGAGTTAACTGGACCAGTCCGGAGTGAACTGAAATGGCCTGGACTAGACCGGTCCGGAGTGGACTGGACCGATCCGGAGTGGACTGGACCATTCCGGAGTGTACTGGACTGGTCCGGAGTGGACTGGACCGGTCCGGAATGGACTGGACCGGTCCGGAGTGGACTGGACCGGTCCGGAGTGGACTGGACCAGTCAGGAGTGCACTGGACCGGTCCGGAGTGGACCGGACTGGCCTGGACTGGACCGGTCCGGAATATACTGGAGTGAACCGGTCCGTAGTGGTCTGGACCGTTCCGGAGTGTACTGCACTGGACTGTCCTGGACTGGAATGACCTAGACTGGACCGGTGCGGAGTGGAGTGTACTGGACCGGTCCAGAGTGTACTGGACCGTTCCAGAGTGAACTGGACCGGTCCGGAGTTAACTGGACTGGCCTGGACTGGACCGGTCCGTAATGGACTGGACCGGTCCGTAGTGGACTGGATCGGTCAGGAGTGGACTGGACCGGTCCGGGGTATAGTGGACCGGTCCGGAGTGGACTAGACCGGTCCGGAATGGAATGGACCGGTCAGGAGTGAACTGGTCCGTTCCGGAGTGGACTGGACTGGACTGGACTGGACCGGTCCGGAATATACTGGACTGAACCGGTCCGTAGTGGACTGGAACGGTCCGGAGTGGACTGGACTGGCCTGGACGTGTTTTTTGGCAATAAAGCGTTTTAAACAAGCTAAGGTGGCAAATACAGCATGGCGTCAGGTGAGGCTTGAACAAAACGCTTTAAAGTTTCTTTTCGTTTTGCGAGCCGCAGAGTATCAGAGACCTCTTCGAGTGTAAAGTTAGTGGTAAGATTAGTTTTAGGAAAATTAGGGCATAGTGCATTGTTTTAAGATATAGTGTAAGTGATCACCAAGGGCTACCCGCCGTTAAAGGCGTGGGACGGTACAACAGGACAAATAAGACTGCGTAAGTACTCTTTATGATTGACAATAAGTGAAAAGTGCTCCAGTTTCGACGTCCCAATCGCGTAAGTGACTTCAAAATCGCGAAAAGTGAGGCAAGAACCGGTCCAAACGGCCAAATCGCCATTTTTACCGCTTGGCGTGGGTACGCGCCCTTTGTTCAGCGAGTGCAGGACGCCGGAAGTCCACTGTCTTTGACATCGGCGTAGCGTGGGTGCGCGGTCGCTACAAAACGGGTAAGCGTGGGTGCAACTTCAAGCAGGAGGCGCGTGCGCGAGCGACAAAGTGAGACAGACATAACCGGGCCCGTTAAAAAGCAACATGTCCGAAAGTGGCTCCGTGGGTGCGCGTCGAGGTCGGTCTAACTCGGTTGTGTCCGTTGAACACCGATCAATGAGTTCCATCGCCAGTAGCAGCGTGACAATGGAGATACCGCCGTTCCAGCCGCGATCCCCCGCGGCCCCCCAACCGACCCCAGGGCGACGACAACAAAGGACCGATTCGATGGCATCGATGGTTAGCTTACAGTCGGAAGTTGAAAGATTCACTCAACCAGAGAACAGCCAGCGATTAGTAAACACGCCGACACCAGAGCCAATCCTCCACGCAACCCCGGAAGACCGGCTCTTCCATTTAATAAGAGCCAAGTTCGCCGTCAACCGCGACCGAGTCCCCCTCAAGTCGGACACAATCAAGGTGGAGCAGCGGAAGGAGGTCTGCAACGCAGCGATGGACATGAAAGACTATTCGGTCCAATTAGTCGGCATGGTCGTCGCCCTCCGCGAAGAACTCAGAGCCAAGACAGCCGAAGCCGAGGCCGCGCGCATGAAATTGGCCAGCGTGCCCGTCTCAGTTCCCCGGGCCAACCCCGCAGGGCCGGCACCAATTCCGACCGCGGCAGTTACATCATTCGCGAGTGTCGTCGCAAACAAACAGACTTTTTCAGTGCGCGTGCAGCCCAGGGCGGATCAAACAGTCGAGGCCACCCGGGCCGCGCTAATGCAGGCAGTCGACCCCGCCCAGGCCAACATCAACATCACCCGCGTTCGTCCGGTTAGCGGCGGTAGCCTTATCGTCGATTGCGATAAACGGGAAGACGCGCGCCGCCTCCAGTTGTGCCTTGGCACCAAGGCCGCCGATCACGTCATAGCCCAGGAGGTCAAGAAGAACTGGCCACGCATGGTGCTACCGCGCGTCGACCAAGAACTTGTAGAGAACGTCGACAACCTGATACGGGCTAACAACGAAGACCTGATCGAGGACTGCGGGGGTACAGAGCGATTCAGTGCGGAATTTAAGCGCATCGGTCGATTCGGCGGGTACGGTCGCGGCCCCCGCGGTACCGCGGTTAGTGTCATTTACGAGCTGAGCCCAGCTATTCGCAAAGTGCTGCTGGAGCGCCCCATCAAACTGGGTTGGCAACGCGTCTGGGCCGAGGACCACGTATCGATGACGCAATGTTACCGGTGCTACTCCTTCGGTCATAAGTCCCGCGAGTGCAACGAAAAGGACCAGCTGTGCGGATACTGCGCGGACCGACATGCCTATCGCGAGTGCACGTCACCGCGGCCGAGATGTGCGACCTGCGTCCGCTCGAACGCGGAACACCGCGGTCCACCGGTCGAAACGGGCCACGACGCAAAGAACAGGCAGTGCCCCACGATGAACAGGATTCGGAGGATCTATCAATCCAATATTGATTATAATGGGGACTAGATCCCAACCGAATCCCTCTACACAAGTGACGGTAAGCTGCCTACAATTAAACCTCGGTAAAGGCAGAGCCGCCACTAACAACTTGATAAAGACAATGCGCGACTCACACGCAAGTGTTTGTTTCGTACAAGAGCCAAACACCTTGGGCGACATTGTTACGGGAATACCGGCGGCGCTACAAACCATCGCCCGACGGGTTCATCGCCCTCGGAGTGCCCTGATCATCGCCGATAGGAGTCTCGCCGCCGCCATGATACGCGCCGCCAGCTGCGAACTAATTACGCTGGCAGAGGTCACCTCGTCGGCCGGTTCATTCTTCGCCATGTCCGTATACCTGCCGCCGATAAATCGGAACTACGAGGACGACGAACTCATCGACAAACTCGAGAACGCCGTCAACAAAGTTCCACGCGGCGCACCATTGATCATGGCCGGCGACTTTAATGCCTGGTCCCCACTGTGGGGTTCATCCCGTGAGGACGACCGCGGATCGCGTCTCGCTGACTTCCTCGACAGCCACGCGCTCACGGTAGTCAACGAAGATAGTGAACCCACCTTCGTCAACCACAGGGGCCAGAGCTACATCGACATCACCATAGCCAATCAAGCGGCCTCGGCCATGATCAACCACTGGCAGTTATCCCCGAAGGAAACGCTATCGGACCACCGCATGTCGGAGTGGTCCCTCCACTTCAGCTCGAGCCAGCCACCTCCAGCTCCCGCCCCACGGTTCTGCAACAAGAAGGCCGACTGGGACCGGTTTGACCGTTACATCGAGGATCAGATACCGAGTCTCAGGGCCCAAGTCAGGGAATGTGGATCCTCCGAACAGGTGGAAGAGGCCGCAGACACCGTAAACAAAGCCGTCATCAGAGCTTGCGCGGAGTCGATGCCCACTCGCAAGAACTTTAAAGGCAGTGTGCCATGGTGGACACCGCTGCTCACCACGCTTCGCAGGGAGGCGCAACGGCGGCGACGCCGCTTCCAACGCGCCCACTCCCCGCTCAGACAAGATCGCCGACGGGAGTACATGGAAGCCCGAAACGAGTACCGAGACCAACTCACAAAAACCCGACTGGAGAAGTGGCAGGAGTTTGTTACGCAGAGTTCCGGTAAGGACCCGTGGGGCACGGCGTACAAGGTCCTCCGTGGCAAAAAGCGAGGCCCGATCTCACAGACGGAGGTCCGACGAGCCGATGGCTCTCTCACAAGCTCGGCCCGTGAATCCGCCGCTTATCTACTAGAGCGATTTTTTCCAAGGGACACCCCCGCAAATGATGATCACGTCCAGGGAGCCGTTCGTCGCTCCTGGGACGTCGCCGCGGGAGGCCCCGATGACCGCCCTATCACCGCCGCGGAAGTAGCGCGCGCGATAAACCGCATGTCCCCGCACAAAGCCCCCGGACACGACGGCATCACGTCAGACGCAGTCAGCCACGTTCATCAGGCGGATCCACTGCTTCTAACGGACCTGTTTAACAAATGCCTCGCATACGGGACCTTTCCGCGATGCTGGAAAATCCAGTCGGTCAAGTTAATTCCGAAGCCTCGCAAGACGGACCCCACGGATCCGGGCAGCCACCGCCCCATCAGCCTCCTCCCGGTCATTGGCAAGACCCTCGACCGCATTATCGCGACACGGGTCGAGTACGCCGTCGAAAGCGCCGGCGGATTTAATGCCGCCCAGTACGGTTTTCGCGCCACCAGGTCAACCGTAGACGCGGTCAGTGCGGTAGTGCGCGACATTAAGGGCGTACGGGCCCGTGGAGACTATTGTGCTATAGTGTCGCTGGACATAAGTGGGGCCTTTGATAGTGCGTGGTGGCCTATGATCGTGTGGGAGCTCGAGCGCCGCGATTTCTCGGGCAACTGGCTCAGACTGATTAAAGGATATTTTTCCGACCGCGTCGCGCGCGTGACCCTACCGGACAGCACGATTGAGCGGGAGGTAACCCGGGGGTGCCCGCAGGGCTCCTGCTCGGGACCGACGTTCTGGAAGGTAATATACGAAAGTGTGTTTCGCGAACGGCTTCCCGAGGAGTGCTCGATCTACGCGTTCGCGGACGATACGCTGCTGCTAACCCGGGCACGGCAATTCAAGACATTAAAGCGACGCACAAATAACGCGCTAGCGATCCTAGAGGACTGGGCTCAACTGTCCAAGCTCGAGTTTAACGCCGCCAAAACAGACGCGGCCTTCTTCGGAAAGCAACTGAACCAGCAGCGACCCACATTCTTGCTCGGAGAGGCCCGGATACACTGCAAGGACAGTATCTCGTATTTAGGGGTACTTATCGACAACAACCTGTCCTGGCAGCCACACATACGGGCTGCTAGTAACAAGGGCCGCGAGATAGCCCATAAAATTGGTGCCGCGGCAAGATTGACGTGGGGATTCAAGACCACCGCCCTCAGAGTCGTCTACGAAGGCGCTGTCCAGCCAGCCGTGTTATACGCCGCACCCATTTGGATGGAAGGCTGCAGAGTAAAGCAAAGGAACCAGCTGCTCAGCGCACAACGACCACTGGTAGTCAAGGCTGCAAACGCGTACAGAACAACGTCCACAGAGGCTGCCCTCATTCTCAGCCGCGTCCCGCCGATTGATCTGACCGGAACGGAACTTGCAAACCGTTACAAGGCCATTCGACAGCAGGATGCCGACACTCTGCGGGCGTTGAACATGGAGGGCCGAAACACAGAAACCGTGGTCAGCTTACACACCTTTGCCCATCCGGCAGACCGGGGGGCCGCAACTTTCCTACTCAGCGAACAAAACGCGCACCCGATACAGTGCTACACGGACGGCTCCCTCAACGACGAGGGACAGGCCGGAGCTGCGTTCGTGATCACCAACCAAGGCCGCGAGCTCCACGCGGAGAAATTACGACTGGCGGATTGGAGCACAGTTTTCCAGTGCGAGCTCTTCGCTATTTACCAAGCGTTGATTTACATCAGGGACAACCTGGCGGCGTTTGATTCAGTGTCCATCCTATCAGACAGCCGGTCAGACCTACAAGCACTGGTAAATATGAAATCTCCCACCGAACTGCAGCGCGACACCTGGAGCACATTGCGCGCCTTACAGGGGCAGCTAGCCATTCGGTTGCACTGGGTCAAAGCCCATACCGGAATACCGGGCAACGAAAGGGCTGATGAACTGGCGCGAGAGGCAGCGCAGAGCGACCAGCCAGTGCTTTTCGACCGAGTCAGCCGCGCTCGAATTAAACTCGCAACTCGCGCCCAGAAAATGGAGCAATGGGGCCAAAGATGGCTAACAGCAAATACCGGACGATTGACGGCGTCCTTCATCCCCACCGTCCAGCAGAGACACCAGGTCCCGGTACTCGATAAGAACGTCACGCAGTTGGTCACAGGACACGGCGGGTTCGCCGCCTACTTAACTAGGATCGGCAAACGAGACGACCCGCGATGTGCCTGCGGAATCGAAGACGACACCGCCGAGCACGTTCTACTCAGATGCCCTGCGGAAAACCAGCCTCGAGGGCTAGCCGATACCCGGATGGCGGCCTCCGGCCTCGCTTGGCCCACCTCAATGGAACAAGTCCCCATGCTCGCCGTCCACCAACAATGGTGGGACGCCCTCCGGTACTTCGCGGCAAACATTCGCCGGCTGCAAGACGACCGCGAAAGACCATAATTACACAACCGTGCGCGCATACGCGAGTGAAAAGGGAACAGTCCGTAGTGGACTGGCCCGTTCCGGGGTGTACTGGACTGGACTGGCCTGTACTGGAATGACCTAGCCTGGGCCGGTGCTGAGTGGAGTGTACTGGACCGGTCCGGAGTGTACTGGACGTCGGTCCGGAGTGAACTAGACCGGTCCGGAGTGGACTGGACCGGTCAGGAGTGCACTGGACCGGTCCGGACTGGACCGGACTTGCCTGGACTGGACCGTTCCAGAATATACTGGACTGAACCGGTCCGTAGTGGACTGGACTGGACTGGCTTGGACTGGAATGACCTAGACTGGGCCGGTGCGGAGTGGAGTGTACTGGACCGGTCCGGAGTGTACTGGACCGGTCCGGAGTGAACTAGACCGGTCCGGAGTGGACTGGACCGGTGCGGAGTGGACTGGACCGGTGCGGAGTGTACTGGACCTGTCCGGAGTGGGCTGGACCGGTCCGGAGTATAGTGGGCCGGTCCGCAGTGGACTAGACCGGTCCGGAGTGGAATGGACCGGTCAGGAGTGAACTGGACCGTTCCGGAGTGGACTGGACTGGTTCGGTGCGGAATGGACTGGATCGGTCCGGAGTGGACTGTGCCGTTCCAGAGTGGACTGGACTGGACTGGACCGGTCCAAAGTGGACTGGTCCGGTCCGGAGTGGACGGGACCGGGCCGGAGTGGCCTGGACCGGTCCGGAGTGGACCGGACTGGCTTGGACTGGACCGGTCCAGAATATACTGGACTGAAGCGGTCCGTAGTGGACTGGACCGTTCCGGAGTTGACTGGACTGGACTGGCCTGGACTGGAATGACCTAGACTGGGCCGGTGCGGAGTGGAGTGTACTGGACCGGTCCGGAGGGTACTGGACCGGTCCGGAGTGAACTAGACCGGTCCGGAGTGGACTGGACCGGTCCGGAGTAGACCGGACTGGCCTGGACTGGACCGGTCCGGAATATACTGGACTGAACCGGTCCGTAGTGGACTGGACCGTTCCGGAGTGAACTGGACTGGACTGGCCTGGACTGGAATGACCTAGACTGTCCGGAGTTAACTGGACCGGTCCGGAGTGAACTGAAATGGCCTGGACTAGACCGGTCCGGAGTGGACTGGACCGGTCCGGAGTGGACTGGACCGGTGCGGAGTGGACTGGACCGGTGCGGAGTGTACTGGACCTGTCCGGAGTGGACTAGACCGGTCCGGAGTGGAATGGACCGGTCAGGAGTGAACTGGACCGTTACGGAGTGGACTGGACTGTCCTGGAGTGGACCGGTCCCTAATGGACTGGAACGGTCCGTAGTAGACTGGACCGGTCCGGAGTGGACTGGACCGGTCCGGAGTGGACTGGACTGGCATGGAGTGGACCGGTCCGTAATGGACTGGAACGGTCCGTAGTGGACTGGACCGGTCCGGAGTGGACCGGACCGGTCCGGAGT
Source organism: Melanotus villosus (assembly GCA_963082815.1). Classification (NCBI taxonomy): domain Eukaryota; kingdom Metazoa; phylum Arthropoda; class Insecta; order Coleoptera; family Elateridae; genus Melanotus; species Melanotus villosus. Next base: position 15,046,398 of record OY720425.1, on the reverse strand, counting down.
GGACCGGACCGGTCCGGAGTGGACCGGACTGACCTGGACTGGATCGATCCGGAATATACTAGACTGAACCGGTCCATAGTGGACTGGACCCTTCCGGAGTGGACTGGACTGGACTGGCCTGGACTCGAATGACCTAGACTGGGCCGGTGCGGAGTGGAGTGTACTGGACCGGTCCGGGGTGTACTGGACCGGTCCGGAGTTAACTGAACCGGTCCGGAGTGAACTAAAATGGCCTGGACTAGAACGGTCCGGTGTGGACTGGACCGGTGCGGAGCGGACTGGACCGGTGCGGAGTGAACTGGACCTGTCCGGAGTGGACCGGACCGGTCCGGAGTGGAATGGACCGGTCACGAGTGAACTGGACCGTTCCGGAGTGGACTGGACTGGACTGGACTGGACCGGTCCGTAATATACTGGACTGAACCGGTCCGTAGTGGACTGGACCGGTCCGGAGTGTACTGGACCATTCCGGGGTGTTCTGGACCGGTCCGGAGTGGACTGGACCGGTCCGGAGTGAACTGGACCAGTCAGGAGTGCACTGGACCGGTCCGGAGTGGACCGGACTGGCCTGGACTGGATCGGGCCGGAATATACTGGACTGAACCGGTCCTTAATGGGCTGAACCGTTCCGGAGTGGACTGGACTGGACTGGCCTGGACTGGAATGACCTAGACTGGACCGGTGCGGAGTGGAGTGTACTGGACCGGTCCGGAGTGTACTGGACCGGTCCGGAGTGTACTGGACCATTCCGGGGTGTTCTGGACCGGTCCGGAGTGGACTGGACCGGTCCGGAGTGAACTGGACCAGTCAGGAGTGCACTGGACCGGTCCGGAGTGGACCGGACTGGCCTGGACTGGATCGGGCCGGAATATACTGGACTGAACCGGTCCTTAATGGGCTGAACCGTTCCGGAGTGGACTGGACTGGACTGGCCTGGACTGGAATGACCTAGACTGGACCGGTGCGGAGTGGAGTGTACTGGACCGGTCCGGAGTGTACTGGACCGGTCCGGAGTGAACTGGACCGGTCCGGAGTGGACCGAACTGGCTTGGACTGGACCGGTGCGGTATATACTGGACTGAACCGGTCGGTAGTGGACTGTCCCGTTCCGGAGTGAAATAGACGGGTCCGGAGTGGGCTGGACCGTTGCGGAGTATAGTGGACCGGTCCGGAGTATAGTGGACCGGTCCGGAGTGGACTAGACCGGTCCGGAGTGGAATGGACCGGTGCGGAGTGGACTGGACCGTTCCGGACTGGACTGGCCTGGACTGGACTGGACTGGACTGGACTGAACTGGACCGGTCCGTAGTGGACTGGACCGTTCCGGAGTGGACTGAACTGGCCTGGACTGGACCGGTCCGTAATGGACTGGACCGGGCCGTAGGGGACTGGACCAGTCCGGAGTGGACTAGACGGGTCTGGAGTGGACTAGACGGGTCCAGAGTGGACTGGACCGGTCAGGAGTGAACTGGACCGGTCCGGAGTGAACTGAAATGGCCTGGACTAGACCGGTCCGGACTGGACATGGACCAGTACGGAGTAAACTGTACTGGCCTGGACTGGAATTAAATCAAATCAAATCAAATCAAACCAAATCAAGTCAAGTCAAGTCAAGTCAAGTCAAGTCAAGTCAAGTCAAGTCAAGGCTGGACCAGTCCGGAGTGGCCTGCACCGGTCCGGAGTAGACTGGACTCTCCTGGACTGGACCGGTCCGTAATGGACTGGAACGGTCCGTAGTGGACTGGACCGGTCCGGAGTGGACTAGACGGTTCCGGAGTGGACTGGACCGGTCAGGAGTGAACTGAAATGGCCTGGACTAGACCGGTCCGGGGTGGACTGGACCGATCAGGAGTGAACCGGACCGGTCCGGAGTGGACTGGACCGGGCCGGAGTGGACTGGACCGGTCCGGAGTGGACTGGACCGTTCCGAAGTGGACTGAAATGGCGTGGACTAGACCGGTCCAGAGTGGACTGGTCCGTTCCGGAGTAGACTGGACTCTCCTGGACTGGACCGGTCCGGAATGGGCTGGACCGGCCCGCAGTGGCCTGCACCTGTCCGGAGTAGACCGGATTGTCCTGGACTGGACCGGTCCGGAGTGTACTGGACCGGTCCGGAGTGGACCGAACTGGCTTGGACTGGACCGGTCCGGAATATACTGGACTGAACCCGTCGGTAGAGGACTGTCCCGTTCCGGAGTGAAATAGACCGGTCCGGAGTGGACTGGACCGGTGCGGAGTGGACTGGACGAGTTCGGAGTGGAATGGACCGGTCAGGAATGAACTGGAACGTTCCGGAGTGGACTGGACTGGACTGGACTGGACCGGTCCGTAGTGGACTGGACCGGTCCGGGCTGGACTGAACTGGCCTGGACTAGACCGGTCCGGAGTGGACTGGACCGGTGCGGAGTGGACTGGACCGGTGCGGAGTGTACTTGGACCGGTCCGGAGTATAGTGGACCGGTCCGGAGTGGACTAGACCGGTCCGGAGTGGAATGGACCGGTCAGGAGTGAACTGGACCGTTCCGGAGTGGACTGTACTGGACTGGACTGGACTGGACCGGTCTGTAGTGGACTGGACCGGTCCGGAGTGGACTAGACGGGTCCGGAGTGGACTAGACGGTCTGGAGTGGAATGGACCGGTCAGGAGTGAACTGGACCGTTCCGGAGTGGACTGTACTGGACCGGACTGGACTGGACTGGACCGGTCCGTAGTGGTCTGGACCGGTCCGGTGTGGACCGGACTGGCCTGGACTGGACCGTTCCGGAATATACTAGACTGAACAGGTCCGTAGTGGACTGGACCGTTCCGGAGTGTACTGCACTGGACTGTCCTGGAGTGGACCGGTCCGGAATGGGCTGGACCGGCCCGCAGTGGCCTGCACCGGTCCGGAGTAGACCGGACTGTCCTGGACTGGACCGGTCCGGAGTTTACTGGACCGGTCCGAAGTGGACCGAACTGGCTTGGACTGGACCGGTCCGGAATATACTGGACTGAACCGGTCCGTAGTGGACTGGCCCGTTCCGGGGTGTACTGGACTGGACTGGCCTGGACTAGAATGACCTAGCCTGGGCCGGTGCTGAGTGGAGTGTACTGGACCGGTCCGGAGTGTACTGGACGTCGGTCCGGAGTGAACTAGACCGGTCCGGAGTGGACTGGACCGGTCAGGAGTGCACTGGACCGGTCCGGACTGGACCGGACTTGCCTGGACTGGACCGTTCCAGAATATACTGGACTGAACCGGTCCGTAGTGGACTGGACTGGACTGGCTTGGACTGGAATGACCTAGACTGGGCCGGTGCGGAGTGGAGTGTACTGGACCGGTCCGGAGTGTACTGGACCGGTCCGGAGTGAACTAGACCGGTCCGGAGTGGACTGGACCGGTGCGGAGGGGACTGGACCGGTGCGGAGTGTACTGGACCTGTCCGGAGTGGGCTGGACCGGTCCGGAGTATAGTGGGCCGGTCCGGAGTGGACTAGACCGGTCCGGAGTGGAATGGACCGGTCAGGAGTGAACTGGACCGTTCCGGAGTGGACTGGACTGGTTCGGTGCGGAATGGACTGGATCGGTCCGGAGTGGACTGTGCCGTTCCAGAGTGGACTGGACTGGACTGGACCGGTCCAAAGTGGACTGGTCCGGTCCGGAGTGGACGGGACCGGGCCGGAGTGGCCTGGACCGGTCCGGAGTGGACCGGACTGGCTTGGACTGGACCGGTCCAGAATATACTGGACTGAAGCGGTCCGTAGTGGACTGGACCGTTCCGGAGTTGACTGGACTGGACTGGCCTGGACTGGAATGACCTAGACTGGGCCGGTGCGGAGTGAAGTGTACTGGACCGGTCCGGAGGGTACTGGACCGGTCCGGAGTGAACTAGACCGGTCCGGAGTGGAATGGACCGGTCAGGAGTGAACTGGACCGTTACGGAGTGGACTGGACTGTCCTGGAGTGGACCGGTCCCTAATGGACTGGAACGGTCCGTAGTAGACTGGACCGGTCCGGAGTGGACTGGACCGGTCCGGAGTGGACTGGACTGGCATGGAGTGGACCGGTCCGTAATGGACTGGAACGGTCCGTAGTGGACTGGACCGGTCCGGAGTGGACCGGACCGGTTCGGAGTGGACCGGACTGACCTGGACTGGATCGATCCGGAATATACTAGACTGAACCGGTCCATAGTGGACTGGACCCTTCCGGAGTGGACTGGACTGGACTGGCCTGGACTCGAATGACCTAGACTGGGCCGGTGCGGAGTGGACTGGACCGGTCCGGAGTGGACTGGACCGGTGCGGAGTGGACTGGACCGGTGCGGAGTGTACTGGACCTGTCCGGAGTGGACTAGACCGGTCCGGAGTGGAATGGACCGGTCAGGAGTGAACTGGACCGTTACGGAGTGGACTGGACTGTCCTGGAGTGGACCGGTCCCTAATGGACTGGAACGGTCCGTAGTAGACTGGACCGGTCCGGAGTGGACTGGACCGGTCCGGAGTGGACTGGACTGGCATGGAGTGAACCGGTCCGTAATGGACTGGAACGGTCCGTAGTGGACTGGACCGGTCCGGAGTGGACCGGACCGGTTCGGAGTGGACCGGACTGACCTGGACTGGATCGATCCGGAATATACTAGACTGAACCGGTCCATAGTGGACTGGACCCTTCCGGAGTGGACTGGACTGGACTGGCCTGGACTCGAATGACCTAGACTGGGCCGGTGCGGAGTGGAGTGTACTGGACCGGTCCGGGGTGTACTGGACCGGTCCGGAGTTAACTGAACCGGTCCGGAGTGAACTAAAATGGCCTGGACTAGAACGGTCCGGTGTGGACTGGACCGGTGCGGAGCGGACTGGACCGGTGCGGAGTGAACTGGACCTGTCCGGAGTGGACCGGACCGGTCCGGAGTGGAATGGACCGGTCACGAGTGAACTGGACCGTTCCGGAGTGGACTGGACTGGACTGGACTGGACCGGTCCGTAATATACTGGACTGAACCGGTCCGTAGTGGACTGGACCGGTCCGGAGTGGACCGGACTGTCCTGGACTGGAATCAAATCAAATCAAATCAAGTCAAGTCAAGTCAAGTCAAGTCAAGTCAAGTCAAGTCAAGTCAAGTCAAGTCAAGTCAAGTCAAGTCAAGTCAAGTCAAGTCAAGTCAAGTCAAGTCAAGTCAAGACCTAGACTGGACCGGAGCGGAGTGGAGTGTACTGGACCGGTCCGGAGTGTACTGGACCGGTCCGGAGTGTACTGGACCATTCCGGGGTGTTCTGGACCGGTCCGGAGTGGACTGGACCGGTCCGGAGTGAACTGGGCCAGTCAGGAGTGCACTGGACCGGTCCGGAGTGGACTGGACCGTTCCGGACTGGACTGGCCTGGACTGGACTGGACTGGACTGGACTGAACTGGACCGGTCCGTAGTGGACTGGACCGTTCCGGAGTGGACTGAACTGGCCTGGACTGGACCGGTCCGTAATGGACTGGACCGGGCCGTAGGGGACTGGACCAGTCCGGAGTGGACTAGACGGGTCTGGAGTGGACTAGACGGGTCCAGAGTGGACTGGACCGGTCAGGAGTGAACTGGACCGGTCCGGAGTGAACTGAAATGGCCTGGACTAGACCGGTCCGGACTGGACATGGACCAGTACGGAGTAAACTGTACTGGCCTGGACTGGAATTAAATCAAATCAAATCAAATCAAACCAAATCAAGTCAAGTCAAGTCAAGTCAAGTCAAGTCAAGTCAAGTCAAGGCTGGACCAGTCCGGAGTGGCCTGCACCGGTCCGGAGTAGACTGGACTCTCCTGGACTGGACCGGTCCGTAATGGACTGGAACGGTCCGTAGTGGACTGGACCGGTCCGGAGTGGACTAGACGGTTCCGGAGTGGACTGGACCGGTCAGGAGTGAACTGAAATGGCCTGGACTAGACCGGTCCGGGGTGGACTGGACCGATCAGGATTGAACCGGACCGGTCCGGAGTGGACTGGACCGGGCCGGAGTGGACTGGACCGGTCCGGAGTGGACTGGACCGTTCCGAAGTGGACTGAAATGGCCTGGACTAGACCGGTCCAGAGTGGACTGGTCCGTTCCGGAGTAGACTGGACTCTCCTGGACTGGACCGGTCCGGAATGGGCTGGACCGGCCCGCAGTGGCCTGCACCTGTCCGGAGTAGACCGGATTGTCCTGGACTGGACCGGTCCGGAGTGTACTGGACCGGTCCGGAGTGGACCGAACTGGCTTGGACTGGACCGGTCCGGAATATACTGGACTGAACCCGTCGGTAGAGGACTGTCCCGTTCCGGAGTGAAATAGACCGGTCCGGAGTGGACTGGACCGGTGCGGAGTGGACTGGACGAGTTCGGAGTGGAATGGACCGGTCAGGAGTGAACTGGAACGTTCCGGAGTGGACTGGACTGGACTGGACTGGACCGGTCCGTAGTGGACTGGACCGGTCCGGGCTGGACTGAACTGGCCTGGACTAGACCGGTCCGGAGTGGACTGGACCGGTGCGGAGTGGACTGGACCGGTGCGGAGTGTACTTGGACCGGTCCGGAGTATAGTGGACCGGTCCGGAGTGGACTAGACCGGTCCGGAGTGGAATGGACCGGTCAGGAGTGAACTGGACCGTTCCGGAGTGGACTGTACTGGACTGGACTGGACTGGACCGGTCTGTAGTGGACTGGACCGGTCCGGAGTGGACTAGACGGGTCCGGAGTGGACTAGACGGTCTGGAGTGGAATGGACCGGTCAGGAGTGAACTGGACCGTTCCGGAGTGGACTGTACTGGACCGGACTGGACTGGACTGGACCGGTCCGTAGTGGTCTGGACCGGTCCGGTGTGGACCGGACTGGCCTGGACTGGACCGTTCCGGAATATACTAGACTGAACAGGTCCGTAGTGGACTGGACCGTTCCGGAGTGTACTGCACTGGACTGTCCTGGAGTGGACCGGTTCGGAATGGGCTGGACCGGCCCGCAGTGGCCTGCACCGGTCCGGAGTAGACCGGACTGTCCTGGACTGGACCGGTCCGGAGTTTACTGGACCGGTCCGAAGTGGACCGAACTGGCTTGGACTGGACCGGTCCGGAATATACTGGACTGAACCGGTCCGTAGTGGACTGGCCCGTTCCGGGGTGTACTGGACTGGACTGGCCTGGACTGGAATGACCTAGCCTTGGCCGGTGCTGAGTGGAGTGTACTGGACCGGTCCGGAGTGTACTGGACGTCGGTCCGGAGTGAACTAGACCGGTCCGGAGTGGACTGGACCGGTCAGGAGTGCACTGGACCGGTCCGGACTGGACCGGACTTGCCTGGACTGGACCGTTCCAGAATATACTGGACTGAACCGGTCCGTAGTGGACTGGACTGGACTGGCTTGGACTGGAATGACCTAGACTGGGCCGGTGCGGAGTGGAGTGTACTGGACCGGTTCGGAGTGTACTGGACCGGTCCGGAGTGAACTCAGACCGGTCCGGAGTGGACTGGACCGGTGCGGAGTGGACTGGACCGGTGCGGAGTGTACTGGACCTGTCCGGAGTGGGCTGGACCGGTCCGGAGTATAGTGGGCCGGTCCGGAGTGGACTAGACCGGTCCGGAGTGGAATGGACCGGTCAGGAGTGAACTGGACCGTTCCGGAGTGGACTGGACTGGTTCGGTGCGGAATGGACTGGATCGGTCCGGAGTGGACTGTGCCGTTCCAGAGTGGACTGGACTGGACTGGACCGGTCCGAAGTGGACTGGTCCGGTCCGGAGTGGACGGGACCGGGCCGGAGTGGCCTGGACCGGTCCGGAGTGGACCGGACTGGCTTGGACTGGACCGGTCCAGAATATACTGGACTGAAGCGGTCCGTAGTGGACTGGACCGTTCCGGAGTTGACTGGACTGGACTGGCCTGGACTGGAATGACCTAGACTGGGCCGGTGCGGAGTGGAGTGTACTGGACCGGTCCGGAGGGTACTGGACCGGTCCGGAGTGAACTAGACCGGTCCGGAGTGGACTGGACCGGTCCGGAGTAGACCGGACTGGCCTGGACTGGACCGGTCCGGAATATACTGGACTGAACCGGTCCGTAGTGGACTGGACCGTTCCGGAGTGAACTGGACTGGACTAGCCTGGACTGGAATGACCTAGACTGTCCGGAGTTAACTGGACCGGTCCGGAGTGAACTGAAATGGCCTGGACTAGACCGGTCCGGAGTGGACTGGACCGGTCCGGAGTGGACTGGACCGGTGCGGAGTGGACTGGACCGGTGCGGAGTGTACTGGACCTGTCCGGAGTGGACTAGACCGGTCCGGAGTGGAATGGACCGCTCAGGAGTGAACTGGACCGTTACGGAGTGGACTGGACTGTCCTGGAGTGGACCGGTCCCTAATGGACTGGAACGGTCCGTAGTAGACTGGACCGGTCCGGAGTGGACTGGACCGGTCCGGAGTGGACTGGACTGGCATGGAGTGGACCGGTCCGTAATGGACTGGAACGGTCCGTAGTGGACTGGACCGGTCCGGAGTGGACCGGACCGGTCCGGAGTGGACCGGACTGATCTGGACTGGATCGATCCGGAATATACTAGACTGAACCGGTCCATAGTGGACTGGACCCTTCCGGAGTGGACTGGACTGGACTGGCCTGGACTCGAATGACCTAGACTGGGCCGGTGCGGAGTGGAGTGTACTGGACCGGTCCGGGGTGTACTGGACCGGTCCGGAGTTAACTGAACGGGTCCGGAGTGAACTAAAATGGCCTGGACTAGAACGGTCCGGTGTGGACTGGACCGGTGCGGAGCGGACTGGACCGGTGCGGAGTGAACTGGACCTGTCCGGAGTGGACCGGACCGGTCCGGAGTGGAATGGACCGGTCACGAGTGAACTGGACCGTTCCGGAGTGGACTGGACTGGACTGGACTGGACCGGTCCGTAATATACTGGACTGAACCGGTCCGTAGTGGACTGGACCGGTCCGGAGTGGACCGGACTGTCCTGGACTGGAATCAAATCAATTCAAATCAAGTCAAGTCAAGTCAAGTCAAGTCAAGTCAAGTCAAGTCAAGTCAAGTCAAGTCAAGTCAAGTCAAGTCAAGTCAAGTCAAGTCAAGTCAAGTCAAGTCAAGTCAAGACCTAGACTGGACCGGTGCGGAGTGGAGTGTACTGGACCGGTCCGGAGTGTACTGGACCGGTCCGGAGTGTACTGGACCATTCCGGGGTGTTCTGGACCGGTCCGGAGTGGACTGGACCGGTCCGGAGTGAACTGGACCAGTCAGGAGTGCACTGGACCGGTCCGGAGTGGACCGGACTGGCCTGGACTGGATCGGGCCGGAATATACTGGACTGAACCGGTCCTTAGTGGGCTGAACCGTTCCGGAGTGGACTGGACTGGACTGGCCTGGACTGGAATGACCTAGACTGGACCGGTGCGGAGTGGAGTGTACTGGACCGGTCCGGAGTGTACTGGACCGGTCCGGAGTGAACTGGACCGGTCCGGAGTGGACCGAACTGGCTTGGACTGGACCGGTCCGGTATATACTGGACTGAACCGGTCGGTAGTGGACTGTCCCGTTCCGGAGTGAAATAGACGGGTCCGGAGTGGGCTGGACCGTTGCGGAGTGTACTGGACCGGTCCGGAGTGGACTGGACCGGTCCGGAGTATAGTGGACCGGTCCGGAGTATAGTGGACCGGTCCGGAGTGGACTAGACCGGTCCGGAGTGGAATGGACCGGTGCGGAGTGGACTGGACCGTTCCGGACTGGACTGGCCTGGACTGGACTGGTTGGACTGGACTTAACTAGACCGGTCCGTAGTGGACTGGACCGTTCCGGAGTGGACTGAACTGGCCTGGACTGGACCGGTCCGTAATGGACTGGACCGGGCCGAAGTGGACTGGACCAGTCCGGAGTGGACTAGACGGGTCTGGAGTGGACTAGACGGGTCCAGAGTGGACTGGACCGGTCAGGAGTGAACTGGACCGGTCCGGAGTGAACTGAAATGGCCTGGACTAGACCGGTCCGGACTGTCAAGTCAAGTCAAGTCAAGTCAAGTCAAGTCAAGTCAAGTCAAGTCAAGTCAAGTTAAGTCAAGTCAAGTCAAGTCAAGTCAAGTCAAGTCAAGTCAAGTCAAGTCAAGTCAAGTCAAGTCAAGACCTAGACTGGACCGGTGCGGAGTGGAGTGTACTGGACCGGTCCGGAGTGTACTGGACCGGTCCGGAGTGTACTGGACCATTCCGGGGTGTTCTGGACCGGTCCGGAGTGGACTGGACCGGTCCGGAGTGAACTGGACCAGTCAGGAGTGCACTGGACCGGTCCGGAGTGGACCGGACTGGCCTGGACTGGATCGGGCCGGAATATACTGGACTGAACCGGTCCTTAGTGGGCTGAACCGTTCCGGAGTGGACTGGACTGGACTGGCCTGGACTGGAATGACCTAGACTGGACCGGTGCGGAGTGGAGTGTACTGGACCGGTCCGGAGTGTACTGGACCGGTCCGGAGTGAACTGGACCGGTCCGGAGTGGACCGAACTGGCTTGGACTGGACCGGTCCGGTATATACTGGACTGAACCGGTCGGTAGTGGACTGTCCCGTTCCGGAGTGAAATAGACGGGTCCGGAGTGGGCTGGACCGTTGCGGAGTGTACTGGACCGGTCCGGAGTGGACTGGACCGGTCCGGAGTATAGTGGACCGGTCCGGAGTATAGTGGACCGGTCCGGAGTGGACTAGACCGGTCCGGAGTGGAATGGACCGGTGCGGAGTGGACTGAAATGGCCTGGACTAGACCGGTCCGGACTGTCAAGTCAAGTCAAGTCAAGTCAAGTCATGTCAAGTCAAGTCAAGTCAAGTCATGTCAAGTCAAGTCAAGTCAAGACCTAGACTGGACCGGTGCGGAGTGGAGTGTACTGGACCGGTCCGGAGTGTACTGGACCGGTCCGGAGTGTACTGGACCATTCCGGGGTGTTCTGGACCGGTCCGGAGTGGACTGGACCGGTCCGGAGTGAACTGGACCAGTCAGGAGTGCACTGGACCGGTCCGGAGTGGACCGGACTGGCCTGGACTGGATCGGGCCGGAATATACTGGACTGAACCGGTCCTTAGTGGGCTGAACCGTTCCGGAGTGGACTGGACTGGACTGGCCTGGACTGGAATGACCTAGACTGGACCGGTGCGGAGTGGAGTGTACTGGACCGGTCCGGAGTGTACTGGACCGGTCCGGAGTGAACTGGACCGGTCCGGAGTGAACTGGACCGGTCCGGAGTGGACCGAACTGGCTTGGACTGGACCGGTCCGGTATATACTGGACTGAACCGGTCGGTAGTGGACTGTCCCATTCCGGAGTGAAATAGACGGGTCCGGAGTGGGCTGGACCGTTGCGGAGTGTACTGGACCGGTCCGGAGTGGACTGGACCGGTCCGGAGTATAGTGGACCGGTCCGGAGTATAGTGGACCGGTCCGGAGTGGACTAGACCGGTCCGGAGTGGAATGGACCGGTGCGGAGTGGACTGGACCGTTCCGGACTGGACTGGCCTGGACTGGACTGGACTGGACTGGACTGGACTGAACTGGACCGGTCCGTAGTGGACTGGACCGTTCCGGAGTGGACTGAACTGGCCTGGACTGGACCGGTCCGTAATGGACTGGACCGGGCCGTAGTGGACTGGACCAGTCCGGAGTGGACTAGACGGGTCTGGAGTGGACTAGACGGGTCCAGAGTGGACTGGACCGGTCAGGGGTGAACTGGACCGGTCCGGAGTGAACTGAAATGGCCTGACTAGACCGGTCCGGACTGGACATGGACCAGTACGGAGTAAACTGTACTGGCCTGGACTGGAATCAAATCAAATCAAATCAAATCAAACCAAATCAAGTCAAGTCAAGTCAAGTCAAGTCAAGTCAAGTCAAGTCAAGTCAAGTCAAGTCAAGGCTGGACCAGTCCGGAGTGGCCTGCACCGGTCCGGAGTAGACTGGACTCTCCTGGACTGCACCGGTGCGGAGTGGACTGGACCGGTGCGGAGTGTACTGGACCGTTCCGGAGTTAACTGGACCGGTCCGGAGTATAGTGGAACGGTCCGGGGTGGACTAGACCGGTCCGGAGTGGAATGGACCGGTCAGGAGTGAACTGGACCGTTCCGGAGTGGACTGGACTGGACTGGACTGGACTGGACTGGATCGGTCCGGAATATACTGGACTGAACCGGTCCGTAGTGGACTGGAGCGGTCCGGAGTGGACTGGACTGGACTGGACTGGACTGGACCGGTCCGGAATATACTGGACTGGACCGGTCCGTAATGGACTGGACCAGTCCGTAGTGGACTGGACCGGTGCGGAGTGGACTGGACCGTTCCGGAGTGGACTGTACCGGTCCGGAGTGGACTAGACCGGTCCGGAGTGGAATGGACCGGTCAGGAGTGAACTGGACCGTTCCGGAATATACTGGACTGAACCGGTCCGTAGTGGACTAGACCATTCCGGAGTGGAGTGGACTGGACTGGACTGGACTGGACTGGAATGGACTGGACTGGACTGGACCGGTCCGGAATATACTGGACTGAACCGGTCCGTAGTGGACTGGAACTGTCCGGAGTGGACTGGACTGGCCTGGACTGGACCGGTCCGTAATGGACTGGACCGGTCCGGAGTTACCTGGACCGGTCCGGAGTGGCCTGGACCGGTCCGGACTGGACATGGACCAGTACGGAGTAAACTGTACTGGCCTGGACTGGAATCAAATCAAATAAAATCAAATCAAACCAAATCAAGTCAAGTCAAGTCAAGTCAAGTCAAGTCAAGTCAAGTCAAGTCAAGGCTGGACCAGTCCGGAGTGGCCTGCACCGGTCCGGAGTAGACTGGACTCTCCTGGACTGGACCGGTCCGTAATGGACTGGAACGGTCCGTAGTGGACTGGACCGGTCCGGAGTGGACTAGACGGTTCCGGAGTGGCCTGGACCGGTCAGGAGTGAACTGAAATGGCCTGGACTAGACCGGTCCGGGGTGGACTGGACCGATCAGGAGTGAACCGGACCGGTCCGGAGTGGACTGGACCGGGCCGGAGTGGACTGGACCGGTCCGGAGTGGACTGGACCGTTCCGAAGTGGACTGAAATGGCCTGGACTAGACCGGTCCAGAGTGGACTGGTCCGGTCCGGAGTAGACTGGACTCTCCTGGACTGCACCGGTCCGGAATGGGCTGGAGCGGCCCGCAGTTGCCCGCACCGGTCCGGAGTAGACTGGAATGTCCTGGACTGGACCGGTCCGGAGTGTACTGAACCGGTCCGGAGTGGACTAGACCGGTCCGGAGTGGACAGGACCGGTGCGGAGTGAACTGAACCTGTCCGGAGTGGACTGGACCGGTCCGGAGTATAGTGGACCGGTCCGGAGTGGACTAGACCGGTCCGGAGTGGACTGGACCGGTCAGGAGTGCACTGGACCGGTCAGGAGTGGACCGGACTGGCCTGGACTGGACCAGTCCGGAATATACTGGACTGAACCGGTCCGTAGTGGTCTGGACCGTTCCGGAGTGTACTGGACTGGCCTGGCCTGGAGTGGAATGACCTAGACTGGGCCGGTGCGAAGTGGAGTGTACTGGACCGGTCCGGAGTGTACTGGACCGGTCCGGAGTGAACTAGACCGGTCCGGAGTGGACTGGACCGGTCAGGAGTGCACTGGACCGGTCAGGAGTGGACCGGACTGGCCTGGACTGGACCAGTCCGGAATATACTGGACTGAACCGGTCCGTAGTGGTCTGGACCGTTCCGGAGTGTACTGGACTGGCCTGGCCTGGAGTGGAATGACCTAGACTGGGCCGGTGCGGAGTGAAGTGTACCGGTCCGGAGTGAACTAAAATGGCCTGGACTAGAGCGGTTCGGAGTGGACTGGACCGGTGCGGAGTGGACTGGACCTGTCCGGAGTGTACTGGACCGGTCAGGAGTGTACTGGACCGTTCCGGAGTGAACTAGACCGGTCCGGAGTGGACTGGACCGGTCAGGAGTGAACTGGACCGGTGCGGAGTGGACTGGACCGGTGCGGAGTGCACTGGACCTGTCCGGAGTGGACTGGACCGGTCCGGAGTGTAGTGGACCGGTCCGGAGTGGACTAGACCGGTCCGGAGTGGAATGGACGGGCAGGAGTGAACTGGACCGTTCCGGAGTGGACTGGACTAGACTGGACCGGTCCGGAATATACTGGACTGAACCGGTCCGTAGTGGACTGGACCGGTCCGGAGTGGACTGGACCGGTCCGGAGTGCACTGGACCGGTCCGGAGCGGACTAGAACGGTCCGGAGTGGAATGGACTGGTCAGGAGTGAACTGGTTCGTTCCGGAGTGGACTGGACTGGACTGGACTGGAATGGACCGGTCTTGAATATACTGGACTGATATAATTGATAATTTTTCATACTCGAAAATGAACTGTTTGTAACAGGAACACATGAGTTAAGAAGGGTAAGTTTGGCTTTGTATTTCAGGCCATAATTGATAATTTTTCATACTCGAAAATGAACTGTTTGTAACAGGAACACATGAGTTAAGCAGGGTAAGTTTGGCTTTGTATTTCAGTAAAAAATTGATAATTTGTCGCACTCGATAACAAACTTTTGGTAATAGGAACACATGATCTAAGAAGGGTAAGTTTGGCTTTGTATTTTAGTTCAAAATTAATACTTCTTTATACTCGAAAATGAACTATTTGTAACAGGAACATATGAGTTAAGAAGTTTGGCTTTGTATTTCAGTCCAAAATTAATAATTTTTTATACTCGAAAATTAACTGTTTGTACCAGGAACACATGAGCTCAGAAGGATAAGTTTGGCTTTGTATTTCAGGTCATAATTGATAATTTACACACTCGAAAATGAACTGTTTGTAACAGGAACACATGAGTTAAGAAGGATAAGTTTGGCTTTATATTTCAGGCCATAATTGATAATTTTTCATACTCGAAAATGAACTGTTTGTAACAGGAACACATGAGTTAAGAAGGGTAAGTTTGGCTTTGTATTTCAGTACAAAATTTATAATTTGTGGGACACGGTAACAGTATATTCCGGACCGGTCCAGTCCAGTCCAGTCCAGGCCAGTCCAGTCCAGTACACTCTGGAACGGTCCAGTCCACTACGGACCGGTTCAGTCCAGTATATTCCGGACCGGTCCAGTCCAAGCCAATTCGGTCCACTCCGGACCGGTCCAGTACACTCCGGACCGGTCCAGTCCACTCCGGACTGGTCCAGCCTTGACTTGACTTGACTTGACTTGACTTGACTTGACTTGGCTTGATTGACTTGACTTGACTTGACTTGGCTTGATTTAATATGATTTGATTTGATTTGATTTGATTTGATTCCAGTCCAGGCCAGTACAGTTTACTCCGTACCGGTCCAAGTCCACTCCGGACCGGTCCAGGCCACTCCGGACCGGTCCAGGTCACTCCGGACCGGTCTAGTCCAGGCCATTTCAGTTCACTCCGGACCGGTCGAGTTAACTCCAGACCGGTCCAGTTCACTCCTGACCGGTCCAGTCCACTCCGGACCCGTCTAGTCCACTCCGCACCGGTCCAGTCCACTCCGTACCGGTCTAGTCCAAGCCATTTCAGTTCACTCCGGACCGGTCCAGTTAACTCCGGACCGGTCCAGTTCACTCCTGACCGGTCCAGTCCACTCCGGACCGGTCTAGTTCACTCCGGACCGGTCCAGTACGCTCCGGACCGGTCCAGTACACTCGACTCGGCACCGGCCCAGTCTAGGTCATTCCAGTCCAGCCCAGTCCAGTCCAGTCCACTCCGGAACGGTCCAGTCCACAACGGACCGGTTCAGTCCAGTATATTCCGGACCGGTCCAGTCCAAGCCAGTTCGGTCCACTCCGGACCGGTCCAGTGCAATCCGGACCGGTCCAGTCCAGGACAGTACAGTCTACTCCGGACCGGTGCAGGCCACTGCGGGCCGGTCCAGCCCATTCCGGACCGGTCCAGTCCAGGTGAGTCCAGTCTACTCCGGCGCGGTCCAGTCCACTCCGGACCGGACCAGTCCACTTCGGACCGGTCCAGTCCAGTCCAGTCCAGTCCACTCCGGAACGGTCCAGTAACCTCCGGACCGGTCCAGTACACTCCACTCCGCACCGGTCCAGTCTAGGTCATTCCAGTCCAGGCCAGTCCAGTGCAGTACACTCCGGAACGGTCCAGTCCTCTACGGACTGGACTGGACTGGCCTGGACTGGAATGACCTTGACTGGGCCGGTGCGGAGTGGAGTGTACTGGACCGGTCCGGAGTGTACTGGACCGGTCCGGAGTGAACTGCTTCGGTCCGGAGTGAACTGAAATGGCCTGGACTAGACCGGTCCGGAGTGGACTGGACCGGTGCGGAGTGGACTGGACCGGTGCGGAGTGTACTGGATCGGTCCGGAGTGGACTGGACCGGTCCGGAGTATAGTGGACCGGTCCGGAGTGGACTAGAGCGGTCCGGAGTGGAATGGACCGGTCAGGAGTGAACTGGACCGTTCCGGAGTGGACTAGCCTGGACTGGACTGGACTGGACCGGTCCGGAATATATTGGACTGAACCGGTCCGTAGTGGACTGGACCGGTCCGGAGTGGACTGGACTGGCCTGGACTGGACCGGTCCGTAATGGACTGGACCGATCCGTAGTGGACTGGATCGGTCCGGAGTAGACTAGACGGGTCCGGAGTGGACTAGACGGGTCCTGAGTGTACTGAACCGGTCAGCAGTGAACTGGACCGGTCCGGAGTTAACTGGACCGGTCCGGAGTGATTTGAAATGGCCTGGACTAGACCGGTCCGGAGTGGTCTTGGACCGGTACGGAGCAAACTGTACTGGCCTGGACTGGAATCAAACCAAATCAAATCAAATCAAATCAAATCAAATCAAATAAAATCAAATCAAGTCAAGTCAAGTCAAGTCAAGTCAAGTCAAGTCAAGGCTGGACCAGTCCGGAGTGACCTGCACCGGTCCGGAGTAGACTGGACTGTCCTAGACTGGACCGGTCCGGAATGGGCTGGACCGGCCCGCAGTGGCCTGCACCGGTCCGGAGTAGACCGGACTGTGCTGGACTGGACCGGTCCGGAGTGTACTGGACCGGTCCGGAGTGGACCGAACTGGTTTGGACTGGACCGGTCCGGAATATACTGGACTGAACCGGTCCGTAGTGGACTGGACCGTTCCGGAGTGTCCTGGACTGGACTGGCCTGGACTGGAATGACCTAGACTGGACCGGTATAGAGTGGAGTGTACTGGACCGGTCCGGAGGGTACTGGACCGGTCCGGAGCGTACTGGAACGGTCCGGAGTGAACTAGACCGGTCCGGAGTGGACTGAACCGTTCAGGAGTGAACTGGACCGGTCCGGAGTGGACCGGACTGGCCTGGACTGGACCGGTCCGTAATATACTGGACTGAGCAGTTCCGTAGTGGACTGGACCGTTCCGGAGTGGACTGGACTGGACTGGCCTGGACTGGAATGACCTAGACTGAGCCGGTGCGGAGTGGAGTGTACTGGACCGGTCCGGAGTGTACTGAACCGGTCCGGAGTGAACTAGACCGGTCCGGAGTGGACTGGACCGTTCAGGAGTGAACTGGACCGGTCCGGAGTTAACTGTACCGGTCCGGAGTGAACTGAAATGGCCTGGACTAGACCGGTCCTGAGTGGACTGGACCGGTCCGGAGTGTAGTGGACCGGTCCGGAGTCGACTAGGCCGGTCCGGAGTGGAATGGACCGCTCAGGAGTGAACTGGACCGTTCCGGAGTGGACTGGACTGGACTGGCCTGGACTGGAATGACCTAGTCTGGACCGGTGCGGAGTGGAGTGTACTGAACCAGTCCGGAGTGTACTGGACCGGTCCGGAGTGTACTGGACCGGTCCGGAGTGGACCGGACTGTCCTGGACTGGAATCAAATCAAATCAAATCAAGTCAAGTCAAGTCAAGTCAAGTCAAGTCAAGTCAAGTCAAGTCAAGTCAAGTCAAGTCAAGTCAAGTCAAGACCTAGACTGGACCGGTGCGGAGTGGAGTGTACTGGACCGGTCCGGAGTGTACTGGACCGGTCCGGAGTGTACTGGACCATTCCGGAGTGTTCTGGACCGGTCCGGAGTGGACTGGACCGGTCCGGAGTGAACTGGACCAGTCAGGAGTGCACTGGACCGGTCCGGAGTGGACCGGACTGGCCTGGACTGGATCGGGCCGGAATATACTGGACTGAACCGGTCCTTAATGGGCTGAACCGTTCCGGAGTGGACTGGACTGGACTGGCCTGGACTGGAATGACCTAGACTGGACCGGTGCGGAGTGGAGTGTACTGGACCGGTCCGGAGTGTACTGGACCGGTCCGGAGTGAACTGGACCGGTCCGGAGTGGACCGAACTGGCTTGGACTGGACCGGTCCGGTATATACTGGACTGAACCGGTCGGTAGTGGACTGTCCCGTTCCGGAGTGAAATAGACGGGTCCGGAGTGGGCTGGACCGTTGCGGAGTGTACTGGACCGGTCCGGAGTGGACTGTACCGGTCCGGAGTATAGTGGACCGGTCCGGAGTATAGTGGACCGGTCCGGAGTATAGTGGACCGGTCCGGAGTGGACTAGACCGGTCCGGAGTGGAATGGACCGGTGCGGAGTGGACTGGACCGTTCCGGACTGGACTGGCCTGGACTGGACTGGACTGGACTGGACTGAACTGGACCGGTCCGTAGTGGACTGGACCGTTCCGGAGTGGACTGAACTGGCCTGGACTGGACCGGTCCGTAATGGACTGGACCGGGCCGTAGGGGACTGGACCAGTCCGGAGTGGACTAGACGGGTCTGGAGTGGACTAGACGGGTCCAGAGTGGACTGGACCGGTCAGGAGTGAACTGGACCGGTCCGGAGTGAACTGAAATGGCCTGGACTAGACCGGTCCGGACTGGACATGGACCAGTACGGAGTAAACTGTACTGGCCTGGACTGGAATCAAATCAAATCAAATCAAGTCAAACCAAATCAAGTCAAGTCAAGTCAAGTCAAGTCAAGTCAAGTCAAGGCTGGACCAGTCCGGAGTGGCCTGCACCGGTCCGGAGTAGACTGGACTCTCCTGGACTGCACCGGTGCGGAGTGGACTGGACCGGTGCGGAGTGTACTGGACCGTTCCGGAGTTAACTGGACCGGTCCGGAGTATAGTGGAACGGTCCGGGGTGGACTAGCCCGGTCCGGAGTGGAATGGACCGGTCAGGAGTGAACTGGACCGTTCCGGAGTGGACTGGACTGTACTGGACTGGACTGGATCGGTCCGGAATATACTGGACTGAACCGGTCCGTAGTGGACTGGAGCGGTCCGGAGTGGACTGGACTGGACTGGACTGGACTGGACCGGTCCGGAATATACTGGACTGGACCGGTCCGTAATGGACTGGACCAGTCCGTAGTGGACTGGACCGGTGCGGAGTGGACTGGACCGTTCCGGAGTGGACTGGACCGGTCCGGAGTGGACTAGACCGGTCCGGAGTGGAATGGACCGGTCAGGAGTGAACTGGACCGTTCCGGAATATACTGGACTGAACCGGTCCGTAGTGGACTAGACCATTCCGGAGTGGAGTGGACTGGACTGGACTGGACTGGACTGGAATGGACTGGACTGGACTGGACCGGTCCGGAATATACTGGACTGAACCGGTCCGTAGTGGACTGGAACTGTCCGGAGTGGACTGGACTGGCCTGGACTGGACCGGTCCGTAATGGACTGGACCGGTCCGGAGTTACCTGGACCGGTCCGGAGTGGCCTGGACCGGTCCGGACTGGACATGGACCAGTACGGAGTAAACTGTACTGGCCTGGACTGGAATTAAATCAAATCAAATCAAATCAAACCAAATCAAGTCAAGTCAAGTCAAGTCAAGTCAAGTCAAGTCAAGTCAAGTCAAGTCAAGTCAAATCAAGGCTGGACCAGTCCGGAGTGGCCTGCACCGGTCCGGAGTAGACTGGACTCTCCTGGACTGGACCGGTCCGTAATGGACTGGAACGGTCCGTAGTGGACTGGACCGGTCCGGAGTGGACTAGACGGTTCCGGAGTGGACTGGACCGGTCAGGAGTGAACTGAAATGGCCTGGACTAGACCGGTCCGGGGTGGACTGGACCGATCAGGAGTGAACCGGACCGGTCCGGAGTGGACTGGACCGGGCCGGAGTGGACTGGACCGGTCCGGAGTGGACTGGACCGTTCCGAAGTGGACTGAAATGGCCTGGACTAGACCGGTCCGGAGTGGACTGGACCGGTGCGGAGTGGACTGGACCGGTGCGGAGTGTACTGGACCGGTCCGGAGTATAGTGGACCGGTCCGGAGTGGACTAGACCGGTCCGGAGTGGAATGGACCGGTCAGGAGTGAACTTTACCGTTCCGGAGTGGACTGTACTGGACTGGACTGGACTGGACCGGTCTGTAGTGGACTGGACCGGTCCGGAGTGGACTAGACGGGTCCGGAGTGGACTAGACGGTCTGGAGTGGAATGGACCGGTCAGGAGTGAACTGGACCGTTCCGGAGTGGACTGTACTGGACCGGACTGGACTGGACTGGACCGGTCCGTAGTGGTCTGGACCGGTCCGGTGTGGACCGGACTGGCCTGGACTGGACCGTTCCGGAATATACTAGACTGAACAGGTCCGTAGTGGACTGGACCGTCCCGGAGTGTACTGCACTGGACTGTCCTGGAGTGGACCGGTCCGGAATGGGCTGGACCGGCCCGCAGTGGCCTGCACCGGTCCGGAGTAGACCGGACTGTCCTGGACTGGACCGGTCCGGAGTTTACTGGACCGGTCCGAAGTGGACCGAACTGGCTTGGACTGGACCGGTCCGGAATATACTGGACTGAACCGGTCCGTAGTGGACTGGCCCGTTCCGGGGTGTACTGGACTGGACTGGCCTGGACTGGAATGACCTAGCCTGGGCCGGTGCTGAGTGGAGTGTACTGGACCGGTCCGGAGTGTACTGGACGTCGGTCCGGAGTGAACTAGACCGGTCCGGAGTGGACTGGACCGGTCAGGAGTGCACTGGACCGGTCCGGACTGGACCGGACTTGCCTGGACTGGACCGTTCCAGAATATACTGGACTGAACCGGTCCGTAGTGGACTGGACTGGACTGGCTTGGACTGGAATGACCTAGACTGGGCCGGTGCGGAGTGGAGTGTACTGGACCGGTCCGGAGTGTACTGGACCGGTCCGGAGTGAACTAGACCGGTCCGGAGTGGACTGGACCGGTGCGGAGTGGACTGGACCGGTGCGGAGTGTACTGGACCTGTCCGGAGTGGGCTGGACCGGTCCGGAGTATAGTGGACCGGTCCGGAGTGGACTAGACCGGTCCGGAGTGGAATGGACCGGTCAGGAATGAACTGGACCGTTCCGGAGTGGACTGGACTGGTTCGGTGCGGAATGGACTGGATCGGTCCGGAGTGGACTGTGCCGTTCCAGAGTGGACTGGACTGGACTGGACCGGTCCGAAGTGGACTGGTCCGGTCCGGAGTGGACGGGACCGGGCCGGAGTGGCCTGGACCGGTCCGGAGTGGACCGGACTGGCTTGGACTGGACCGGTCCAGAATATACTGGACTGAAGCGGTCCGTAGTGGACTGGACCGTTCCGGAGTTGACTGGACTGGACTGGCCTGGACTGGAATGACCTAGACTGGGCCGGTGCGGAGTGGAGTGTATTGGACCGGTCCGGAGGGTACTGGACCGGTCCGGAGTGAACTAGACCGGTCCGGAGTGGACTGGACCGGTCCGGAGTAGACCGGACTGGCCTGGACTGGACCGGTCCGGAATATACTGGACTGAACCGGTCCGTAGTGGACTGGACCGTTCCGGAGTGAACTGGACTGGACTGGCCTGGACTGGAATGACCTAGACTGTCCGGAGTTAACTGGACCGGTCCGGAGTGAACTGAAATGGCTTGGACTAGACCGGTCCGGAGTGGACTGGACCGGTCCGGAGTGGACTGGATGGGTGCGGAGTGGACTGGACCGGTGCGGAGTGTACTGGACCTGTCCGGAGTGGACTAGACCGGTCCGGAGTGGAATGGACCGGTCAGGAGTGAACTGGACCGTTACGGAGTGGACTGGACTGTCCTGGAGTGGACCGGTCCCTAATGGACTGGAACGGTCCGTAGTAGACTGGACCGGTCCGGAGTGGACTGGACCGGTCCGGAGTGGACTGGACTGGCATGGAGTGGACCGGTCCGTAATGGACTGGAACGGTCCGTAGTGGGCTGGACCGGTCCGGAGTGGACCGGACCGGTCCGGAGTGGACCGGACTGACCTGGACTGGATCGATCCGGAATATACTGGACTGAACCGGTCCATAGTGGACTGGACCCTTCCGGAGTGGACTGGACTGGACTGGCCTGGACTCGAATGACCTAGACTGGGCCGGTGCGGAGTGGAGTGTACTGGACCTGTCCGGTGTGGACTGGACCGGTGCGGAGCGGACTGGACCGGTGCGGAGTGAACTGGACCTGTCCGGAGTGGACCGGACCGGTCCGGAGTGGAATGGACCGGTCACGAGTGAACTGGACCGTTCCGGAGTGGACTGGACTGGACTGGACTGGACCGGTCCGTAATATACTGGACTGAACCGGTCCGTAGTGGACTGGACCGGTCCGGAGTGGACCGGACTGTCCTGGACTGGAATCAAATCAAATCAAATCAAGTCAAGTCAAGTCAAGTCAAGTCAAGTCAAGTCAAGTCAAGTCAAGTCAAGTCAAGTCAAGTCAAGACCTAGACTGGACCGGTGCGGAGTGGAGTGTACTGGACCGGTCCGGAGTGTACTGGACCGGTCCGGAGTGTACTGGACCAGTCAGGAGTGCACTAGACCGGTCCGGAGTGGACCGGACTGGCCTGGACTGGATCGGGCCGGAATATACTGGACTGAACCGGTCCTTAGTGGGCTGAACCGTTCCGGAGTGGACTGGACTGGACTGGCCTGGACTGGAATGACCTAGACTGGACCGGTGCGGAGTGGAGTGTACTGGACCGGTCCGGAGTGTACTGGACCGGTCCGGAGTGAACTGGATCGGTCCGGAGTGGACCGAACTGGCTTGGACTGGACCGGTCCGGTATATACTGGACTGAACCGGTCGGTAGTGGACTGTCCCGTTCCGGAGTGAAATAGACAGGTCCGGAGTGGGCTGGACCGTTGCGGAGTGTACTGGACCGGTCCGGAGTGGACTGGACCGGTCCGGAGTATAGTGGACCGGTCCGGAGTATAGTGGACCGGTCCGGAGTGGACTAGACCGGTCCGGAGTGGAATGGACCGGTGCGGAGTGGACTGGACCGTTCCGGACTGGACTGGCCTGGACTGGACTGGACTGGACTGGACTGAACTGGACCGGTCCGTAGTGGACTGGACCGTTCCGGAGTGGACTGAACTGGCCTGGACTGGACCGGTCCGTAATGGACTGGACCGGGCTGTAGTGGACTGGACCAGTCCGGAGTGGACTAGACGGGTCTGGAGTGGACTAGACGGGTCCAGAGTGGACTGGACCGGTCAGGAGTGAACTGGACCGGTCCGGAGTGAACTGAAATGGCCTGGACTAGACCGGTCCGGACTGTCAAGTCAAGTCAAGTCAAGTCAAGTCAAGTCAAGTCAAGTCAAGTCAAGTCAAGTCAAGTCAAGTCAAGTCAAGACCTAGACTGGACCGGTGCGGAGTGGAGTGTACTGGACCGGTCCGGAGTGTACTGGACCGGTCCGGAGTGTACTGGACCATTCCGGGGTGTTCTGGACCGGTCCGGAGTGGACTGGACCGGTCCGGAGTGAACTGGACCAGTCAGGAGTGCACTGGACCGGTCCGGAGTGGACCGGACTGGCCTGGACTGGATCGGGCCGGAATATACTGGACTGAACCGGTCCTTAGTGGGCTGAACCGTTCCGGAGTGGACTGGACTGGACTGGCCTGGACTGGAATGACCTAGACTGGACCGGTGCGGAGTGGAGTGTACTGGACCGGTCCGGAGTGTACTGGACCGGTCCGGAGTGAACTGGACCGGTCCGGAGTGGACCGAACTGGCTTGGACTGGACCGGTCCGGTATATACTGGACTGAACCGGTCGGTAGTGGACTGTCCCGTTCCGGAGTGAAATAGACGGGTCCGGAGTGGGCTGGACCGTTGCGGAGTGTACTGGACCGGTCCGGAGTGGACTGGACCGGTCCGGAGTATAGTGGACCGGTCCGGAGTACAGTGGACCGGTCCGGAGTGGACTAGACCGGTCCGGAGTGGAATGGACCGGTGCGGAGTGGACTGGACCGTTCCGGACTGGACTGGCCTGGACTGGACTGGACTGGACTGGACTGAACTGGACCGGTCCGTAGTGGACTGGACCGTTCCGGAGTGGACTGAACTGGCCTGGACTGGACCGGTCCGTAATGGACTGGACCGGTCCGGAGTGAACTGGACCAGTCAGGAGTGCACTGGACCGGTCCGGAGTGGACCGGACTGGCCTGGACTGGATCGGGCCGGAATATACTGGACTGAACCGGTCCTTAGTGGGCTGAACCGTTCCGGAGTGGACTGGACTGGACTGGCCTGGACTGGAATGACCTAGACTGGACCGGTGCGGAGTGGAGTGTACTGGACCGGTCCGGAGTGTACTGGACCGGTCCGGAGTGAACTGGACCGGTCCGGAGTGGACCGAACTGGCTTGGACTGGACCGGTCCGGTATATACTGGACTGAACCGGTCGGTAGTGGACTGTCCCGTTCCGGAGTGAAATAGACGGGTCCGGAGTGGGCTGGACCGTTGCGGAGTGTACTGGACCGGTCCGGAGTGGACTGGACCGGTCCGGAGTATAGTGGACCGGTCCGGAGTACAGTGGACCGGTCCGGAGTGGACTAGACCGGTCCGGAGTGGAATGGACCGGTGCGGAGTGGACTGGACCGTTCCGGACTGGACTGGCCTGGACTGGACTGGACTGGACTGGACTGAACTGGACCGGTCCGTAGTGGACTGGACCGTTCCGGAGTGGACTGAACTGGCCTGGACTGGACCGGTCCGTAATGGACTGGACCGGGCCGTAGTGGACTGGACCAGTCCGGAGTGGACTAGACGGGTCTGGAGTGGACTAGACGGGTCCAGAGTGGACTGGACCGGTCAGGAGTGAACTGGACCGGTCCGGAGTGAACTGAAATGGCCTGGACTAGACCGGTCCGGACTGGACATGGACCAGTACGGAGTAAACTGTACTGGCCTGGACTGGAATCAAATCAAATCAAATCAAATCAAACCAAATCAAGTCAAGTCAAGTCAAGTCAAGTCAAGTCAAGTCAAGTCAAGTCAAGTCAAGTCAAGGCTGGACCAGTCCGGAGTGGCCTGCACCGGTCCGGAGTAGACTGGACTCTCCTGGACTGCACCGGTGCGGAGTGGACTGGACCGGTGCGGAGTGTACTGGACCGTTCCGGAGTTAACTGGACCGGTCCGGAGTATAGTGGAACGGTCCGGGGTGGACTAGACCGGTCCGGAGTGGAATGGACCGGTCAGGAGTGAACTGGACCGTTCCGGAGTGGACTGGACTGGACTGGACTGGACTGGATCGGTCCGGAATATACTGGACTGAACCGGTCCGTAGTGGACTGGAGCGGTCCGGAGTGGACTGGACTGGACTGGACTGGACTGGACCGGTCCGGAATATACTGGACTGGACCGGTCCGTAATGGACTGGACCAGTCCGTAGTGGACTGGACCGGTGCGGAGTGGACTGGACCGTTCCGGAGTGGACTGGACCGGTCCGGAGTGGACTAGACCGGTCCGGAGTGGAATGGACCGGTCAGGAGTGAACTGGACCGTTCCGGAATATACTGGACTGAACCGGTCCGTAGTGGACTAGACCATTCCGGAGTGGAGTGGACTGGACTGGACTGGACTGGACTGGAATGGACTGGACTGGACTGGACCGGTCCGGAATATACTGGACTGAACCGGTCCGTAGTGGACTGGAACTGTCCGGAGTGGACTGGACTGGCCTGGACTGGACCGGTCCGTAATGGACTGGACCGGTCCGGAGTTACCTGGACCGGTCCGGAGTGGCCTGGACCGGTCCGGACTGGACATGGACCAGTACAGAGTAAACTGTACTGGCCTGGACTGGAATCAAATCAAATAAAATCAAATCAAACCAAATCAAGTCAAGTCAAGTCAAGTCAAGTCAAGTCAAGGCTGGACCAGTCCGGAGTGGCCTGCACCGGTCCGGAGTAGACTGGACTCTCCTGGACTGGACCGGTCCGTAATGGACTAGACCGGTCCGGGGTGGACTGGACCGATCAGGAGTGAACCGGACCGGTCCGGAGTGGACTGGACCGGGCCGGAGTGGACTGGACCGGTCTGGAGTGGACTGGACCGTTCCGAAGTGGACTGAAATGGCCTGGACTAGACCGGTCCAGAGTGGACTGGTCCGGTCCGGAGTAGACTGGACACTCCTGGACTGCACCAGTCCGGAATGGGCTGGAGCGGCCCGCAGTTGCCCGCACCGGTCCGGAGTAGACTGGAATGTCCTGGACTGGACCGTTCCGGAGTGTACTGAACCGGTCCGGAGTGGACCGAACAGGCTTGGACTGGACCGGCCCGGAATATACTGGACTGAACCGGTCCGTAGTGGACTAGACCGGTCCGGAGTGGACAGGACCGGTGCGGAGTGAACTGAACCTGTCCGGAGTGGACTGGACCGGTCCGGAGTATAGTGGACCGGTCCGTAGTGGAATGGACCGGTCAGGAGTGAACTGGACCGTTCCGGAGTGGACTGGACTGGCCTGGACTGGACCGGTCCGTAATGGACTGGAACGGTCCGTAGTGGACTGGACCGGTCCGGAGTGGACTGGACCGGGCCGGAGTGGACTGGACTGGTCCGGAGTGGACTGGACCGTTCCGGAGTGGACTGAAATGGCCTGGACTAGACCGGCCCAGAGCGGACTGGTCCTGTGCGGAGAGGACTGGACCGGTCCGGAGTGGACTGGACCGTTCCGGAGTGGACTGGACTGGATTGGACTGCACCGGTCCGAAGTGGACTGGTCCGGTCTGGAGTGGACTGGACCGGGTCGGAGTGGACTGGACCGGTCCGGAGTGGACCGGACTGGCCTGGACTGGAGCGGTCCGGAATATACTGGGCTGAACAGGTCCGTAGTGGACTGGACCGTTCCGGAGTGGACTGGACCGGTCCGTAGTGAACGAGACCGGTCCGGAGTGAACTGGACCGGTCCGGAGTTAACTGGACCGGTCCGGAGTGAACTGAAATGGCTTGGACTAGACCGGTCCGGAGTGTAGTGTACTGGACCGGTCCGGAGTGTACTGGACCGGTCCGGAGTGAACCTGACCGGTCCGGAGTGAACTGGACCGGTCCGGAGTTAACTGGACCGGTCCGGAGTGAACTGAAATGGCATGGACTAGACCGGTCCGGAGTGGACTGGACCGGTCCGGAGTGGACCGGACTGGCCTGGACTGGACCGGTCCGGAATATACTCGGCTGAACAGGTCCGTAGTGGACTGGACCGTTCCGGAGTGGACTGGACCGGTCCGGAGTGAACCTGACCGGTCCGGAGTGAACTGGACCGGTCCGGAGTTAACTGGACCGATCCGGAGTGAACTGAAATAGCATGGACTAGACCGGTCCGGAGTGGACTGGTCCGGTGCGGAGAGGACTGGACCGGTCCGGAGTGGACTAGACAGTTCCGGAGTGGACTGGACTGGACTGGACTGGACCGGTCCGAAGTGGACTGGTCCGGTCCGGCGTGGACTGGAACGGGCCGGAGTGGACTGGACCGGTCCGGAGTGGACCGGACTGTCCTGGACTGGACCGGTCCGGAATATACTGGACTGAACAGTTCCGTAGTGGACTGGACCGTTCCGGATTGGACTGGACTGGACTGGCCTGGACTGGAATGACCTAGACTGGGCCGGTGCGGAGTGGAGTTTACTGGACCGGTCCGGAGTGTACTGGACCGGTCCGGAGTGAACTAGACCGGTCCGGAGTGGAATGGACCGTTCAGGAGTGAACTGGACCGGTCCGGAGTTAACTGGACCGGTCCGGAGTGAACTGAAATGGCCTGGACAGGACCGGTCCGGAGTGGAATGGACCGGTCAGGAGTGAACTGGACCGTTCCGGAGTGGACTGGACTGGACTGGACTGGATCGGTCCGGAATATACTGGACTGAACCGCTCCGTAGTGGGCTGGACCGTTCCGGAGTGGACTGGGCTGGCCTGGACTGGACCGGTCCGTAATGGACTGGACCGGTCCGTAGTGGACTGGACTGGCCTGGACTGGAATGACCTAGACTGGGCCGGTGCGAAGTGGAGTGTACTGGACCGGTCCGGAGTGTACTGGACCGGTCCGGAGTGAACTAGACCGGTCCGGAGTGGACTGGACCGGTCAGGAGTGCACTGGACCGGTCAGGAGTGGACCGGACTGGCCTGGACTGGACCAGTCCGGAATATACTGGACTGAACCGGTCCGTAGTGGTCTGGACCGTTCCGGAGTGTACTGGACTGGCCTGGCCTGGAGTGGAATGACCTAGACTGGGCCGGTGCGGAGTGAAGTGTACCGGTCCGGAGTGAACTAAAATGGCCTGGACTAGAGCGGTTCGGAGTGGACTGGACCGGTGCGGAGTGGACTGGACCTGTCCGGAGTGTACTGGACCTGTCAGGAGTGTACTGGACCGTTCCGGAGTGAACTAGACCGGTCCGGAGTGGACTGGACCGGTCAGGAGTGAACTGGACCGGTGCGGAGTGGACTGGACCGGTGCGGAGTGTACTGGACCTGTCCGGAGTGGACTGGACCGGTCCGGAGTGTAGTGGACCGGTCCGGAGTGGACTAGACCGGTCCGGAGTGGAATGGACCGGCAGGAGTGAACTGGACCGTTCCGGAGTGGACTGGACTAGACTGGACCGGTCCGGAATATACTGGACTGAACCGGTCCGTAGTGGACTGGACCGGTCCGGAGTGGACTGGACCGGTCCGGAGTGGACCGGACCGGTCCGGAGCGGACTAGAACGGTCCGGAGTGGAATGGACTGGTCAGGAGTGAACTGGTTCGTTCCGGAGTGGACTGGACTGGACTGGACTGGAATGGACCGGTCTTGAATATACTGGACTGATATAATTGATAATTTTTCATACTCGAAAATGAACTGTTTGTAACAGGAACACATGAGTTAAGAAGGGTAAGTTTGGCTTTGTATTTCAGGCCATAATTGATAATTTTTCATACTCGAAAATGAACTGTTTGTAACAGGAACACATGAGTTAAGCAGGGTAAGTTTGGCTTTGTATTTCAGTAAAAAATTGATAATTTGTCGCACTCGATAACAAACTTTTGGTAATAGGAACACATGATCTAAGAAGGGTACGTTTGGCTTTGTATGTCAGACCAAAATTAATAATTTTTCAAGCTCGCCAATTAACTGTTTGTAACAGGAACACATGAGTTAAGAAGGGTAGGTTTGGCTTTGTATTTTAGTTCAAAATTAATACTTCTTTATACTCGAAAATGAACTATTTGTAACAGGAACATATGAGTTAAGAAGTTTGGCTTTGTATTTCAGTCCAAAATTAATAATTTTTTATACTCGAAAATTAACTGTTTGTACCAGGAACACATGAGCTCAGAAGGATAAGTTTGGCTTTGTATTTCAGGTCATAATTGATAATTTACACACTCGAAAATGAACTGTTTGTAACAGGAACACATGAGTTAAGAAGGATAAGTTTGGCTTTATATTTCAGGCCATAATTGATAATTTTTCATACTCGAAAATGAACTGTTTGTAACAGGAACACATGAGTTAAGAAGGGTAAGTTTGGCTTTGTATTTCAGTACAAAATTTATAATTTGTGGGACACGGTAACAGTATATTCCGGACCGGTCCAGTCCAGTCCAGTCCAGGCCAGTCCAGTCCAGTACACTCTGGAACGGTCCAGTCCACTACGGACCGGTTCAGTCCAGTATATTCCGGACCGGTCCAGTCCAAGCCAATTCGGTCCACTCCGGACCGGTCCAGTACACTCCGGACCGGTCCAGTCCACTCCGGACTGGTCCAGCCTTGACTTGACTTGACTTGACTTGGCTTGATTGACTTGACTTGACTTGACTTGGCTTGATTTAATATGATTTTATTTGATTTGATTTGATTTGATTCCAGTCCAGGCCAGTACAGTTTACTCCGTACCGGTCCAAGTCCACTCCGGACCGGTCCAGGCCACTCCGGACCGGTCCAGGTCACTCCGGACCGGTCTAGTCCAGGCCATTTCAGTTCACTCCGGACCGGTCGAGTTAACTCCAGACCGGTCCAGTTCACTCCTGACCGGTCCAGTCCACTCCGGACCGGTCTAGTTCACTCCGGACCGGTCCAGTACGCTCCGGACCGGTCCAGTACACTCGACTCGGCACCGGCCCAGTCTATGTCATTCCAGTCCAGCCCAGTCCAGTCCAGTCCACTCCGGAACGGTCCAGTCCACAACGGACCGGTTCAGTCCAGTATATTCCGGACCGGTCCAGTCCAAGCCAGTTCGGTCCACTCCGGACCGGTCCAGTGCAATCCGGACCGGTCCAGTCCAGGACAGTCCAGTCTACTCCGGACCGGTGCAGGCCACTGCGGGCCGGTCCAGCCCATTCCGGACCGGTCCAGTCCAGGTGAGTCCAGTCTACTCCGGCGCGGTCCAGTCCACTCCGGACCGGACCAGTCCACTTCGGACCGGTCCAGTCCAGTCCAGTCCAGTCCACTCCGGAACGGTCCAGTAACCTCCGGACCGGTCCAGTACACTCCACTCCGCACCGGTCCAGTCTAGGTCATTCCAGTCCAGGCCAGTCCAGTGCAGTACACTCCGGAACGGTCCAGTCCTTTACGGACTGGACTGGACTGGCCTGGACTGGAATGACCTTGACTGGGCCGGTGCGGAGTGGAGTGTACTGGACCGGTCCGGAGTGTACTGGACCGGTCCGGAGTGAACTGCTTCGGTCCGGAGTGAACTGAAATGGCCTGGACTAGACCGGTCCGGAGTGGACTGGACCGGTGCGGAGTGGACTGGACCGGTGCGGAGTGTACTGGATCGGTCCGGAGTGTACTGGACCGGTCCGGAGTATAGTGGACCGGTCCGGAGTGGACTAGAGCGGTCCGGAGTGGAATGGACCGGTCAGGAGTGAACTGGACCGTTCCGGAGTGGACTAGCCTGGACTGGACTGGACTGGACCGGTCCGGAATATATTGGACTGAACCGGTCCGTAGTGGACTGGACCGGTCCGGAGTTGACTGGACTGGCCTGGACTGGACCGGTCCGTAATGGACTGGACCGATCCGTAGTAGACTAGACGGGTCCGGAGTGGACTAGACGGGTCCTGAGTGTACTGAACCGGTCAGCAGTGAACTGGACCGGTCCGGAGTTAACTGGACCGGTCCGGAGTGAATTGAAATGGCCTGGACTAGACCGGTCCGGAGTGGACTTGGACCGGTACGGAGCAAACTGTACTGGCCTGGACTGGAATCAAACCAAATCAAATCAAATCAAATCAAATCAAATCAAATCAAATCAAATCAAATCAAGTCAAGTCAAGTCAAGTCAAGTCAAGTCAAGTCAAGGCTGGACCAGTCCGGAGTGACCTGCACCGGTCCGGAGTAGACTGGACTGTCCTAGACTGGACCGGTCCGGAATGGGCTGGACCGGCCCGCAGTGGCCTGCACCGGTCCGGAGTAGACCGGACTGTCCTGGACTGGACCGGTCCGGAGTGTACTGGACCGGTCCGGAGTGGACCGAACTGGTTTGGACTTGACCGGTCCGGAATATACTGGACTGAACCGGTCCGTAGTGGACTGGACCGTTCCGGAGTGTCCTGGACTGGACTGGCCTGGACTGGAATGACCTAGACTGGACCGGTATAGAGTGGAGTGTACTGGACCGGTCCGGAGGGTACTGGACCGGTCCGGAGCGTACTGGAACGGTCCGGAGTGAACTAGACCGGTCCGGAGTGGACTGAACCGTTCAGGAGTGAACTGGACCGGTCTGGAGTGGACCGGACTGGCCTGGACTGGACCGGTCCGTAATATACTGGACTGAGCAGTTCCGTAGTGGACTGGACCGTTCCGGAGTGTCCTGGACTGGACTGGCCTGGACTGGAATGACCTAGACTGGACCGGTATAGAGTGGAGTGTACTGGACCGGTCCGGAGGGTACTGGACCGGTCCGGAGTGAACTAGACCGGTCCGGAGTGGACTGGACCGTTCAGGAGTGAACTGGACCGGTCCGGAGTTAACTGTACCGGTCCGGAGTGAACTGAAATGGCCTGGACTAGACCGGTCCTGAGTGGACTGGACCGGTCCGGAGTGTAGTGGACCGGTCCGGAGTCGACTAGGCCGGTCCGGAGTGGACTGGACCGTTCAGGAGTGAACTGGACCGGTCCGGAGTTAACTGTACCGGTCCGGAGTGAACTGAAATGGCCTGGACTAGACCGGTCCTGAGTGGACTGGACCGGTCCGGAGTGTAGTGGACCGGTCCGGAGTCGACTAGGCCGGTCCGGAGTGGAATGGACCGCTCAGTAGTGAACCGGACCGTTCCGGAGTGGACTGGACTGGACTGGCCTGGACTGGAATGACCTAGTCTGGACCGGTGCGGAGTGGAGTGTACTGGACCAGTCCGGAGTGTACTGGACCGGTCCGGAGTGTACTGGACCGGTCCTGAGTGAACTAGACTGGTCCGGAGTGGACTGAACCGGTCAGGAGTGAACTGGACCGGTCCGGAGTTAACTGGACCGGTACGGAGTGAACTGAAATGGCCTGGACTAGACTGGTCCAGTTCGGTCTAGTTCACTCCGGACCGGTCCAGTACACTCCGGACAGGTCAAGTAAACTCCACTCCGCAGCAGTCCATTCTAGGTCATTCCAAGCCAGGCCAGTCCAGTCCAGTATACTCCGGAACGGTCCAGTCCACTACGGACCGGTTCAGTCCAGTATGTTCCGTACCGGTCCAGTCCATGCCAGTTCGGGCCACTCCGGCCCGGTCCAGTCCACTCCGGACCGGTCCAGTACACTCCACTCCGCACCGGTCCAGTCTAGGTCATTCCAGTCCAGGCCAGTCCAGTCCAGTACACTCCGGAACGGTCCAGTCCACTACGGACCGGTTCAGTCCAGTATGTTCCGTACCGGTCCATGCCAGTTCGGGCCACTCCGGCCTGGTCCAGTCCACTCCGGACCGGTCCAGTACGCTCCACTCCGCACCGGCCCAGTCTAGGTCATTCCAGTCCAGGCCAGTCCAGTCCAGTCCACTCCGGAACGGTCTAGTCCACTACGGACCGGTTCAGTCCAGTGTATTCGGGACCGGTCCAGTCCAGGCCATTCCGGTCCACTCCGGACCGGTCCAGTCCACTCCGGAGCGGTCTAGTTCACTCCGGACCGGTCCAGTACACTCCGGACCGGTCAAGTACACTCCACTACGCACCGGCACAGTCTAGGTCATTGTCCAGTTCGCTACGGACCGTTCCAGTCCATTACGGACCGGTCCAGTCCAGTCCAGTCCAGTCCAGTCCAATCCAGTCCAGTCTAGTCCAGTCCACTCCGGAACGGTCCAGTTCACTCCTGACCGGTCCATTCCACTCCGGACCGGTCTAGTCCACTCCGGACCGGTCCACTACACTCCGGACCGGTCCAGTCCACTCCGGACCGGTCTAATTCACTCCGGACCGGTCCAGTACACTCCTGACCGGTCCAGTACGCTCCACTCCGCACCGGCTCAGTCTAGGTGATTACTGACCAGGGCAGTCCAGTCCAGTCCACTCCGGAACGGTCCAGTCCACTACGGATCGGTTCAGTCCAGTATATTCCGGACCGGTCCAGTCCAGGCCAGTCCGGTCCACTCCGGACCGGTCCAGTGCACTCCTGACCGGTCCAGTCCACTCCGGACCAGTCTAGTTCACTCCGGACCGACGTCCAGTACACTGCGGACCGGCCCAGTACACTCCACTCCGCACCGGCCCAGTCTAGGTCATTCCAGTCCAGGCCAGTCCAGTCCAGTCCATTCAGGAACGGTCTAGTCCACTACAGACCGGTTCAGTCCAGTATATTCTGGACCGGTCCAGTCCACGCCAGTCCGGTCCACTCCGGACCGGTCCAGTCCACTCCGGACCGGTCTAGTCCAGGCCATTTCAGTTCACTCCGGACCGGTCCAGTTAACTCCGGACCGGTCCAGTTCACTCCTGACCAGTTCATTTTCGAGTATGAAAAATTATCAATTATGGCCTGAAATACAAAGCCAAGCTTACCCTTCTTAACTCATGTGTTCCTGTTACAAACAGTTCATTTTCGAGTATGAAAAATTATCAATTATATCAGTCCAGTATAATCAAGACCGGTCCAGTCCAGTCCAGTCCAGTCCAGTCCACTCCGGAACGAACCAGTTCACTCCTGACCAGTCCATTCCACTCCGGACCGGTCTAGTCCGCTCCGGATCGGTCCACTATACTCCGGATAGGTCCAGTCCACTCCGGACCGGTCCAGTACACTCCGCACCGGTCCAGTCCACTCCGCACCGCTCCAGTCCACTTCGGAACGGTCTAGTCCAGGCCATTTCAGTTCAGTCCGGACCGGTCCAGTTAACGCCGGACCGGTTCAGTTCACTCCTGACAGGTCTAGTCCCCTCCGGACCGGTCTAGTTCACTCCGGACCGGTCCAGTACACTCCGGACCGGTCCAGTACACTCCACTACGCACCGGCCCAGTCTAGGTCATTCCAGTCCAGGCCAGTCCAGAACACTACGGATCGGTCCAGTCCATTACGGACCGGCCCAGTCCAGGCCAGTCCAGTCCACTCCGGACCGGTCCAGTCCACTACGGACCGGTTCAGTCCAGTATATTCCGGACCGGTCCAGTCCAGTCCAGTCCAGTCAATTCCGGGACGGTCCAGTTCACTCGTGACCGGTCCATTCCACTCCGGACCGGTCTAGTCCACTCCGGACCGGTCCACTATACTCCGGACCGGTCCAGTCCACTCCGGACAGGTCCAGTACACTCCGCACCGGTCCAGTCCACTCCGCACCGGTCCAGTCCACTCCGCAGCGGTCCAGTCCACTCCGGACCGGTCTAGTTCAGGCCATTTTAGTTCACTCCGGACCGGTCCACTTAACTCAGGACCGGTCCAGTACACCCCGGACCGGTCCAGTACACTCCACTCCGCAACGGCCCAGTCTAGGTCATTCCAGTCCAGACCAGTCCAGTCCAGTCCACTCCGGAACGGTCCAGTCCACTACGGACCGGTTCAGTCCAGTATATTCCGGATCGGTCCAGTCCAGGCCAGTCCGGTCCACTCCGCACCGGTCCAGTCCACTACGGACCGGTCCAGTCCACTACGGAACGTTCCAGTCCATTACGGACCGGTCCACTCCAGGCCAGACCAGTCCACTCCGGACCGGTCCAGTCCACTACGGACCGGTTCAGTCCAGTATATTCCGGCCCGGTCCAGTCCAGTCCAGTCCAGTCCAGTCCAGTCCAGTCCAGTCCAGTCCAGTCCAGTCCAGTTTAGTCCAGTCCAATCCGGAACGGTCCAGTTCACTCCTGACCGGTCCATTCCACTCCGGACCGGTCTAATCCACTCCGGACCGGTCCACTATACTCCGGACCGGTCCAGTCCACTCCGGACAGGTCCAGTACACCCCGCACCGGACCAGTCCACTCCGCACCGGTCCAGTCCACTCCGGACCGGTCTAGTCCAGGCCATTTCAGTTCACTCCGGACCGGTCCAG
Organism: Melanotus villosus; assembly: GCA_963082815.1. NCBI lineage: Eukaryota > Metazoa > Arthropoda > Insecta > Coleoptera > Elateridae > Melanotus > Melanotus villosus. The sequence goes on along the minus strand of OY720425.1, from coordinate 15,010,718 downwards.
TTAACTCCGGACCGGTCCAGTTCTCTCCTGACCGGTCCTGTCCATTCCGGACCGGTCTAGTTCACTTCGGACCGGTCCAGTACACTCCTGACCGGTCCAGTACACTCCACTCCGCACCGGCCCAGTCTAGGTCATTCCAGTCCAGGCCAGTCCAGTCCAGTCCACTCCGGAACGGTCCAGTCCACTACGGACCGGTTCAGTCCAGTATATTCCGGACCGATCCAGTCCAGGCCAGTCAGTTCCACTCCGGACCGGTCCAGTGCACTCCTGACCGGTCCAGTCCACTCCGGACCGGTCTAGTTCACTCCGGACCGGTCCAGTACACTCCGGACCGGTCCAGTACACTCCACTCCGCACCGGCCCAGTCTAGGTCATTCCAGTCCCGGCCAGTCCAGTCCAGTCCATTCCGGAACGGTCCAGTCCACTACGGACCGGTTCAGTCCAGTATATTCTGGACCGGTCCAGTCCACGCCAGTCCAGTCCACTCCGGACCGGTCCAGTTAACTCCGGACCGGTCCAGTTCACTCCGGACCGGTCTAGTTCACTCCGGACCGGTCCAGTCCACTACGGACCTGTTCAGTCTAGGATATTCCCGACCGTTCCAGTCCAGGCCAGTCCGGTGCACTTCGGACCGGTCCAGTCCACTCCGGCCCGGTCCAGTCCACTACAAATCGGACCAGTACACTTCGGACCGGTCCAGTCCAATCCAGTCCAGTCCACTCCGGAACGGTCCAGTCCACTCCGGACTGGTCCAGTCCTCTCCGCACCGGACCAGTACACTCCGGACCGTTCTAGTCCAGGCCATTTCAGTTCACTCCGGACCGGTCCAGTTAACTCCGGACCGGTCCAGTTCACTCCTGACCGGTCCAGTCCACTCCGGACCCGTCTAGCCCACTATGGACCGTTCCAGTCCTCTCCGCACCGGACCAGTACACTCCGGACCGTTCTAGTCCAGGCCATTTCATTTCACTCCGGACCGGTCCAGTACACTCCACTCCGCACCGGCCCAGTCTAGGTCATTCCAGTCCAGGCCAGTCCAGTCCAGTCCACTCCGGAACGGTTCAGTCCACTACGGACCGGTTCAGTCCAGTATATTCCGGATCGGTCCAGTCCAGGCCAGTCCGGTTCACTCCGCACCGGTCCAGTCCGCTCCGGCCCGGTCCAATCCACTCCGGACCGGTCCAGTCCGCTACGGACCGTTCCAGTCCATTACGGACCGGTCCACTCCTGGACAGTCCAGTCCACTCCGGAACGGTCCAGTTCACTACGGACCGGTTCAGTCCAGTATTTTCCGGACCGGTCCAGTCCAGTCCAGTCCAGTCCAGTCTAGTCCAGTCCATTCCGGAACCGTCCAGTTCACTCCCGACCGGTCCATTCCACTCCGGACCGATCTAGTCCACTCCGGACCGGTCCACTACACTCCGGACCGGTCCATTCCACTCCGGACCGGTCTAGTCCACTCCGGACAGGTCCACTACACTCCGGACCGGTCCAGTCCACTCCGGACAAGTCCAGTACACTCCGCACCGGTCCAGTCCACTCCGCACCGGTCCAGTCCACTCCGGACCGGTCTAGTCCAGGCCATTTCAGTTCACTCCGGACCGGTTCAGTACGGTCCGGACTGGCCTGGACTGGACCGGTCCGGAATATACTGGACTGTACCGGTACGTAGTGGACTGGACCGTTCCGGAATGGACTGGACTGGACCGGTCCGGAGTGTACTGGACCGGTCCGGAGTGAACTAAACCGGTCCGAAGTGGACTGGACCGGTCAGGAGTGCACTGGACCGGTCCGGAGTGGACCGGACTGGCCTGGACTGGACCGGTCCGGAATATACTGGACTGTACCGGTCCGTAGTGGACTGGACTGTCCAGGAGTGGACCGGTCCGTAATGGACTGGAACGGTCCGTAGCGGACTGGACCGGTCCGGAGTGGATTGGACCGGGCCGGAGCGGACTGGACCGGTGCGGAGTGAACCGGACTGGCCTGGACTGGACCGATCCGGAATATACTGGACTGAACCGGTCCGTAGTGGACTGAACCGTTCCGGAGTGGACTGGACTGGACTGGCCTGGACTGGAATGACCTAGACTGGGCCGGTGCGGAGTGGAGTGTACTGGACCGGTCCGGGGTGTACTGGACCGGTCCGGAGTTAACTGGACCGGTCCGGAGTGAACTGAAATGGCCTGGACTAGAACGGTCCGGAGTGTACTGGTCCGGTGCGGAGAGGACTGGAACGGTCCATAGTGGGCTAGACGGGTCCGGAGTGGACTGGACCGGTCAGGAGTGAACTGGACCGGTCCGGAGTTAACTGGACCGGTCCGGAGTGAACTGAAATGGCCTGGACTAGAACGGTCCGGAGTGTACTGGTCCGGTGCGGAGAGGACTGGACCAGTCCGGAGTGGACTGGACCGTTCCGGAGTGGACTGGACTGGATTGGACTGGACCGGTCCGAAGTGTACTGGTCCGGTTTGTAGTGGACTGGACCGGGCCGGAGTGGACTGGACCGGTCCGAAGTGCACCGGACTGGCCTGGACTGGACCGGTCCGGAATATCCTAGACTGAACAGGTCCGTAGTGGACTGGACCGTTCCGGAGTGGACTGGACCGGTCCGGAGTGAACTAGACCGGCCCGGAGTGAACTGGACCGGTCCGGAGTTAACTGGACCGGTCCGGAGTGGACTGGACTGGCGTGGACTGGACCGGTCCAGAATATACTGGACTGAACCGGTCCGTAGTGGACTGGACCGTTCCGGAATGGACTGGACTGGACTGGCCGGGACTGGAATGACCTAGACTGGGCCGGTGCGGAGTGGAGTGTACTGGACCGGTCCGGAGTGTACTGGACCGGTCCGGAGTGAACTAGACCGGTCCGGAGTGGACTGGACCGGTCAGGAGTGCACTGGACCGGTCCGGAGTGGACCTGACTGGCCTGGACTGGATCGGTCCGGAATATACTGGACTGAACCGGTCCGTAGTGGACTGGACTGGACTGGCCTGGACTGGAATGACCTAGACTGGGCCGGTGCGGAGTGGAGTGTACTGGACCGGTCAGGAGTGTACTGGACCGGTCCGAAGTGAACTAGACCGGTCCGGAATGGACAGGACCGGTCAGGAGAGAACTGGACCGGTCCGGAGTTAACTGGACCGGTCCGGAGTGAACTGAAATGGCCTGGACTAGACCGGTCCGGAGTGGACTGGACCGGTGCGGAGTGGACTGGTCCGGTGCGGGGTGTACTGGACCTGTCCGGAGTGGACTGGACCGGTCCGGAGTGTAGTGGACCGGTCCGGAGTGGACTAGACCGGTCCGGAGTGGAATGGACCGGTCAGGAGTGAACTGGACCGTTCCGGATTGGACTGGACTAGACTGGACTGGACTGGACTGGACTGGACTGGACTGGACTGGACTGGACTGGACTGGACTGGACTGGACTGGACTGGACCGGGCCGGAATATACTGGACTGAACCGGTCCGTAGTGGACTGGACCGGTCCGGAGTGGACTGGTCTGGCCTGGAGTGGACCGGTCCGTAATGGACTGGAACGTTCCGTAGTGGACTGGACCGGTCCGTAGTGGACTGGACCGGTGCGGAGAGGACCGGTCTGGCCTGGACTGGACCGATCCGGAATATACTGGACTGAACCGGTCCGTAGTTGGCTGGACCGTTCCGGAGTGGACTGGACTGGACTGGTCTGGACTGGAATGACCTAGACTGGGCCGTTGCGGAGTGGAGTGTACTGGACCGGTCCGGGGTGTACTGGACCGGTCCGGAGTTAAGTGGACCGGTCCGGAGTGAACTAAAATGGCCTGAACTAGACCGGTCCGGAGTGGACTGGACCGGTGCGGAGTGGACTGGACCGGTGCGGAGTGGACTGGACCGGTGCGGAGTGTACTGGACCTGTCCGGAGTGGACTGGACCGGTCCGGAGTATAGTGGACCGGTCCGGAGTGGAATAGACCGGTCCGGAGTGGAATGGACCGGTCACGAGTGAACTGGACCGTCCCGGAATTGACTGGACTGGACTGGACTGGACCGGTCCGGAATATACTGGACTGAACCGGTCCGTAGTGGACTGGACCGGACCGGAGTGGACTGGACTGGCCTGGACTGGGCCGGTCCGTAATGGACTGGACCGATCCGTAGTGAACTGGACTGGCCTGGACTGGAATGACCTAGACTGGGCCGGTGCGTAGTGGAGTGTACTGGACCGGTCCGGAGTGTACTGGACCGGTCCGGAGTGAACTAGACCGGTCCGGAGTGGACTGGACCTGTCAGGAGTGAACTGAACCGGTCCGGCGTTAACTGGACCGGTCCGGACTGAACTGAAATGGCCTGGACTAGACCGTTCCGAAGTGGACTGGAGCGGTGCGGAGTGGACTGGACCGGTGCGGAGTGTACTGGACCGGTCCGGAGTGGACTGGACCTATCCGCAGTATAGTGGACCGATCAGGAGCGGACTAGACCGGTCCGGAGTGGAATGGACTGGTCAGGAGTGAACTGGTTCGTTCCGGAGTGGACTGGACTGGACTGGACTGGACTGGACCGGTCTTGAATATACTGGACTGATATAATTGATAATTTTTCATACTCGAAAATGAACTGTTTGTAACAGGAACACATGAGTTAAGAAGGGTAAGCTTGGCTTTGTATTTCAGGCCATAATTGATAATTTCTCATACTCGAAAATGAACTGGTCAGGAGTGAACTGGACCGGTCCGGAGTTAACTGGACCGGTCCGGAGTGAACTGAAATGGCCTGGACTAGACCGGTCCGGAGTGGACTGGACCGGTCCGGAGTGGACCGGACTGGCGTGAACTGGACCGGTCCGGAATATACTGGACTGAACCCGTCGGTAGTGGACTGTCCCGTTCCGGAGTGAAATAGACCGGTCCGGAGTGGACTGGACCGGTGCGGAGTGGACTGGACGAGTCCGGAGTGTAATGGACCGGTCAGGAGTGAACTGGAACGTTCCGGAGTGGACTGGACTGGACTGGACTGGACCGGTCCGTAGTGGACTGGACCGGTCCGGAGTTAACTGGACCGGTCCGGAGTGAACTGAAATGGCCTGGACTAGACCGGTCCGAAGTGGACTTGGACCGGTACGGAGTAAACTGTACAGGCCTGGACTGGAATCAAATCAAATCAAATCAAATCAAATCAAATCAAATCAAATCAAATCAAATCAAATCAAATCAAGTCAAGTCAAGTCAAGTCAAGTCAAGGCTGGACCAGTCCGGAGTGGCCTGCACCGGTCCGGAGTAGACTGGACTGTCCTGGAGTGGACCGGTCGGGAATGGGCTGGACCGGCCCGCAGTGGCCTGCACCGGTCCGGAGTAGAGCGGGCTGTCCTGGACTGGACAGGTCCGGAGTTTACTGGACCGGTCCGGAGTGGACCGAACTGGCTTGGACTGGACCGGTCCGGTATATACTGGACTGAACCGGTCCGTAGTGGACTGGCCCGTTCCGGAGTGTACTGGACTGGACTGGCCTGGACTGGAATGACCTAGACTGGGCCGGTGCGGAGTGGAGTGTACTGGACCGGTCCGCAGTGTACTGGACGTCGGTCCGGAGTGAACTAGACCGGCCCGGAGTGGACTGGACCGGTCGGGAGTGCACTGGACCGGTCCGGACTGGACCGGACTGGCCTGGACTGGACCGGTCCGGAATATACTGGACTGAACCGGTCCGTAGTGGACTGAACTGGACTGGCTTGGACTGGAATGACCTAGACTGGGCCGGTGCGGAGTGGAGTGTACTGGACCGGTCCGGAGTGTACTGGACCGGTCCGGAGTGAACTAGACCGGTCCGGAGTGAACTAGACCGGTCCGGAGTGGACTGGACCGGTGCGGAGTGGACTGGACCGGTGCGGAGTGTACTGGACCTGTCCGGAGTGGACTGGACCGGTCCGGAGTGAACTGAAATGGCCTGGACTAGAACGGTCCGGAGTGTACTGGTCCGGTGCGGAGAGGACTGGAACGGTCCATAGTGGGCTAGACGGGTCCGGAGTGGACTGGACCGGTCAGGAGTGAACTGGACCGGTCCGGAGTTAACTGGACCGGTCCGGAGTGAACTGAAATGGCCTGGACTAGAACGGTCCGGAGTGTACTGGTCCGGTGCGGAGAGGACTGGACCAGTCCGGAGTGGACTGGACCGTTCCGGAGTGGACTGGACTGGATTGGACTGGACCGGTCCGAAGTGTACTGGTCCGGTTTGTAGTGGACTGGACCGGGCCGGAGTGGACTGGACCGGTCCGAAGTGCACCGGACTGGCCTGGACTGGACCGGTCCGGAATATCCTAGACTGAACAGGTCCGTAGTGGACTGGACCGTTCCGGAGTGGACTGGACCGGTCCGGAGTGAACTAGACCGGCCCGGAGTGAACTGGACCGGTCCGGAGTTAACTGGACCGGTCCGGAGTGGACTGGACTGGCGTGGACTGGACCGGTCCAGAATATACTGGACTGAACCGGTCCGTAGTGGACTGGACCGTTCCGGAATGGACTGGACTGGACTGGCCGGGACTGGAATGACCTAGACTGGGCCGGTGCGGAGTGGAGTGTACTGCACCGGTCCGGAGTGTACTGGACCGGTCCGGAGTGAACTAGACCGGTCCGGAGTGGACTGGACCGGTCAGGAGTGCACTGGACCGGTCCGGAGTGGACCTGACTGGCCTGGACTGGATCGGTCCGGAATATACTGGACTGAACCGGTCCGTAGTGGACTGGACTGGACTGGCCTGGACTGGAATGACCTAGACTGGGCCGGTGCGGAGTGGAGTGTACTGGACCGGTCAGGAGTGTACTGGACCGGTCCGAAGTGAACTAGACCGGTCCGGAATGGACAGGACCGGTCAGGAGAGAACTGGACCGGTCCGGAGTTAACTGGACCGGTCCGGAGTGAACTGAAATGGCCTGGACTAGACCGGTCCGGAGTGGACTGGACCGGTGCGGAGTGGACTGGTCCGGTGCGGGGTGTACTGGACCTGTCCGGAGTGGACTGGACCGGTCCGGAGTGTAGTGGACCGGTCCGGAGTGGACTAGACCGGTCCGGAGTGGAATGGACCGGTCAGGAGTGAACTGGACCGTTCCGGATTGGACTGGACTAGACTGGACTGGACTGGACTGGACTGGACTGGACTGGACTGGACTGGACTGGACTGGACTGGACTGGACTGGACTGGACCGGGCCGGAATATACTGGACTGAACCGGTCCGTAGTGGACTGGACCGGTCCGGAGTGGACTGGTCTGGCCTGGAGTGGACCGGTCCGTAATGGACTGGAACGTTCCGTAGTGGACTGGACCGGTCCGTAGTGGACTGGACCGGTCCGTAGTGGACTGGACCGGTGCGGAGTGGACCGGTCTGGCCTGGACTGGACCGATCCGGAATATACTGGACTGAACCGGTCCGTAGTTGGCTGGACCGTTCCGGAGTGGACTGGACTGGACTGGTCTGGACTGGAATGACCTAGACTGGGCCGTTGCGGAGTGGAGTGTACTGGACCGGTCCGGGGTGTACTGGACCGGTCCGGAGTTAAGTGGACCGGTCCGGAGTGAACTAAAATGGCCTGAACTAGACCGGTCCCGAGTGGACTGGACCGGTGCGGAGTGGACTGGACCGGTGCGGAGTGGACTGGACCGGTGCGGAGTGTACTGGACCTGTCCGGAGTGGACTGGACCGGTCCGGAGTATAGTGGACCGGTCCGGAGTGGACTAGACCGGTCCGGAGTGGAATGGACCGGTCACGAGTGAACTGGACCGTCCCGGAATTGACTGGACTGGACTGGACTGGACCGGTCCGGAATATACTGGACTGAACCGGTCCGTAGTGGACTGGACCGGTCCGGAGTGGACTGGACTGGCCTGGACTGGGCCGGTCCGTAATGGACTGGACCGGTCCGGAGTGAACTAGACCGGTCCGGAGTGTACTAGACCGGTCCGGAGTGGACTGGACCTGTCAGGAGTGAACTGAACCGGTCCGGCGTTAACTGGACCGGTCCGGACTGAACTGAAATGGCCTGGACTAGACCGTTCCGAAGTGGACTGGAGCGGTGCGGAGTGGACTGGACCGGTGCGGAGTGTACTGGACCGGTCCGGAGTGGACTGGACCTATCCGGAGTATAGTGGACCGATCCGGAGCGGACTAGACCGGTCCGGAGTGGAATGGACTGGTCAGGAGTGAACTGGTTCGTTCCGGAGTGGACTGGACTGGACTGGACTGGACTGGACCGGTCTTGAATATACTGGACTGATATAATTGATAATTTTTCATACTCGAAAATGAACTGTTTGTAACAGGAACACATGAGTTAAGAAGGGTAAGCTTGGCTTTGTATTTCAGGCCATAATTGATAATTTTTCATACTCGAAAATGAACTGGTCAGGAGTGAACTGGACCGGTCCGGAGTTAACTGGACCGGTCCGGAGTGAACTGAAATGGCCTGGACTAGACCGGTCCGGAGTGGACTGGACCGGTCCGGAGTGGACCGGACTGGCGTGAACTGGACCGGTCCGGAATATACTGGACTGAACCCGTCGGTAGTGGACTGTCCCGTTCCGGAGTGAAATAGACCGGTCCGGAGTGGACTGGACCGGTGCGGAGTGGACTGGACGAGTCCGGAGTGTAATGGACCGGTCAGGAGAGAACTGGAACGTTCCGGAGTGGACTGGACTGGACTGGACTGGACCGGTCCGTAGTGGACTGGACCGGTCCGGAGTTAACTGGACCGGTCCGGAGTGAACTGAAATGGCCTGGACTAGACCGGTCCGAAGTGGACTTGGACCGGTACGGAGTAAACTGTACAGGCCTGGACTGGAATCAAATCAAATCAAATCAAATCAAATCAAATCAAATCAAATCAAATCAAGTCAAGTCAAGTCAAGTCAAGTCAAGGCTGGACCAGTCCGGAGTGGCCTGCACCGGTCCGGAGTAGACTGGACTGTCCTGGAGTGGACCGGTCGGGAATGGGCTGGACCGGCCCGCAGTGGCCTGCACCGGTCCGGAGTAGACCGGACTGTCCTGGACTGGACAGGTCCGGAGTTTACTGGACCGGTCCGGAGTGGACCGAACTGGCTTGGACTGGACCGGTCCGGAATATACTGGACTGAACCGGTCCGTAGTGGACTGGCCCGTTCCGGAGTGTACTGGACTGGACTGGCCTGGACTGGAATGACCTAGACTGGGCCGGTGCGGAGTGGAGTGTACTGGACCGGTCCGCAGTGTACTGGACGTCGGTCCGGAGTGAACTAGACCGGCCCGGAGTGGACTGGACCGGTCGGGAGTGCACTGGACCGGTCCGGACTGGACCGGACTGGCCTGGACTGGACCGGTCCGGAATATACTGGACTGAACCGGTCCGTAGTGGACTGAACTGGACTGGCTTGGACTGGAATGACCTAGACTGGGCCGGTGCGGAGTGGAGTGTACTGGACCGGTCCGGAGTGTACTGGACCGGTCCGGAGTGAACTAGACCGGTCCGGAGTGAACTAGACCGGTCCGGAGTGGACTGGACCGGTGCGGAGTGGACTGGACCGGTGCGGAGTGTACTGGACCTGTCCGGAGTGGACTGGACCGGTCCGGAGTATAGTGGACCGGTCCGGAGTGGACTAGACCGGTACGGAGTGGAATGGACCGGTCAGGAGTGAACTGGACCGTTCCGGAGTGGACTGGACTGGTCCGGTGCGGAGTGGACTGGATCGGTCCGGAGTGGACTGTGCCGTTCCAGAGTGGACTGGACTGGACTGGACTGGACCGGTCCGAAGTGGACTGGTACGGACCGGAGTGGACGGGACCGGGCCGGAGTGGCCTGGACCGGTCCGGAGTGGACCGGACTGGCGTGGACTGGACCGGTCCAGAATATACTGGACTGAAGCGGTCCGTAGTGGACTGGACCGTTCCGGAGTTGACTGGACTGGACTGGCCTGGACTGGAATGACCTAAACTGGGCCGGTGCGGAGTGGAGAGTACTCGACCGGTCCCCTGGACTGGACCGGTCCGGAATATACTGGACTGAACCGGTCCGTAGTGGACTGGACCGGTCCGGAGTGGACCGGACTGGCCTGGACTGGAATGAAATCAAATCAAATCAAGTCAAGTCAAGTCAAGTCAAGTCAAGTCAAGTCAAGTCAAGTCAAGTCAAGTCAAGTCAAGTCAAGTCAAGTCAAGTCAAGTCAAGTCAAGTCAAGTCAAGTGGACTGGAGTCAAGTAAAGTCAAGCCAAGTCAAGACCTAGACTGGACCGGTGCGGAGTGGAGTGTACTGGACCGGTCCGGAGTGGACTGGCCCATTCCGGAGTGTACTGGACCGGTCCGGAATGGACTGGACCGGTCCGGAGTGGACTGGACCGGTCCGGAGTGGACTGGACCAGTCAGGAGTGCACTGGACCGGTCAGGAGTGCACTGGACCGGTCCGGAGTAGACCGGACTGGCCTGGACTGGACCGGTCCGGAATATACTGGACTGAACCTGTCCGTAGTGGACTGGACCGTTCCGGAGTGAACTGGACTGGACTGGCCTGGACTGGAATGACCTAGACTGTCCGGAGTTAACTGGACCGGTCCGGAGTGAACTGAAATGGCCTGGACTAGACCGGTCCGGAGTGGACTGGACCGGTGCGGAGTGGACTGGACCGGTGCGGAGTGTACTGGACCTGTCCGGAGTGGACTGGACCGGTCCCGCTCCGGAGTGGACTAGACCGGTCCGGAGTGGTATGGACCGGTCAGGAGTGAACCGGACCGTTACGGAGCGGACTGGTGGACTGGACTGGACTGAACTGGACTCGACTGGACCGGTCCGGAATATACTGGACTGAACCGGTCCGTAGTGGACTGGACCGGTCCGGAGTGGACCGGACTGGCCTGGACTGGAATGAAATCAAATCAAATCAAGTCAAGTCAAGTCAAGTCAAGTCAAGTCAAGTCAAGTCAAGTCAAGTCAAGTCAAGTCAAGTCAAGTCAAGTCAAGTCAAGTTAAGTCATGTCAAGTCAAGTCAAGTCAAGTCAAGTCAAGTCAAGTCAAGTCAAGTGGACTGGAGTCAAGTAAAGTCAAGCCAAGTCAAGACCTAGACTGGACCGGTGCGGAGTGGAGTGTACTGGACCGGTCCGGAGTGTACTGGACCGGTCCGGAGTGTACTAGACCGGTCCGGAGTGTACTGGACCATTCCGGAGTGTACTGGACCGGTCCGGAGTGTACTGGACCGGTCCGGAGTGAACTGGACCGGTCCGGAGTTAACTGGACCGGTCCGGAGTGAACCGAAATGGCCTGGACTAGACTGGTCCGGAGTGGACTGGTCCGGTGCGGAGTGGACTGGACCGTTCCGGAGTGGGCTGGACTGGACTGGACTGGACCGGTCCGGAATATACTGGACCTGAACAGGCCCGTAGTGGACTGGGCCGTCCCGGAGTGAACTGGAATGGACTGGCCTGGACTGGAATGACCTAGACTGGGCCGGTGCGGAGTGGAGTGTACTGGACCGGTCCGGAGTGTACTGGACCGGTCCGGAGTGAACTAGACCGGTCCGGAGTGGACTGGACCGTTCAGGAGTGAACTGGACCGGTCCGGAGTTAACTGGAACGTTCCGGAGTGAACTGAAATGGCCTGGACTAGACCGGTCCGGAGTGGACTGGACCGGTGCGAAGTGTGACTGGACCGGTGCGGAGTGTACTGGACCGTTCCGGAGTTAACTGGACCGGTCCGGAGTATAGTGGACCTGTCCGGAGTGGACTAGACCGGTCCGGAGTGGAATGGACCGGTCAGGAGTAAACTGGACCGTTCCGGAGTGGACTGGACTGGACTGGACTGGACTGGACCGGCCCGGAATATACTGGACTGAACCGGTCCGTAGTGGACTGGAGCGGTCCGGAGTGGACTGGACTGGACTGGACCGGTCCGGAATATACTGGACTGGACCGGTCCGTAAAGGACTGGACCGGTCCGTAGTGGACTGGACCGGTGCGGAGTGGACTGCACCGGTGCGAAGTGTACTGGACCGGTCCGGAGTGGCCTGGACCGGTCCGGAGTATAGTGGACCGGTCCGGAGTGGACTAGACCGGTCCGGAGTGGAATGGACCGGTGCGGAGTGGACTGGACTGTTCCGGACTGGACTGGCCTGGACTGGACTGGACTGGACTGGACCGGTCCGTAGTGGACTGGACCGTTCCGGAGTGGACTGAACTGGCCTGGTCTGGACCGGTCCGTAATGGACTGGACCGGGCCGTAGTGGACTGGACCAGGCCGGAGTCGACTAGACGGGTCCGGAGTGGACTAGACGGGTCCAGTGTGGACTGGAACGGTCAGGAGTGAACTGGACCGGTCCGGAGTTAACTGGACCGGTCCGGAGTGAACTGAAATGGCCTGGACTAGACCGGTCCGGACTGGACATGGACCAGTACGGAGTAAACTGTACTGGCCTGGACTGGAATCAAATCAAATCAAACCAAATCAAATCAAATCAAGTCAAGTCAAGTCAGGTCAAGTCAAGTCAAGTCAAGTCAAGGCTGGACCAGTCCGGAGTGGCCTGCACCGGTCCGGAGTAGACTGGACTCTCCTGGACTGCACCGGTCCGGAATGGGCTGCAGCGGCCCGCAGTTGCCCGCACCGGTCCTGAGTAGACTGGAATGTCCTGGACTGGACCGGTCCGGAGTGTACTGAACCGGTCCGGAGTGGACCGAACAGGCTTGGACTGGACCGGCCCGGAATATACTGGACTGAACCGGTCCGTAGTGGACTAGACCGGTCCGGAGTGGACAGGACCGGTGCGGCGTGTACTGGACCTGTCAGGAGTGGACTGGACCGGTCCGGAGTATAGTGGACCGGTCCGGAGTGGACTAGACCGGTCCGGAGTGGAATGGACCGGTCAGGAGTGAACTGGACCGTTCCGGAGTGGACTGGACTGGCCTGGACTGGACCGGTCCGTAATGGACTGGAACGGTCCGTAGTGGACTGGACCGGTCCGGAGTAGACTAGACGGTTCCGGAGTGGACTGGACCGGTCAGGAGTGAACTGAAATGGCTGGGACTAGACCGGTCCGGAGTGGACTGGACCGATCAGGAGTGAACCGGACCGGTCCGGAGTGGACTGGACCGGGCCGGAGTGGACTGGACCGGTCCGGAGTGGACTGGACCGTTCCGGAGTGGATTGAAATGGCCTGGACTAGACCGGTCCAGAGTGGACTGGTCCGGTGCGGAGTGGACTGGACTGGATTGGACTGGACCGGTCCGACGTGGACTGGTCCGGTCTGGAGTGGACTGGACCGGGCCGGAGTGGACTGGACCGGTCCGGAGTCGACCGGACTGGCCTGGACTGGACCGGTCCGGAATATACTGGGCTGAACAGGTCCGTAGTGGACTGGACCGTTCCGGAGTGGACTGGACCGGTCCGTAGTGAACGAGACCGGTCCGGAGTGAACTGGACCGGTCCGGAGTTAACTGGACCGGTCCGGAGTGAACTGAAATGGCTTGGACTAGACCGGTCCGGAGTGTAGTGTACTGGACCGGTCCGGAGTGTACTGGACCGGTCCGGAGTGAACCTGACCGGTCCGGAGTTAACTGGACCGGTCCGGAGTGTACTGAAATGGCATGGACTAGACCGGTCCGGAGTGGACTGGACCGGTCCGGAGTGGGCCGGACTGGCCTGGACTGGACCGGTCCGGAATATACTGGGCTGAACAGGTCCGTAGTTGACTGGACCGTTCCGGAGTGGACTGGACCGGTCCGGAGTGAACGAGACCGGTCCGGAGTGAACTGGACCGGTCCGGAGTTAACTGGACCGGTCCGGAGTGAACTGAAATGGCTTGGACTAGACCGGTCCGGAGTGTAGTGTACTGGACCGGTCCGGATTGTACTGGACCGGTCCGGAGTGAACCTGACCGGTCCGGAGTGAACTGGACCGGTCCGGAGTGAACTGGACCGGTCCGGAGTTAACTGGACCGGTCCGGAGTGAACTGAAATGGCATGGACTAGACCGGTCCGGAGTGGACTGGACCGGTCCGGAGTAGACTGGACTGTCCTGGACTGGACCGGTGCGGAGTGGAGTGTACTGGACCGGTCCAGAGTGTACTGGACCGTTCCGGAGTGAACTGGACCGGTCCGGAGTTAACTGGACTGGCCTGGACTGGACCGGTCAGTAATGGACTGGACCAGTCCGTAGTGGACTGGACCAGTCCGTAGTGGACTGGATCAGTCAGGAGTGGACTGGACCGGTCCGGGGTATAGTGAACCGGTCCGGAGTGGACTAGACTGGTCCGGAATGGAATGGACCGGTCACGAGTGAACTGGACCGTTCCGGAGTGGACTGGACTGGACTGGACTGGACCGGTCCGGAATATACTGGACTGAACCGGTCCGTAGTGGACTGGAACGGTCCGGAGTGGACTGGACTGGCCTGGAATGGACCGGTCCGTAATGGACTGGACCGGTCCGTAGTGGACTGGATCGGTCCGGTGTGGACTAGACGGGTCCGGAGTGGACTGGACCCGTCAGGAGTGAACTGGACCGGTCCGGAGTTAACTGGACAGTTCCGGAGTGAACTGAAATGGCCTGGACTAGACCGGTCCGGAGTTACCTGGACCGGTCCGGAGTGGCCTGGACCGGTCCGGAGTGGACTTGGACGGGTACGGAGTAAACTGTACTGGCCTGTACTGGAATCAAATCAAATCAAATCAAATCAAATCAAATCAAGTCAAGTCAAGTCAAGTCAAGTCAAGCCTGGACCAGTCCGGAGTGGCCTGCACCGGTCCGGAGTAGACTGGACTCTCCTGGACTGGACCGGTCCGGAATGGGCTGGACCGGCCCGCAGTGGCCTGCACCTGTCCGGAGTAGACCGGATTGTCCTGGACTGGACCGGTCCGGAGTGTACTGGACCGGTCCGTAGTGGACCGAACTGGCTTGGACTGGACCGGTCCGGAATATACTGGACTGAACCCGTCGGTAGTGGACTGTCCCGTTCCGGAGTGAAATAGACCGGTCCGGAGTGGACTGGACCGGTGCGGAGTGGACTGGACGAGTCCGGAGTGGAATGGACCGGTCAGGAGTGAACTGGAACGTTCCGGAGTGGACTGTACTGGACTGGACTGGACCGGTCCGTAGTGGACTGGACCGGTCCGGAGTTAACTGGACCGGTCCGGAGTGAACTGAAATGGCCTGGACTAGACCGGTCCGAAGTGGACTTGGACCGGTACGGAGTAAACTGTACAGGCCTGGACTGGAATCAAATCAAATCAAATCAAATCAAATCACATCAAATCAAATCAAATCAAATCAAATCAAGTCAAGTCAAGTCAAGTCAAGTCAAGGCTGGACCAGTCCGGAGTAACCTGCACCGGTCCGGAGTAGACTGGACTGTCCTGGATTGGACCGGTCCGGAATTGGCTGGACCGGCCCGCAGTGGCCTGCACCGGTCCGGAGTAGACCGGACTGTCCTGGACTGGACAGGTCCGGAGTTTACTGGACCGGTCCGGAGTGGACCGAACTGGCTTGGACTGGACCGGTCCGGAATATACTGGACTGAACCGGTCCGTAGTGGACTGGCCCGTTCCGGAGTGTACTGGACTGGACTGGAATGACCTAGACTGGGCCGGTGCGGAGTGGAGTGTACTGGACCGGTCCGGAGTGTACTGGACCGGTCCGGAGTGAACTAGACCGGTCCGAAGTGGACTGGACCGGTCAGGAGTGCACTGGACCGGTCCGGAGTGGACCGGACTGGCCTGGACTGGACCGGTCCGGAATATACTGGACTGTACCGGTCCGTAGTGGACTGGACCGTTCCGGAATGGACTGGACTGGACTGGCCTGGACTGGAACGACCTAGACTGGGCCGGTGCGGAGTGTAGTGTACTGGACCGGTTAGGAGTGTACTGGACCGGTTCGAAGTGAACTAGACCGGTCCGGAGTGGACTGGACCGGTCAGGAGTGAACTGGACCGGTCCGGAGTTAACTGGACCGGTCCGGAGTTAACTGAAATGGCCTGGACTAGACCGGTCCGGAGTGGACTGGACCGGTCCGGAGTGGACCGGACTGGCGTGGACTGGACCGGTCCGGAATATACTGGACTGAACCCGTCGGTAGTGGACTGTCCCGTTCCGGAGTGAAATAGACCGGTCCGGAGTGGACTGGACCGGTGCGGAGTGGACTGGACGAGTCCGGAGTGTAATGGACCGGTCAGGAGTGAACTGGAACGTTCCGCAGTGGACTGGACTGGACTGGACTGGACCGGTCCGTAGTGGACTGGACCGGTCCGGAGTTAACTGGACCGGTCCGGAGTGAACTGAAATGGCCTGGACTAGACCGGTCCGAAGTGGACTTGGAGCGGTACGGAGTAAACTGTACAGGCCTGGACTGGAATCAAATCAAATCAAATCAAATCAAATCAAATCAAATCAAATCAAATCAAATCAAATCAAATCAAATCAAATCAAATCAAATCAAGTCAAGTCAAGTCAAGTCAAGTCAAGGCTGGACCAGTCCGGAGTGGCCTGCACCGGTCCGGAGTAGACTGGACTGTCCTGGAGTGGACCGGTCGGGAATGGGCTGGACCGGCCCGCAGTGGCCTGCACCGGTCCGGAGTAGACCGGACTGTCCTGGACTGGACAGGTCCGGAGTTTACTGGACCGGTCCGGAGTGGACCGAACTGGCTTGGACTGGACCGGTCCGGAATATACTGGACTGAACCGGTCCGTAGTGGACTGGCCCGTTCCGGAGTGTACTGGACTGGACTGGCCTGGACTGGAATGACCTAGACTGGGCCGGTGCGGAGTGGAGTGTACTGGACCGGTCCGCAGTGTACTGGACGTCGGTCCGGAGTGAACTAGACCGGCCCGGAGTGGACTGAATCGGTCAGGAGTGCACTGGACCTGTCCGGACTGGACCGGACTGGCCTGGACTGGACCGGTCCGGAATATACTGGACTGAACCGGTCCGTAGTGGACTGGACTGGACTGGCTTGGACTGGAATGACCTAGACTGGGCCGGTGCGGAGTGGAGTGTACTGGACCGGTCCGGAGTGTACTGGACCGGTCCGGAGTGAACTAGACCGGTCCGGAGTGAACTAGACCGGTCCAGAGTGGACTGGACCGGTGCGGAGTGGACTGGACCGGTGCGGAGTGTACTGGTCCTGTCCGGAGTGGACTGGACCGGTCCGGAGTATAGTGGACCGGTCCGGAGTGGACTAGACCGGTACGGAGTGGAATGGACCGGTCAGGAGTGAACTGGACCGTTCCGGAGTGGACTGGACTGGTCCGGTGCGGAGTGGACTGGATCGGTCCGGAGTGGACTGTGCCGTTCCAGAGTGGACTGGACTGGACTGGCCTGGACTGGAATGACCTAGACTGGGCCGGTGCGGAGTGGAGTGTACTCGACCGGTCCGGAGTGTACTGGACCGGTCCGGAGTGGACCGGACTGGCCTGGACTGGAGCGGTCCGGAATATACTGGGCTGAACAGGTCCGTAGTGGACTGGACCGTTCCGGAGTGGACTGGACCGGTCCGGTGTAGACCGGACTGGCCTGGACTGGACCGGTCCGAAGTGGACTGGTCCGGTCTGGAGTGGACTGGACCGGGCCGGAGTGGACTGGACCGGTCCGGAGTGGACCGGACTGGCCTGGACTGGAGCGGTCCGAAGTGGACTGGTCCGGTCTGGAGTGGACTGGACCGGGCCGGAGTGGACTGGACCGGTCCGGAGTGGACCGGACTGGCCTGGACTGGAGCGGTCCGGAATATACTGGGCTGAACAGGTCCGTAGTGGACTGGACCGTTCCGGAGTGGACTGGACCGGTCCGGAGTGGACCGGACTGGCCTGGACTGGAGCGGTCCGGAATATACTGGGCTGAACAGGTCCGTAGTGGACTGGACCGTTCCGGAGTGGACTGGACCGGTCCGGAGTGGACCGGACTGGCCTGGACTGGAGCGGTCCGGAATATACTGGGCTGAACAGGTCCGTAGTGGACTGGACCTTTCCGGAGTGGACTGGACCGGTCAGGAGTGCACTGAACCGGTCCGGTGTAGACCGGACTGGCCTGGACTGGACCGGTCCGAAGTGGACTGGTCCGGTCTGGAGTGGACTGGACCGGGCCGGAGTGGACTGGACCGGTCCGGAGTGGACCGGACTGGCCTGGACTGGAGCGGTCCGGAATATACTGGGCTGAACAGGTCCGTAGTGGACTGGACCGTTCCGGAGTGGACTGGACCGGTCCGTAGTGAACGAGACCGGTCCGGAGTGAACTGGACCGGTCCGGAGTTAACTGGACCGGTCCGGAGTGAACTGAAATGGCTTGGACTAGACCGGTCCGGAGTGTAGTGTACTGGACCGGTCCGGAGTGTACTGGACCGGTCCGGAGTGAACCTGACCGGTCCGGAGTGAACTGGACCGGTCCGGAGTTAACTGGACCGGTCCGGAGTGAACTGAAATGGCATGGACTAGACCGGTCCGGAGTGGACTGGACCGGTCCGGAGTGGACCGGACTGGCCTGGACTGGACCGGTCCGGAATATACTCGGCTGAACAGGTCCGTAGTGGACTGGACCGTTCCGGAGTGGACTGGACCGGTCCGGAGTGAACCTGACCGGTCCGGAGTGAACTGGACCGGTCCGGAGTTAACTGGACCGATCCGGAGTGAACTGAAATGGCATGGACTAGACCGGTCCGGAGTGGACTGGTCCGGAATGGAGAGGACTGGACCGGTCCGGAGTGGACTAGACAGTTCCGGAGTGGACTGGACTAGACTGGACTGGACCGGTCCGAAGTGGACTGGTCCGGTCCGGCGTGGACTGGAACGGGCCGGAGTGGACTGGACCGGTCCGTAGTGGACCGGACTGTCCTGGACTGGACCGGTCCGGAATATACTGGACTGAACAGTTCCGTAGTGGACTGGACCGTTCCGGATTGGACTGGACTGGAATGACCTAGACTGGGCCGGTGCGGAGTGGAGTGTACTGGACCGGTCCGGAGTGTACTGGACCGTTCAGGAGTGAACTGGACCGGTCCGGAGTTAACTGGACCGGTCCGGAGTGAACTGAAATGGCCTGGACAGGACCGGTCCGGAGTGGAATGGACCGGTCAGGTGTGAACTGGACCGTTCCGGAGTGGACTGGACTGGACTGGACTGGATCGGTCCGGAATATACTGGACTGAACCGCTCCGTAGTGGGCTGGACCGTTCCGGAGTGGACTGGGCTGGCCTGGACTGGACCGGTCCGTAATGGACTGGACCGGTCCGTAGTGGACTGGACTGGCCTGGACTGGAATGACCTAGACTGGGCCGGTGCGAAGTGGAGTGTACTGGACCGGTCCGGAGTGTACTGGACCGGTCCGGAGTGAACTAGACCGGTCCGGAGTGGACTGGACCGGTCAGGAGTGCACTGGACCGGTCAGGAGTGGACCGGACTGGCCTGGACTGGACCAGTCCGGAATATACTGGACTGAACCGGTCCGTAGTGGTCTGGACCGTTCCGGAGTGTACTGGACTGGCCTGGCCTGGAGTGGAATGACCTAGACTGGGCCGGTGCGGAGTGAAGTGTACCGGTCCGGAGTGAACTAAAATGGCCTGGACTAGAGCGGTTCGGAGTGGACTGGACCGGTGCGGAGTGAACTGGACCGGTGCGGAGTGGACTGGACCGGTGCGGAGTGTACTGGACCTGTCCGGAGTGGACTGGACCGGTCCGGAGTGTAGTGGACCGGTCCGGAGTGGACTAGACCGGTCCGGAGTGGAATGGACCGGGCAGGAGTGAACTGGACCGTTCCGGAGTGGACTGGACTAGACTGGACCGTTCCGGAATATACTGGACTGAACCGGTCCGTAGTGGACTGGACCGGTCCGGAGTGGACTGGACCGGTCCGGAGTGGACTGGACCGGTCCGGAGGGGACTAGAACGGTCCGGAGTGGAATGGACTGGTCAGGAGTGAACTGGTTCGTTCCGGAGTGGACTGGACTGGACTGGACTGGAATGAACCGGTCTTGAATATACTGGACTGATATAATTGATAATTTTTCATACTCGAAAATGAACTGTTTGTAACAGGAACACATGAGTTAAGAAGGGTAAGTTTGGCTTTGTATTTCAGGCCATAATTGATAATTTTTCATACTCGAAAATGAACTGTTTGTAACAGGAACACATGAGTTAAGCAGGGTAAGTTTGGCTTTGTATTTCAGTAAAAAATTGATAATTTGTCGCACTCGATAACAAACTTTTGGTAATAGGAACACATGATCTAAGAAGGGTAAGTTTGGCTTTGTATTTTAGTTCAAAATTAATACTTCTTTATACTCGAAAATGAACTATTTGTAACAGGAACATATGAGTTAAGAAGTTTGGCTTTGTATTTCAGTCCAAAATTAATAATTTTTTATACTCGAAAATTAACTGTTTGTACCAGGAACACATGAGCTCAGAAGGATAAGTTTGGCTTTGTATTTCAGGTCATAATTGATAATTTACACACTCGAAAATGAACTGTTTGTAACAGGAACACATGAGTTAAGAAGGATAAGTTTGGCTTTATATTTCAGGCCATAATTGATAATTTTTCATACTCGAAAATGAACTGTTTGTAACAGGAACACATGAGTTAAGAAGGGTAAGTTTGGCTTTGTATTTCAGTACAAAATTTATAATTTGTGGGACACGGTAACAGTATATTCCGGACCGGTCCAGTCCAGTCCAGTCCAGGCCAGTCCAGTCCAGTACACTCTGGAACGGTCCAGTCCACTACGGACCGGTTCAGTCCAGTATATTCCGGACCGGTCCAGCCCAAGCCAATTCGGTCCACTCCGGACCGGTCCAGTACACTCCGGACCGGTCCAGTCCACTCCGGACTGGTCCAGCCTTGACTTGACTTGACTTGACTTGACTTGACTTGACTTGGCTTGATTTGATATGATTTGATTTGATTTGATTTGATTCCAGTCCAGGCCAGTACAGTTTACTCCGTACCGGTCCAAGTCCACTCCGGACCGGTCCAGGCCACTCCGGACCGGTCCAGGTCACTCCGGACCGGTCTAGTCCAGGCCATTTCAGTTCACTCCGGACGGGTCGAGTTAAATCCAGACCGGTCCAGTTCACTCCTGACCGGTCCAGTCCACTCCGGACCCGTCTAGTCCACTCCGCACCGGTCCAGTCCACTCCGTACCGGTCTAGTCCAGGCCATTTCAGTTCACTCCGGACCGGTCCAGTTAACTCCGGACCGGTAAAGTTCACTCCTGGCCGGTCCAGTCCACTCCGGACCGGTCTAGTTCACTCCGGACCGGTCCAGTACGCTCCGGACCGGTCCAGTACACTCGACTCGGCACCGGCCCAGTCTAGGTCATTCCAGTCCAGCCCAGTCCAGTCCAGTCCACTCCGGAACGGTCCAGTCCACAACGGACCGGTTCAGTCCAGTATATTCCGGACCGGTCCAGTCCAAGCCAGTTCGGTCCACTTCGGACCGGTCCAGTGCAATCCGGACCGGTCCAGTCCAGGACAGTCCAGTCTACTCCGCACCGGTGCAGGCCACTGCGGGCCGGTCCAGCCCATTCCGGACCGGTCCAGTCCAGGTGAGGCCAGTCTACTCCGGCGCGGTCCAGTCCACTCCGGACCGGACCAGTCCACTTCGGACCGGTCCAGTCCAGTCCAGTCCAGTCCACTCCGGAACGGTCCAGTAACCTCCGGACCGGTCCAGTACACTCCACTCCGCACCGGTCCAGTCTAGGTCATTCCAGTCCAGGCCAGTCCAGTGC
Source organism: Melanotus villosus (assembly GCA_963082815.1). Classification (NCBI taxonomy): domain Eukaryota; kingdom Metazoa; phylum Arthropoda; class Insecta; order Coleoptera; family Elateridae; genus Melanotus; species Melanotus villosus. The sequence goes on along the minus strand of OY720425.1, from coordinate 14,989,021 downwards.
AGTACACTCCGGAACGGTCCAGTCCTCTACGGACTGGACTGGACTGGCCTGGACTGGAATGACCTAGACTGGGCCGGTGCGGAGTGGAGTGTACTGGACCGGTCCGGAGTGTACTGGACCGGTCCGGAGTGAACTGCTTCGGTCCGGAGTGAACTGAAATGGCCTGGACTAGACCGGTCCGGAGTGGACTGGACCGGTGCGGAGTGGACTGGACCGGTGCGGAGTGTACTGGATCGGTCCGGAGTGGACTGGACCGGTCCGGAGTATAGTGGACCGGTCCGGAGTGGACTAGACCGGTCCGGAGTGGAATGGACCGGTCAGGAGTGAACTGGACCGTTCCGGAGTGGACTAGCCTGGACTGGACTGGACTGGACCGGTCCGGAATATATTGGACTGAACCGGTCCGTAGTGGACTGGACCGGTCCGGAGTGGACTGGACTGGCCTGGACTGGACCGGTCCGTAATGGACAGGACCGATCCGTAGTGGACTGGATCGGTCCGGAGTAGACTAGACGGGTCCGGAGTGGACTAGACGGGTCCTGAGTGTACTGAACCGGTCAGCAGTGAACTGGACCGGTCCGGAGTTAACTGGACCGGTCCGGAGTGAATTGAAATGGCCTGGACTAGACCGGTCCGGAGTGGACTTGGACCGGTACGGAGCAAACTGTACTGGCCTGGACTGGAATCAAACCAAATCAAATCAAATCAAATCAAATCAAATCAAATCAAATCAAATCAAATCAAGTCAAGTCAAGTCAAGTCAAGTCAAGTCAAGTCAAGGCTGGACCAGTCCGGAGTGACCTGCACCGGTCCGGAGTAGACTGGACTGTCCTTGACTGGACCGGTCCGGAATGGGCTGGACCGGCCCGCAGTGGCCTGCACCGGTCCGGAGTAGACCGGACTGTCCGGGACTGGACCGGTCCGGAGTGTACTGGACCGGTCCGGAGTGGACCGAACTGGCTTGGACTGGACCGGTCCGGAATATACTGGACTGAACGGGTCCGTAGTGGACTGGACCGTTCCGGAGTGTCCTGGACTGGACTGGCCTGGACTGGAATGACCTAGACTGGACCGGTGTAGAGTGGAGTGTACTGGACCGGTCCGGAGGGTACTGGACCGGTCCGGAGCGTACTGGAACGGTCCGGAGTGAACTAGACCGGTCCGGAGTGGACTGAACCGTTCAGGAGTGAACTGGACCGGTCCGGAGTTAACTGTACCGGTCCGGAGTGAACTGAAATGGCCTGGACTAGACCGGTCCTGAGTGGACTGGACCGGTCCTGAGTGAACTATACTGGTCCGGAGTGGACTGAACCGGTCAGGAGTGAATTGGACCGGTCCGGAGTTAACTGGACCGGTACGGAGTGAACTGAAATGGCCTGGACTAGACTGGTCCAGTTCGGTCTAGTTCACTCCGGACCGGTCCAGTACACTCCGGACAGGTCCAGTAAACTCCACTCCGCAGCAGTCCATTCTAGGTCATTCCAGGCCAGGCCAGTCCAGTCCAGTATACTCCGGAACGGTCCAGTCCACTACGGACCGGTTCAGTCCAGTATGTTCCGTACCGGTCCAGTCCATGCCAGTTCGGGCCACTCCGGCCCGGTCCAGTCCACTCCGGACCGGTCCAGTACACTCCACTCCGCACCGGTCCAGTCTAGGTCATTCCAGTCCAGGCCAGTCCAGTCCAGTACACTCCGGAACGGTCCAGTCCACTACGGACCGGTTCAGTCCAGTATGTTCCGTACCGGTCCATGCCAGTTCGGGCCACTCCGGCCTGGTCCAGTCCACTCCGGACCGGTCCAGTACGCTCCACTCCGCACCGGCCCAGTCTAGGTCATTCCAGTCCAGGCCAGTCCAGTCCAGTCCACTCCGGAACGGTCTAGTCCACTACGGACCGGTTCAGTCCAGTGTATTCGGGACCGGTCCAGTCCAGGCTAGTCCGGTCCACTCCGGACCGGTCCAGTCCACTCCGGAGCGGTCTAGTTCACTCCGGACCGGTCCAGTACACTCCGGACCGGTCAAGTACACTCCACTACGCACCGGCCCAGTCTAGGTCATTGTCCAGTCCGCTACGGACCGTTCCAGTCCATTACGGACCGGTCCACTCCAGGCCAGTCCAGTCCACTCCGGACCGGTCCAGTCCACTACGGACCGGTTCAGTCCAGTATATTCCGGACCGGTCCAGTCCAGTCCAGTCCAGTCCAGTCCAGTCCAATCCAGTCCAGTCTAGTCCAGTCCACTCCGGAACGGTCCAGTTCACTCCTGACCGGTCCATTCCACTCCGGACCGGTCTAGTCCTCTCCGGACCGGTCCACTACACTCCGGACCGGTCCAGTCCACTCCGGACCGGTCTAATTCACTCCGGACCGGTCCAGTACACTCCTGACCGGTCCAGTACGCTCCACTCCGCACCGGCCCAGTCTAGGTGATTACTGACCAGGGCAGTCCAGTCCAGTCCACTCCGGAACGGTCCAGTCCACTACGGATCGGTTCAGTCCAGTATATTCCGGACCGGTCCAGTCCAGGCCAGTCCGGTCCACTCCGGACCGGTCCAGTGCACTCCTGACCGGTCCAGTCCACTCCGGACCAGTCTAGTTCACTCCGGACCGACGTCCAGTACACTCCGGACCGGTCCAGTACACTCCACTCCGCACCGGCCCAGTCTAGGTCATTCCAGTCCAGGCCAGTCCAGTCCAGTCCATTCAGGAACGGTCTAGTCCACTACAGACCGGTTCAGTCCAGTATATTCTGGACCGGTCCAGTCCACGCCAGTCCGGTCCACTCCGGACCGGTCCAGTCCACTCCGGACCGGTCTAGTCCAGGCCATTTCAGTTCACTCCGGACCGGTCCAGTTAACTCCGGACCGGTCCAGTTCACTCCTGACCAGTTCATTTTCGAGTATGAAAAATTATCAATTATGGCCTGAAATACAAAGCCAAGCTTACCCTTCTTAACTCATGTGTTCCTGTTACAAACAGTTCATTTTCGAGTATGAAAAATTATCAATTATATCAGTTCAGTATATTCAAGACCGGTCCAGTCCAGTCTAGTCCAGTCCAGTCCACTCCGGAACGAACCAGTTCACTCCTGACCGGTCCATTCCACTCCGGACCGGTCTAGTCCGCTCCGGATCGGTCCACTATACTCCGGATAGGTCCAGTCCACTCCGGACCGGTCCAGTACACTCCGCACCGGTCCAGTCCACTCCGCACCGCTCCAGTCCACTTCGGAACGGTCTAGTCCAGGCCATTTCAGTTCAGTCCGGACCGGTCCAGTTAACGCCGGACCGGTTCAGTTCACTCCTGACAGGTCCAGTCCACTCCGGACCGGTCTAGTTCACTCCGGACCGGTCCAGTACACTCCGGACCGGTCCAGTACACTCCACTACGCACCGGCCCAGTCTAGGTCATTCCAGTCCAGGCCAGTCCAGTCCACGGATCGGTCCAGTCCATTACGGACCGGCCCAGTCCAGGCCAGTCCAGTCCACTCCGGACCGGTCCAGTCCACTACGGACCGGTTCAGTCCAGTATATTCCGGACCGGTCCAGTCCAGTCCAGTCCAGTCAATTCCGGGACGGTCCAGTTCACTCGTGACCGGTCCATTCCACTCCGGACCGGTCTAGTCCACTCCGGACCGGTCCACTATACTCCGGACCGGTCCAGTCCACTCCGGACAGGTCCAGTACACTCCGCACCGGTCCAGTCCACTCCGCACCGGTCCAGTCCACTCCGCACCGGTCCAGTCCACTCCGGACCGGTCTAGTTCAGGCCATTTTAGTTCACTCCGGACCGGTCCACTTAACTCCGGACCGGTCCAGTACACCCCGGACCGGTCCAGTACACTCCACTCCGCAACGGCCCAGTCTAGGTCATTCCAGTCCAGACCAGTCCAGTCCAGTCCACTCCGGTACGGTCCAGTCCACTACGGAACGTTCCAGTCCATTACGGACCGTATAACAGGTAAAAGCGAAACAAAGAAAAATAATCACCTACCTGTATACTTACAAGAAAACTCAAAAGAATTCGCCGACTAACTTAGTTGTTTGCGAGGGCCGTAGATCGCCGAGGATTGCCTTATCAAAGTTAAAACTCAGAAAGTGAATACTAATAAAAAATGAAAAAAATTGGGCGCCAGAAAACTTTTCAGTTTTCAAAAAAAATATAGAAATACAAATAAGTAATTTTAATGACTTCAAAATAGTTAACAATATGCAAATTAAATAGAAAAAGTAAGAGCAAAAATATGCAACCAAACGTACAAAAACAAATCGCTTAGGTTAATTTCAAAGGAACCAAAAAAAAACTAAATATCAACGTTAGTTGAATTAAAGAAAGATATACATGAATGAAAAAAAAAACGATCAAGGTGGATAAATAAAAAATAAATAAGCGCTTACCTTTATTACCTGAGTGAAAACAAGTCTAATAAAAATGAACGATCAAAAATAAATAGCAATAGCCTTGTTTAAACTCAAGCTTATTACCTTGAAAAAAAACACGCAAATTCGTTATGCTAATAAAATAAAATGGAAAAACCAACCTAAAGCGTTACAGAATATTACAACAAAAATATAAATTTATTTCGTGAAGCGAAAAAGATGAATATGAAATAATTAATATTAATGCAAATTAAATTAGCTGAAGGCGTTAAAATTCAATTGTACAAATATTTAAGTAAAGCAAAGTTAAAAATTAAGAAATTTAATAAATGGAATAAAATCAGGTAAATTCGACGACACTTAACAATTCAATAAACACCGACCTTGAATCCTCCAAGCGATCGAGTTGCGAATAATCAGCAATGATAAATAATTTTTCAATACTACCGCATCCTTCAACTCCATAAATAATGCAGCCGCAAAAAGGCAATAACCAAAAGAGCCGGAGTACGGTAAGGCAACGTAAAATAAAACGAAAAGAAAAGAAAGAAGCTGTAACAAAGTCGCCATTAACACGTGCGTTCAATGATAAGACAAAAATCTCCACTTACCACCAGATCTTGGTGCTTCTAAAAAATAATTTCACAACGTGAAACAAAACCGAAAATCTCGGAAGTTATAATTACGAAAATTCTATTAGAATTAAATAGGTAACTTCGGGATAAATTTCACCAAACTCAACTGCCTCGGCAGACAACCCAAACGGAAAAAGCCAAGATTTTTAGAACCAACGCCGATCACCCAACGCGCATGACCCTCTCTCCCAAATCAGAAAACCTACTCAAAACCAAAAAGTCACTAACTACGTTATCTTTTACCAGTGAATATATAATAAATAGAGGTTCAATAAATGCATTCACCGTAAATAAGCAATTGAAAGGAGCAAAATAATATAACGGAAAATGAACCGTTACACTCCCCCCAACCAAGACGACGAAAGTAGAAACCATCGATCAGAGGAGAGAACTCACCAAAGATGGAACTGGAGAAAAATAAGGGGCGGAGAGAATGAGGAACATGAAAGGAGAACAAAGGACTAAAAAAATAAAATAAAGGAGAGAAAAAAAAAAACACAGTACTGACCCAACCATTGCTCATCTAAAAAATGACAAAACAAATGCCAGTTGACCCCTCGCTGCATGGATGAAAACTGCTGCGCCGGTGGGCCAACCGACCACCCTAACACAACTAGTGTTAGCTCCACTAATGAACAAAAAAATAGATGAGTAACAGCATGGCAGCACCGAGAAAAAACAATAAAAAAATGGGATAAAACGGAACAAAACAACCACAGAAGAAGGAAAGGGTAGGAGGGTTGGTTTCGTGTGGTTGACTAAAAAGACAACAGAAAATTTCAAAATGGAATCTAGCCGAGAAAAAAAATGAAACTACTACCACCTTGAGCCACCCGGCACTGGTTCCCGAAAGAATACATCAGTGAACGTAGGTAACTTTCAGTGAGTAGCAGTAAAAATCTTAAACCCACCACCACACTAGGCCAAGGTAAAGCAAACTAGTCCAGGACCGACTAGCCCACTGAAACTACCGCCACCGTGACCAACGGTAGGAAAACGAAGTCAAAAATTGCAAAAAACATATAAAATACACGAACACAATAACACAAGGGCAACCTGAAGGTAAAACCCTAGAGAGCGCCTTTTGTATGGGGAAATGGAAAAGACACCCCCGTGGCCTGCCGGCATCCCCAACCAACCACTCAAAAATGCTAGCGAAGGAAAAGGAAAGGATGGAGGACAAAAGACTAAAAACAAAGGTATAAGGAAGAAGATTCTGTTAACCAAAACATGGATAAAAGGTCTTCAGGGAGAAGTAAATGACACAAACACACGCAGGAAAAATATTCAATCAAAGACACGAAAGTGCCTGACCACTCTAACAACGGATGAGTTCGTTGAATTTACAGAAAATCCGCCACTCAAATAAACTTCCCAAAATAAATCCATAATCAGTGGAAGTAGCACCAACAAATCGGTAAATAAGAATAGGTTCGCATTAAAAATAAGGAAGGTGTTAATGCACCCTAAACAAAAATAAACCAAAATGGTTATAAATAAAGGAGTAAAATAAATGCTTTTCGACCCCTAACACTAAAAATAACCTAATCAAGGTCAATATCAAAATATAGATAGTTAGAGCGAACAAACACCATAAAGAAATCCTTAGGGTCAATGACCGAACATATCTACCAGCTCAACCAACTACAATCACACTGCATTCACCCACATTCACACTAAATTTATTCTTCAAATTCTTCTTCCCCAAAGCAGGGTTTGAGGTCCTTAATATGCCAAACACCTACACGTTTATTATCAGGGACCGTCGCGAGTTGATAAGTTAAAGGTCCTATTACTTTAATGACTTTACATTTGACATACTTAGGAGCTAACTTTTGGTTAAAATGACGTGAAGCATCTGACAAAACGTAGTTACGTTTCCAAACTAAATCATTAAGATGAAATCTTAAAGGTCGTTTACGAAGGTTGTAGGATTTAGAATTTCTTTGGTAAGCGTTGTTAAGGCGTCTACGAACGTCTTGATACAATTCGGACAACTGATTAACATCAGCGACTAAGTCTTCGCGGGTGTCAAGAGTCAGTTCTTCCTCTTTAAAATTCTTTAGACGACCATAATAATCTCCCGAAACCGGAACGGTTCGACCAAAGTTAAGAAAAGAAGGAGTAAAACCTATAACTTCGTGAATAGCATTACGTAAAGCATGAGCTACTTTATAAAGATTAACATCCCAAGTGCGATGATTGTCATTTACATATGAACGGAGAGCAGTACCAATTACTCTATTGACTCTTTCCACAAAATTAACCTGTGGATGGTAAGAAGCATTATACCAAACCTGTTGAACTTTGTAATTATTCATAAGTTTTTTAAAGTCAGAACTAATGAATTGTGGACCGTTATCGACCATACACACTTGAGGAACCCCAAAAATAAGAAAAACTTCGTTCTCAATGAAGTTAACAACCGATTTAGCCGTAGCTTGACGCACTGCTTTCACTAAAACAAACTTAGTGAGCCAATCACACACAACGATGATGCTAGTATGACCGTTTTTAGAACGAGGAAAAGGACCCATAATGTCTATGGACAAACATTGGAAAGGATATAGAATTTTCTTTTCTTTTCCCATAAAACCAGGTCTAGCAAGCTGAGAAGCTTTACTAGCCGCACAAATATCGCAATGACGGACATAACGAACAACATCGGCATGCATTTTGGGCCAATAATATTGCTCGCAAAGTTTATGAAAGGTTTTATAAACTCCCAAATGAGCGGAGGTAGGCTCATCATGAAAAATTTTGAAAAGTTCTCTACGTCTTGATTTAGGGACTACCTGCTTCCATTCAATCAAATTACTGGTAATATTATGTCGATTAGGAGTATATTTAAACAAGCTATGGCCTTCAATTCTCCAGCCGGGATAACTATCAGGATTATTCTGGACATTGTCAATCATCTTCAGGTACCAAGGGTCTAAGTCAACTTCAGCAAGTTCTAAAGCGGATACTATGACAGGAGCTCGTGATAAAGCATCGGGAACAACGTTGTGTTTGCCCGGTCGATGTTTAATATCAAAAGAGTATTGTGAAAGTCTAACACTCCACCTAGCAAGACGACCAGTGGGCTCACGCATATTAGTTAACCACAATAAAGAATAGTGGTCGGTAAAAACTGTAAAATGAGTTCCCTCAATATATGCTCTAAATTTTTCTACACCGAAGATAACTGCCAAACACTCTCTTTCAGTCACAGAGTAATTACGTTCAGAAGAATTTAAAGTACGTGAAGCGTATGCAATGACCTTTTCATCATCTCCTTCACCTTGCGTAAGAATACAACCTAACCCGTAACTCGAAGCGTCACACTGAATATTAAAGGGTTTAGTGAAGTCAGGGCTACAAAGAATAGGAGCTGAAGTTAATCGTAATTTGATTTCACGGAAAGAAGTTTCAGCCTCCTCCGTCCAGGTAATCTTTTGTTTTTTAACACGTCCTTTAATAAGGTCTGAAATGGGAGCAGAAAGAGTAGCGAAATTGAGTACGAAACGCCTATACCAAGAAGCTAAGCCAAGGAAACGTTTAACCTCGGTTACAGTAGAAGGTCTGGGATAATTCGAAATAGCTTGGACCTTCTTAGGGTCTGTATGCAATCCATGTTTGTCAACGATGAAACCTAAGTAAGTCAAACTAGGTCTGCAAAATTCACACTTATCAATGTTAACAGTTAAATTGGCATTCTTCAACCGGTCGTAAACTTCTTTTAACATGCTCAAATGTTCCTGAAAAGTACTCGAAACAATGATAATGTCGTCTAAATAAACAAAGATGTTATCACCAAGCAAGGGACCGAAAATAGAATCCATCAAACGCTGCTGCGTAGCGGGAGCGTTGGCAACACCAAAAGGCATAACATTATACTCGAACAAACCCCTACGAGGAACAACGAAAGCAGTCTTTTCGCGTGAATCAGGATGGAGAGGAATCTGATAAAAAGCTTGCTTCAAATCAATTGACGTAAGAAATCGCGCATCTCTTAATTTATCTAAAATACTTGATAAGAAAGGAATAGGATAAGCATCTTTCTTTGTCACAGAATTCAGTTTCCTTCCGTCAAAACACAGGCGAAAAGATTCACCATCTTTCTTTTTAACCAGAACCATGGGCGAACTCCAAGGAGATTTAGAAGGACGTATAATACCATTCTCTAACATCTTATCTAATTCGGCATTAGCATGAACTTGCATAGCAGGAGAAAGTGGATAATAACGTTGTTTAATGGGATCTGCATCACCAGTATCAATAATATGACAAACTCTATCAGTTCGACCTAACTCGGGACCTGAAATTTCAGTGAAATTTTGAATGATTTCATCCAATAATAATTTCTGTTGCGAACTCAAATCGTCAGTACTACAAATAGCTTGTAATGCGGAAACCTCAGACACCGAAAATTGGTTAGAAACAAAGTCGGTTTTAACTCCAAAAGAGTAGCAAAAATCCATCCCTAAAATAAGAGTAGACGGAATAGTACCACAAACAACGGCGTCAAGAGTTTTAGAAACCCCGTCAACAGAAATAGGAAGTGATACAGTACCCAACATAGTCTGCGAATTACCATCAGCAGTGGTTAAGGAAAGAGGTAAATTACTTTTATTAATTTTAAGATCGTGTTTTCGAATTAGGTAAAAACCATTCTTACCAATCAAAGTCTGGTTGGCTCCAGAATCGAAGAGAGCTTGAACAGGTTCGCCGTTAATAAAAACCGAAACATAGGGCCTGTTATCGTCTGGACGTTTAGCAAAAATAGCTGAAGTCTCAGGAGAGGAAACACAAAAATTACGTACCACGTTCAACCAAGATGGCCATAATTCAAGTTCAGCCTTCAATAATTCTACAGAAGGGATGGATCGGCTGCAACATCCAATCCCTAAGCCTCGTTTTTTGGATGACACCTTAAACATTTGGCAAAATAAACCCCAGGGTTACCACAGACGTAACAAAAGATAGTCTTGGATTGAGAGCAGGTATGAAAAGTATGCCCCGTACCCTGACAGTTCCAACATTTAGTATTAGACCTGGCTCGATTCGCTACTTTCTTAAAAACTTTGGAAGTAGAAGCAGGTTTAGAAGTGAAAACTTCGGCACTAACAACATTTGGAGGCTTCTTCTTGGGTTGGTAAGCTAAATCAGGTTCGAGAGGTAAAGAATAATCAAGGTTAGGATTTCTATACCTAGCATTTTGAAGTTTAACTTCCTCTAACCGTTTACACAAAACAAGAAGTTGATCAACGTCTCTAATTTCAGTTAACGAAAGTTGAGTAGCATAAAAAGGTTGTAAGTTACGTAAAATATGTTTAAGTTTTATTGACTCAGAAGGCTTCTCTACTAAACGGTCGAAAAGGTTTAAAAGTACGGCTACAAACAAACTTGGTTTTTCGTCGGAACCTTGCTTACGTCGTTTAATCTCTTCCCACAATGCTTCGTCGAAATCATTAGGCAAAAAGTCAAAACGTAACTTGTCAATTAATTCGGACCATGAAGTAACACGATTCCTAACAGCTCGGAACCAAACGAGACCTTGACCAGAGAATAGATCTACCGCACTGGCAAACAATTGATCAAAAGAAACATTGCGAGCGACTCTAAGTTCTTCGACTCGTTGTAAAAAAGCGTTGACTCCAATAACACTGGCGTCACCGGTAAAAGTTAAACCCCACTTACAAACAGGAACTGACTTAGTAAAAGAAGGTAAACTAGCAGTCGTGGTAGAATTCGAAGTAGCTCTAGAGAGTTGTAAACGATCAAGTTGACGACGTAATTCATCAATTGGATCTTCAATTGGACCACCACCCGAAGATATAGGAGCTCTTGGACGAGATAAATCAACTACCTGAACGTCAGAAAAAGAGACCCGCGGGCGCTGACTCGTGGAGTTAGCTAACGGTAAAACTTCTTCAATATTGGATTCGGGTTGTTCAACCTCGGATTCATCTTCAGGGATTTCATCGTCGTCAACGGTTTTCCTAACTAAGTCCAGTAAGTCCAAACAAAGACTAACCTTATCGGCGTGAAGGGATTCTAAGTCACTTTCGGGTTTCAAACGATTCAACCTAGCAAATAAATGGGACAACCGAGCGTCAAGTCTCACACATTCAGAAGAAGTAGGTTTTTTAAGAAAAACATTATTGATCTGAGATGACAGCTCACTCAATTTCGTTCCACAAACATCCAACTCACCAGGAACATCGTACTGAATAGGAGGGTAACTGTTTATTAAAGAAGTATCTAATTTCTCCAGGGCTAACTTAGCACGTAAAGCCTTGCGCTTTTGGTCAACGGACATGAATTCGGGATCTATCCCTCGGAAGATTAGTTCATAAGAGAGTTCATCGCCCCTCAAAGCATTAACGTTGAAACTCATGGTGGCGAATTAATAAAATGACAAAGTGTCCGAACAAAGGTGTCGAAAAAAAATGATAAAATGATAAGGGGAGGAAACCAGTAGCAATCTCGAAAGCCCCACGTTGCTGCGTCAATTTAGTATAACAGGTAAAAGCGAAACAAAGAAAAATAATCACCTACCTGTATACTTACAAGAAAACTCAAAAGAATTCGCCGACTAACTTAGTTGTTTGCGAGGGCCGTAGATCGCCGAGGATTGCCTTATCAAAGTTAAAACTCAGAAAGTGAATACTAATAAAAAATGAAAAAAATTGGGCGCCAGAAAACTTTTCAGTTTTCAAAAAAAATATAGAAATACAAATAAGTAATTTTAATGACTTCAAAATAGTTAACAATATGCAAATTAAATAGAAAAAGTAAGAGCAAAAATATGCAACCAAACGTACAAAAACAAATCGCTTAGGTTAATTTCAAAGGAACCAAAAAAAAACTAAATATCAACGTTAGTTGAATTAAAGAAAGATATACATGAATGAAAAAAAAAACGATCAAGGTGGATAAATAAAAAATAAATAAGCGCTTACCTTTATTACCTGAGTGAAAACAAGTCTAATAAAAATGAACGATCAAAAATAAATAGCAATAGCCTTGTTTAAACTCAAGCTTATTACCTTGAAAAAAAACACGCAAATTCGTTATGCTAATAAAATAAAATGGAAAAACCAACCTAAAGCGTTACAGAATATTACAACAAAAATATAAATTTATTTCGTGAAGCGAAAAAGATGAATATGAAATAATTAATATTAATGCAAATTAAATTAGCTGAAGGCGTTAAAATTCAATTGTACAAATATTTAAGTAAAGCAAAGTTAAAAATTAAGAAATTTAATAAATGGAATAAAATCAGGTAAATTCGACGACACTTAACAATTCAATAAACACCGACCTTGAATCCTCCAAGCGATCGAGTTGCGAATAATCAGCAATGATAAATAATTTTTCAATACTACCGCATCCTTCAACTCCATAAATAATGCAGCCGCAAAAAGGCAATAACCAAAAGAGCCGGAGTACGGTAAGGCAACCTAAAATAAAACGAAAAGAAAAGAAAGAAGCTGTAACAAAGTCGCCATTAACACGTGCGTTCAATGATAAGACAAAAATCTCCACTTACCACCAGATCTTGGTGCTTCTAAAAAATAATTTCACAACGTGAAACAAAACCGAAAATCTCGGAAGTTATAATTACGAAAATTCTATTAGAATTAAATAGGTAACTTCGGGATAAATTTCACCAAACTCAACTGCCTCGGCAGACAACCCAAACGGAAAAAGCCAAGATTTTTAGAACCAACGCCGATCACCCAACGCGCATGACCCTCTCTCCCAAATCAGAAAACCTACTCAAAACCAAAAAGTCACTAACTACGTTATCTTTTACCAGTGAATATATAATAAATAGAGGTTCAATAAATGCATTCACCGTAAATAAGCAATTGAAAGGAGCAAAATAATATAACGGAAAATGAACCGTTACAACCGGTCCACTCCAGGCCAGACCAGTCCACTCCGGACCGGTCCAGTCCACTACGGACCGGTTCAGTCCAGTATATTCCGGCCCGGTCCAGTCCAGTCCAGTCCAGTCCAGTCCAGTCCAGTCCAGTCCAGTCCAGTCCAGTCCAGTCCAGTCCAGTCCAGTCCAGTCTAGTCCAGTCCAATCCGGAACGGTCCAGTTCACTCCTGACCGGTCCATTCCACTCCGGACCGGTCTAGTCCACTCCGGACCGGTCCACTATACTCCGGACCGGTCCAGTCCACTCCGGACAAGTCCAGTACACCCCGCACCGGACCAGTCCACTCCGCACCGGTCCAGTCCACTCCGGACCGGTCTAGTCCAGGCCATTTCAGTTCACTCCGGACCGGTCCAGTTAACTCCGGACCGGTCCAGTTCTCTCCTGACCGGTCCTGTCCATTCCGGACCGGTCTAGTTCACTTCGGACCGGTCCAGTACACTCCTGACCGGTCCAGTACACTCCACTCCGCACCGGCCCAGTCTAGGTCATTCCAGTCCAGGCCAGTCCAGTCCAGTCCACTCCGGATCGGTCCAGTCCACTACGAACCGGTTCAGTCCAGTATATTCCGGACCGATCCAGTCCAGGCCAGTCAGGTCCACTCCGGACCGGTCCAGTGCACTCCTGACCGGTCCAGTCCACTCCGGACCGGTCTAGTTCACTCCGGACCGGTCCAGTACACTCCGGACCGGTCTAGTTCACTCCGGACCGGTCCAGTACACTCCGGACCGGTCCAGTACACTCCACTCCGCACCGGCCCAGTCTAGGTCATTCCAGCCCCGGCCAGTCCAGTCCAGTCCAGTCCACGCCAGTCCAGTCCACTCCGGACCGGTCCAGTTAACTCCGGACCGGTCCAGTTCACTCCGGACCGGTCTAGTTCACTCCGGACCGGTCCAGTCCACTCCGGAACGGTCCGGTCCACTACGGACCTGTTCAGTCTAGGATATTCCGGACCGGTCCAGGCCAGTCCGGTGCACTTCGGACCGGTCCAGTCCACTCCGGCCCGGTCCAGTCCACTACAAACCGGACCAGTCCACTTCGGACCGGTCCAGTCCAATCCAGTCCAGTCCACTCCGGAACGGTCCAGTCCACTCCGGAACGGTCCAGTCCACTCCGGACTGGACCAGTCCTCTCCGCACCGGACCAGTACACTCCGGACCGTTCTAGTCCAGGCCATTTCAGTTCACTCCGGACCGGTCCAGTTAACTCCGGAACGGTCCAGTTCACTCCTGACCGGTCCAGTCCACTCCGGACCCGTCTAGCCCACTATGGACCGTTCCAGTCCTCTCCGCACCGGACCAGTACACTCCGGACCGTTCTAGTCCAGGCCATTTCAGTTCACTCCGGACCGGTCCAGTTAACTCCGGACCGGTCCAGTACACCCCGGACCGGACCAGTACACTCCACTCCGCACCGGCCCAGTCTAGGTCATTCCAGTCCAGGCCAGTCCAGTCCAGTCCACTCCGGAACGGTTCAGTCCACTACGGACCGGTTCAGTCCAGTATATTCCGGATCGGTCCAGTCCAGGCCAGTCCGGTTCACTCCGCACCGGTCCAGTCCGCTCCGGCCCGGTCCAATCCACTCCGGACCGGTCCAGTCCGCTACGGACCGTTCCAGTCCATTACGGACCGGTCCACTCCTGGACAGTCCAGTCCACTCCGGAACGGTCCAGTCCACTACGGACCGGTATAGTCCAGTATTTTCCGGACCGGTCCAGTCCAGTCCAGTCCAGTCCAGTCTAGTCCAGTCCACTCCGGAACCGTCCAGTTCACTCCCGACCGGTCCATTCCACTCCGGACCGGTCTAGTCCACTCCGGACCGGTCCACTACACTCCGGACCGGTCCATTCCACTCCGGACCGGTCTAGTCCACTCCGGACAGGTCCACTACACTCCGGACCGGTCCAGTCCACTCCGGACAGGTCCAGTACACTCCGCACCGGTCCAGTCCACTCCGCACCGGTCCAGTCCACTCCGGACCGGTCTAGTCCAGGCCATTTCAGTTCACTCCGGACCGGTTCAGTACGGCCCGGACTGGCCTGGACTGGACCGGTCCGGAATATACTGGACTGTACCGGTCCGTAGTGGACTGGACCGTTCCGGAATGGACTGGACTGGACTGGCCTGGACTGGAATGACCTAGACTGGGCCGGTGCGGAGTGTAGTGTACTGGACCGGTCAGGAGTGTACTGGACCGGTTCGAAGTGAACTAGACCGGTCCGGAGTGGACTGGACCGGTCAGGAGTGAACTGGACCGGTCCGGAGTTAACTGGACCGGTCCGGAGTGAACTGAAATGGCCTGGACTAGACCGGTCCGGAGTGGACCGGACTGACGTGGACTGGACCGGTCCGGAATATACTGGACTGAACCCGTCGGTAGTGGACTGTCCCGTTCCGGAGTGAAATAGACCGGTCCGGAGTGGACTGGACCGGTGCGGAGTGGACTGGACGAGTCCGGAGTGTAATGGACCGGTCAGGAGTGAACTGGAACGTTCCGGAGTGGACTGGACTGGACTGGACTGGACCGGTCCGTAGTGGACTGGACCGGTCCGGAGTTAACTGGACCGGTCCGGAGTGAACTGAAATGGCCTGGACTAGACCGGTCCGAAGTGGACTTGACCGGTACGGAGTAAACTGTACAGGCCTGGACTGGAATCAAATCAAATCAAATCAAATCAAATCAAATCAAATCAAATCAAATCAAATCAAATCAAATCAAATCAAGTCAAGTCAAGTCAAGTCAAGTCAAGGCTGGACCAATCCGGAGTGGCCTGCACCGGTCCGGAGTAGACTGGACTGTCCTGGAGTGGACCGGTCGGGAATGGGCTGGACCGGCCCGCAGTGGCCTGCACCGTTCCGGAGTAGACCGGACTGTCCTGGACTGGACAGGTCCGGAGTTTACTGGACCGGTCCGGAGTGGACCGAACTGGCTTGGACTGGACCGGTCCGGAATATACTGGACTGAACCGGTCCGTAGTGGACTGGCCCGTTCCGGAGTGTACTGGACTGGACTGGCCTGGACTGGAATGACCTAGACTGGTCCGGTGCGGAGTGGAGTGTACTGGACCGGTCCGCAGTGTACTGGACGTCGGTCCGGAGTGAACTAGACCGGCCCGGAGTGGACTGGACCGGTCAGGAGTGCACTGGACCGGTCCGGACTGGACTGGACTGGCCTGGACTGGACCGGTCCGGAATATACTGGACTGAACCTGTCCGTAGTGGACTGGACTGAACTGGCTTGGACTGGAATGACCTAGACTGGGCCGGTGCGGAGTGGAGTGTACTGGACCGGTCCGGAGTGTACTGGACCGGTCCGGAGTGAACTAGACCGGTCCGGAGTGAACTCGACCGGTCCGGAGTGGACTGGACCGGTGCGGAGTGGACTGGACCGGTGCGGAGTGTACTGGACCTGTCCGGAGTGGACTGGACCGGTCCGGAGTATAGTGGACCGGTCCGGAGTGGACTAGACCGGTACGGAGTGGAATGGACCGGTCAGGAGTGAACTGGACCGTTCCGGAGTGGACTGGACTGGTCCGGTGCGGAGTGGACTGGATCGGTCCGGAGTGGACTGTGCCGTTCCAGAGTGGACTGGACTGGACTGGACTGGACCGGTCCGAAGTGGACTGGTACGGACCGGAGTGGACGGGACCGGGCCGGAGTGGCCTGGACCGGTCCGGAGTGGACCGGACTGGCGTGGACTGGACCGGTCCAGAATATACTGGACTGGACCGTTCCGGAGTTGACTGGACTGGACTGGCCTGGACTGGAATGACCTAGACTGGGCCGGTGCGGAGTGGAGTGTACTCGACCGGTCCGGAGTGTACTGGACCGGTCCGGAGTGAACTAGACCGGTCCGGAGTGGACTGAACCGGTCAGGAGTGCACTGGACCGGTCCGGTGTAGACCGGACTGCCCTGGACTGGACCGGTCCGGAATATACTGGACTGAACCGGTCCGTAGTGGACTGGACCGGTCCGGAGTGGACCGGACTGGCCTGGACTGGAATGAAATCAAATCAAATCAAGTCAAGTCAAGTCAAGTCAAGTCAAGTCAAGTCAAGTCAAGTCAAGTCAAGTCAAGTCAAGTCAAGTCAAGTCAAGTCAAGTCAAGTAAAGTCAAGTGGACTGGAGTCAAGTAAAGTCAAGCCAAGTCAAGACCTAGACTGGACCGGTGCGGAGTGGAGTGTACTGGACCGGTCCGGAGTGGACTGGACCATTCCGGAGTGTACTGGACCGGTCCGGAATGGACTGGACCGGTCCGGAGTGGACTGGACCGTTCCGGAGTGGACTGGACCAGTCAGGAGTGCACTGGACCGGTCAGGAGTGCACTGGACCGGTCCGGAGTAGACCGGACTGGCCTGGACTGGACCTGTCCGGAATATACTGGACTGAACCTGTCCGTAGTGGACTGGACCGTTCCGGAGTGAACTGGACTGGACTGGCCTGGACTGGAATGACCTAGACTGTCCGGAGTTAACTGGACCGGTCCGGAGTGAACTGAAATGGCCTGGACTAGACCGGTCCGGAGTGGACTGGACCGGTGCGGAGTGGACTGGACCGGTGCGGAGTGTACTGGACCTGTCCGGAGTGGACTGGACCGGTCCCGGTCCGGAGTGGACTAGACCGGTCCGGAGTGGAATGGACCGGTCAGGAGTGAACTGGACCGTTACGGAGCGGACTGGTGGACTGGACTGGACTGAACTGGACTGGACTGGACCGGTCCGGAATATACTGGACTGAACCGGTCCGTAGTGGACTGGACCGGTCCGGAGTGGACCGGACTGGCCTGGACTGGAATGAAATCAAATCAAATCAAGTCAAGTCAAGTCAAGTCAAGTCAAGTCAAGTCAAGTGGACTGGAGTCAAGTAAAGTCAAGCCAAGTCAAGACCTAGACTGGACCGGTGCGGAGTGGAGTGTACTGGACCGGTCCGGAGTGTACTGGACCGGTCCGGAGTATAGTGGACCGGTCCGGAGTGGACTAGACCGGTCCGGAGTGGAATGGACCGGTGCGGAGTGGACTGGACAGTTCCGGACTGGACTGGCCTGGACTGGACTGGACTGGACTGGACTGGACTGGACCGGTCCGTAGTGGACTGGACCGTTCCGGAGTGGACTGAACTGGCCTGGTCTGGACCGGTCCGTAATGGACTGGACCGGGCCGTAGTGGACTGGACCAGGCCGGAGTCGACTAGACGGGTCCGGAGTGGACTAGACGGGTCCAGAGTGGACTGGAACGGTCAGGAGTGAACTGGACCGGTCCGGAGTTAACTGGACCGGTCCGGAGTGAACTGAAATGGCCTGGACTAGACCGGTCCGGACTGGACATGGACCAGTACGGAGTAAACTTTACTGGCCTGGACTGGAATCAAATCAAATCAAACCAAATCAAATCAAATCAAGTCAAGTCAAGTCAGGTCAAGTCAAGTCAAGTCAAGTCAAGGCTGGTCCAGTCCGGAGTGGCCTGCACCGGTCCGGAGTAGACTGGACTCTCCTGGACTGCACCGGTCCGGAATGGGCTGGAGCGGCCCGCAGTTGCCCGCACCGGTCCTGTGGAGTGTACTGGACCGGTCCGGAGTGAACTAGACCGGTCCGGAGTGAACTAGACCGGTCCGGAGTGGACTGGACCGGTGCGGAGTGGACTGGACCGGTGCGGAGTGTACTGGTCCTGTCCGGAGTGGACTGGACCGGTCCGGAGTATAGTGGACCGGTCCGGAGTGGACTAGACCGGTACGGAGTGGAATGGACCGGTCAGGAGTGAACTGGACCGTTCCGGAGTGGACTGGACTGGTCCGGTGCGTAGTGGACTGGATCGGTCCGGAGTGGACTGTGCCGTTCCAGAGTGGACTGGACTGGACTGGACTGGACCGGTCCGAAGTGGACTGGTACGGACCGGAGTGGACGGGACCGGGCCGGAGTGGCCTGGACCGGTCCGGAGTGGACCGGACTGGCGTGGACTGGACCGGTCCAGAATATACTGGACTGAAGCGGTCCGTAGTGGACTGGACCGTTCCGGAGTTGACTGGACTGGACTGGCCTGGACTGGAATGACCTAAACTGGGCCGGTGCGCAGTGGAGTGTACTCGACCGGTCCGGAGTGTACTGGACCGGTCCGGAGTGAACTAGACCTTTCCGGAGTGGACTGGACCGGTCAGGAGTGCACTGAACCGGTCCGGTGTAGACCGGACTGGCCTGGACTGGACCGGTCCGGAATATACTGGACTGAACCGGTCCGTAGTGGACTGGACCGTTCCGGAGTGAACTGGACTGGACTGGCCTGGACTGGAATGACCTAGACTGTCCGGAGTTAACTGGACCGGTCCGGAGTGAACTGAAATGGCCTGGACTAGACCGGTCCGGAGTGGACTGGACCGGTGCGGAGTGGACTGGACCGGTGCGGAGTGTACTGGACCTGTCCGGAGTGGACTGGACCGGTCCGGAGTATAGTGAACCGGACCGGAGTGGACTAGACCGGTCCGGAGTGGAATGGACCGGTCAGGAGTGAACTGGACCGTTACGGAGCGGACTGGTGGACTGGACTGGACTGGACTGGACTGGACCGGTCCGGAATATACTGGACTGAACCGGTCCGTAGTGGACTGGACCGGTCCGGAGTGGACCGGACTGGCCTGGACTGGAATGAAATCAAATCAAATCAAGTCAAGTCAAGTCAAGTCAAGTCAAGTCAAGTCAAGTCAAGTCAAGTCAAGTCAAGTCAAGTCAAGTCAAGTCAACTCAAGTCAAGTCAAGTCAAGTCAAGTCAAGTCAAGTCAAGTGGACTTGAGTCAAGTAAAGTCAAGCCAAGTCAAGACCTAGACTGGACCGGTGCGGAGTGGAGTATACTGGACCGGTCCGGAGTGGACTGAACCATTCCGAAGTGTACTGGACCGGTCCGGAATGGACTGGACCGGTCCGGAGTGGACTGGACCGGTCCGGAGTGGACTGGACCAGTCAGGAGTGCACTGGACCGGTCCGGAGTGGACCGGACTGGCCTGGACTGGACCGGTCCGGAATATACTGGACTGAACCGGTCCGTAGTGGTCTGGACCGTTCCGGAGTGTACTGCACTGGACTGGCCTGGACTGGAATGACCTAGACTGGACCGGTGCGGAGTGGAGTGTACTGGACCGGTCCAGAGTGTACTGGACCGTTCCGGAGTGAACTGGACCGGTCCGGAGTTAACTGGACTGGCCTGAACTGGACCGGTCCGTAATGGACTGGACCAGTCCGTAGTGGACTGGATCGGTCAGGAGTGGACTGGACCGGTCCGGGGTATAGTGAACCGGTCCGGAGTGGACTAGACCGGTCCGGAATGGAATGGACCGGTCACGAGTGAACTGGGCCGATCCGGAGTGGACTGGACTGGACTGGACTGGACCGGTCCGGAATATACTGGACTGAACCGGTCCGTAGTGGACTGGAACGGTCCGGAGTGGACTGGACTGGCCTGGACTGGTCCGGTCCGTAATGGACTGGACCGGTCCGTAGTGGACTGGATCGGTCCGGTGTGGACTAGACGGGTCCGGAGTGGACTGGACCCGTCAGGAGTGAACAGGACCGGTCCGGAGTTAACTGGACCGTTCCGAAGTGAACTGAAATGGCCTGGACTAGACCGGTCCGGAGTTACTTGGACCGGTCCGGAGTGGCCTGGACCGGTCCGGAGTGGACTTGGACCGGTACGGAGTAAACTGTACTGGCCTGGACTGGAATCAAATCAAATCAAATCAAATCAAATCAAATCAAATCAAATCAAATCAAATCAAATCAAATCAAGTCAAGTCAAGTCAAGCCTGGACCAGTCCGGAGTGGCCTGCACCGGTCCGGAATAGACTGGACTCTCCTGGACTGGACCGGTCCGGAATGGGCTGGACCGGCCCGCAGTGGCCTGCACCTGTCCGGAGTAGACCGGATTGTAGTGGACTGGACCGGTCCGGAGTGTACTGGACCGGTCCGGAGTGGACCGAACTGGCTTGGACTGGACCGGTCCGGAATATACTGGACTGAACCCGTCGGTAGTGGACTGTCCCGTTCCGGAGTGAAATAGACCGGTCCGGAGTGGACTGGAGCGGTGCGGAGTGGACTGGACGAGTCCGGAGTGGAATGGACCGGTCAGGAGTGAACTGGAACGTTCCGGAGTGGACTGGACTGGACTGGACTGGACCGGTCCGTAGTGGACTGGACCGGTCCGGAGTTAACTGGACCGGTCCGGAGTGAACTGAAATGGCCTGGACTAGACCGGTCCGAAGTGGACTTGGACCGGTTGTTACGGTTTAAATTTACTTTAGGTACGCCACTAATTAAAATCCTAAAACTAGTAGGTCGGTTACAATATTTCGGTAACGATAGGAACGTGGAGGTTGTTAGAAAAACAATTTGGGTTGTAAAAATATCAGATTGAGTGTGGCAGTATTTTGGTTCGTCTACAAGTCTTAATTAATAGTATTGACTACACTAACTTGTGGTGGATTATTAGTCGAACCAAATATATATAGAGATGTTGCATTGACGATTTTCGATTTGGGTGGATTCACTGTCATGAACATTCTCCATAATCACTGAAGGTGGATTAAAAAGCCAACTCATCACTCTAAAGAAAGGCCGAAGATCTGGTATGTACCCCACTATTAATTGGAATCGTTAATAATCCCCGAATTTGTCGTAGGTCTTTTTCTTCTACTTCTTCTTTTTCTTTTCTGTTTCTTCGTTGGTCTTTTTCGTGTGTCTGTATTGGAGTACAACACGTTCTTAGTGCTGTTTTGGTGCACCATTTTGGTATCCCGCTGCCGAAGACGCCTTCCTATTTCGAAGTCGGTGAGCCTCGACAGCGAAGCAATCAAGCAATAATTGAATCTTGCCCCTGGTTACTCGCTACTGGTACAATCTAGAAGATTTCATCAAAAGGAGCAGGTCAGATACCTTTACTCATCTATATTGCTAGACCTTGTGCAATCTGGTCCATTAGTTAAGAGTGCTCCGTGTTAAATATTGGAACCTGAACTGAGAAGACTCTTTCATTCAGCGGTATTTCATTTCCATTTCGGTTGTACTTAAAAAGTAATCTGGCACTGAACAGTTGCACTCAAAATAATAAATTCCATTACTACCGATTGAACCTACCGAAAGGAAAAGTTATCGCAAGTCGTATTTACTACCTCAATTTAATATCAGTCTGTTATTACCATAATTACAAATCTATAGAGATATATTTATATTTGTGTATACTTGGGGAAACGTACGCCAGAAGCAGGTACCTGATTTGTCGCGACGTTATTTAACTTTATCCACTTTAATGCGACACTTATTGGCGACATTGCGCTTTGACCACGGGTGATTCAATCAATTTAGTTAATGCAATTAATGTGATTAACTCTTTTCAGTCAAGTAAGACTTAGTTCTCCAACGTGCGAAATTACTTAAATTCGTATTTTGTATTATTATTAACCAGTTAGGTTACGTCTAGTCAATAATTTATGTACATTTGAATCTAGCAATTAAAGAGAATTTTGTTGTATTCCAAACATTATCATGTTATAAATAGGTTTGTCATTTTATGTTAGTTTATAGTTCCATTGGAATATTTAGTAAATTTACTTGCCTACGATACTGTACCTACCAATTATATTGTGCTGTTACACGTTAAATCGAGTCGATTTATTTACGCATTCTTGCTTTTGACCACTTACCATCTGCATGGTAGCCGCAGATTAAGGATCTAGACAAATACGATTACTGATCTTAGTGTTCTACCTGGCGCCCTTTGTAATAATGTTCCTACAGCATGAGCTGAAGAATTCTGACTCTTTACCTGCGACCTACACCCACTAGCAGCCGGAGCGTATTTGTGTTACCTTTTTGATCAGGTTAAAAGTTGAGTGTAATAGAAATTTGGCGCCCAACGTTCAGGCCTCTCGTTTTTGACAGCTGCCACCCGTATTTGACAGCTGAGCAATAAGTCAAGTAGGTTTGTTTTTTTTTCGTTAGGGTTGATCTCAGGCAACTGAATAATTTTTTTTAATTTAGTATTTTTGTGTATTTGAATTACATCCCTATTAAGATGGATATAAACAGATTGCTTAATGATGAATTAACATACGAATTAACGATTAGGGGTATTTCAACTAACGGTACGGTTGCGGACAAACGTAGCTCTTTGCGCGGTTGTTTGCGCCAAGAAAGAAGCGGTTTTCTTCTTAATTTAAATATAGGTAATATTGATTCGATAGAAGAATTACGTATATGCCAAGAAAAACTACAGGAATTGTCTCAACAAATTAGCGATTTCGATTATAGTAATAAGGACAACGTGTATAAGCGCATTTACTCTCGTTTAGTACACAGCAGTGGGAGAGTAAATCGAGTAAGGGATGAAGGTCTGGAAGTAAAGGTCAGAAAATCAGAATTACTTGCAATATGCACGCGTTTGTTTGATCAGTTAGAAGAAGCTTATGCCATTGAGGATATCGAAACTTCACAGTGTGCATCCTCCAATGGTGCCATTGACAATAATTATCCATGTACATCAATACTGGATATGCCTAATCCTTTGTTACCGGAAGTTCGACATGGGAATAGTGCCACCCTCCATCCAGAAGTTGGTCGATTGATAGATGGCGAACTGGGAGCCATCTGTGGAGATGATAGTCGAGCTCCATTACCGGGTTACAGCGAAGGTCACTTGAAGAATTCCACCCCAGAAACCAGACGTTCTTTAAGATTACCGGACTTTGACGTTACCAGGCCCATCTTAGGTTCGCTCGCACCTCCCTTGTCAGAAAAGAATAAGAACTACGTTGCTATCAACAAATGGAACATATCTTTTGACGGAGAATCCAGTCTGCCAAGTTTTCTAGATAGAATCGAGGAACTTCGAGAAGCAAGAGGATTTTCAAAATATCAGCTGTTTGCAGCAGCAGCTGAACTTTTTAAAGGAAGTGCTTTAATCTGGTACCGCTCAGTCAAATCGTCACTTACCGACTGGGATGATTTAATAAGAAGATTAAAGGAAGTCTTTCTACCCTGCGATTATGAATTTTCTTTGATGGATGAAATCAGAAACCGAACCCAAGGTCCTGAAGAAAAAGTGGCTATTTACATCGCAGTGATGCAGAATTTGTTTAATCGGCTAAACGACCAACCTTCCGAAACTACAAGGCTGGTCATGATTATGCGAAACTTACAACCCTACCTGCAGACACAACTGGCCACTCAGAAGATAAATTCTCTTTCCGAATTGAATAAGATTTGTCGAAACCTGGAAGAAGTCAGACAACGTGCTTCTACTTTTCGGCCACCACCGAGTATTTCTCAATCACTGGATCCAGATTTGGCTTACCGCCGACCCAATAAGAATGTCACGCGGATTTCAGTCATACAGCCTGCCAATGCAACTGTAGGAGAAGATTCAATAGGCTTCCGTTCAAATACTTCTCTAGCCCCTATAATCTGCTGGAATTGTCAGAATCAAGGTCATGTGGCGAGATCATGTACCCAACCGAAAACAAAACATTGTTATCGGTGTGGAAAACCAAATGTTACCATAAGAAATTGTACATCGTGTTCGGGAAACGCGAAGACGAGTCATTAAACCGGGATCGGCTAATGAACTCAACCGCCATGCAGGAAACGATCCCACTATTTCAACAAATGCGTTACGACGAAGATAATTTCACCAAGAAGACATTACCTATTTTGGACTTCATATTTTCTCAAGCCATCAACGATGAACGACCCTACTTAGAAGTAGACATTCTTGGTATCCGAATTAGAGGACTACTAGACTCGGGTGCTAATCGCACAGTAGCCGGCCAATTAGGTTGGAGTCTTTTGAAAGATCTAGGACTTCCTCTACGATCCTCTAAAGCAGATAATTGTGCTGTCGCAAATAACCAAAGGTGCAATGTGATTGGAGAAATCTCTGTCCCTATGAAACTACTTGACAGAGTCAGAACTATCGACGTCCTGGTCGTACCGGATGTGAACCACACTTTGATTTTAGGGGTTAACTTTTGGACAGCCATGGGCATAGTACCCAATTTGAGACGTGGCAGTTGGAGTTTCGATAATGTAGACCCAACCATCGATATTGCCCCTGTCTTATCTAAAGCGGTTCTGAACCCAGAAGAACAACATAGACTTAATGATATGATTGACAAAAATTTTAGAATAATGGGAACCAAACTCGGCTGCACTACTCTAGTCGAACATCGAATTGTAACTGAAGCTGAACCTATAAAGCAGCGCTACTACCCGGTATCGCCCAAGATACAAGAGCAAATCGATAAAGAACTCAAATACATGTTGGAAAACGACATCGTGGAGAGATCTGCATCAGCCTGGAGCTCCCCTATTCTGTTAGTTCGCAAGAAAGATGATTCATACCGTTTCTGCGTAGACTATCGCAAACTTAACCAGGTCACGAAAAAGGACGCGTATCCCATTCCATATATCAGCTCCATTCTAGACAAACTACGTAATGCACAATACATTAGCTCGCTCGATATTAAATCCGCCTACTGGCAAGTGAAAATGGAGGAGAAATCGAAGGAGTACACTGCGTTTACAGTACCTGGCAGAGGCTTGTACCAATTTAAACGTCTCCCATTTGGTCTTTCAAATAGTCCGGCCACTTGGCAGCGTTTAATGGATCGCATACTCGGTCCAGAACTGGAACCATACGTCTTTGTATATTTAGACGATGTTATTATCGTCACTCAAACTTTTGAACAACATCTCGTAATTTTGGAAGACGTTTTTCAACGCATACATAATGCAGGACTTACTCTCTCGAGTGATAAATGCCAATTTTGTCGAGAGGAACTTAAATATTTAGGCTACTTAGTGAACAGTAGAGGCCTACATGTCGACCCTGAAAAAGTCAAGGCCATCCTAGAAATACCGTCGCCGAAGAATACGAATGAAGTACGTCGAATAATTGGAACTGCCGGTTGGTATCGTCGCTTTATTC
Source organism: Melanotus villosus (assembly GCA_963082815.1). Lineage (NCBI taxonomy): Eukaryota > Metazoa > Arthropoda > Insecta > Coleoptera > Elateridae > Melanotus > Melanotus villosus. The sequence goes on along the minus strand of OY720425.1, from coordinate 14,963,115 downwards.
CTAATTTTTCCACCATCATCGCTCCTATGACAAGACTGCTCAAACGAAATCAACGTTGGTCTTGGGACGACGATTGCGAAAGGGCCTTCCAACTAATTAAAAACAGTCTTATATCAGCTCCCATATTGAAGTGTCCCGACTTTAACCTACCTTTTTTCTTGCAAACAGATGCGTCGGCCTTTGGAATCGGGGCCGTGCTCTCTCAACAGCACCCTGATGGGGAACATGCTATTTTCTACCTAAGTCGCTCGTTGACACGCACGGAAAGGAACTTTTCGACCACTGAACGCGAATGCCTTGCGGTCCTATGGGCCATCGAGAAATTAGGATGTTACCTAGAGGGAACTAAATTCACCGTAATCACTGATCATTATTCCCTAGTGTGGTTGAATAACCTGAAGGAGCCTACGGGACGTTTAGCCCGCTGGGCAGTAAGACTTCAGCAGTTCGACTTTACTATCAAACACAGAAAAGGCTCGGAACACGTGGTACCCGATTTATTGTCAAGAACAACTCCAGAGATCAATGCAATTGATGAAGAAACCGCCGATATAGAACCTCCCATTCGAGATAGATGGTATCAGAAGATGATAGAGTCAGTAAACCAACGTCCTCTACATTATCCATCCTGGAGAGTGCGAAACTCGACAGTATATAAATACGTGCGATCTATGAATGCAGAGTTACAGGACGAAAACGATTGCTGGAAACAGGTTGTCCCTAAGGAACAGAGGCAAGACCTTATACGTCAACATCATGATATTCAAACTTCTGGCCACGTAGGCATCTACAAAACCTTTCAGAAGCTTAAAGACCGTTACTATTGGCCGAAAATGCGGGCCGACGTTACACGTTACGTTCGGAAATGTTTAGTATGTCTGGCTTATAAACCAGAACAACGTCAGACTCCAGGGCTTATGGGAAAGCGACCGTATGTCACTAAACCATGGCAGATGATATGCATAGATATAGTGGGCCCCTTACCCCGTAGCTCCCAGGGCTATGCGTACATTTTTGTGGTGTCCGACTATTTTAGTAAATTTCCTCTACTGTTTCCTTTGCGTCAAGCTACGGCGCAGGCAGTAGTTCGCCTGATAGAAGACAATGTATTTTTACTCTTCGGCGTTCCGCAGTATATCGTGTGCGATAATGGCGTACAATTTCGTAGTGCTCAATTTACAAAACTATGTGAAGACTACAAGTCCACTATTATTTATAACGCCACCTATCACCCCCAAGCAAACCCCGCTGAGAGAATGAATCGGATTATCAAAACCATGCTGGCTTCGTACGTTGCTGATAACCACCACCAGTGGGATAAGTTGCTAGCCAAAGTTGCTTGCGCTATTCGTTCTTCCACGCAAGAAACGATTGGGATGACACCTTTCTTTGTAAATCATGGTAGACAACATGTCATCTCTGGTGATCAGTATAACCGTCCGGAATTGGCAGAAAACGACGACAGCAATGAACCTCGCGTAGGAAACTTTGAGAAGATATTTGAAAATGTCCGTCGACGTCTAACCGAAGCCCATAAGAGAGCTAAAGTTCGTTACGATCTGCGTCGCCGACCTCAAGAATATAACGTTGGTGACTCGGTCTGGAAACATAACTATGTGTTATCTGATGCAGCAAACAAGTTTACGGCCAAACTGGCGCCGAAATTTGTAGGACCTTACACAGTAAAGAAGAAACTTTCTGCTCTTACTTATGAAATTGCCGATGGGACTGGACAGTCCAAAGGAGTATGGCACGTTAAGGATTTGAAACCGCACCCCGAAGATAATTAGTTGTTGAATTTAGAAACTTTTCTGTATATAGGCATGCTAATATTTAGATGTTTGAGTGTTGATGTAGTTGCATGGATTATGTGCTATATGTTATGTAGATAGATTTAGATGAATTATTTTTGTAATTTAAACACGATATGTGGTTCTTCACCTTAGGTTTGTCTTGGCTATGAATTCTCGAGTATATCGGTTTAGAAGGGAAGAATCGCAGATCGATTTTGATGATAGAGTATTCTTGAGACTATGTTTTTCATTTTTCTGAGCGACAAACGTAGACAGCAATATTGTGTGGGTTCTAGTACAGGCAGTAAATTTTGGGAGAAAATTTACTTTTTTTTTAAGAAAGGGGGGAGTTGTTACGGTTTAAATTTACTTTAGGTACGCCACTAATTAAAATCCTAAAACTAGTAGGTCGGTTACAATATTTCGGTAACGATAGGAACGTGGAGGTTGTTAGAAAAACAATTTGGGTTGTAAAAATATCAGATTGAGTGTGGCAGTATTTTGGTTCGTCTACAAGTCTTAATTAATAGTATTGACTACACTAACTTGTGGTGGATTATTAGTCGAACCAAATATATATAGAGATGTTGCATTGACGATTTTCGATTTGGGTGGATTCACTGTCATGAACATTCTCCATAATCACTGAAGGTGGATTAAAAAGCTAACTCATCACTCTAAAGAAAGGCCGAAGATCTGGTATGTACCCCACTATTAATTGGAATCGTTAATAATCCCCGAATTTGTCGTAGGTCTTTTTCTTCTACTTCTTCTTTTTCTTTTCTGTTTCTTCGTTGGTCTTTTTCGTGTGTCTGTATTGGAGTACAACACGTTCTTAGTGCTGTTTTGGTGCACCATTTTGGTATCCCGCTGCCGAAGACGCCTTCCTATTTCGAAGTCGGTGAGCCTCGACAGCGAAGCAATCAAGCAATAATTGAATCTTGCCCCTGGTTACTCGCTACTGGTACAATCTAGAAGATTTCATCAAAAGGAGCAGGTCAGATACCTTTACTCATCTATATTGCTAGACCTTGTGCAATCTGGTCCATTAGTTAAGAGTGCTCCGTGTTAAATATTGGAACCTGAACTGAGAAGACTCTTTCATTCAGCGGTATTTCATTTCCATTTCGGTTGTACTTAAAAAGTAATCTGGCACTGAACAGTTGCACTCAAAATAATAAATTCCATTACTACCGATTGAACCTACCGAAAGGAAAAGTTATCGCAAGTCGTATTTACTACCTCAATTTAATATCAGTCTGTTATTACCATAATTACAAATCTATAGAGATATATTTATATTTGTGTATACTTGGGGAAACGTACGCCAGAAGCAGGTACCTGATTTGTCGCGACGTTATTTAACTTTATCCACTTTAATGCGACACTTATTGGCGACATTGCGCTTTGACCACGGGTGATTCAATCAATTTAGTTAATGCAATTAATGTGATTAACTCTTTTCAGTCAAGTAAGACTTAGTTCTCCAACGTGCGAAATTACTTAAATTCGTATTTTGTATTATTATTAACCAGTTAGGTTACGTCTAGTCAATAATTTATGTACATTTGAATCTAGCAATTAAAGAGAATTTTGTTGTATTCCAAACATTATCATGTTATAAATAGGTTTGTCATTTTATGTTAGTTTATAGTTCCATTGGAATATTTAGTAAATTTACTTGCCTACGATACTGTACCTACCAATTATATTGTGCTGTTACACGTTAAATCGAGTCGATTTATTTACGCCTTCTTGCTTTTGACCACTTACCATCTGCATGGTAGCCGCAGATTAAGGATCTAGACAAATACGATTACTGATCTTAGTGTTCTACCTGGCGCCCTTTGTAATAATGTTCCTACAGCATGAGCTGAAGAATTCTGACTCTTTACCTGCGACCTACACCCACTAGCAGCCGGAGCGTATTTGTGTTACCTTTTTGATCAGGATAAAAGTTGAGTGTAATACGGTACGGAGTAAACTGTACAGGCCTGGACTGGAATCAAATCAAATCAAATCAAATCAAATCAAATCAAATCAAGTCAAGTCAAGTCAAGTCAAGGCTGGACCAGTACGGAGTGGCCTGCACCGGTCCGGAGTAGACTGGACTGTCCTGGAGTGGACCCGTCCGGAATGGGCTGGACCGGCCCGCAGTGGCCTGCACCGGTCCGGAGTAGACCGGACTGTCCTGGACTGGACAGGTCCGGAGTTTACTAGACCGGTCCGGAGTGGACCGAACTGGCTTGGACTGGACCGGTCCGGAATATACTGGACTGAACCGGTCCGTAGTGGACTGGCCCGTTCCGGAGTGTACTGGACTGGACTGGCCTGGACTGGAATGACCTAGACTGGGCCGGTGCGGAGTGGAGTGTACTGGACCGGTCCGCAGTGTACTGGACGTCGGTCCGGAGTGAACTAGACCGGCCCGGAGTGGACTGGACCGGTCAGCACTGGACCGGTCCAGACTGGACCGGACTGGCCTGGACTGAATCGGTCCGGAATATACTGGACTGAACCGGTCCGTAGTGGACTGGACTGGACTGGCTTGGACTGGAATGACCTAGACTGGGCCGGTGCGGAGTGGAGTGTACTGGACCGGTCCGGAGTGTACTGGACCGGTCCGGAGTGAACTAGACCGGTTCGGAGTGAACTAGACCGGTCCGGAGTGGACTGGACCGGTGCGGAGTGGACTGGACCGGTGCGGAGTGTACTGGACCTGTCCGGAGTGGACTGGACCGGTCCGGAGTATAGTGGACCGGTCCGGAGTGGACTAGACCGGTACGGAGTGGAATGGACCGGTCAGGAGTGAACTGGACCGTTCCGGAGTGGACTGGACTGGTCCGGTGCGGAGTGGACTGGATCGGTCCGGAGTGGACTGTGCCGTTCCAGAGTGGACTGGACTGGACTGGACTGGACCGGTCCGAAGTGGACTGGTACGGACCGGAGTGGACGGGACCGGGCCGGAGTGGCCTGGACCGCTCCGGAGTGGACCGGAATGGCGTGGACTGGACCGGTCCAGAATATACTGGACTGAAGCGGTCCGTAGTGGACTGGACCGTTCCGGAGTTGACTGGACTGGACTGGCCTGGACTGGAATGACCTAGACGGGGCCGGGGCGCAGTGGAGTGTACCCGACCGGTCCGGAGTGTACTGGACCGGTCCGGAGTGAACTAGACCGGTCCGGAGTGGACTGGACCGGTCAGGAGTGCACTGGACCGGTCCGGAGTATAGTGCACCGGTCCGGAGTGGACTAGACCGGTCCGGAGTGGAATGGACCGGTCAGGAGTGAACTGGACCGTTACGGAGCGGACTGGTGGACTGGACTGGACTGGACTGGACTGGACTGGACCGGTCCGGAATATACTGGACTGAACCGGTCCGTAGTGGACTGGACCGGTCCGGAGTGGACCGGACCGGCCTGGACTGGAATGAAATCAAATCAAATCAAGTCAAGTCAAGTCAAGTCAAGTCAAATCAAGTCAAGTCAAGTCAAGTCAAGTCAAGTCAAGTCAAGTCAAGTCAAGTCAAGTCAAGTCAAGTCAAGTCAAGTCAAGTCAAGTCATGTCAAGTCAAGTCAAGTCAAGTCAAGTCAAGTCAAGTCGAGTCAAGTCAAGTGGACTGGAGTCAAGTAAAGTCAAGCCAAGTCAAGACCTAGACTGGACCGGTGCGGTGTGGAGTGTACTGGACCGGTACGGAGTGTACTGGACCGGTCCGGAGTGTACTAGACCGGTCCGGAGTGTACTGGACCATTCCGGAGTGTACTGGACCGGTCCGGAGTGTACTGGACCATTCCGGAGTGCACTGGACCGGTCCGGAGTGGACCGGACTGGCCTGGACTGGATCGGGCCGGAATATACTGGACTGAACCGGTCCTTAGTGGGCTGAACCGTTCCGGAGTGGACTGGACTGGACTGGCCTGGACTGGAATGACCTAGATTGGACCGGTGCGGAGTGGAGTGTACTGGACCGGTCCGGAGTGTACTGGACCGGTCCGGAGTAAACTGGACCGGTCCGGAGTTAACTGGACCGGTCCGGAGTGAACCGAAATGGCCTGGAATAGACTGGTCCGGAGTGGACTGGTCCGGTGCGGAGTGGACTGGACCGTTCCGGAGTGGGCTGGACTGGACTGGACTGGACCGGTCCGGAATATACTGGACTGAACAGGCCCGTAGTGGACTGGACCGTCCCGGAGTGAGCTGGACTGGACTGGCCTGGACTGGAATGACCTAGACTGGGCCGGTGCGGAGTGGAGTGTACTGGACCGGTCCGGAGTGTACTGGACCGGTCCGGAGTGAACTAGACCGGTCCGGAGTGGACTGGACCGTTCAGGAGTGAACTGGACAGTTCCGGAGTTAACTGGAACGGTTCGGAGTGAACTGAAATGGCCTGGACTAGACCGGTCCGGAGTGGACTGGACCGGTGCGGAGTGGACTGGACCGGTACCGAGTGTACTGGAACGTTTCGGAGTTAACTGGACCGGTCCGGAGTATAGTGGACCGGTCCGGAGTGGACTAGACCGGTCCTTAGTGGAATGGACCGGTCAGGAGTAAACTGGACCGTTCCGGAGTGGACTGGACTGGACTGGACTGGACTGGACCGGTCCGGAATATACTGGACTGAACCGGTCCGTAGTGGACTGGAGCGGTCCGGAGTGGACTGGACTGGACTGGACCGGTCCGGAATATACTGGACTGGACCGGTCCGTAAAGGACTGGACCGGTCCGTAGTGGACTGGACCGGTGCGGAGTGGACTGCACCGGTGCGAAGTGTACTGGACCGTTCCGGAGTGGACTGGACCGGTCCGGAGTATAGATGGTACACCATGGCCACCGTAACGGTACACCATGGCCACCGTGACGGTACACCATGGCCACCGTGACGGTACGCCATGACTACCGTGACGGTACACCATGGCCACCGTAACGGTACACCATGGCCACCGTGACGGTACACCATGGCCACCGTGACGGTACACCATGGCCACCGTGACGGTACACCATGTCCACCGTAACGGTACACAATGGCCACCGTGACGGTACACCATGGCCACCGTGACGGTACACCATGGCCACCGTGACGGTACACCATGGCCACCGTGACGGTATACCATGGCCACCGTCACGGTACACTACGGCCACCGTAACGGTACACCATGGCCACCATAATGGTACACCATGGCCACCGTGACGGTACGAGCTAGCCTCCATGACGGTACACCATGGCCACCGTAACGGTACACCATGGCCACCATAATGGTACACCATGGCCACCGTGACGGTACACCATGGCCACCGTAACGGTACACCATAGCCACCGTGACGGTACGAGCTAGCCACCGTGACGGTATACCATGGCCACCGTGACGGTACACCATGGCCAACGTGACGGTACGCCATGGCCACCGTGACGGTACACCATGGCCACCGTGACGGTACACAATGGCCACCGTGACGGTACACCATGGCCACCGTTACAGTACACAATGTTCACCGTGACGGTACACCATGGCCACCGTGACGGTACACCATGGCCACCGTGACGGTACACCATAGCCACCGTGACGGTACGAGCTAGCCACCGTGACGGTACACCATGGCCACCGTGACGGTATACCATTGCTACCGTGACGGTACACCATGGCTACCGTGACGGTACACCATGGCCACCGTAACGGTACGAGCTAGCCACCGTGACGGTACACCATGGCCACCTTGACGGTATACCATAGCCACCATGACGGTACACCATGGCCACCGTGACGGTACACCATAGCCACCGTGACGGTACGAGCTAGCCACCGTGACGGTACACCATGGCCACCGTGACGGTACACAATGGCCACCGTGACGGTACACCATGGCCACCGTGACGGTACGCCATGGCCACCGTGACGGTACACCATGGCCACCGTGACGGTACACAATGGCCACCGTGACGGTACACAATGGCCACCGTGACGGTACACCATGGCCACCGTGACGGTATACCATGGCCACCGTGACGGTACACCATGGCCACCGTAACGGTACACCATGGCCACCGTGCCGGTACACCATGGCCACCGTGACGGTACGAGCTAGCCACCGTGACGGTACACCATGGCCAACGCTACGGTACACCATGGCCACCCTGACGGTACACCATGGCTACCGTGACGGTACACCATCGCCACCGTGACGGTACGAGTTAGGCACCGTGACGGTACACCATGGCCACCGTGACGGTACACCATGGCCACCGTAACGGTACACCATGGCCACCGTGACGATACGAGCTAGCCACCGTGACGATATACCATGGCCACCGTGACGGTACACCATGGCCACCGTGACGGTACGCCATGGCCACCGTGACGGTACACCATGGCCACCGTGACGGTACACAATGGCCACCGTGACGGTACACCATGGCCACCGTTACTGTACACAATGGCCACCGTGACGGTACACCATGGCCACCGTGACGGTACGCCATGGCCACCGTGACGGTACACCATGGCCACCGTGACGGTATACCATGGCCACCGTGACGGTACACCATAGCCACCGTGACGGTACGAGCTAGCCACCGCGACGGTATACCATGGCCACCGTGACGGTACACCATGGCCACCGTGACGGTACGCCATGGCCACCGTGACGGTACACCATGGCCACCGTGACGGTACACAATGGCCACCGTGACGGTACACAATGGCCACCGTGACGGTACACCATGGCCACCGTGACGGTATACCATGGCCACCGTGACGGTACACCATGGCCACCGTGACGGTACACCATGGCCACCGTGACGGTACACAATGGCCACCGTGACGGTACACCATGGCCACCGTGACGGTACACCATGGCCACCGTGACGGTACGAGTTAGGCACCGCGAACGTACACCATGGCCACCGTGACGGTACACCATGGCCACCGTAACGGTACACCATGGCCACCGTGCCGGTACACCATGGCCACCGTGACGGTACGAGCTAGCCACCGTGACGGTACACCATGGCCAACGTTACGGTACACCATGGCCACCCTGACGGTACACCATGGCTACCGTGACGGTACACCATCGCCACCGTGACGGTACGAGTTAGGCACCGTGACGGTACACCATGGCCACCGTGACGGTACACCATGGCCACCGTAACGGTACACCATGGCCACCGTGACGATACGAGCTAGCCACCGTGACGATATACCATGGCCACCGTGACGGTACACCATGGCCACCGTGACGGTACGCCATGGCCACCGTGACGGTACACCATGGCCACCGTGACGGTACACCATGGCCACCGTGACGGTACACCATGGCCACCGTGACGGTACACCATGGCCACCGTAACGGTACACCATGGCCACCGTGACGATACGAGCTAGCCACCGTGACGATATACCATGGCCACCGTGACGGTACACCATGGCCACCGTGACGGTACACAATGGCCACCGTAACGGTACACCATGGCCACCGTGACGGTACACCATGGCCACCGTGACGGTACACCATGGCCACCGTGACGGTACACCATGGCCACCGTAACGGTACACCATGGCCACCGTGACGGTACACCATGGCCACCGTGACGGTACCCCATGGCCACCGTGCCGGTACACCATGTCCACCGTAACGGTACACCATGGCCACCGTGACGGTACACAATGGCCACCGTCACGGTACACCATGGCCACCGTGACGGTACACCATGGCCACCGTGACGGTACGAGCTAGCCACCGTGACGGTACACCATGGCCACCGTAACGGTACACCATGGCCACCGTGACGGTACACCATGGCCACCGTGACGGTACACCATGGCCACCGTGACGGTACGAGCTAGCCACCGTGACGGTACACCATGGCCACCGTAACGGTACACCATGGCCACCGTGACGGTACCCCATGGCCACCGTGACGGTACACCATGGCCACCGTGACGGTACACAATGGCCACCGTGACGGTACACCATGGCCACCGTGACGGTACACCATGGCCACCGTGACGGTACACCATGGCCACCGTGACGGTATACCATGGCCACCGTGACGGTACACTACGGCCACCGTAACGGTACACCATGGCCACCATAATGGTACACCATGGCCACCGTGACGGTACGAGCTAGCCTCCATGACGGTACACCATGGCCACCGTAACGGTACACCATGGCCACCATAATGGTACACCATGGCCACCGTGACGGTACACCATGGCCACCGTAACGGTACACCATAGCCACCGTGACGGTACGAGCTAGCCACCGTGACGGTATACCATGGCCACCGTGACGGTACACCATGGCCAACGTGACGGTACGCCATGGCCACCGTGACGGTACACCATGGCCACCGTGACGGTACACAATGGCCACCGTGACGGTACACCATGGCCACCGTTACTGTACACAATGGCCACCGTGACGGTACACCATGGCCACCGTGACGGTACGCCATGGCCACCGTGACGGTACACCATGGCCACCGTGACGGTACACCATGGCCACCGTGACGGTACACCATAGCCACCGTGACGGTACGAGCTAGCCACCGTGACGGTACACCATGGCCACCGTGACGGTATACCATTGCTACCGTGACGGTACACCATGGCTACCGTGACGGTACACCATGGCCACCGTAACGGTACGAGCTAGCCACCGTGACGGTACACCATGGCCACCTTGACGGTATACCATGGCCACCATGACGGTACACCATGGCCACCGTGACGGTACACCATAGCCACCGTGACGGTACGAGCTAGCCACCGTGACGGTACACCATGGCCACCGTGACGGTACACAATGGCCACCGTGACGGTACACCATGGCCACCGTGACGGTACGCCATGACTACCGTGACGGTACACCATGGCCACCGTTACGGTACGAGCTAGCCACCGTGAAGGTACACCATGGCCACCGTAACGGTACACCATGGCCACCGTGACGGTATACCATGGCCACCGTGACGGTACACCATGGCCACCCTGACGGTACACCATGGCTACCGTGACGGTACACCATGGCCACCGTTACGGTACGAGCTAGCCACCGTGACGGTACACCATGGCCACCGTAACGGTACACCATGGCCACCGTGACGGTATACCATGGCCACCGTGACGGTACACCATGGCCACCGTAACGGTACACCATGGCCACCGTGACGGTACACCATGGCCACCGTGACGGTACACAATGGCCACCGTGACGGTACACCATGGCCACCGCGACGGTACACCATGGCCACCGTGACGGTACACAATGGCCACCGTGACGGTACACCGTGGCCACCGTGATGGTACACCATGGCCACCGTGACGGTACACCATGGCCACCGTGACGGTACGCCATGACTACCGTGACGGTACACCATGGCCACCGTAACGGTACACCATGGCCACCGTGACGATATACCATGGCCACCGTGACGGTACACCATGGCCACCGTGACGGTACGCCATGGCCACCGTGACGGTACACCATGGCCACCGTGACGGTACACAATGGCCACCGTGACGGTACACCATGGCCACCGTTACTGTACACAATGGCCACCGTGACAGTACACCATGGCCACCGTGACGGTACGCCATGGCCACCGTGACGGTACACCATGGCCACCGTGACGGTATACCATGGCCACCGTGACGGTACACCATAGCCACCGTGACGGTACGAGCTAGCCACCGCGTCGGTATACCATGGCCACCGTGACGGTACACCATGGCCACCGTGACGGTACGCCATGACCACCGTGACGGTACACCATGGCCACCGTAACGGTACACCATGGCCACCGTGACGGTACTCCATGGCCAGCGTGACGGTACACCATTGCTACCGTGACGGTACACCATGGCTACCGTGACGGTACACCATGGCCACCGTTACGGTACGAGCTAGCCACCGTGACGGTACACCATGGCCACCGTAACGGTACACCATGGCCACCGTGACGGTACACCATGGCCACCGTGACGGTACACCATGGCCACCGTGACGGTACACAATGGCCACCGTGACGGTACACCATGGCCACCGTGACGGTACACCATGGCCACCGTGACGGTACACCATGGCCACCGTGACGGTATACCATGGCCACCGTGACGGTACACTACGGCCACCGTAACGGTACACCATGGCCACCATAATGGTACACCATGGCCACCGTGACGGTACGAGCTAGCCTCCATGACGGTACACCATGGCCACCGTAACGGTACACCATGGCCACCATAATGGTACACCATGGCCACCGTGACGGTACACCATGGCCACCGTAACGGTACACCATGGCCACCGTGACGGTACGAGCTACCCACCGTGACGGTATACCATGGCCACCGTGACGGTACACCATGGCCAACGTGACGGTACGCCATGGCCACCGTGACGGTACACCATGGCCACCGTGACGGTACACAATGGCCACCGTGACGGTACACCATGGCCACCGTAACGGTACGAGCTAGCCACCGTGACGGTACACCATGGCCACCTTGACGGTATACCATGGCCACCATGACGGTACCCCATGGCCACCGTGACGGTACACCATAGCCACCGTGACGGTACGAGCTAGCCACCGTGACGGTACACCATGGCCACCGTGACGGTATACCATTGCTACCGTGACGGTACACCATGGCTACCGTGACGGTACACCATGGCCACCGTAACGGTACGAGCTAGCCACCGTGACGGTACACCATGGCCACCTTGACAGTATACCATGGCCACCATGACGGTACACCATGGCCAACGTGACGGTACGCCATGGCCACCGTTACGGTACACCATGGCCACCGTGACGGTACACCATTGCTACCGTGACGGTACACCATGGCTACCGTGACGGTACACCATGGCCACCGTGACGGTACACCATGGCCACCGTAACGGTACGGGCTAGCCACCGTGACGGTACACCATGGCCACCTTGACAGTATACCATGGCCACCATGACGGTACACCATGGCCAACGTGACGGTACGCCATGGCCACCGTTACGGTACACCATGGCCACCGTGACGGTACACCATTGCTACCGTGACGGTACACCATGGCTACCGTGACGGTACACCATGGCCACCGTAACGGTACGAGCTAGCCACCGTGACGGTATACCATGGCCACCGTGACGGTACACCATAGCCACCGTGACGGTACGAGCTAGCCACCGTGACGGTACACCATGGCCACCTTGACGGTATACCATGGCCACCATGACGGTACCCCATGGCCACCGTGACGGTACACCATAGCCACCGTGACGGTACGAGCTAGCCACCGTGACGGTACACCATGGCCACCGTGACGGTACACAATGGCCACCGTAACGGTACACCATGGCCACCGTGACGGTACACCATGGCCACCGTGACGGTACACCATAGCCACCGTGACGGTACGAGCTAGCCACCGTGACGGTACACCATGGCCACCGTGACGGTATACCATTGCTACCGTGACGGTACACCATGGCTACCGTGACGGTACACCATGGCCACCGTAACGGTACGAGCTAGCCACCGTGACGGTACACCATGGCCACCTTGACAGTATACCATGGCCACCATGACGGTACACCATGGCCAACGTGACGGTACGCCATGGCCACCGTTACGGTACACCATGGCCACCGTGACGGTACACCATTGCTACCGTGACGGTACACTACGGCCACCGTAACGGTACACCATGGCCACCATAATGGTACACCATGGCCACCGTGACGGTACGAGCTAGCCTCCATGACGGTACACCATGGCCACCGTAACGGTACACCATGGCCACCATAATGGTACACCATGGCCACCGTGACGGTACACCATGGCCACCGTAACGGTACACCATGGCCACCGTGACGGTACGAGCTACCCACCGTGACGGTATACCATGGCCACCGTGACGGTACACCATGGCCAACGTGACGGTACGCCATGGCCACCGTGACGGTACACCATGGCCACCGTGACGGTACACAATGGCCACCGTGACGGTACACCATGGCCACCGTAACGGTACGAGCTAGCCACCGTGACGGTACACCATGGCCACCTTGACGGTATACCATGGCCACCATGACGGTACCCCATGGCCACCGTGACGGTACACCATAGCCACCGTGACGGTACGAGCTAGCCACCGTGACGGTACACCATGGCCACCGTGACGGTATACCATTGCTACCGTGACGGTACACCATGGCTACCGTGACGGTACACCATGGCCACCGTAACGGTACGAGCTAGCCACCGTGACGGTACACCATGGCCACCTTGACAGTATACCATGGCCACCATGACGGTACACCATGGCCAACGTGACGGTACGCCATGGCCACCGTTACGGTACACCATGGCCACCGTGACGGTACACCATTGCTACCGTGACGGTACACCATGGCTACCGTGACGGTACACCATGGCCACCGTGACGGTACACCATGGCCACCGTAACGGTACGGGCTAGCCACCGTGACGGTACACCATGGCCACCTTGACAGTATACCATGGCCACCATGACGGTACACCATGGCCAACGTGACGGTACGCCATGGCCACCGTTACGGTACACCATGGCCACCGTGACGGTACACCATTGCTACCGTGACGGTACACCATGGCTACCGTGACGGTACACCATGGCCACCGTAACGGTACGAGCTAGCCACCGTGACGGTATACCATGGCCACCGTGACGGTACACCATAGCCACCGTGACGGTACGAGCTAGCCACCGTGACGGTACACCATGGCCACCTTGACGGTATACCATGGCCACCATGACGGTACCCCATGGCCACCGTGACGGTACACCATAGCCACCGTGACGGTACGAGCTAGCCACCGTGACGGTACACCATGGCCACCGTGACGGTACACAATGGCCACCGTAACGGTACACCATGGCCACCGTGACGGTACACCATGGCCACCGTGACGGTACACCATAGCCACCGTGACGGTACGAGCTAGCCACCGTGACGGTACACCATGGCCACCGTGACGGTATACCATTGCTACCGTGACGGTACACCATGGCTACCGTGACGGTACACCATGGCCACCGTAACGGTACGAGCTAGCCACCGTGACGGTACACCATGGCCACCTTGACAGTATACCATGGCCACCATGACGGTACACCATGGCCAACGTGACGGTACGCCATGGCCACCGTTACGGTACACCATGGCCACCGTGACGGTACACCATTGCTACCGTGACGGTACACCATGGCTACCGTGACGGTACATCATGGCCACCGTAACGGTACGAGCTAGCCACCGTGACGGTATACCATGGCCACCGTGACGGTACACCATAGCCACCGTGACGGTACGAGCTAGCCACCGCGACGGTATACCATGGCCACCGTGACGGTACACCATGGCCACCGTGACGGTACGCCATGGCCACCGTGACGGTACACCATGGCCACCGTGACGGTATACAATGGCCACCGTAACGGTACACCATGGCCACCGTGACGGTACACCATGGCCACCGTGACGGTACACCATGGCCACCGTGACGGTACACCATGGCCACCGTAACGGTACACCATGGCCACCGTGACGGTACACCATGGCCACCGTGACGGTACCCCATGGCCACCGTGCCGGTACACAATGGCCACCGTGACGGTACACCATGGCCACCGTGACGGTACGCCATGGCCACCGTGACGGTACACCATGGCCACCGTGACGGTATACCATGGCCACCGTGACGGTACACCATAGCCACCGTGACGGTACGAGCTAGCCACCGCGTCGGTATACCATGGCCACCGTGACGGTACACCATGGCCACCGTGACGGTACGCCATGACCACCGTGACGGTACACCATGGCCACCGTAACGGTACACCATGGCCACCGTGACGGTACCCCATGGCCACCGTGACGGTACCCCATGGCCACCGTGCCGGTACACCATGTCCACCGTAACGGTACACCATGGCCACCGTGACGGTACACAATGGCCACCGTCACGGTACACCATGGCCACCGTGACGGTACACCATGGCCACCGTGACGGTACACCATGGCCACCGTGACGGTACACCATGGCCACCGTGACGGTACACCATGGCCACCGTTACAGTACACAATGTTCACCGTGACGGTACACCATGGCCACCGTGACGGTACACCATGGCCACCGTGACGGTACACCATAGCCACCGTGACGGTACGAGCTAGCCACCGTGACGGTACACCATGGCCACCGTGACGGTATACCATTGCTACCGTGACGGTACACCATGGCTACCGTGACGGTACACCATGGCCACCGTAACGGTACGAGCTAGCCACCGTGACGGTACACCATGGCCACCTTGACGGTATACCATAGCCACCATGACGGTACACCATGGCCACCGTGACGGTACACCATAGCCACCGTGACGGTACGAGCTAGCCACCGTGACGGTACACCATGGCCACCGTGACGGTACACAATGGCCACCGTGACGGTACACCATGGCCACCGTGACGGTACGCCATGGCCACCGTGACGGTACACCATGGCCACCGTGACGGTACACAATGGCCACCGTGACGGTACACAATGGCCACCGTGACGGTACACCATGGCCACCGTGACGGTATACCATGGCCACCGTGACGGTACACCATGGCCACCGTAACGGTACACCATGGCCACCGTGCCGGTACACCATGGCCACCGTGACGGTACGAGCTAGCCACCGTGACGGTACACCATGGCCAACGCTACGGTACACCATGGCCACCCTGACGGTACACCATGGCTACCGTGACGGTACACCATCGCCACCGTGACGGTACGAGTTAGGCACCGTGACGGTACACCATGGCCACCGTGACGGTACACCATGGCCACCGTAACGGTACACCATGGCCACCGTGACGATACGAGCTAGCCACCGTGACGATATACCATGGCCACCGTGACGGTACACCATGGCCACCGTGACGGTACGCCATGGCCACCGTGACGGTACACCATGGCCACCGTGACGGTACACAATGGCCACCGTGACGGTACACCATGGCCACCGTTACTGTACACAATGGCCACCGTGACGGTACACCATGGCCACCGTGACGGTACGCCATGGCCACCGTGACGGTACACCATGGCCACCGTGACGGTATACCATGGCCACCGTGACGGTACACCATAGCCACCGTGACGGTACGAGCTAGCCACCGCGACGGTATACCATGGCCACCGTGACGGTACACCATGGCCACCGTGACGGTACGCCATGGCCACCGTGACGGTACACCATGGCCACCGTGACGGTACACAATGGCCACCGTGACGGTACACAATGGCCACCGTGACGGTACACCATGGCCACCGTGACGGTATACCATGGCCACCGTGACGGTACACCATGGCCACCGTGACGGTACACCATGGCCACCGTGACGGTACACAATGGCCACCGTGACGGTACACCATGGCCACCGTGACGGTACACCATGGCCACCGTGACGGTACGAGTTAGGCACCGCGAACGTACACCATGGCCACCGTGACGGTACACCATGGCCACCGTAACGGTACACCATGGCCACCGTGCCGGTACACCATGGCCACCGTGACGGTACGAGCTAGCCACCGTGACGGTACACCATGGCCAACGTTACGGTACACCATGGCCACCCTGACGGTACACCATGGCTACCGTGACGGTACACCATCGCCACCGTGACGGTACGAGTTAGGCACCGTGACGGTACACCATGGCCACCGTGACGGTACACCATGGCCACCGTAACGGTACACCATGGCCACCGTGACGATACGAGCTAGCCACCGTGACGATATACCATGGCCACCGTGACGGTACACCATGGCCACCGTGACGGTACGCCATGGCCACCGTGACGGTACACCACGGCCACCGTGACGGTACACCATGGCCACCGTGACGGTACACCATGGCCACCGTGACGGTACACCATGGCCACCGTAACGGTACACCATGGCCACCGTGACGATACGAGCTAGCCACCGTGACGATATACCATGGCCACCGTGACGGTACACCATGGCCACCGTGACGGTACACAATGGCCACCGTAACGGTACACCATGGCCACCGTGACGGTACACCATGGCCACCGTGACGGTACACCATGGCCACCGTGACGGTACACCATGGCCACCGTAACGGTACACCATGGCCACCGTGACGGTACACCATGGCCACCGTGACGGTACCCCATGGCCACCGTGCCGGTACACCATGTCCACCGTAACGGTACACCATGGCCACCGTGACGGTACACAATGGCCACCGTCACGGTACACCATGGCCACCGTGACGGTACACCATGGCCACCGTGACGGTACGAGCTAGCCACCGTGACGGTACACCATGGCCACCGTAACGGTACACCATGGCCACCGTGACGGTACACCATGGCCACCGTGACGGTACACCATGGCCACCGTGACGGTACACCATGGCCACCGTTACGGTACGAGCTAGCCACCGTGACGGTACACCATGGCCACCGTAACGGTACGAGCTAGACAGCGTGACGGTACTCCATGGCCAGCGTGACGGTACACCATTGCTACCGTGACGGTACACCATGGCTACCGTGACGGTACACCATGGCCACCGTTACGGTACGAGCTAGCCACCGTGACGGTACACCATGGCCACCGTAACGGTACACCATGGCCACCGTGACGGTACACCATGGCCACCGTGACGGTACACCATGGCCACCGTGACGGTACACAATGGCCACCGTGACGGTACACCATGGCCACCGTGACGGTACACCATGGCCACCGTGACGGTACACCATGGCCACCGTGACGGTATACCATGGCCACCGTGACGGTACACTACGGCCACCGTAACGGTACACCATGGCCACCATAATGGTACACCATGGCCACCGTGACGGTACGAGCTAGCCTCCATGACGGTACACCATGGCCACCGTAACGGTACACCATGGCCACCATAATGGTACACCATGGCCACCGTGACGGTACACCATGGCCACCGTAACGGTACACCATAGCCACCGTGACGGTACGAGCTAGCCACCGTGACGGTATACCATGGCCACCGTGACGGTACACCATGGCCAACGTGACGGTACGCCATGGCCACCGTGACGGTACACCATGGCCACCGTGACGGTACACAATGGCCACCGTGACGGTACACCATGGCCACCGTTACTGTACACAATGGCCACCGTGACGGTACACCATGGCCACCGTGACGGTACGCCATGGCCACCGTGACGGTACACCATGGCCACCGTGACGGTACACCATGGCCACCGTGACGGTACACCATAGCCACCGTGACGGTACGAGCTAGCCACCGTGACGGTACACCATGGCCACCGTGACGGTATACCATTGCTACCGTGACGGTACACCATGGCTACCGTGACGGTACACCATGGCCACCGTAACGGTACGAGCTAGCCACCGTGACGGTACACCATGGCCACCTTGACGGTATACCATGGCCACCATGACGGTACACCATGGCCACCGTGACGGTACACCATAGCCACCGTGACGGTACGAGCTAGCCACCGTGACGGTACACCATGGCCACCGTGACGGTACACAATGGCCACCGTGACGGTACACCATGGCCACCGTGACGGTACACCATGGCCACCGTGACGGTACGCCATGACTACCGTGACGGTACACCATGGCCACCGTTACGGTACGAGCTAGCCACCGTGAAGGTACACCATGGCCACCGTAACGGTACACCATGGCCACCGTGACGGTATACCATGGCCACCGTGACGGTACACCATGGCCACCCTGACGGTACACCATGGCTACCGTGACGGTACACCATGGCCACCGTTACGGTACGAGCTAGCCACCGTGACGGTACACCATGGCCACCGTAACGGTACACCATGGCCACCGTGACGGTATACCATGGCCACCGTGACGGTACACCATGGCCACCGTAACGGTACACCATGGCCACCGTGACGGTACACCATGGCCACCGTGACGGTATACCATGGCCACCGTGACGGTACACCATGGCCACCGTAACGGTACACCATGGCCACCGTGACGGTACACCATGGCCACCGTGACGGTACACAATGGCCACCGTGACGGTACACCATGGCCACCGCGACGGTACACCATGGCCACCGTGACGGTACACAATGGCCACCGTGACGGTACACCGTGGCCACCGTGACGGTATACCATGGCCACCGTGACGGTACACTACGGCCACCGTAACGGTACACCATGGCCACCATAATGGTACACCATGGCCACCGTGACGGTACGAGCTAGCCTCCATGACGGTACACCATGGCCACCGTAACGGTACACCATGGCCACCATAATGGTACACCATGGCCACCGTGACGGTACACCATGGCCACCGTAACGGTACACCATGGCCACCGTGACGGTACGAGCTACCCACCGTGACGGTATACCATGGCCACCGTGACGGTACACCATGGCCAACGTGACGGTACGCCATGGCCACCGTGACGGTACACCATGGCCACCGTGACGGTACACAATGGCCACCGTGACGGTACACCATGGCCACCGTAACGGTACGAGCTAGCCACCGTGACGGTACACCATGGCCACCTTGACGGTATACCATGGCCACCATGACGGTACCCCATGGCCACCGTGACGGTACACCATAGCCACCGTGACGGTACGAGCTAGCCACCGTGACGGTACACCATGGCCACCGTGACGGTATACCATTGCTACCGTGACGGTACACCATGGCTACCGTGACGGTACACCATGGCCACCGTAACGGTACGAGCTAGCCACCGTGACGGTACACCATGGCCACCTTGACAGTATACCATGGCCACCATGACGGTACACCATGGCCAACGTGACGGTACGCCATGGCCACCGTTACGGTACACCATGGCCACCGTGACGGTACACCATTGCTACCGTGACGGTACACCATGGCTACCGTGACGGTACACCATGGCCACCGTGACGGTACACCATGGCCACCGTAACGGTACGGGCTAGCCACCGTGACGGTACACCATGGCCACCTTGACAGTATACCATGGCCACCATGACGGTACACCATGGCCAACGTGACGGTACGCCATGGCCACCGTTACGGTACACCATGGCCACCGTGACGGTACACCATTGCTACCGTGACGGTACACCATGGCTACCGTGACGGTACACCATGGCCACCGTAACGGTACGAGCTAGCCACCGTGACGGTATACCATGGCCACCGTGACGGTACACCATAGCCACCGTGACGGTACGAGCTAGCCACCGTGACGGTACACCATGGCCACCTTGACGGTATACCATGGCCACCATGACGGTACCCCATGGCCACCGTGACGGTACACCATAGCCACCGTGACGGTACGAGCTAGCCACCGTGACGGTACACCATGGCCACCGTGACGGTACACAATGGCCACCGTAACGGTACACCATGGCCACCGTGACGGTACACCATGGCCACCGTGACGGTACACCATAGCCACCGTGACGGTACGAGCTAGCCACCGTGACGGTACACCATGGCCACCGTGACGGTATACCATTGCTACCGTGACGGTACACCATGGCTACCGTGACGGTACACCATGGCCACCGTAACGGTACGAGCTAGCCACCGTGACGGTACACCATGGCCACCTTGACAGTATACCATGGCCACCATGACGGTACACCATGGCCAACGTGACGGTACGCCATGGCCACCGTTACGGTACACCATGGCCACCGTGACGGTACACCATTGCTACCGTGACGGTACACCATGGCTACCGTGACGGTACATCATGGCCACCGTAACGGTACGAGCTAGCCACCGTGACGGTATACCATGGCCACCGTGACGGTACACCATAGCCACCGTGACGGTACGAGCTAGCCACCGCGACGGTATACCATGGCCACCGTGACGGTACACCATGGCCACCGTGACGGTACGCCATGGCCACCGTGACGGTACACCATGGCCACCGTAACGGTACACCATGGCCACCGTGACGGTACGCCATGACCACCGTGACGGTACACCATGGCCACCGTAACGGTACACCATGGCCACCGTGACGGTACCCCATGGCCACCGTGCCGGTACACCATGTCCACCGTAACGGTACACCATGGCCACCGTGACGGTACACAATGGCCACCGTCACGGTACACCATGGCCACCGTGACGGTACACCATGGCCACCGTGACGGTACACCATGGCCACCGTAACGGTACACCATGGCCACCGGCCGGTACACCAAGGCCACCGTGACGGTACGAGCTAGACACCGTGACGGTACTCCATGGCCAGCGTGACGGTACACCATTGCTACCGTGACGGTACACCATGGCTACCGTGACGGTACACCATGGCCACCGTTACGGTACGAGCTAGCCACCGTGACGGTACACCATGGCCACCGTAACGGTACACCATGGCCACCGTGACGGTACACCATGGCCACCGTGACGGTACACCATGGCCACCGTGACGGTAAACAATGGCCACCGTGACGGTACACCATGGCCACCGTGACGGTAAACAATGGCCAACGTTACGGTACACCATGGCCACCCTGACGGTACACCATGGCTACCGTGACGGTACACCATCGCCACCGTGACGGTACGAGTTAGGCACCGTGACGGTACACCATGGCCACCGTGACGGTACACCATGGCCACCGTAACGGTACACCATGGCCACCGTGACGATACGAGCTAGCCACCGTGACGATATACCATGGCCACCGTGACGGTACACCATGGCCACCGTGACGGTACGCCATGGCCACCGTGACGGTACACCATGGCCACCGTGACGGTACACCATGGCCACCGTGACGGTACACCATGGCCACCGTGACGGTACACCATGGCCACCGTAACGGTACACCATGGCCACCGTGACGATACGAGCTAGCCACCGTGACGATATACCATGGCCACCGTGACGGTACACCATGGCCACCGTGACGGTATACAATGGCCACCGTAACGGTACACCATGGCCACCGTGACGGTACACCATGGCCACCGTGACGGTACACCATGGCCACCGTGACGGTACACCATGGCCACCGTAACGGTACACCATGGCCACCGTGACGGTACACCATGGCCACCGTGACGGTACCCCATGGCCACCGTGCCGGTACACAATGGCCACCGTGACGGTACACCATGGCCACCGTGACGGTACGCCATGGCCACCGTGACGGTACACCATGGCCACCGTGACGGTATACCATGGCCACCGTGACGGTACACCATAGCCACCGTGACGGTACGAGCTAGCCACCGCGTCGGTATACCATGGCCACCGTGACGGTACACCATGGCCACCGTGACGGTACGCCATGACCACCGTGACGGTACACCATGGCCACCGTAACGGTACACCATGGCCACCGTGACGGTACCCCATGGCCACCGTGACGGTACCCCATGGCCACCGTGCCGGTACACCATGTCCACCGTAACGGTACACCATGGCCACCGTGACGGTACACAATGGCCACCGTCACGGTACACCATGGCCACCGTGACGGTACACCATGGCCACCGTGACGGTACACCATGGCCACCGTGACGGTACACCATGGCCACCGTAACGGTACACCATGGCCACCGTGCCGGTACACCATGGCCACCGTGACGGTACGAGATAGACACCGTGACGGTACTCCATGGCCAGCGTGACGGTACACCATTGCTACCGTGACGGTACACCATGGCTACCGTGACGGTACACCATGGCCACCGTTACGGTACGAGCTTGCCACCGTGACGGTACACCATGGCCACCGTAACGGTACACCATGGCCACCGTGACGGTACACCATGGCCACCGTGACGGTACACCATGGCCACCGTGACGGTACACAATGGCCACCGTGACGGTACACCATGGCCACCGTGACGGTACACCATGGCCACCGTGACGGTACACCATGGCCACCGTGACGGTATACCATGGCCACCGTGACGGTACACTACGGCCACCGTAACGGTACACCATGGCCACCATAATGGTACACCATGGCCACCGTGACGGTACGAGCTAGCCTCCATGACGGTACACCATGGCCACCGTAACGGTACACCATGGCCACCATAATGGTACACCATGGCCACCGTGACGGTACACCATGGCCACCGTAACGGTACACCATGGCCACCGTGACGGTACGAGCTACCCACCGTGACGGTATACCATGGCCACCGTGACGGTACACCATGGCCAACGTGACGGTACGCCATGGCCACCGTGACGGTACACCATGGCCACCGTGACGGTACACAATGGCCACCGTGACGGTACACCATGGCCACCGTTACTGTACACAATGGCCACCGTGACGGTACACCATGGCCACCGTGACGGTACGCCATGGCCACCGTGACGGTACACCATGGCCACCGTGTCGGTACACCATGGCCACCGTGACGGTACACCATAGCCACCGTGACGGTACGAGCTAGCCACCGTGACGGTACACCATGGCCACCGTGACGGTATACCATTGCTACCGTGACGGTACACCATGGCTACCGTGACGGTACACCATGGCCACCGTAACGGTACGAGCTAGCCACCGTGACGGTACACCATGGCCACCTTGACGGTATACCATGGCCACCATGACGGTACCCCATGGCCACCGTGACGGTACACCATAGCCACCGTGACGGTACGAGCTAGCCACCGTGACGGTACACCATGGCCACCGTGACGGTACACAATGGCCACCGTAACGGTACACCATGGCCACCGTGACGGTACACCATGGCCACCGTGACGGTACACCATAGCCACCGTGACGGTACGAGCTAGCCACCGTGACGGTACACCATGGCCACCGTGACGGTATACCATTGCTACCGTGACGGTACACCATGGCTACCGTGACGGTACACCATGGCCACCGTAACGGTACGAGCTAGCCACCGTGACGGTACACCATGGCCACCTTGACAGTATACCATGGCCACCATGACGGTACACCATGGCCAACGTGACGGTACGCCATGGCCACCGTTACGGTACACCATGGCCACCGTGACGGTACACCATTGCTACCGTGACGGTACACCATGGCTACCGTGACGGTACACCATGGCCACCGTGACGGTACACCATGGCCACCGTAACGGTACGGGCTAGCCACCGTGACGGTACACCATGGCCACCTTGACAGTATACCATGGCCACCATGACGGTACACCATGGCCAACGTGACGGTACGCCATGGCCACCGTTACGGTACACCATGGCCACCGTGACGGTACACCATTGCTACCGTGACGGTACACCATGGCTACCGTGACGGTACACCATGGCCACCGTAACGGTACGAGCTAGCCACCGTGACGGTATACCATGGCCACCGTGACGGTACACCATAGCCACCGTGACGGTACGAGCTAGCCACCGTGACGGTACACCATGGCCACCTTGACGGTATACCATGGCCACCATGACGGTACCCCATGGCCACCGTGACGGTACACCATAGCCACCGTGACGGTACGAGCTAGCCACCGTGACGGTACACCATGGCCACCGTGACGGTACACAATGGCCACCGTAACGGTACACCATGGCCACCGTGACGGTACACCATGGCCACCGTGACGGTACACCATAGCCACCGTGACGGTACGAGCTAGCCACCGTGACGGTACACCATGGCCACCGTGACGGTATACCATTGCTACCGTGACGGTACACCATGGCTACCGTGACGGTACACCATGGCCACCGTGACGGTACCCCATGGCCACCGTGCCGGTACACCATGTCCACCGTAACGGTACACCATGGCCACCGTGACGGTACACAATGGCCACCGTCACGGTACACCATGGCCACCGTGACGGTACACCATGGCCACCGTGACGGTACACCATGGCCACCGTAACGGTACACCATGGCCACCGGCCGGTACACCATGGCCACCGTGACGGTACGAGCTAGACACCGTGACGGTACTCCATGGCCACCGTAACGGTACACCATGGCCACCGTGACGGTACCCCATGGCCACCGTGCCGGTACACCATGTCCACCGTAACGGTACACCATGGCCACCGTGACGGTACACAATGGCCACCGTCACGGTACACCATGGCCACCGTGACGGTACACCATGGCCACCGTGACGGTACACCATGGCCACCGTAACGGTACACCATGGCCACCGGCCGGTACACCATGGCCACCGTGACGGTACGAGCTAGACACCGTGACGGTACTCCATGGCCAGCGTGACGGTACACCATTGCTACCGTGACGGTACACCATGGCTACCGTGACGGTACACCATGGCCACCGTTACGGTACGAGCTAGCCACCGTGACGGTACACCATGGCCACCGTAACGGTACACCATGGCCACCGTGACGGTACACCATGGCCACCGTGACGGTACACCATGGCCACCGTGACGGTAAACAATGGCCACCGTGACGGTACACCATGGCCACCGTGACGGTAAACAATGGCCAACGTTACGGTACACCATGGCCACCCTGACGGTACACCATGGCTACCGTGACGGTACACCATCGCCACCGTGACGGTACGAGTTAGGCACCGTGACGGTACACCATGGCCACCGTGACGGTACACCATGGCCACCGTAACGGTACACCATGGCCACCGTGACGATACGAGCTAGCCACCGTGACGATATACCATGGCCACCGTGACGGTACACCATGGCCACCGTGACGGTACGCCATGGCCACCGTGACGGTACACCATGGCCACCGTGACGGTACCCCATGGCCACCGTGCCGGTACACCATGTCCACCGTAACGGTACACCATGGCCACCGTGACGGTACACAATGGCCACCGTCACGGTACACCATGGCCACCGTGACGGTACACCATGGCCACCGTGACGGTACGAGCTAGCCACCGTGACGGTACACCATGGCCACCGTAACGGTACACCATGGCCACCGTGACGGTACACCATGGCCACCGTGACGGTACACCATGGCCACCGTGACGGTACACCATGGCCACCGTTACGGTACGAGCTAGCAACCGTGACGGTACACCATGGCCACCGTAACGGTACGAGCTAGACACCGTGACGGTACTCCATGGCCAGCGTGACGGTACACCATTGCTACCGTGACGGTACACCATGGCTACCGTGACGGTACACCATGGCCACCGTTACGGTACGAGCTAGCCACCGTGACGGTACACCATGGCCACCGTAACGGTACACCATGGCCACCGTGACGGTACACCATGGCCACCGTGACGGTACACCATGGCCACCGTGACGGTACACAATGGCCACCGTGACGGTACACCATGGCCACCGTGACGGTACACCATGGCCACCGTAACGGTACACCATAGCCACCGTGACGGTACGAGCTAGCCACCGTGACGGTATACCATGGCCACCGTGACGGTACACCATGGCCAACGTGACGGTACGCCATGGCCACCGTGACGGTACACCATGGCCACCGTGACGGTACACAATGGCCACCGTGACGGTACACCATGGCCACCGTTACTGTACACAATGGCCACCGTGACGGTACACCATGGCCACCGTGACGGTACGCCATGGCCACCGTGACGGTACACCATGGCCACCGTGACGGTACACCATGGCCACCGTGACGGTACACCATAGCCACCGTGACGGTACGAGCTAGCCACCGTGACGGTACACCATGGCCACCGTGACGGTATACCATTGCTACCGTGACGGTACACCATGGCTACCGTGACGGTACACCATGGCCACCGTAACGGTACGAGCTAGCCACCGTGACGGTACACCATGGCCACCTTGACGGTATACCATGGCCACCATGACGGTACACCATGGCCACCGTGACGGTACACCATAGCCACCGTGACGGTACGAGCTAGCCACCGTGACGGTACACCATGGCCACCGTGACGGTACACAATGGCCACCGTGACGGTACACCATGGCCACCGTGACGGTACACCATGGCCACCGTGACGGTACGCCATGACTACCGTGACGGTACACCATGGCCACCGTTACGGTACGAGCTAGCCACCGTGACGGTACACCATGGCCACCGTAACGGTACACCATGGCCACCGTGACGGTATACCATGGCCACCGTGACGGTACACCATGGCCACCCTGACGGTACACCATGGCTACCGTGACGGTACACCATGGCGACCGTTACGGTACGAGCTAGCCACCGTGACGGTACACCATGGCCACCGTAACGGTACACCATGGCCACCGTAACGGTACACCATGGCCACCGTGACGGTATACCATGGCCACCGTGACGGTACACCATGGCCACCCTGACGCTACACCATGGCTACCGTGACGGTACACCATGGCCACCGTTACGGTACGAGCTAGCCACCGTGACGGTACACCATGGCCACCGTAACGGTACACCATGGCCACCGTGACGGTATACCATGGCCACCGCGACGGTACACCATGGCCACCGTGACGGTACACAATGGCCACCGTGACGGTACACCGTGGCCACCGTGATGGTACGCCATGACTACCGTGACGGTACACCATGGCCACCGTAACGGTACACCATGGCCACCGTGACGATATACCATGGCCACCGTGACGGTACACCATGGCCACCGTGACGGTACGCCATGACTACCGTGACGGTATACCATGGCCACCGTAACGGTACACCATGGCCACCGTGACGATATACCATGGCCACCGTGACGGTACACCATGGCCACCGTGACGGTACGCCATGGCCACCGTGACGGTACACCATGGCCACCGTGACGGTACACAATGGCCACCGTGACGGTACACCATGGCCACCGTTACTGTACACAATGGCCACCGTGACGGTACACCATGGCCACCGTGACGGTACGCCATGGCCACCGTGACGGTACACCATGGCCACCGTGACGGTATACCATGGCCACCGTGACGGTACACCATAGCCACCGTGACGGTACGAGCTAGCCACCGCGTCGGTATACCATGGCCACCGTGACGGTACACCATGGCCACCGTGACGGTACGCCATGACCACCGTGACGGTACACCATGGCCACCGTAACGGTACACCATGGCCACCGTGACGGTACCCCATGGCCACCGTGACGGTACCCCATGGCCACCGTGCCGGTACACCATGTCCACCGTAACGGTACACCATGGCCACCGTGACGGTACACAATGGCCACCGTCACGGTACACCATGGCCACCGTGACGGTACACCATGGCCACCGTGACGGTACACCATGGCCACCGTGACGGTACACCATGGCCACCGTAACGGTACACCATGGCCACCGTGCCGGTACACCATGGCCACCGTGACGGTACGAGATAGACACCGTGACGGTACTCCATGGCCAGCGTGACGGTACACCATTGCTACCGTGACGGTACACCATGGCTACCGTGACGGTACAGCATGGCCACCGTTACGGTACGAGCTAGCCACCGTGACGGTACACCATGGCCACCGTAACGGTACACCATGGCCACCGTGACGGTACACCATGGCCACCGTGACGGTACACCATGGCCACCGTGACGGTACACAATGGCCACCGTGACGGTACACCATGGCCACCGTGACGGTACACCATGGCCACCGTGACGGTACACCATGGCCACCGTGACGGTATACCATGGCCACCGTGACGGTACACTACGGCCACCGTAACGGTACACCATGGCCACCATAATGGTACACCATGGCCACCGTGACGGTACGAGCTAGCCTCCATGACGGTACACCATGGCCACCGTAACGGTACACCATGGCCACCATAATGGTACACCATGGCCACCGTGACGGTACACCATGGCCACCGTAACGGTACACCATGGCCACCGTGACGGTACGAGCTACCCACCGTGACGGTATACCATGGCCACCGTGACGGTACACCATGGCCAACGTGACGGTACGCCATGGCCACCGTGACGGTACACCATGGCCACCGTGACGGTACACAATGGCCACCGTGACGGTACACCATGGCCACCGTTACTGTACACAATGGCCACCGTGACGGTACACCATGGCCACCGTGACGGTACGCCATGGCCACCGTGACGGTACACCATGGCCACCGTGTCGGTACACCATGGCCACCGTGACGGTACACCATAGCCACCGTGACGGTACGAGCTAGCCACCGTGACGGTACACCATGGCCACCGTGACGGTATACCATTGCTACCGTGACGGTACACCATGGCTACCGTGACGGTACACCATGGCCACCGTAACGGTACGAGCTAGCCACCGTGACGGTACACCATGGCCACCTTGACGGTATACCATGGCCACCATGACGGTACCCCATGGCCACCGTGACGGTACACCATAGCCACCGTGACGGTACGAGCTAGCCACCGTGACGGTACACCAT
Organism: Melanotus villosus; assembly: GCA_963082815.1. Taxonomy (NCBI): domain Eukaryota; kingdom Metazoa; phylum Arthropoda; class Insecta; order Coleoptera; family Elateridae; genus Melanotus; species Melanotus villosus. Next base: position 14,932,848 of record OY720425.1, on the reverse strand, counting down.
GGCCACCGTGACGGTACACAATGGCCACCGTAACGGTACACCATGGCCACCGTGACGGTACACCATGGCCACCGTGACGGTACACCATAGCCACCGTGACGGTACGAGCTAGCCACCGTGACGGTACACCATGGCCACCGTGACGGTATACCATTGCTACCGTGACGGTACACCATGGCTACCGTGACGGTACACCATGGCCACCGTAACGGTACGAGCTAGCCACCGTGACGGTACACCATGGCCACCTTGACAGTATACCATGGCCACCATGACGGTACACCATGGCCAACGTGACGGTACGCCATGGCCACCGTTACGGTACACCATGGCCACCGTGACGGTACACCATTGCTACCGTGACGGTACACCATGGCTACCGTGACGGTACACCATGGCCACCGTGACGGTACACCATGGCCACCGTAACGGTACGAGCTAGCCACCGTGACGGTACACCATGGCCACCTTGACAGTATACCATGGCCACCATGACGGTACACCATGGCCAACGTGACGGTACGCCATGGCCACCGTTACGGTACACCATGGCCACCGTGACGGTACACCATTGCTACCGTGACGGTACACCATGGCTACCGTGACGGTACACCATGGCCACCGTAACGGTACGAGCTAGCCACCGTGACGGTATACCATGGCCACCGTGACGGTACACCATAGCCACCGTGACGGTACGAGCTAGCCACCGTGACGGTACACCATGGCCACCTTGACGGTATACCATGGCCACCATGACGGTACCCCATGGCCACCGTGACGGTACACCATAGCCACCGTGACGGTACGAGCTAGCCACCGTGACGGTACACCATGGCCACCGTGACGGTACACAATGGCCACCGTAACGGTACACCATGGCCACCGTGACGGTACACCATGGCCACCGTGACGGTACACCATAGCCACCGTGACGGTACGAGCTAGCCACCGTGACGGTACACCATGGCCACCGTGACGGTATACCATTGCTACCGTGACGGTACACCATGGCTACCGTGACGGTACACCATGGCCACCGTAACGGTACGAGCTAGCCACCGTGACGGTACACCATGGCCACCTTGACAGTATACCATGGCCACCATGACGGTACACCATGGCCAACGTGACGGTACGCCATGGCCACCGTTACGGTACACCATGGCCACCGTGACGGTATACCATTGCTACCGTGACGGTACACCATGGCTACCGTGACGGTACATCATGGCCACCGTAACGGTACGAGCTAGCCACCGTGACGGTATACCATGGCCACCGTGACGGTACACCATAGCCACCGTGACGGTACGAGCTAGCCACCGCGACGGTATACCATGGCCACCGTGACGGTACACCATGGCCACCGTGACGGTACGCCATGGCCACCGTGACGGTACACCATGGCCACCGTAACGGTACACCATGGCCACCGTGACGGTACGCCATGACCACCGTGACGGTACACCATGGCCACCGTAACGGTACACCATGGCCACCGTGACGGTACCCCATGGCCACCGTGCCGGTACACCATGTCCACCGTAACGGTACACCATGGCCACCGTGACGGTACACAATGGCCACCGTCACGGTACACCATGGCCACCGTGACGGTACACCATGGCCACCGTGACGGTACACCATGGCCACCGTAACGGTACACCATGGCCACCGGCCGGTACAGCATGGCCAACGTGACGGTACGCCATGGCCACCGTGACGGTACACCATGGCCACCGTGACGGTACACAATGGCCACCGTGACGGTACACCATGGCCACCGTTACTGTACACAATGGCCACCGTGACGGTACACCATGGCCACCGTGACGGTACGCCATGGCCACCGTGACGGTACACCATGGCCACCGTGTCGGTACACCATGGCCACCGTGACGGTACACCATAGCCACCGTGACGGTACGAGCTAGCCACCGTGACGGTACACCATGGCCACCGTGACGGTATACCATTGCTACCGTGACGGTACACCATGGCTACCGTGACGGTACACCATGGCCACCGTAACGGTACGAGCTAGCCACCGTGACGGTACACCATGGCCACCTTGACGGTATACCATGGCCACCATGACGGTACCCCATGGCCACCGTGACGGTACACCATAGCCACCGTGACGGTACGAGCTAGCCACCGTGACGGTACACCATGGCCACCGTGACGGTACACAATGGCCACCGTAACGGTACACCATGGCCACCGTGACGGTACACCATGGCCACCGTGACGGTACACCATAGCCACCGTGACGGTACGAGCTAGCCACCGTGACGGTACACCATGGCCACCGTGACGGTATACCATTGCTACCGTGACGGTACACCATGGCTACCGTGACGGTACACCATGGCCACCGTAACGGTACGAGCTAGCCACCGTGACGGTACACCATGGCCACCTTGACAGTATACCATGGCCACCATGACGGTACACCATGGCCAACGTGACGGTACGCCATGGCCACCGTTACGGTACACCATGGCCACCGTGACGGTACACCATTGCTACCGTGACGGTACACCATGGCTACCGTGACGGTACACCATGGCCACCGTGACGGTACACCATGGCCACCGTAACGGTACGAGCTAGCCACCGTGACGGTACACCATGGCCACCTTGACAGTATACCATGGCCACCATGACGGTACACCATGGCCAACGTGACGGTACGCCATGGCCACCGTTACGGTACACCATGGCCACCGTGACGGTACACCATTGCTACCGTGACGGTACACCATGGCTACCGTGACGGTACACCATGGCCACCGTAACGGTACGAGCTAGCCACCGTGACGGTATACCATGGCCACCGTGACGGTACACCATAGCCACCGTGACGGTACGAGCTAGCCACCGTGACGGTACACCATGGCCACCTTGACGGTATACCATGGCCACCATGACGGTACCCCATGGCCACCGTGACGGTACACCATAGCCACCGTGACGGTACGAGCTAGCCACCGTGACGGTACACCATGGCCACCGTGACGGTACACAATGGCCACCGTAACGGTACACCATGGCCACCGTGACGGTACACCATGGCCACCGTGACGGTACACCATAGCCACCGTGACGGTACGAGCTAGCCACCGTGACGGTACACCATGGCCACCGTGACGGTATACCATTGCTACCGTGACGGTACACCATGTCCACCGTAACGGTACACCATGGCCACCGTGACGGTACACAATGGCCACCGTCACGGTACACCATGGCCACCGTGACGGTACACCATGGCTACCGTGACGGTACACCATGGCCACCGTAACGGTACGAGCTAGCCACCGTGACGGTATACCATGGCCACCGTGACGGTACACCATAGCCACCGTGACGGTACGAGCTAGCCACCGCGACGGTATACCATGGCCACCGTGACGGTACACCATGGCCACCGTGACGGTACGCCATGGCCACCGTGACGGTACACCATGGCCACCGTAACGGTACACCATGGCCACCGTGACGGTACGCCATGACCACCGTGACGGTACACCATGGCCACCGTAACGGTACACCATGGCCACCGTGACGGTACCCCATGGCCACCGTGCCGGTACACCATGTCCACCGTAACGGTACACCATGGCCACCGTGACGGTACACAATGGCCACCGTCACGGTACACCATGGCCACCGTGACGGTACACCATGGCCACCGTGACGGTACACCATGGCCACCGTAACGGTACACCATGGCCACCGGCCGGTACACCATGGCCACCGTGACGGTACGAGCTAGACACCGTGACGGTACTCCATGGCCAGCGTGACGGTACACCATTGCTACCGTGACGGTACACCATGGCTACCGTGACGGTACACCATGGCCACCGTTACGGTACGAGCTAGCCACCGTGACGGTACACCATGGCCACCGTAACGGTACACCATGGCCACCGTGACGGTACACCATGGCCACCGTGACGGTACACCATGGCCACCGTGACGGTAAACAATGGCCACCGTGACGGTACACCATGGCCACCGTGACGGTACACCATGGCCACCGTGACGGTACACCATGGCCACCGTTACTGTACACAATGGCCACCGTGACGGTACACCATGGCCACCGTGACGGTACGCCATGGCCACCGTGACGGTACACCATGGCCACCGTAACGGTACACCATGGCCACCATAATGGTACACCATGGCCACCGTGACGGTACGAGCTAGCCTCCATGACGGTACACCATGGCCACCGTGACGGTACACTACGGCCACCGTAACGGTACACCATGGCCACCATAATGGTACACCATGGCCACCGTGACGGTACGAGCTAGCCTCCATGACGGTACACCATGGCCACCGTAACGGTACACCATGGCCACCATAATGGTACACCATGGCCACCGTGACGGTACACCATGGCCACCGTAACGGTACACCATGGCCACCGTGACGGTACGAGCTAGCCACCGTGACGGTATACCATGGCCACCGTGACGGTACACCATAGCCACCGTGGCGGTACGAGCTAGCCACCGCGACGGTATACCATGGCCACCGTGACGGTACACCATTGCTACCGTGACGGTACCCCATGGCCACCGTGCCGGTACACCATGTCCACCGTAACGGTACACCATGGCCACCGTGACGGTACACAATGGCCACCGTCACGGTACACCATGGCCACCGTGACGGTACACCATGGCCACCGTGACGGTACACCATGGCCACCGTGACGGTACACCATGGCCACCGTAACGGTACACCATGGCCACCGTGCCGGTACACCATGGCCACCGTGACGGTACGAGCTAGACACCGTGACGGTACTCCATGGCCAGCGTGACGGTACACCATTGCTACCGTGACGGTACACCATGGCTACCGTGACGGTACACCATGGCCACCGTTACGGTACGAGCTAGCCACCGTGACGGTACACCATGGCCACCGTAACGGTACACCATGGCCACCGTGACGGTGCACCATGGCCACCGTGACGGTATACCATGGCCACCGTGACGGTACACTACGGCCACCGTAACGGTACACCATGGCCACCATAATGGTACACCATGGCCACCGTGACGGTACGAGCTAGCCTCCATGACCGTACACCATGGCCACCGAAACGGTACACCATGGCCACCATAATGGTACACCATGGCCACCGTGACGGTACACCATGGCCACCGTAACGGTACACCATGGCCACCGTGACGGTACGAGCTAGCCACCGTGACGGTATACCATGGCCACCGTGACGGTACACCATGGCCAACGTGACGGTACACCATGGCCACCGTGACGGTACACAATGGCCACCGTGACGGTACACCATGGCCACCGTGACGGTACACCATGGCCACCGTGACGGTACACCATGGCCACCGTGACGGTATACCATGGCCACCGTGACGGTACACTACGGCCACCGTAACGGTACACCATGGCCACCATAATGGTACACCATGGCCACCGTGACGGTACGAGCTAGCCTCCATGACCGTACACCATGGCCACCGAAACGGTACACCATGGCCACCATAATGGTACACCATGGCCACCGTGACGGTACACCATGGCCACCGTAACGGTACACCATGGCCACCGTGACGGTACGAGCTAGCCACCGTGACGGTATACCATGGCCACCGTGACGGTACACCATGGCCAACGTGACGGTACGCCATGGCCACCGTGACGGTACACCATGGCCACCGTGACGGTACACAATGGCCACCGTGACGGTACACCATGGCCACCGTTACAGTACACAATGTTCACCGTGACGGTACACCATGGCCACCGTGACGGTACGCCATGGCCACCGTGACGGTACACCATGGCCACCGTGACGGTACACCATGGCCACCGTGACGGTACACCATAGCCACCGTGACGGTACGAGCTAGCCACCGTGACGGTACACCATGGCCACCGTGACGGTATACCATTGCTACCGCGACGGTACACCATGGCTACCGTGACGGTACACCATGGCCACCGTAACGGTACGAGCTAGCCACCGTGACGGTACACCATGGCCACCTTGACGGTATACCATGGCCCCCTTGACGGTACACCATGGCCACCGTGACGGTACACCATAGCCACCGTGACGGTACGAGCTAGCCACCGTGACGGTACACCATGGCCACCGTGACGGTACACAATGGCCACCGTGACGGTACACCATGGCCACCGTAACGGTACACCATGGCCACCGTGACGGTACGAGCTAGCCACCGTGACGGTATACCATGGCCACCGTGACGGTACACCATGGCCACCGTGACGGTACGCCATGGCCACCGTGACGGTACACCATGGCCACCGTAACGGTACACCATGGCCACCGTGACGGTACGCCATGACCACCGTGACGGTACCCCATGGCCACCGTAACGGTACACCATGGCCACCGTGACGGTACACCATGGCCACCGTGACGGTACCCCATGGCCACCGTGCCGGTACACCATGTCCACCGTAACGGTACTCCATGGCCACCGTGACGGTACACAATGGCCACCGTCACGGTACACCATGGCCACCGTGACGGTACACCATGGCCACCGTGACGGTACGAGCTAGCCACCGTGACGGTACACCATGGACACCGTAACGGTACACCATGGCCACCGTGACGGTACACCATGGCCACCGTGACGGTACACCATGGCCACCGTGACGGTACACCATGGCCACCGTTACGGTACGAGCTAGCCACCGTGACGGTACACCATGGCCACCGTAACGGTACGAGCTAGACACCGTGACGGTACTCCATGGCCAGCGTGACGGTACACCATTGCTACCGTGACGGTACACCATGGCTACCGTGACGGTACACCATGGCCACCGTTACGGTACGAGCTAGCCACCGTGACGGTACACCATGGCCACCGTAACGGTACACCATGGCCACCGTGACGGTATACCATGGCCACCGTAACGGTACGAGCTAGACACCGTGACGGTACTCCATGGCCAGCGTGACGGTACACCATTGCTACCGTGACGGTACACCATGGCTACCGTGACGGTACACCATGGCCACCGTTACGGTACGAGCTAGCCACCGTGACGGTACACCATGGCCACCGTAACGGTACACCGTGGCCACCGTGACGGTATACCATGGCCACCGTGACGGTACACCATGGCCACCGTGACGGTACGAGTTAGGCACCGCGACGGTACACCATGGCCACCGTGACGGTACACCATGGCCACCGTAACGGTACACCATGGCCACCGTGCCGGTACACCATGGCCACCGTGACGGTACGAGCTAGCCACCGTGACGGTACACCATGGCCAACGTTACGGTACACCATGGCCACCCTGACGGTACACCATGGCTACCGTTACGGTACACCATCGCCACCGTGACGGTACGAGTTAGGCACCGTGACGGTACACCATGGCCACCGTGACGGTACACCATGGCCACCGTAACGGTACACCATGGCCACCGTGACGATACGAGCTAGCCACCGTGACGATATACCATGGCCACCGTGACGGTACACCATGGCCACCGTGACGGTACGCCATGGCCACCGTGACGGTACACCATGGCCACCGTGACGGTACACAATGGCCACCGTGACGGTACACCATGGCCACCGTTACTGTACCCAATGTCCACCGTGACGGTACACCATGGCCACCGTGACGGTACGCCATGGCCACCGTGACGGTACACCATGGCCACCGTGACGGTATACCATGGCCACCGTGACGGTACACCATAGCCACCGTGACGGTACGAGCTAGCCACCGCGACGGTATACCATGGCCACCGTGACGGTACACCATGGCCACCGTGACGGTACGCCATGGCCACCGTGACGGTACACCATGGCCACCGTAACGGTACACCATGGCCACCGTGACGGTACGCCATGACCACCGTGACGGTACACCATGGCCACCGTAACGGTACACCATGGCCACCGTGACGGTACACCATGGCCACCGTGACGGTACCCCATGGCCACCGTGCCGGTACACCATGTCCACCGTAACGGTACACCATGGCCACCGTGACGGTACACCATGGCCACCGTTACGGTACGAGCTAGCCACCGTGACGGTACCCCATGGCCACCGTGCCGGTACACCATGTCCACCGTAACGGTACACCATGGCCACCGTGACGGTACACAATGGCCACCGTCACGGTACACCATGGCCACCGTGACGGTACACCATGGCCACCGTGACGGTACGAGCTAGCCACCGTGACGGTACACCATGGCCACCGTAACGGTACACCATGGCCACCGTGACGGTACACCATGGCCACCGTGACGGTACACCATGGCCACCGTGACGGTACACCATGGCCACCGTTACGGTACGAGCTAGCCACCGTGACGGTACACCATGGCCACCGTAACGGTACGAGCTAGACACCGTGACGGTACTCCATGGCCAGCGTGACGGTACACCATTGCTACCGTGACGGTACACCATGGCTACCGTGACGGTACACCATGGCCACCGTTACGGTACGAGCTAGCCACCGTGACGGTACACCATGGCCACCGTAACGGTACATCATGGCCACCGTGACGGTACACCATGGCCACCGTGACGGTACACCATGGCCACCGTGACGGTACACAATGGCCACCGTGACGGTACACCATGGCCACCGTGACGGTACACCATGGCCACCGTGACGGTACACCATGGCCACCGTGACGGTATACCATGGCCACCGTGACGGTACACTACGGCCACCGTAACGGTACACCATGGCCACCATAATGGTACACCATGGCCACCGTGACGGTACGAGCTAGCCTCCATGACGGTACACCATGGCCACCGTAACGGTACACCATGGCCACCATAATGGTACACCATGGCCACCGTGACGGTACACCATGGCCACCGTAACGGTACACCATAGCCACCGTGACGGTACGAGCTAGCCACCGTGACGGTATACCATGGCCACCGTGACGGTACACCATGGCCAACGTGACGGTACGCCATGGCCACCGTGACGGTACACCATGGCCACCGTGACGGTACACAATGGCCACCGTGACGGTACACCATGGCCACCGTTACTGTACACAATGGCCACCGTGACGGTACACCATGGCCACCGTGACGGTACGCCATGGCCACCGTGACGGTACACCATGGCCACCGTGACGGTACACCATGGCCACCGTGACGGTATACCATTGCTACCGTGACGGTACACCATGGCTACCGTGACGGTACACCATGGCCACCGTAACGGTACGAGCTAGCCACCGTGACGGTACACCATGGCCACCTTGACGGTATACCATGGCCACCATGACGGTACACCATGGCCACCGTGACGGTACACCATAGCCACCGTGACGGTACGAGCTAGCCACCGTGACGGTACACCATGGCCACCGTGACGGTACACAATGGCCACCGTGACGGTACACCATGGCCACCGTGACGGTACACCATGGCCACCGTGACGGTACGCCATGACTACCGTGACGGTACACCATGGCCACCGTTACGGTACGAGCTAGCCACCGTGACGGTACACCATGGCTACCGTAACGGTACACCATGGCCACCGTGACGGTATACCATGGCCACCGTGACGGTACACCATGGCCACCCTGACGGTACACCATGGCTACCGTGACGGTACACCATGGCCACCGTTACGGTACGAGCTAGCCACCGTGACGGTACACCATGGCCACCGTAACGGTACACCATGGCCACCGTAACGGTACACCATGGCCACCGTGACGGTATACCATGGCCACCGTGACGGTACACCATGGCCACCCTGACGCTACACCATGGCTACCGTGACGGTACACCATGGCCACCGTTACGGTACGAGCTAGCCACCGTGACGGTACACCATGGCCACCGTAACGGTACACCATGGCCACCGTGACGGTATACCATGGCCACCGCGACGGTACACCATGGCCACCGTGACGGTACACAATGGCCACCGTGACGGTACACCGTGGCCACCGTGATGGTACGCCATGACTACCGTGACGGTACACCATGGCCACCGTAACGGTACACCATGGCCACCGTGACGATATACCATGGCCACCGTGACGGTACACCATGGCCACCGTGACGGTACGCCATGACTACCGTGACGGTATACCATGGCCACCGTAACGGTACACCATGGCCACCGTGACGATATACCATGGCCACCGTGACGGTACACCATGGCCACCGTGACGGTACGCCATGGCCACCGTGACGGTACACCATGGCCACCGTGACGGTACACAATGGCCACCGTGACGGTACACCATGGCCACCGTTACTGTACACAATGGCCACCGTGACGGTACACCATGGCCACCGTGACGGTACGCCATGGCCACCGTGACGGTACACCATGGCCACCGTGACGGTATACCATGGCCACCGTGACGGTACACCATAGCCACCGTGACGGTACGAGCTAGCCACCGCGTCGGTATACCATGGCCACCGTGACGGTACACCATGGCCACCGTGACGGTACGCCATGACCACCGTGACGGTACACCATGGCCACCGTAACGGTACACCATGGCCACCGTGACGGTACCCCATGGCCACCGTGACGGTACCCCATGGCCACCGTGCCGGTACACCATGTCCACCGTAACGGTACACCATGGCCACCGTGACGGTACACAATGGCCACCGTCACGGTACACCATGGCCACCGTGACGGTACACCATGGCCACCGTGACGGTACACCATGGCCACCGTGACGGTACACCATGGCCACCGTAACGGTACACCATGGCCACCGTGCCGGTACACCATGGCCACCGTGACGGTACGAGATAGACACCGTGACGGTACTCCATGGCCAGCGTGACGGTACACCATTGCTACCGTGACGGTACACCATGGCTACCGTGACGGTACAGCATGGCCACCGTTACGGTACGAGCTAGCCACCGTGACGGTACACCATGGCCACCGTAACGGTACACCATGGCCACCGTGACGGTACACCATGGCCACCGTGACGGTACACCATGGCCACCGTGACGGTATACCTGGCCACCGTGACGGTACACTACGGCCACCGTAACGGTACACCATGGCCACCATAATGGTACACCATGGCCACCGTGACGGTACGAGCTAGCCTCCATGACGGTACACCATGGCCACCGTAACGGTACACCATGGCCACCATAATGGTACACCATGGCCACCGTGACGGTACACCATGGCCACCGTAACGGTACACCATGGCCACCGTGACGGTACGAGCTACCCACCGTGACGGTATACCATGGCCACCGTGACGGTACAGCATGGCCAACGTGACGGTACGCCATGGCCACCGTGACGGTACACCATGGCCACCGTGACGGTACACAATGGCCACCGTGACGGTACACCATGGCCACCGTTACTGTACACAATGGCCACCGTGACGGTACACCATGGCCACCGTGACGGTACGCCATGGCCACCGTGACGGTACACCATGGCCACCGTGTCGGTACACCATGGCCACCGTGACGGTACACCATAGCCACCGTGACGGTACGAGCTAGCCACCGTGACGGTACACCATGGCCACCGTGACGGTATACCATTGCTACCGTGACGGTACACCATGGCTACCGTGACGGTACACCATGGCCACCGTAACGGTACGAGCTAGCCACCGTGACGGTACACCATGGCCACCTTGACGGTATACCATGGCCACCATGACGGTACCCCATGGCCACCGTGACGGTACACCATAGCCACCGTGACGGTACGAGCTAGCCACCGTGACGGTACACCATGGCCACCGTGACGGTACACAATGGCCACCGTAACGGTACACCATGGCCACCGTGACGGTACACCATGGCCACCGTGACGGTACACCATAGCCACCGTGACGGTACGAGCTAGCCACCGTGACGGTACACCATGGCCACCGTGACGGTATACCATTGCTACCGTGACGGTACACCATGGCTACCGTGACGGTACACCATGGCCACCGTAACGGTACGAGCTAGCCACCGTGACGGTACACCATGGCCACCTTGACAGTATACCATGGCCACCATGACGGTACACCATGGCCAACGTGACGGTACGCCATGGCCACCGTTACGGTACACCATGGCCACCGTGACGGTACACCATTGCTACCGTGACGGTACACCATGGCTACCGTGACGGTACACCATGGCCACCGTGACGGTACACCATGGCCACCGTAACGGTACGAGCTAGCCACCGTGACGGTACACCATGGCCACCTTGACAGTATACCATGGCCACCATGACGGTACACCATGGCCAACGTGACGGTACGCCATGGCCACCGTTACGGTACACCATGGCCACCGTGACGGTACACCATTGCTACCGTGACGGTACACCATGGCTACCGTGACGGTACACCATGGCCACCGTAACGGTACGAGCTAGCCACCGTGACGGTATACCATGGCCACCGTGACGGTACACCATAGCCACCGTGACGGTACGAGCTAGCCACCGTGACGGTACACCATGGCCACCTTGACGGTATACCATGGCCACCATGACGGTACCCCATGGCCACCGTGACGGTACACCATAGCCACCGTGACGGTACGAGCTAGCCACCGTGACGGTACACCATGGCCACCGTGACGGTACACAATGGCCACCGTAACGGTACACCATGGCCACCGTGACGGTACACCATGGCCACCGTGACGGTACACCATAGCCACCGTGACGGTACGAGCTAGCCACCGTGACGGTACACCATGGCCACCGTGACGGTATACCATTGCTACCGTGACGGTACACCATGGCTACCGTGACGGTACACCATGGCCACCGTAACGGTACGAGCTAGCCACCGTGACGGTACACCATGGCCACCTTGACAGTATACCATGGCCACCATGACGGTACACCATGGCCAACGTGACGGTACGCCATGGCCACCGTTACGGTACACCATGGCCACCGTGACGGTATACCATTGCTACCGTGACGGTACACCATGGCTACCGTGACGGTACATCATGGCCACCGTAACGGTACGAGCTAGCCACCGTGACGGTATACCATGGCCACCGTGACGGTACACCATAGCCACCGTGACGGTACGAGCTAGCCACCGCGACGGTATACCATGGCCACCGTGACGGTACACCATGGCCACCGTGACGGTACGCCATGGCCACCGTGACGGTACACCATGGCCACCGTAACGGTACACCATGGCCACCGTGACGGTACGCCATGACCACCGTGACGGTACACCATGGCCACCGTAACGGTACACCATGGCCACCGTGACGGTACCCCATGGCCACCGTGCCGGTACACCATGTCCACCGTAACGGTACACCATGGCCACCGTGACGGTACACAATGGCCACCGTCACGGTACACCATGGCCACCGTGACGGTACACCATGGCCACCGTGACGGTACACCATGGCCACCGTAACGGTACACCATGGCCACCGGCCGGTACACCATGGCCACCGTGACGGTACGAGCTAGACACCGTGACGGTACTCCATGGCCAGCGTGACGGTACACCATTGCTACCGTGACGGTACACCATGGCTACCGTGACGGTACACCATGGCCACCGTTACGGTACGAGCTAGCCACCGTGACGGTACACCATGGCCACCGTAACGGTACACCATGGCCACCGTGACGGTACACCATGGCCACCGTGACGGTACACCATGGCCACCGTGACGGTAAACAATGGCCACCGTGACGGTACACCATGGCCACCGTGACGGTACACCATGGCCACCGTGACGGTACACCATGGCCACCGTTACTGTACACAATGGCCACCGTGACGGTACACCATGGCCACCGTGACGGTACGCCATGGCCACCGTGACGGTACACCATGGCCACCGTAACGGTACACCATGGCCACCATAATGGTACACCATGGCCACCGTGACGGTACGAGCTAGCCTCCATGACGGTACACCATAGCCACCGTGACGGTACACTACGGCCACCGTAACGGTACACCATGGCCACCATAATGGTACACCATGGCCACCGTGACGGTACGAGCTAGCCTCCATGACGGTACACCATGGCCACCGTAACGGTACACCATGGCCACCATAATGGTACACCATGGCCACCGTGACGGTACACCATGGCCACCGTAACGGTACACCATGGCCACCGTGACGGTACGAGCTAGCCACCGTGACGGTATACCATGGCCACCGTGACGGTACACCATAGCCACCGTGGCGGTACGAGCTAGCCACCGCGACGGTATACCATGGCCACCGTGACGGTACACCATTGCTACCGTGACGGTACCCCATGGCCACCGTGCCGGTACACCATGTCCACCGTAACGGTACACCATGGCCACCGTGACGGTACACAATGGCCACCGTCACGGTACACCATGGCCACCGTGACGGTACACCATGGCCACCGTGACGGTACACCATGGCCACCGTGACGGTACACCATGGCCACCGTAACGGTACACCATGGCCACCGTGCCGGTACACCATGGCCACCGTGACGGTACGAGCTAGACACCGTGACGGTACTCCATGGCCAGCGTGACGGTACACCATTGCTACCGTGACGGTACACCATGGCTACCGTGACGGTACACCATGGCCACCGTTACGGTACGAGCTAGCCACCGTGACGGTACACCATGGCCACCGTAACGGTACACCATGGCCACCGTGACGGTGCACCATGGCCACCGTGACGGTATACCATGGCCACCGTGACGGTACACTACGGCCACCGTAACGGTACACCATGGCCACCATAATGGTACACCATGGCCACCGTGACGGTACGAGCTAGCCTCCATGACCGTACACCATGGCCACCGAAACGGTACACCATGGCCACCATAATGGTACACCATGGCCACCGTGACGGTACACCATGGCCACCGTAACGGTACACCATGGCCACCGTGACGGTACGAGCTAGCCACCGTGACGGTATACCATGGCCACCGTGACGGTACACCATGGCCAACGTGACGGTACACCATGGCCACCGTGACGGTACACAATGGCCACCGTGACGGTACACCATGGCCACCGTGACGGTACACCATGGCCACCGTGACGGTACACCATGGCCACCGTGACGGTATACCATGGCCACCGTGACGGTACACTACGGCCACCGTAACGGTACACCATGGCCACCATAATGGTACACCATGGCCACCGTGACGGTACGAGCTAGCCTCCATGACCGTACACCATGGCCACCGAAACGGTACACCATGGCCACCATAATGGTACACCATGGCCACCGTGACGGTACACCATGGCCACCGTAACGGTACACCATGGCCACCGTGACGGTACGAGCTAGCCACCGTGACGGTATACCATGGCCACCGTGACGGTACACCATGGCCAACGTGACGGTACGCCATGGCCACCGTGACGGTACACCATGGCCACCGTGACGGTACACAATGGCCACCGTGACGGTACACCATGGCCACCGTTACAGTACACAATGTTCACCGTGACGGTACACCATGGCCACCGTGACGGTACGCCATGGCCACCGTGACGGTACACCATGGCCACCGTGACGGTACACCATGGCCACCGTGACGGTACACCATAGCCACCGTGACGGTACGAGCTAGCCACCGTGACGGTACACCATGGCCACCGTGACGGTATACCATTGCTACCGCGACGGTACACCATGGCTACCGTGACGGTACACCATGGCCACCGTAACGGTACGAGCTAGCCACCGTGACGGTACACCATGGCCACCTTGACGGTATACCATGGCCCCCTTGACGGTACACCATGGCCACCGTGACGGTACACCATAGCCACCGTGACGGTACGAGCTAGCCACCGTGACGGTACACCATGGCCACCGTGACGGTACACAATGGCCACCGTGACGGTACACCATGGCCACCGTAACGGTACACCATGGCCACCGTGACGGTACGAGCTAGCCACCGTGACGGTATACCATGGCCACCGTGACGGTACACCATGGCCACCGTGACGGTACGCCATGGCCACCGTGACGGTACACCATGGCCACCGTAACGGTACACCATGGCCACCGTGACGGTACGCCATGACCACCGTGACGGTACCCCATGGCCACCGTAACGGTACACCATGGCCACCGTGACGGTACACCATGGCCACCGTGACGGTACGCCATGGCCACCGTGACGGTACACCATGGCCACCGTAACGGTACACCATGGCCACCGTGACGGTACGCCATGACCACCGTGACGGTACCCCATGGCCACCGTAACGGTACACCATGGCCACCGTGACGGTACACCATGGCCACCGTGACGGTACACCATGGCCACCGTGACGGTACACAATGGCCACCGTGACGGTACACCATGGCCACCGTGACGGTACACCATGGCCACCGTGACGGTACACCATGGCCACCGTGACGGTATACCTGGCCACCGTGACGGTACACTACGGCCACCGTAACGGTACACCATGGCCACCATAATGGTACACCATGGCCACCGTGACGGTACGAGCTAGCCTCCATGACGGTACACCATGGCCACCGTAACGGTACACCATGGCCACCATAATGGTACACCATGGCCACCGTGACGGTACACCATGGCCACCGTAACGGTACACCATGGCCACCGTGACGGTACGAGCTACCCACCGTGACGGTATACCATGGCCACCGTGACGGTACAGCATGGCCAACGTGACGGTACGCCATGGCCACCGTGACGGTACACCATGGCCACCGTGACGGTACACAATGGCCACCGTGACGGTACACCATGGCCACCGTTACTGTACACAATGGCCACCGTGACGGTACACCATGGCCACCGTGACGGTACGCCATGGCCACCGTGACGGTACACCATGGCCACCGTGTCGGTACACCATGGCCACCGTGACGGTACACCATAGCCACCGTGACGGTACGAGCTAGCCACCGTGACGGTACACCATGGCCACCGTGACGGTATACCATTGCTACCGTGACGGTACACCATGGCTACCGTGACGGTACACCATGGCCACCGTAACGGTACGAGCTAGCCACCGTGACGGTACACCATGGCCACCTTGACGGTATACCATGGCCACCATGACGGTACCCCATGGCCACCGTGACGGTACACCATAGCCACCGTGACGGTACGAGCTAGCCACCGTGACGGTACACCATGGCCACCGTGACGGTACACAATGGCCACCGTAACGGTACACCATGGCCACCGTGACGGTACACCATGGCCACCGTGACGGTACACCATAGCCACCGTGACGGTACGAGCTAGCCACCGTGACGGTACACCATGGCCACCGTGACGGTATACCATTGCTACCGTGACGGTACACCATGGCTACCGTGACGGTACACCATGGCCACCGTAACGGTACGAGCTAGCCACCGTGACGGTACACCATGGCCACCTTGACAGTATACCATGGCCACCATGACGGTACACCATGGCCAACGTGACGGTACGCCATGGCCACCGTTACGGTACACCATGGCCACCGTGACGGTACACCATTGCTACCGTGACGGTACACCATGGCTACCGTGACGGTACACCATGGCCACCGTGACGGTACACCATGGCCACCGTAACGGTACGAGCTAGCCACCGTGACGGTACACCATGGCCACCTTGACAGTATACCATGGCCACCATGACGGTACACCATGGCCAACGTGACGGTACGCCATGGCCACCGTTACGGTACACCATGGCCACCGTGACGGTACACCATTGCTACCGTGACGGTACACCATGGCTACCGTGACGGTACACCATGGCCACCGTAACGGTACGAGCTAGCCACCGTGACGGTATACCATGGCCACCGTGACGGTACACCATAGCCACCGTGACGGTACGAGCTAGCCACCGTGACGGTACACCATGGCCACCTTGACGGTATACCATTGCTACCGTGACGGTACACCATGGCTACCGTGACGGTACACCATGGCCACCGTAACGGTACGAGCTAGCCACCGTGACGGTATACCATGGCCACCGTGACGGTACACCATAGCCACCGTGACGGTACGAGCTAGCCACCGTGACGGTACACCATGGCCACCCTGACGCTACACCATGGCTACCGTGACGGTACACCATGGCCACCGTTACGGTACGAGCTAGCCACCGTGACGGTACACCATGGCCACCGTAACGGTACACCATGGCCACCGTGACGGTATACCATGGCCACCGCGACGGTACACCATGGCCACCGTGACGGTACACAATGGCCACCGTGACGGTACACCGTGGCCACCGTGATGGTACGCCATGACTACCGTGACGGTACACCATGGCCACCGTAACGGTACACCATGGCCACCGTGACGATATACCATGGCCACCGTGACGGTACACCATGGCCACCGTGACGGTACGCCATGACTACCGTGACGGTATACCATGGCCACCGTAACGGTACACCATGGCCACCGTGACGATATACCATGGCCACCGTGACGGTACACCATGGCCACCGTGACGGTACGCCATGGCCACCGTGACGGTACACCATGGCCACCGTGACGGTACACAATGGCCACCGTGACGGTACACCATGGCCACCGTTACTGTACACAATGGCCACCGTGACGGTACACCATGGCCACCGTGACGGTACGCCATGGCCACCGTGACGGTACACCATGGCCACCGTGACGGTATACCATGGCCACCGTGACGGTACACCATAGCCACCGTGACGGTACGAGCTAGCCACCGCGTCGGTATACCATGGCCACCGTGACGGTACACCATGGCCACCGTGACGGTACGCCATGACCACCGTGACGGTACACCATGGCCACCGTAACGGTACACCATGGCCACCGTGACGGTACCCCATGGCCACCGTGACGGTACCCCATGGCCACCGTGCCGGTACACCATGTCCACCGTAACGGTACACCATGGCCACCGTGACGGTACACAATGGCCACCGTCACGGTACACCATGGCCACCGTGACGGTACACCATGGCCACCGTGACGGTACACCATGGCCACCGTGACGGTACACCATGGCCACCGTAACGGTACACCATGGCCACCGTGCCGGTACACCATGGCCACCGTGACGGTACGAGATAGACACCGTGACGGTACTCCATGGCCAGCGTGACGGTACACCATTGCTACCGTGACGGTACACCATGGCTACCGTGACGGTACAGCATGGCCACCGTTACGGTACGAGCTAGCCACCGTGACGGTACACCATGGCCACCGTAACGGTACACCATGGCCACCGTGACGGTACACCATGGCCACCGTGACGGTACACCATGGCCACCGTGACGGTACACAATGGCCACCGTGACGGTACACCATGGCCACCGTGACGGTACACCATGGCCACCGTGACGGTACACCATGGCCACCGTGACGGTATACCATGGCCACCGTGACGGTACACTACGGCCACCGTAACGGTACACCATGGCCACCATAATGGTACACCATGGCCACCGTGACGGTACGAGCTAGCCTCCATGACGGTACACCATGGCCACCGTAACGGTACACCATGGCCACCATAATGGTACACCATGGCCACCGTGACGGTACACCATGGCCACCGTAACGGTACACCATGGCCACCGTGACGGTACGAGCTACCCACCGTGACGGTATACCATGGCCACCGTGACGGTACACCATGGCCAACGTGACGGTACGCCATGGCCACCGTGACGGTACACCATGGCCACCGTGACGGTACACAATGGCCACCGTGACGGTACACCATGGCCACCGTTACTGTACACAATGGCCACCGTGACGGTACACCATGGCCACCGTGACGGTACGCCATGGCCACCGTGACGGTACACCATGGCCACCGTGTCGGTACACCATGGCCACCGTGACGGTACACCATAGCCACCGTGACGGTACGAGCTAGCCACCGTGACGGTACACCATGGCCACCGTGACGGTATACCATTGCTACCGTGACGGTACACCATGGCTACCGTGACGGTACACCATGGCCACCGTAACGGTACGAGCTAGCCACCGTGACGGTACACCATGGCCACCTTGACGGTATACCATGGCCACCATGACGGTACCCCATGGCCACCGTGACGGTACACCATAGCCACCGTGACGGTACGAGCTAGCCACCGTGACGGTACACCATGGCCACCGTGACGGTACACAATGGCCACCGTAACGGTACACCATGGCCACCGTGACGGTACACCATGGCCACCGTGACGGTACACCATAGCCACCGTGACGGTACGAGCTAGCCACCGTGACGGTACACCATGGCCACCGTGACGGTATACCATTGCTACCGTGACGGTACACCATGGCTACCGTGACGGTACACCATGGCCACCGTAACGGTACGAGCTAGCCACCGTGACGGTACACCATGGCCACCTTGACAGTATACCATGGCCACCATGACGGTACACCATGGCCAACGTGACGGTACGCCATGGCCACCGTTACGGTACACCATGGCCACCGTGACGGTACACCATTGCTACCGTGACGGTACACCATGGCTACCGTGACGGTACACCATGGCCACCGTGACGGTACACCATGGCCACCGTAACGGTACGAGCTAGCCACCGTGACGGTACACCATGGCCACCTTGACAGTATACCATGGCCACCATGACGGTACACCATGGCCAACGTGACGGTACGCCATGGCCACCGTTACGGTACACCATGGCCACCGTGACGGTACACCATTGCTACCGTGACGGTACACCATGGCTACCGTGACGGTACACCATGGCCACCGTAACGGTACGAGCTAGCCACCGTGACGGTATACCATGGCCACCGTGACGGTACACCATAGCCACCGTGACGGTACGAGCTAGCCACCGTGACGGTACACCATGGCCACCTTGACGGTATACCATGGCCACCATGACGGTACCCCATGGCCACCGTGACGGTACACCATAGCCACCGTGACGGTACGAGCTAGCCACCGTGACGGTACACCATGGCCACCGTGACGGTACACAATGGCCACCGTAACGGTACACCATGGCCACCGTGACGGTACACCATGGCCACCGTGACGGTACACCATAGCCACCGTGACGGTACGAGCTAGCCACCGTGACGGTACACCATGGCCACCGTGACGGTATACCATTGCTACCGTGACGGTACACCATGGCTACCGTGACGGTACACCATGGCCACCGTAACGGTACGAGCTAGCCACCGTGACGGTACACCATGGCCACCTTGACAGTATACCATGGCCACCATGACGGTACACCATGGCCAACGTGACGGTACGCCATGGCCACCGTTACGGTACACCATGGCCACCGTGACGGTATACCATTGCTACCGTGACGGTACACCATGGCTACCGTGACGGTACATCATGGCCACCGTAACGGTACGAGCTAGCCACCGTGACGGTATACCATGGCCACCGTGACGGTACACCATAGCCACCGTGACGGTACGAGCTAGCCACCGCGACGGTATACCATGGCCACCGTGACGGTACACCATGGCCACCGTGACGGTACGCCATGGCCACCGTGACGGTACACCATGGCCACCGTAACGGTACACCATGGCCACCGTGACGGTACGCCATGACCACCGTGACGGTACACCATGGCCACCGTAACGGTACACCATGGCCACCGTGACGGTACCCCATGGCCACCGTGCCGGTACACCATGTCCACCGTAACGGTACACCATGGCCACCGTGACGGTACACAATGGCCACCGTCACGGTACACCATGGCCACCGTGACGGTACACCATGGCCACCGTAACGGTACACCATGGCCACCGTAACGGTACACCATGGCCACCGTGACGGTATACCATGGCCACCGTGACGGTACACCATGGCCACCCTGACGCTACACCATGGCTACCGTGACGGTACACCATGGCCACCGTTACGGTACGAGCTAGCCACCGTGACGGTACACCATGGCCACCGTAACGGTACACCATGGCCACCGTGACGGTATACCATGGCCACCGCGACGGTACACCATGGCCACCGTGACGGTACACAATGGCCACCGTGACGGTACACCGTGGCCACCGTGATGGTACGCCATGACTACCGTGACGGTACACCATGGCCACCGTAACGGTACACCATGGCCACCGTGACGATATACCATGGCCACCGTGACGGTACACCATGGCCACCGTGACGGTACGCCATGACTACCGTGACGGTATACCATGGCCACCGTAACGGTACACCATGGCCACCGTGACGATATACCATGGCCACCGTGACGGTACACCATGGCCACCGTGACGGTACGCCATGGCCACCGTGACGGTACACCATGGCCACCGTGACGGTACACAATGGCCACCGTGACGGTACACCATGGCCACCGTTACTGTACACAATGGCCACCGTGACGGTACACCATGGCCACCGTGACGGTACGCCATGGCCACCGTGACGGTACACCATGGCCACCGTGACGGTATACCATGGCCACCGTGACGGTACACCATAGCCACCGTGACGGTACGAGCTAGCCACCGCGTCGGTATACCATGGCCACCGTGACGGTACGCCATGACTACCGTGACGGTATACCATGGCCACCGTAACGGTACACCATGTCCACCGTAACGGTACACCATGGCCACCGTGACGGTACACAATGGCCACCGTCACGGTACACCATGGCCACCGTGACGGTACACCATGGCCACCGTGACGGTACACCATGGCCACCGTGACGGTACACCATGGCCACCGTAACGGTACACCATGGCCACCGTGCCGGTACACCATGGCCACCGTGACGGTACGAGATAGACACCGTGACGGTACTCCATGGCCAGCGTGACGGTACACCATTGCTACCGTGACGGTACACCATGGCTACCGTGACGGTACAGCATGGCCACCGTTACGGTACGAGCTAGCCACCGTGACGGTACACCATGGCCACCGTAACGGTACACCATGGCCACCGTGACGGTACACCATGGCCACCGTGACGGTACACCATGGCCACCGTGACGGTACACAATGGCCACCGTGACGGTACACCATGGCCACCGTGACGGTACACCATGGCCACCGTGACGGTACACCATGGCCACCGTGACGGTATACCATGGCCACCGTGACGGTACACTACGGCCACCGTAACGGTACACCATGGCCACCATAATGGTACACCATGGCCACCGTGACGGTACGAGCTAGCCTCCATGACGGTACACCATGGCCACCGTAACGGTACACCATGGCCACCATAATGGTACACCATGGCCACCGTGACGGTACACCATGGCCACCGTAACGGTACACCATGGCCACCGTGACGGTACGAGCTACCCACCGTGACGGTATACCATGGCCACCGTGACGGTACACCATGGCCAACGTGACGGTACGCCATGGCCACCGTGACGGTACACCATGGCCACCGTGACGGTACACAATGGCCACCGTGACGGTACACCATGGCCACCGTTACTGTACACAATGGCCACCGTGACGGTACACCATGGCCACCGTGACGGTACGCCATGGCCACCGTGACGGTACACCATGGCCACCGTGTCGGTACACCATGGCCACCGTGACGGTACACCATAGCCACCGTGACGGTACGAGCTAGCCACCGTGACGGTACACCATGGCCACCGTGACGGTATACCATTGCTACCGTGACGGTACACCATGGCTACCGTGACGGTACACCATGGCCACCGTAACGGTACGAGCTAGCCACCGTGACGGTACACCATGGCCACCTTGACGGTATACCATGGCCACCATGACGGTACCCCATGGCCACCGTGACGGTACACCATAGCCACCGTGACGGTACGAGCTAGCCACCGTGACGGTACACCATGGCCACCGTGACGGTACACAATGGCCACCGTAACGGTACACCATGGCCACCGTGACGGTACACCATGGCCACCGTGACGGTACACCATAGCCACCGTGACGGTACGAGCTAGCCACCGTGACGGTACACCATGGCCACCGTGACGGTATACCATTGCTACCGTGACGGTACACCATGGCTACCGTGACGGTACACCATGGCCACCGTAACGGTACGAGCTAGCCACCGTGACGGTACACCATGGCCACCTTGACAGTATACCATGGCCACCATGACGGTACACCATGGCCAACGTGACGGTACGCCATGGCCACCGTTACGGTACACCATGGCCACCGTGACGGTACACCATTGCTACCGTGACGGTACACCATGGCTACCGTGACGGTACACCATGGCCACCGTGACGGTACACCATGGCCACCGTAACGGTACGAGCTAGCCACCGTGACGGTACACCATGGCCACCTTGACAGTATACCATGGCCACCATGACGGTACACCATGGCCAACGTGACGGTACGCCATGGCCACCGTTACGGTACACCATGGCCACCGTGACGGTACACCATTGCTACCGTGACGGTACACCATGGCTACCGTGACGGTACACCATGGCCACCGTAACGGTACGAGCTAGCCACCGTGACGGTATACCATGGCCACCGTGACGGTACACCATAGCCACCGTGACGGTACGAGCTAGCCACCGTGACGGTACACCATGGCCACCTTGACGGTATACCATGGCCACCATGACGGTACCCCATGGCCACCGTGACGGTACACCATAGCCACCGTGACGGTACGAGCTAGCCACCGTGACGGTACACCATGGCCACCGTGACGGTACACAATGGCCACCGTAACGGTACACCATGGCCACCGTGACGGTACACCATGGCCACCGTGACGGTACACCATAGCCACCGTGACGGTACGAGCTAGCCACCGTGACGGTACACCATGGCCACCGTGACGGTATACCATTGCTACCGTGACGGTACACCATGGCTACCGTGACGGTACACCATGGCCACCGTAACGGTACGAGCTAGCCACCGTGACGGTACACCATGGCCACCTTGACAGTATACCATGGCCACCATGACGGTACACCATGGCCAACGTGACGGTACGCCATGGCCACCGTTACGGTACACCATGGCCACCGTGACGGTATACCATTGCTACCGTGACGGTACACCATGGCTACCGTGACGGTACATCATGGCCACCGTAACGGTACGAGCTAGCCACCGTGACGGTATACCATGGCCACCGTGACGGTACACCATAGCCACCGTGACGGTACGAGCTAGCCACCGCGACGGTATACCATGGCCACCGTGACGGTACACCATGGCCACCGTGACGGTACGCCATGGCCACCGTGACGGTACACCATGGCCACCGTAACGGTACACCATGGCCACCGTGACGGTACGCCATGACCACCGTGACGGTACACCATGGCCACCGTAACGGTACACCATGGCCACCGTGACGGTACCCCATGGCCACCGTGCCGGTACACCATGTCCACCGTAACGGTACACCATGGCCACCGTGACGGTACACAATGGCCACCGTCACGGTACACCATGGCCACCGTGACGGTACACCATGGCCACCGTGACGGTACACCATGGCCACCGTAACGGTACACCATGGCCACCGGCCGGTACAGCATGGCCAACGTGACGGTACGCCATGGCCACCGTGACGGTACACCATGGCCACCGTGACGGTACACAATGGCCACCGTGACGGTACACCATGGCCACCGTTACTGTACACAATGGCCACCGTGACGGTACACCATGGCCACCGTGACGGTACGCCATGGCCACCGTGACGGTACACCATGGCCACCGTGTCGGTACACCATGGCCACCGTGACGGTACACCATAGCCACCGTGACGGTACGAGCTAGCCACCGTGACGGTACACCATGGCCACCGTGACGGTATACCATTGCTACCGTGACGGTACACCATGGCTACCGTGACGGTACACCATGGCCACCGTAACGGTACGAGCTAGCCACCGTGACGGTACACCATGGCCACCTTGACGGTATACCATGGCCACCATGACGGTACCCCATGGCCACCGTGACGGTACACCATAGCCACCGTGACGGTACGAGCTAGCCACCGTGACGGTACACCATGGCCACCGTGACGGTACACAATGGCCACCGTAACGGTACACCATGGCCACCGTGACGGTACACCATGGCCACCGTGACGGTACACCATAGCCACCGTGACGGTACGAGCTAGCCACCGTGACGGTACACCATGGCCACCGTGACGGTATACCATTGCTACCGTGACGGTACACCATGGCTACCGTGACGGTACACCATGGCCACCGTAACGGTACGAGCTAGCCACCGTGACGGTACACCATGGCCACCTTGACAGTATACCATGGCCACCATGACGGTACACCATGGCCAACGTGACGGTACGCCATGGCCACCGTTACGGTACACCATGGCCACCGTGACGGTACACCATTGCTACCGTGACGGTACACCATGGCTACCGTGACGGTACACCATGGCCACCGTGACGGTACACCATGGCCACCGTAACGGTACGAGCTAGCCACCGTGACGGTACACCATGGCCACCTTGACAGTATACCATGGCCACCATGACGGTACACCATGGCCAACGTGACGGTACGCCATGGCCACCGTTACGGTACACCATGGCCACCGTGACGGTACACCATTGCTACCGTGACGGTACACCATGGCTACCGTGACGGTACACCATGGCCACCGTAACGGTACGAGCTAGCCACCGTGACGGTATACCATGGCCACCGTGACGGTACACCATAGCCACCGTGACGGTACGAGCTAGCCACCGTGACGGTACACCATGGCCACCTTGACGGTATACCATGGCCACCATGACGGTACCCCATGGCCACCGTGACGGTACACCATAGCCACCGTGACGGTACGAGCTAGCCACCGTGACGGTACACCATGGCCACCGTGACGGTACACAATGGCCACCGTAACGGTACACCATGGCCACCGTGACGGTACACCATGGCCACCGTGACGGTACACCATAGCCACCGTGACGGTACGAGCTAGCCACCGTGACGGTACACCATGGCCACCGTGACGGTATACCATTGCTACCGTGACGGTACACCATGGCTACCGTGACGGTACACCATGGCCACCGTAACGGTACGAGCTAGCCACCGTGACGGTACACCATGGCCACCTTGACAGTATACCATGGCCACCATGACGGTACACCATGGCCAACGTGACGGTACGCCATGGCCACCGTTACGGTACACCATGGCCACCGTGACGGTATACCATTGCTACCGTGACGGTACACCATGGCTACCGTGACGGTACATCATGGCCACCGTAACGGTACGAGCTAGCCACCGTGACGGTATACCATGGCCACCGTGACGGTACACCATAGCCACCGTGACGGTACGAGCTAGCCACCGCGACGGTATACCATGGCCACCGTGACGGTACACCATGGCCACCGTGACGGTACGCCATGGCCACCGTGACGGTACACCATGGCCACCGTAACGGTACACCATGGCCACCGTGACGGTACGCCATGACCACCGTGACGGTACACCATGGCCACCGTAACGGTACACCATGGCCACCGTGACGGTACCCCATGGCCACCGTGCCGGTACACCATGTCCACCGTAACGGTACACCATGGCCACCGTGACGGTACACAATGGCCACCGTCACGGTACACCATGGCCACCGTGACGGTACACCATGGCCACCGTGACGGTACACCATGGCCACCGTAACGGTACACCATGGCCACCGGCCGGTACACCATGGCCACCGTGACGGTACGAGCTAGACACCGTGACGGTACTCCATGGCCAGCGTGACGGTACACCATTGCTACCGTGACGGTACACCATGGCTACCGTGACGGTACACCATGGCCACCGTTACGGTACGAGCTAGCCACCGTGACGGTACACCATGGCCACCGTAACGGTACACCATGGCCACCGTGACGGTACACCATGGCCACCGTGACGGTACACCATGGCCACCGTGACGGTAAACAATGGCCACCGTGACGGTACACCATGGCCACCGTGACGGTACACCATGGCCACCGTGACGGTACACCATGGCCACCGTTACTGTACACAATGGCCACCGTGACGGTACACCATGGCCACCGTGACGGTACGCCATGGCCACCGTGACGGTACACCATGGCCACCGTAACGGTACACCATGGCCACCATAATGGTACACCATGGCCACCGTGACGGTACGAGCTAGCCTCCATGACGGTACACCATGGCCACCGTGACGGTACACTACGGCCACCGTAACGGTACACCATGGCCACCATAATGGTACACCATGGCCACCGTGACGGTACGAGCTAGCCTCCATGACGGTACACCATGGCCACCGTAACGGTACACCATGGCCACCATAATGGTACACCATGGCCACCGTGACGGTACACCATGGCCACCGTAACGGTACACCATGGCCACCGTGACGGTACGAGCTAGCCACCGTGACGGTATACCATGGCCACCGTGACGGTACACCATAGCCACCGTGGCGGTACGAGCTAGCCACCGCGACGGTATACCATGGCCACCGTGACGGTACACCATTGCTACCGTGACGGTACCCCATGGCCACCGTGCCGGTACACCATGTCCACCGTAACGGTACACCATGGCCACCGTGACGGTACACAATGGCCACCGTCACGGTACACCATGGCCACCGTGACGGTACACCATGGCCACCGTGACGGTACACCATGGCCACCGTGACGGTACACCATGGCCACCGTAACGGTACACCATGGCCACCGTGCCGGTACACCATGGCCACCGTGACGGTACGAGCTAGACACCGTGACGGTACTCCATGGCCAGCGTGACGGTACACCATTGCTACCGTGACGGTACACCATGGCTACCGTGACGGTACACCATGGCCACCGTTACGGTACGAGCTAGCCACCGTGACGGTACACCATGGCCACCGTAACGGTACACCATGGCCACCGTGACGGTGCACCATGGCCACCGTGACGGTATACCATGGCCACCGTGACGGTACACTACGGCCACCGTAACGGTACACCATGGCCACCATAATGGTACACCATGGCCACCGTGACGGTACGAGCTAGCCTCCATGACCGTACACCATGGCCACCGAAACGGTACACCATGGCCACCATAATGGTACACCATGGCCACCGTGACGGTACACCATGGCCACCGTAACGGTACACCATGGCCACCGTGACGGTACGAGCTAGCCACCGTGACGGTATACCATGGCCACCGTGACGGTACACCATGGCCAACGTGACGGTACACCATGGCCACCGTGACGGTACACAATGGCCACCGTGACGGTACACCATGGCCACCGTGACGGTACACCATGGCCACCGTGACGGTACACCATGGCCACCGTGACGGTATACCATGGCCACCGTGACGGTACACTACGGCCACCGTAACGGTACACCATGGCCACCATAATGGTACACCATGGCCACCGTGACGGTACGAGCTAGCCTCCATGACCGTACACCATGGCCACCGAAACGGTACACCATGGCCACCATAATGGTACACCATGGCCACCGTGACGGTACACCATGGCCACCGTAACGGTACACCATGGCCACCGTGACGGTACGAGCTAGCCACCGTGACGGTATACCATGGCCACCGTGACGGTACACCATGGCCAACGTGACGGTACGCCATGGCCACCGTGACGGTACACCATGGCCACCGTGACGGTACACAATGGCCACCGTGACGGTACACCATGGCCACCGTTACAGTACACAATGTTCACCGTGACGGTACACCATGGCCACCGTGACGGTACGCCATGGCCACCGTGACGGTACACCATGGCCACCGTGACGGTACACCATGGCCACCGTGACGGTACACCATAGCCACCGTGACGGTACGAGCTAGCCACCGTGACGGTACACCATGGCCACCGTGACGGTATACCATTGCTACCGCGACGGTACACCATGGCTACCGTGACGGTACACCATGGCCACCGTAACGGTACGAGCTAGCCACCGTGACGGTACACCATGGCCACCTTGACGGTATACCATGGCCCCCTTGACGGTACACCATGGCCACCGTGACGGTACACCATAGCCACCGTGACGGTACGAGCTAGCCACCGTGACGGTACACCATGGCCACCGTGACGGTACACAATGGCCACCGTGACGGTACACCATGGCCACCGTAACGGTACACCATGGCCACCGTGACGGTACGAGCTAGCCACCGTGACGGTATACCATGGCCACCGTGACGGTACACCATGGCCACCGTGACGGTACGCCATGGCCACCGTGACGGTACACCATGGCCACCGTAACGGTACACCATGGCCACCGTGACGGTACGCCATGACCACCGTGACGGTACCCCATGGCCACCGTAACGGTACACCATGGCCACCGTGACGGTACACCATGGCCACCGTGACGGTACCCCATGGCCACCGTGCCGGTACACCATGTCCACCGTAACGGTACTCCATGGCCACCGTGACGGTACACAATGGCCACCGTCACGGTACACCATGGCCACCGTGACGGTACACCATGGCCACCGTGACGGTACGAGCTAGCCACCGTGACGGTACACCATGGACACCGTAACGGTACACCATGGCCACCGTGACGGTACACCATGGCCACCGTGACGGTACACCATGGCCACCGTGACGGTACACCATGGCCACCGTTACGGTACGAGCTAGCCACCGTGACGGTACACCATGGCCACCGTAACGGTACGAGCTAGACACCGTGACGGTACTCCATGGCCAGCGTGACGGTACACCATTGCTACCGTGACGGTACACCATGGCTACCGTGACGGTACACCATGGCCACCGTTACGGTACGAGCTAGCCACCGTGACGGTACACCATGGCCACCGTAACGGTACACCATGGCCACCGTGACGGTATACCATGGCCACCGTAACGGTACGAGCTAGACACCGTGACGGTACTCCATGGCCAGCGTGACGGTACACCATTGCTACCGTGACGGTACACCATGGCTACCGTGACGGTACACCATGGCCACCGTTACGGTACGAGCTAGCCACCGTGACGGTACACCATGGCCACCGTAACGGTACACCATGGCCACCGTGACGGTATACCATGGCCACCGTGACGGTACACCATGGCCACCGTGACGGTACGAGTTAGGCACCGCGACGGTACACCATGGCCACCGTGACGGTACACCATGGCCACCGTAACGGTACACCATGGCCACCGTGCCGGTACACCATGGCCACCGTGACGGTACGAGCTAGCCACCGTGACGGTACACCATGGCCAACGTTACGGTACACCATGGCCACCCTGACGGTACACCATGGCTACCGTTACGGTACACCATCGCCACCGTGACGGTACGAGTTAGGCACCGTGACGGTACACCATGGCCACCGTGACGGTACACCATGGCCACCGTAACGGTACACCATGGCCACCGTGACGATACGAGCTAGCCACCGTGACGATATACCATGGCCACCGTGACGGTACACCATGGCCACCGTGACGGTACGCCATGGCCACCGTGACGGTACACCATGGCCACCGTGACGGTACACAATGGCCACCGTGACGGTACACCATGGCCACCGTTACTGTACCCAATGTCCACCGTGACGGTACACCATGGCCACCGTGACGGTACGCCATGGCCACCGTGACGGTACACCATGGCCACCGTGACGGTATACCATGGCCACCGTGACGGTACACCATAGCCACCGTGACGGTACGAGCTAGCCACCGCGACGGTATACCATGGCCACCGTGACGGTACACCATGGCCACCGTGACGGTACGCCATGGCCACCGTGACGGTACACCATGGCCACCGTAACGGTACACCATGGCCACCGTGACGGTACGCCATGACCACCGTGACGGTACACCATGGCCACCGTAACGGTACACCATGGCCACCGTGACGGTACACCATGGCCACCGTGACGGTACCCCATGGCCACCGTGCCGGTACACCATGTCCACCGTAACGGTACACCATGGCCACCGTGACGGTACACCATGGCCACCGTTACGGTACGAGCTAGCCACCGTGACGGTACCCCATGGCCACCGTGCCGGTACACCATGTCCACCGTAACGGTACACCATGGCCACCGTGACGGTACACAATGGCCACCGTCACGGTACACCATGGCCACCGTGACGGTACACCATGGCCACCGTGACGGTACGAGCTAGCCACCGTGACGGTACACCATGGCCACCGTAACGGTACACCATGGCCACCGTGACGGTACACCATGGCCACCGTGACGGTACACCATGGCCACCGTGACGGTACACCATGGCCACCGTTACGGTACGAGCTAGCCACCGTGACGGTACACCATGGCCACCGTAACGGTACGAGCTAGACACCGTGACGGTACTCCATGGCCAGCGTGACGGTACACCATTGCTACCGTGACGGTACACCATGGCTACCGTGACGGTACACCATGGCCACCGTTACGGTACGAGCTAGCCACCGTGACGGTACACCATGGCCACCGTAACGGTACATCATGGCCACCGTGACGGTACACCATGGCCACCGTGACGGTACACCATGGCCACCGTGACGGTACACAATGGCCACCGTGACGGTACACCATGGCCACCGTGACGGTACACCATGGCCACCGTGACGGTACACCATGGCCACCGTGACGGTATACCATGGCCACCGTGACGGTACACTACGGCCACCGTAACGGTACACCATGGCCACCATAATGGTACACCATGGCCACCGTGACGGTACGAGCTAGCCTCCATGACGGTACACCATGGCCACCGTAACGGTACACCATGGCCACCATAATGGTACACCATGGCCACCGTGACGGTACACCATGGCCACCGTAACGGTACACCATAGCCACCGTGACGGTACGAGCTAGCCACCGTGACGGTATACCATGGCCACCGTGACGGTACACCATGGCCAACGTGACGGTACGCCATGGCCACCGTGACGGTACACCATGGCCACCGTGACGGTACACAATGGCCACCGTGACGGTACACCATGGCCACCGTTACTGTACACAATGGCCACCGTGACGGTATACCATGGCCACCGTGACGGTACACCATGGCCAACGTGACGGTACGCCATGGCCACCGTGACGGTACACCATGGCCACCGTGACGGTACACCATGGCCACCGTGACGGTATACCATTGCTACCGTGACGGTACACCATGGCTACCGTGACGGTACACCATGGCCACCGTAACGGTACGAGCTAGCCACCGTGACGGTACACAATGGCCACCGTGACGGTACACCATGGCCACCGTGACGGTACACCATGGCCACCGTGACGGTACACCATGGCCACCGTGACGGTATACCATGGCCACCGTGACGGTACACTACGGCCACCGTAACGGTACACCATGGCCACCATAATGGTACACCATGGCCACCGTGACGGTACGAGCTAGCCTCCATGACGGTACACCATGGCCACCGTAACGGTACACCATGGCCACCATAATGGTACACCATGGCCACCGTGACGGTACACCATGGCCACCGTAACGGTACACCATAGCCACCGTGACGGTACGAGCTAGCCACCGTGACGGTACACCATGGCCACCGTGACGGTACACAATGGCCACCGTGACGGTACACCATGGCCACCGTGACGGTACACCATGGCCACCGTGACGGTACGCCATGACTACCGTGACGGTACACCATGGCCACCGTTACGGTACGAGCTAGCCACCGTGACGGTACACCATGGCTACCGTAACGGTACACCATGGCCACCGTGACGGTATACCATGGCCACCGTGACGGTACACCATGGCCACCCTGACGGTACACCATGGCTACCGTGACGGTACACCATGGCCACCGTTACGGTACGAGCTAGCCACCGTGACGGTACACCATGGCCACCGTAACGGTACACCATGGCCACCGTAACGGTACACCATGGCCACCGTGACGGTATACCATGGCCACCGTGACGGTACACCATGGCCACCCTGACGCTACACCATGGCTACCGTGACGGTACACCATGGCCACCGTTACGGTACGAGCTAGCCACCGTGACGGTACACCATGGCCACCGTAACGGTACACCATGGCCACCGTGACGGTATACCATGGCCACCGCGACGGTACACCATGGCCACCGTGACGGTACACAATGGCCACCGTGACGGTACACCGTGGCCACCGTGATGGTACGCCATGACTACCGTGACGGTACACCATGGCCACCGTAACGGTACACCATGGCCACCGTGACGATATACCATGGCCACCGTGACGGTACACCATGGCCACCGTGACGGTACGCCATGACTACCGTGACGGTATACCATGGCCACCGTAACGGTACACCATGGCCACCGTGACGATATACCATGGCCACCGTGACGGTACACCATGGCCACCGTGACGGTACGCCATGGCCACCGTGACGGTACACCATGGCCACCGTGACGGTACACAATGGCCACCGTGACGGTACACCATGGCCACCGTTACTGTACACAATGGCCACCGTGACGGTACACCATGGCCACCGTGACGGTACGCCATGGCCACCGTGACGGTACACCATGGCCACCGTGACGGTATACCATGGCCACCGTGACGGTACACCATAGCCACCGTGACGGTACGAGCTAGCCACCGCGTCGGTATACCATGGCCACCGTGACGGTACACCATGGCCACCGTGACGGTACGCCATGACCACCGTGACGGTACACCATGGCCACCGTAACGGTACACCATGGCCACCGTGACGGTACCCCATGGCCACCGTGACGGTACCCCATGGCCACCGTGCCGGTACACCATGTCCACCGTAACGGTACACCATGGCCACCGTGACGGTACACAATGGCCACCGTCACGGTACACCATGGCCACCGTGACGGTACACCATGGCCACCGTGACGGTACACCATGGCCACCGTGACGGTACACCATGGCCACCGTAACGGTACACCATGGCCACCGTGCCGGTACACCATGGCCACCGTGACGGTACGAGATAGACACCGTGACGGTACTCCATGGCCAGCGTGACGGTACACCATTGCTACCGTGACGGTACACCATGGCTACCGTGACGGTACAGCATGGCCACCGTTACGGTACGAGCTAGCCACCGTGACGGTACACCATGGCCACCGTAACGGTACACCATGGCCACCGTGACGGTACACCATGGCCACCGTGACGGTACACCATGGCCACCGTGACGGTACACAATGGCCACCGTGACGGTACACCATGGCCACCGTGACGGTACACCATGGCCACCGTGACGGTACACCATGGCCACCGTGACGGTATACCTGGCCACCGTGACGGTACACTACGGCCACCGTAACGGTACACCATGGCCACCATAATGGTACACCATGGCCACCGTGACGGTACGAGCTAGCCTCCATGACGGTACACCATGGCCACCGTAACGGTACACCATGGCCACCATAATGGTACACCATGGCCACCGTGACGGTACACCATGGCCACCGTAACGGTACACCATGGCCACCGTGACGGTACGAGCTACCCACCGTGACGGTATACCATGGCCACCGTGACGGTACAGCATGGCCAACGTGACGGTACGCCATGGCCACCGTGACGGTACACCATGGCCACCGTGACGGTACACAATGGCCACCGTGACGGTACACCATGGCCACCGTTACTGTACACAATGGCCACCGTGACGGTACACCATGGCCACCGTGACGGTACGCCATGGCCACCGTGACGGTACACCATGGCCACCGTGTCGGTACACCATGGCCACCGTGACGGTACACCATAGCCACCGTGACGGTACGAGCTAGCCACCGTGACGGTACACCATGGCCACCGTGACGGTATACCATTGCTACCGTGACGGTACACCATGGCTACCGTGACGGTACACCATGGCCACCGTAACGGTACGAGCTAGCCACCGTGACGGTACACCATGGCCACCTTGACGGTATACCATGGCCACCATGACGGTACCCCATGGCCACCGTGACGGTACACCATAGCCACCGTGACGGTACGAGCTAGCCACCGTGACGGTACACCATGGCCACCGTGACGGTACACAATGGCCACCGTAACGGTACACCATGGCCACCGTGACGGTACACCATGGCCACCGTGACGGTACACCATAGCCACCGTGACGGTACGAGCTAGCCACCGTGACGGTACACCATGGCCACCGTGACGGTATACCATTGCTACCGTGACGGTACACCATGGCTACCGTGACGGTACACCATGGCCACCGTAACGGTACGAGCTAGCCACCGTGACGGTACACCATGGCCACCTTGACAGTATACCATGGCCACCATGACGGTACACCATGGCCAACGTGACGGTACGCCATGGCCACCGTTACGGTACACCATGGCCACCGTGACGGTACACCATTGCTACCGTGACGGTACACCATGGCTACCGTGACGGTACACCATGGCCACCGTGACGGTACACCATGGCCACCGTAACGGTACGAGCTAGCCACCGTGACGGTACACCATGGCCACCTTGACAGTATACCATGGCCACCATGACGGTACACCATGGCCAACGTGACGGTACGCCATGGCCACCGTTACGGTACACCATGGCCACCGTGACGGTACACCATTGCTACCGTGACGGTACACCATGGCTACCGTGACGGTACACCATGGCCACCGTAACGGTACGAGCTAGCCACCGTGACGGTATACCATGGCCACCGTGACGGTACACCATAGCCACCGTGACGGTACGAGCTAGCCACCGTGACGGTACACCATGGCCACCTTGACGGTATACCATGGCCACCATGACGGTACCCCATGGCCACCGTGACGGTACACCATAGCCACCGTGACGGTACGAGCTAGCCACCGTGACGGTACACCATGGCCACCGTGACGGTACACAATGGCCACCGTAACGGTACACCATGGCCACCGTGACGGTACACCATGGCCACCGTGACGGTACACCATAGCCACCGTGACGGTACGAGCTAGCCACCGTGACGGTACACCATGGCCACCGTGACGGTATACCATTGCTACCGTGACGGTACACCATGGCTACCGTGACGGTACACCATGGCCACCGTAACGGTACGAGCTAGCCACCGTGACGGTACACCATGGCCACCTTGACAGTATACCATGGCCACCATGACGGTACACCATGGCCAACGTGACGGTACGCCATGGCCACCGTTACGGTACACCATGGCCACCGTGACGGTATACCATTGCTACCGTGACGGTACACCATGGCTACCGTGACGGTACATCATGGCCACCGTAACGGTACGAGCTAGCCACCGTGACGGTATACCATGGCCACCGTGACGGTACACCATAGCCACCGTGACGGTACGAGCTAGCCACCGCGACGGTATACCATGGCCACCGTGACGGTACACCATGGCCACCGTGACGGTACGCCATGGCCACCGTGACGGTACACCATGGCCACCGTAACGGTACACCATGGCCACCGTGACGGTACGCCATGACCACCGTGACGGTACACCATGGCCACCGTAACGGTACACCATGGCCACCGTGACGGTACCCCATGGCCACCGTGCCGGTACACCATGTCCACCGTAACGGTACACCATGGCCACCGTGACGGTACACAATGGCCACCGTCACGGTACACCATGGCCACCGTGACGGTACACCATGGCCACCGTGACGGTACACCATGGCCACCGTAACGGTACACCATGGCCACCGGCCGGTACACCATGGCCACCGTGACGGTACGAGCTAGACACCGTGACGGTACTCCATGGCCAGCGTGACGGTACACCATTGCTACCGTGACGGTACACCATGGCTACCGTGACGGTACACCATGGCCACCGTTACGGTACGAGCTAGCCACCGTGACGGTACACCATGGCCACCGTAACGGTACACCATGGCCACCGTGACGGTACACCATGGCCACCGTGACGGTACACCATGGCCACCGTGACGGTAAACAATGGCCACCGTGACGGTACACCATGGCCACCGTGACGGTACACCATGGCCACCGTGACGGTACACCATGGCCACCGTTACTGTACACAATGGCCACCGTGACGGTACACCATGGCCACCGTGACGGTACGCCATGGCCACCGTGACGGTACACCATGGCCACCGTAACGGTACACCATGGCCACCATAATGGTACACCATGGCCACCGTGACGGTACGAGCTAGCCTCCATGACGGTACACCATGGCCACCGTGACGGTACACTACGGCCACCGTAACGGTACACCATGGCCACCATAATGGTACACCATGGCCACCGTGACGGTACGAGCTAGCCTCCATGACGGTACACCATGGCCACCGTAACGGTACACCATGGCCACCATAATGGTACACCATGGCCACCGTGACGGTACACCATGGCCACCGTAACGGTACACCATGGCCACCGTGACGGTACGAGCTAGCCACCGTGACGGTATACCATGGCCACCGTGACGGTACACCATAGCCACCGTGGCGGTACGAGCTAGCCACCGCGACGGTATACCATGGCCACCGTGACGGTACACCATTGCTACCGTGACGGTACCCCATGGCCACCGTGCCGGTACACCATGTCCACCGTAACGGTACACCATGGCCACCGTGACGGTACACAATGGCCACCGTCACGGTACACCATGGCCACCGTGACGGTACACCATGGCCACCGTGACGGTACACCATGGCCACCGTGACGGTACACCATGGCCACCGTAACGGTACACCATGGCCACCGTGCCGGTACACCATGGCCACCGTGACGGTACGAGCTAGACACCGTGACGGTACTCCATGGCCAGCGTGACGGTACACCATTGCTACCGTGACGGTACACCATGGCTACCGTGACGGTACACCATGGCCACCGTTACGGTACGAGCTAGCCACCGTGACGGTACACCATGGCCACCGTAACGGTACACCATGGCCACCGTGACGGTGCACCATGGCCACCGTGACGGTATACCATGGCCACCGTGACGGTACACTACGGCCACCGTAACGGTACACCATGGCCACCATAATGGTACACCATGGCCACCGTGACGGTACGAGCTAGCCTCCATGACCGTACACCATGGCCACCGAAACGGTACACCATGGCCACCATAATGGTACACCATGGCCACCGTGACGGTACACCATGGCCACCGTAACGGTACACCATGGCCACCGTGACGGTACGAGCTAGCCACCGTGACGGTATACCATGGCCACCGTGACGGTACACCATGGCCAACGTGACGGTACACCATGGCCACCGTGACGGTACACAATGGCCACCGTGACGGTACACCATGGCCACCGTGACGGTACACCATGGCCACCGTGACGGTACACCATGGCCACCGTGACGGTATACCATGGCCACCGTGACGGTACACTACGGCCACCGTAACGGTACACCATGGCCACCATAATGGTACACCATGGCCACCGAAACGGTACACCATGGCCACCATAATGGTACACCATGGCCACCGTGACGGTACACCATGGCCACCGTAACGGTACACCATGGCCACCGTGACGGTACGAGCTAGCCACCGTGACGGTATACCATGGCCACCGTGACGGTACACCATGGCCAACGTGACGGTACGCCATGGCCACCGTGACGGTACACCATGGCCACCGTGACGGTACACAATGGCCACCGTGACGGTACACCATGGCCACCGTTACAGTACACAATGTTCACCGTGACGGTACACCATGGCCACCGTGACGGTACGCCATGGCCACCGTGACGGTACACCATGGCCACCGTGACGGTACACCATGGCCACCGTGACGGTACACCATAGCCACCGTGACGGTACGAGCTAGCCACCGTGACGGTACACCATGGCCACCGTGACGGTATACCATTGCTACCGCGACGGTACACCATGGCTACCGTGACGGTACACCATGGCCACCGTAACGGTACGAGCTAGCCACCGTGACGGTACACCATGGCCACCTTGACGGTATACCATGGCCCCCTTGACGGTACACCATGGCCACCGTGACGGTACACCATAGCCACCGTGACGGTACGAGCTAGCCACCGTGACGGTACACCATGGCCACCGTGACGGTACACAATGGCCACCGTGACGGTACACCATGGCCACCGTAACGGTACACCATGGCCACCGTGACGGTACGAGCTAGCCACCGTGACGGTATACCATGGCCACCGTGACGGTACACCATGGCCACCGTGACGGTACGCCATGGCCACCGTGACGGTACACCATGGCCACCGTGACGGTACACCATGGCCACCGTTACGGTACGAGCTAGCCACCGTGACGGTACACCATGGCCACCGTAACGGTACACCATGGCCACCGTGACGGTACACCATGGCCACCGTGACGGTACACCATGGCCACCGTGACGGTACACCATGGCCACCGTTACGGTACGAGCTAGCCACCGTGACGGTACACCATGGCCACCGTAACGGTACGAGCTAGACACCGTGACGGTACTCCATGGCCAGCGTGACGGTACACCATTGCTACCGTGACGGTACACCATGGCTACCGTGACGGTACACCATGGCCACCGTTACGGTACGAGCTAGCCACCGTGACGGTACACCATGGCCACCGTAACGGTACATCATGGCCACCGTGACGGTACACCATGGCCACCGTGACGGTACACCATGGCCACCGTGACGGTACACAATGGCCACCGTGACGGTACACCATGGCCACCGTGACGGTACACCATGGCCACCGTGACGGTACACCATGGCCACCGTGACGGTATACCATGGCCACCGTGACGGTACACTACGGCCACCGTAACGGTACACCATGGCCACCATAATGGTACACCATGGCCACCGTGACGGTACGAGCTAGCCTCCATGACGGTACACCATGGCCACCGTAACGGTACACCATGGCCACCATAATGGTACACCATGGCCACCGTGACGGTACACCATGGCCACCGTAACGGTACACCATAGCCACCGTGACGGTACGAGCTAGCCACCGTGACGGTATACCATGGCCACCGTGACGGTACACCATGGCCAACGTGACGGTACGCCATGGCCACCGTGACGGTACACCATGGCCACCGTGACGGTACACAATGGCCACCGTGACGGTACACCATGGCCACCGTTACTGTACACAATGGCCACCGTGACGGTATACCATGGCCACCGTGACGGTACACCATGGCCAACGTGACGGTACGCCATGGCCACCGTGACGGTACACCATGGCCACCGTGACGGTACACCATGGCCACCGTGACGGTATACCATTGCTACCGTGACGGTACACCATGGCTACCGTGACGGTACACCATGGCCACCGTAACGGTACGAGCTAGCCACCGTGACGGTACACAATGGCCACCGTGACGGTACACCATGGCCACCGTGACGGTACACCATGGCCACCGTGACGGTACACCATGGCCACCGTGACGGTATACCATGGCCACCGTGACGGTACACTACGGCCACCGTAACGGTACACCATGGCCACCATAATGGTACACCATGGCCACCGTGACGGTACGAGCTAGCCTCCATGACGGTACACCATGGCCACCGTAACGGTACACCATGGCCACCATAATGGTACACCATGGCCACCGTGACGGTACACCATGGCCACCGTAACGGTACACCATAGCCACCGTGACGGTACGAGCTAGCCACCGTGACGGTACACCATGGCCACCGTGACGGTACACAATGGCCACCGTGACGGTACACCATGGCCACCGTGACGGTACACCATGGCCACCGTGACGGTACGCCATGACTACCGTGACGGTACACCATGGCCACCGTTACGGTACGAGCTAGCCACCGTGACGGTACACCATGGCTACCGTAACGGTACACCATGGCCACCGTGACGGTATACCATGGCCACCGTGACGGTACACCATGGCCACCCTGACGGTACACCATGGCTACCGTGACGGTACACCATGGCCACCGTTACGGTACGAGCTAGCCACCGTGACGGTACACCATGGCCACCGTAACGGTACACCATGGCCACCGTAACGGTACACCATGGCCACCGTGACGGTATACCATGGCCACCGTGACGGTACACCATGGCCACCCTGACGCTACACCATGGCTACCGTGACGGTACACCATGGCCACCGTTACGGTACGAGCTAGCCACCGTGACGGTACACCATGGCCACCGTAACGGTACACCATGGCCACCGTGACGGTATACCATGGCCACCGCGACGGTACACCATGGCCACCGTGACGGTACACAATGGCCACCGTGACGGTACACCGTGGCCACCGTGATGGTACGCCATGACTACCGTGACGGTACACCATGGCCACCGTAACGGTACACCATGGCCACCGTGACGATATACCATGGCCACCGTGACGGTACACCATGGCCACCGTGACGGTACGCCATGACTACCGTGACGGTATACCATGGCCACCGTAACGGTACACCATGGCCACCGTGACGATATACCATGGCCACCGTGACGGTACACCATGGCCACCGTGACGGTACGCCATGGCCACCGTGACGGTACACCATGGCCACCGTGACGGTACACAATGGCCACCGTGACGGTACACCATGGCCACCGTTACTGTACACAATGGCCACCGTGACGGTACACCATGGCCACCGTGACGGTACGCCATGGCCACCGTGACGGTACACCATGGCCACCGTGACGGTATACCATGGCCACCGTGACGGTACACCATAGCCACCGTGACGGTACGAGCTAGCCACCGCGTCGGTATACCATGGCCACCGTGACGGTACACCATGGCCACCGTGACGGTACGCCATGACCACCGTGACGGTACACCATGGCCACCGTAACGGTACACCATGGCCACCGTGACGGTACCCCATGGCCACCGTGACGGTACCCCATGGCCACCGTGCCGGT
Source organism: Melanotus villosus (assembly GCA_963082815.1). Lineage (NCBI taxonomy): Eukaryota > Metazoa > Arthropoda > Insecta > Coleoptera > Elateridae > Melanotus > Melanotus villosus. The sequence continues at coordinate 14,889,766 of OY720425.1, read as the reverse complement.
ACACCATGTCCACCGTAACGGTACACCATGGCCACCGTGACGGTACACAATGGCCACCGTCACGGTACACCATGGCCACCGTGACGGTACACCATGGCCACCGTGACGGTACACCATGGCCACCGTGACGGTACACCATGGCCACCGTAACGGTACACCATGGCCACCGTGCCGGTACACCATGGCCACCGTGACGGTACGAGATAGACACCGTGACGGTACTCCATGGCCAGCGTGACGGTACACCATTGCTACCGTGACGGTACACCATGGCTACCGTGACGGTACAGCATGGCCACCGTTACGGTACGAGCTAGCCACCGTGACGGTACACCATGGCCACCGTAACGGTACACCATGGCCACCGTGACGGTACACCATGGCCACCGTGACGGTACACCATGGCCACCGTGACGGTACACAATGGCCACCGTGACGGTACACCATGGCCACCGTGACGGTACACCATGGCCACCGTGACGGTACACCATGGCCACCGTGACGGTATACCTGGCCACCGTGACGGTACACTACGGCCACCGTAACGGTACACCATGGCCACCATAATGGTACACCATGGCCACCGTGACGGTACGAGCTAGCCTCCATGACGGTACACCATGGCCACCGTAACGGTACACCATGGCCACCATAATGGTACACCATGGCCACCGTGACGGTACACCATGGCCACCGTAACGGTACACCATGGCCACCGTGACGGTACGAGCTACCCACCGTGACGGTATACCATGGCCACCGTGACGGTACAGCATGGCCAACGTGACGGTACGCCATGGCCACCGTGACGGTACACCATGGCCACCGTGACGGTACACAATGGCCACCGTGACGGTACACCATGGCCACCGTTACTGTACACAATGGCCACCGTGACGGTACACCATGGCCACCGTGACGGTACGCCATGGCCACCGTGACGGTACACCATGGCCACCGTGTCGGTACACCATGGCCACCGTGACGGTACACCATAGCCACCGTGACGGTACGAGCTAGCCACCGTGACGGTACACCATGGCCACCGTGACGGTATACCATTGCTACCGTGACGGTACACCATGGCTACCGTGACGGTACACCATGGCCACCGTAACGGTACGAGCTAGCCACCGTGACGGTACACCATGGCCACCTTGACGGTATACCATGGCCACCATGACGGTACCCCATGGCCACCGTGACGGTACACCATAGCCACCGTGACGGTACGAGCTAGCCACCGTGACGGTACACCATGGCCACCGTGACGGTACACAATGGCCACCGTAACGGTACACCATGGCCACCGTGACGGTACACCATGGCCACCGTGACGGTACACCATAGCCACCGTGACGGTACGAGCTAGCCACCGTGACGGTACACCATGGCCACCGTGACGGTATACCATTGCTACCGTGACGGTACACCATGGCTACCGTGACGGTACACCATGGCCACCGTAACGGTACGAGCTAGCCACCGTGACGGTACACCATGGCCACCTTGACAGTATACCATGGCCACCATGACGGTACACCATGGCCAACGTGACGGTACGCCATGGCCACCGTTACGGTACACCATGGCCACCGTGACGGTACACCATTGCTACCGTGACGGTACACCATGGCTACCGTGACGGTACACCATGGCCACCGTGACGGTACACCATGGCCACCGTAACGGTACGAGCTAGCCACCGTGACGGTACACCATGGCCACCGTGACGGTATACCATTGCTACCGTGACGGTACACCATGGCTACCGTGACGGTACACCATGGCCACCGTAACGGTACGAGCTAGCCACCGTGACGGTACACCATGGCCACCTTGACAGTATACCATGGCCACCATGACGGTACACCATGGCCAACGTGACGGTACGCCATGGCCACCGTTACGGTACACCATGGCCACCGTGACGGTACACCATTGCTACCGTGACGGTACACCATGGCCACCGTGACGGTACACCATGGCCACCGTAACGGTACGAGCTAGCCACCGTGACGGTACACCATGGCCACCTTGACAGTATACCATGGCCACCATGACGGTACACCATGGCCAACGTGACGGTACGCCATGGCCACCGTTACGGTACACCATGGCCACCGTGACGGTACACCATTGCTACCGTGACGGTACACCATGGCTACCGTGACGGTACACCATGGCCACCGTAACGGTACGAGCTAGCCACCGTGACGGTATACCATGGCCACCGTGACGGTACACCATAGCCACCGTGACGGTACGAGCTAGCCACCGTGACGGTACACCATGGCCACCTTGACGGTATACCATGGCCACCATGACGGTACCCCATGGCCACCGTGACGGTACACCATAGCCACCGTGACGGTACGAGCTAGCCACCGTGACGGTACACCATGGCCACCGTGACGGTACACAATGGCCACCGTAACGGTACACCATGGCCACCGTGACGGTACACCATGGCCACCGTGACGGTACACCATAGCCACCGTGACGGTACGAGCTAGCCACCGTGACGGTACACCATGGCCACCGTGACGGTATACCATTGCTACCGTGACGGTACACCATGGCTACCGTGACGGTACACCATGGCCACCGTAACGGTACGAGCTAGCCACCGTGACGGTACACCATGGCCACCTTGACAGTATACCATGGCCACCATGACGGTACACCATGGCCAACGTGACGGTACGCCATGGCCACCGTTACGGTACACCATGGCCACCGTGACGGTATACCATTGCTACCGTGACGGTACACCATGGCTACCGTGACGGTACATCATGGCCACCGTAACGGTACGAGCTAGCCACCGTGACGGTATACCATGGCCACCGTGACGGTACACCATAGCCACCGTGACGGTACGAGCTAGCCACCGCGACGGTATACCATGGCCACCGTGACGGTACACCATGGCCACCGTGACGGTACGCCATGGCCACCGTGACGGTACACCATGGCCACCGTAACGGTACACCATGGCCACCGTGACGGTACGCCATGACCACCGTGACGGTACACCATGGCCACCGTAACGGTACACCATGGCCACCGTGACGGTACCCCATGGCCACCGTGCCGGTACACCATGTCCACCGTAACGGTACACCATGGCCACCGTGACGGTACACAATGGCCACCGTCACGGTACACCATGGCCACCGTGACGGTACACCATGGCCACCGTGACGGTACACCATGGCCACCGTAACGGTACACCATGGCCACCGGCCGGTACACCATGGCCACCGTGACGGTACGAGCTAGACACCGTGACGGTACTCCATGGCCAGCGTGACGGTACACCATTGCTACCGTGACGGTACACCATGGCTACCGTGACGGTACACCATGGCCACCGTTACGGTACGAGCTAGCCACCGTGACGGTACACCATGGCCACCGTAACGGTACACCATGGCCACCGTGACGGTACACCATGGCCACCGTGACGGTACACCATGGCCACCGTGACGGTAAACAATGGCCACCGTGACGGTACACCATGGCCACCGTGACGGTACACCATGGCCACCGTGACGGTACACCATGGCCACCGTTACTGTACACAATGGCCACCGTGACGGTACACCATGGCCACCGTGACGGTACGCCATGGCCACCGTGACGGTACACCATGGCCACCGTAACGGTACACCATGGCCACCATAATGGTACACCATGGCCACCGTGACGGTACGAGCTAGCCTCCATGACGGTACACCATGGCCACCGTGACGGTACACTACGGCCACCGTAACGGTACACCATGGCCACCATAATGGTACACCATGGCCACCGTGACGGTACGAGCTAGCCTCCATGACGGTACACCATGGCCACCGTAACGGTACACCATGGCCACCATAATGGTACACCATGGCCACCGTGACGGTACACCATGGCCACCGTAACGGTACACCATGGCCACCGTGACGGTACGAGCTAGCCACCGTGACGGTATACCATGGCCACCGTGACGGTACACCATAGCCACCGTGGCGGTACGAGCTAGCCACCGCGACGGTATACCATGGCCACCGTGACGGTACACCATTGCTACCGTGACGGTACCCCATGGCCACCGTGCCGGTACACCATGTCCACCGTAACGGTACACCATGGCCACCGTGACGGTACACAATGGCCACCGTCACGGTACACCATGGCCACCGTGACGGTACACCATGGCCACCGTGACGGTACACCATGGCCACCGTGACGGTACACCATGGCCACCGTAACGGTACACCATGGCCACCGTGCCGGTACACCATGGCCACCGTGACGGTACGAGCTAGACACCGTGACGGTACTCCATGGCCAGCGTGACGGTACACCATTGCTACCGTGACGGTACACCATGGCTACCGTGACGGTACACCATGGCCACCGTTACGGTACGAGCTAGCCACCGTGACGGTACACCATGGCCACCGTAACGGTACACCATGGCCACCGTGACGGTGCACCATGGCCACCGTGACGGTATACCATGGCCACCGTGACGGTACACTACGGCCACCGTAACGGTACACCATGGCCACCATAATGGTACACCATGGCCACCGTGACGGTACGAGCTAGCCTCCATGACCGTACACCATGGCCACCGAAACGGTACACCATGGCCACCATAATGGTACACCATGGCCACCGTGACGGTACACCATGGCCACCGTAACGGTACACCATGGCCACCGTGACGGTACGAGCTAGCCACCGTGACGGTATACCATGGCCACCGTGACGGTACACCATGGCCAACGTGACGGTACACCATGGCCACCGTGACGGTACACAATGGCCACCGTGACGGTACACCATGGCCACCGTGACGGTACACCATGGCCACCGTGACGGTACACCATGGCCACCGTGACGGTATACCATGGCCACCGTGACGGTACACTACGGCCACCGTAACGGTACACCATGGCCACCATAATGGTACACCATGGCCACCGTGACGGTACGAGCTAGCCTCCATGACCGTACACCATGGCCACCGAAACGGTACACCATGGCCACCATAATGGTACACCATGGCCACCGTGACGGTACACCATGGCCACCGTAACGGTACACCATGGCCACCGTGACGGTACGAGCTAGCCACCGTGACGGTATACCATGGCCACCGTGACGGTACACCATGGCCAACGTGACGGTACGCCATGGCCACCGTGACGGTACACCATGGCCACCGTGACGGTACACAATGGCCACCGTGACGGTACACCATGGCCACCGTGACGGTACACAATGGCCACCGTGACGGTACACCATAGCCACCGTGACGGTACGAGCTAGCCACCGTGACGGTACACCATGGCCACCTTGACGGTATACCATGGCCACCATGACGGTACCCCATGGCCACCGTGACGGTACACCATAGCCACCGTGACGGTACGAGCTAGCCACCGTGACGGTACACCATGGCCACCGTGACGGTACACAATGGCCACCGTAACGGTACACCATGGCCACCGTGACGGTACACCATGGCCACCGTGACGGTACACCATAGCCACCGTGACGGTACGAGCTAGCCACCGTGACGGTACACCATGGCCACCGTGACGGTATACCATTGCTACCGTGACGGTACACCATGGCTACCGTGACGGTACACCATGGCCACCGTGACGGTACCCCATGGCCACCGTGCCGGTACACCATGTCCACCGTAACGGTACACCATGGCCACCGTGACGGTACACAATGGCCACCGTCACGGTACACCATGGCCACCGTGACGGTACACCATGGCCACCGTGACGGTACACCATGGCCACCGTAACGGTACACCATGGCCACCGGCCGGTACACCATGGCCACCGTGACGGTACGAGCTAGACACCGTGACGGTACTCCATGGCCACCGTAACGGTACACCATGGCCACCGTGACGGTACCCCATGGCCACCGTGCCGGTACACCATGTCCACCGTAACGGTACACCATGGCCACCGTGACGGTACACAATGGCCACCGTCACGGTACACCATGGCCACCGTGACGGTACACCATGGCCACCGTGACGGTACACCATGGCCACCGTAACGGTACACCATGGCCACCGGCCGGTACACCATGGCCACCGTGACGGTACGAGCTAGACACCGTGACGGTACTCCATGGCCAGCGTGACGGTACACCATTGCTACCGTGACGGTACACCATGGCTACCGTGACGGTACACCATGGCCACCGTTACGGTACGAGCTAGCCACCGTGACGGTACACCATGGCCACCGTAACGGTACACCATGGCCACCGTGACGGTACACCATGGCCACCGTGACGGTACACCATGGCCACCGTGACGGTAAACAATGGCCACCGTGACGGTACACCATGGCCACCGTGACGGTAAACAATGGCCAACGTTACGGTACACCATGGCCACCCTGACGGTACACCATGGCTACCGTGACGGTACACCATCGCCACCGTGACGGTACGAGTTAGGCACCGTGACGGTACACCATGGCCACCGTGACGGTACACCATGGCCACCGTAACGGTACACCATGGCCACCGTGACGATACGAGCTAGCCACCGTGACGATATACCATGGCCACCGTGACGGTACACCATGGCCACCGTGACGGTACGCCATGGCCACCGTGACGGTACACCATGGCCACCGTGACGGTACCCCATGGCCACCGTGCCGGTACACCATGTCCACCGTAACGGTACACCATGGCCACCGTGACGGTACACAATGGCCACCGTCACGGTACACCATGGCCACCGTGACGGTACACCATGGCCACCGTGACGGTACGAGCTAGCCACCGTGACGGTACACCATGGCCACCGTAACGGTACACCATGGCCACCGTGACGGTACACCATGGCCACCGTGACGGTACACCATGGCCACCGTGACGGTACACCATGGCCACCGTTACGGTACGAGCTAGCAACCGTGACGGTACACCATGGCCACCGTAACGGTACGAGCTAGACACCGTGACGGTACTCCATGGCCAGCGTGACGGTACACCATTGCTACCGTGACGGTACACCATGGCTACCGTGACGGTACACCATGGCCACCGTTACGGTACGAGCTAGCCACCGTGACGGTACACCATGGCCACCGTAACGGTACACCATGGCCACCGTGACGGTACACCATGGCCACCGTGACGGTACACCATGGCCACCGTGACGGTACACAATGGCCACCGTGACGGTACACCATGGCCACCGTGACGGTACACCATGGCCACCGTAACGGTACACCATAGCCACCGTGACGGTACGAGCTAGCCACCGTGACGGTATACCATGGCCACCGTGACGGTACACCATGGCCAACGTGACGGTACGCCATGGCCACCGTGACGGTACACCATGGCCACCGTGACGGTACACAATGGCCACCGTGACGGTACACCATGGCCACCGTTACTGTACACAATGGCCACCGTGACGGTACACCATGGCCACCGTGACGGTACGCCATGGCCACCGTGACGGTACACCATGGCCACCGTGACGGTACACCATGGCCACCGTGACGGTACACCATAGCCACCGTGACGGTACGAGCTAGCCACCGTGACGGTACACCATGGCCACCGTGACGGTATACCATTGCTACCGTGACGGTACACCATGGCTACCGTGACGGTACACCATGGCCACCGTAACGGTACGAGCTAGCCACCGTGACGGTACACCATGGCCACCTTGACGGTATACCATGGCCACCATGACGGTACACCATGGCCACCGTGACGGTACACCATAGCCACCGTGACGGTACGAGCTAGCCACCGTGACGGTACACCATGGCCACCGTGACGGTACACAATGGCCACCGTGACGGTACACCATGGCCACCGTGACGGTACACCATGGCCACCGTGACGGTACGCCATGACTACCGTGACGGTACACCATGGCCACCGTTACGGTACGAGCTAGCCACCGTGACGGTACACCATGGCCACCGTAACGGTACACCATGGCCACCGTGACGGTATACCATGGCCACCGTGACGGTACACCATGGCCACCCTGACGGTACACCATGGCTACCGTGACGGTACACCATGGCGACCGTTACGGTACGAGCTAGCCACCGTGACGGTACACCATGGCCACCGTAACGGTACACCATGGCCACCGTAACGGTACACCATGGCCACCGTGACGGTATACCATGGCCACCGTGACGGTACACCATGGCCACCCTGACGCTACACCATGGCTACCGTGACGGTACACCATGGCCACCGTTACGGTACGAGCTAGCCACCGTGACGGTACACCATGGCCACCGTAACGGTACACCATGGCCACCGTGACGGTATACCATGGCCACCGCGACGGTACACCATGGCCACCGTGACGGTACACAATGGCCACCGTGACGGTACACCGTGGCCACCGTGATGGTACGCCATGACTACCGTGACGGTACACCATGGCCACCGTAACGGTACACCATGGCCACCGTGACGATATACCATGGCCACCGTGACGGTACACCATGGCCACCGTGACGGTACGCCATGACTACCGTGACGGTATACCATGGCCACCGTAACGGTACACCATGGCCACCGTGACGATATACCATGGCCACCGTGACGGTACACCATGGCCACCGTGACGGTACGCCATGGCCACCGTGACGGTACACCATGGCCACCGTGACGGTACACAATGGCCACCGTGACGGTACACCATGGCCACCGTTACTGTACACAATGGCCACCGTGACGGTACACCATGGCCACCGTGACGGTACGCCATGGCCACCGTGACGGTACACCATGGCCACCGTGACGGTATACCATGGCCACCGTGACGGTACACCATAGCCACCGTGACGGTACGAGCTAGCCACCGCGTCGGTATACCATGGCCACCGTGACGGTACACCATGGCCACCGTGACGGTACGCCATGACCACCGTGACGGTACACCATGGCCACCGTAACGGTACACCATGGCCACCGTGACGGTACCCCATGGCCACCGTGACGGTACCCCATGGCCACCGTGCCGGTACACCATGTCCACCGTAACGGTACACCATGGCCACCGTGACGGTACACAATGGCCACCGTCACGGTACACCATGGCCACCGTGACGGTACACCATGGCCACCGTGACGGTACACCATGGCCACCGTGACGGTACACCATGGCCACCGTAACGGTACACCATGGCCACCGTGCCGGTACACCATGGCCACCGTGACGGTACGAGATAGACACCGTGACGGTACTCCATGGCCAGCGTGACGGTACACCATTGCTACCGTGACGGTACACCATGGCTACCGTGACGGTACAGCATGGCCACCGTTACGGTACGAGCTAGCCACCGTGACGGTACACCATGGCCACCGTAACGGTACACCATGGCCACCGTGACGGTACACCATGGCCACCGTGACGGTACACCATGGCCACCGTGACGGTACACAATGGCCACCGTGACGGTACACCATGGCCACCGTGACGGTACACCATGGCCACCGTGACGGTACACCATGGCCACCGTGACGGTATACCATGGCCACCGTGACGGTACACTACGGCCACCGTAACGGTACACCATGGCCACCATAATGGTACACCATGGCCACCGTGACGGTACGAGCTAGCCTCCATGACGGTACACCATGGCCACCGTAACGGTACACCATGGCCACCATAATGGTACACCATGGCCACCGTGACGGTACACCATGGCCACCGTAACGGTACACCATGGCCACCGTGACGGTACGAGCTACCCACCGTGACGGTATACCATGGCCACCGTGACGGTACACCATGGCCAACGTGACGGTACGCCATGGCCACCGTGACGGTACACCATGGCCACCGTGACGGTACACAATGGCCACCGTGACGGTACACCATGGCCACCGTTACTGTACACAATGGCCACCGTGACGGTACACCATGGCCACCGTGACGGTACGCCATGGCCACCGTGACGGTACACCATGGCCACCGTGTCGGTACACCATGGCCACCGTGACGGTACACCATAGCCACCGTGACGGTACGAGCTAGCCACCGTGACGGTACACCATGGCCACCGTGACGGTATACCATTGCTACCGTGACGGTACACCATGGCTACCGTGACGGTACACCATGGCCACCGTAACGGTACGAGCTAGCCACCGTGACGGTACACCATGGCCACCTTGACGGTATACCATGGCCACCATGACGGTACCCCATGGCCACCGTGACGGTACACCATAGCCACCGTGACGGTACGAGCTAGCCACCGTGACGGTACACCATGGCCACCGTGACGGTACACAATGGCCACCGTAACGGTACACCATGGCCACCGTGACGGTACACCATGGCCACCGTGACGGTACACCATAGCCACCGTGACGGTACGAGCTAGCCACCGTGACGGTACACCATGGCCACCGTGACGGTATACCATTGCTACCGTGACGGTACACCATGGCTACCGTGACGGTACACCATGGCCACCGTAACGGTACGAGCTAGCCACCGTGACGGTACACCATGGCCACCTTGACAGTATACCATGGCCACCATGACGGTACACCATGGCCAACGTGACGGTACGCCATGGCCACCGTTACGGTACACCATGGCCACCGTGACGGTACACCATTGCTACCGTGACGGTACACCATGGCTACCGTGACGGTACACCATGGCCACCGTGACGGTACACCATGGCCACCGTAACGGTACGAGCTAGCCACCGTGACGGTACACCATGGCCACCTTGACAGTATACCATGGCCACCATGACGGTACACCATGGCCAACGTGACGGTACGCCATGGCCACCGTTACGGTACACCATGGCCACCGTGACGGTACACCATTGCTACCGTGACGGTACACCATGGCTACCGTGACGGTACACCATGGCCACCGTAACGGTACGAGCTAGCCACCGTGACGGTATACCATGGCCACCGTGACGGTACACCATAGCCACCGTGACGGTACGAGCTAGCCACCGTGACGGTACACCATGGCCACCTTGACGGTATACCATGGCCACCATGACGGTACCCCATGGCCACCGTGACGGTACACCATAGCCACCGTGACGGTACGAGCTAGCCACCGTGACGGTACACCATGGCCACCGTGACGGTACACAATGGCCACCGTAACGGTACACCATGGCCACCGTGACGGTACACCATGGCCACCGTGACGGTACACCATAGCCACCGTGACGGTACGAGCTAGCCACCGTGACGGTACACCATGGCCACCGTGACGGTATACCATTGCTACCGTGACGGTACACCATGGCTACCGTGACGGTACACCATGGCCACCGTAACGGTACGAGCTAGCCACCGTGACGGTACACCATGGCCACCTTGACAGTATACCATGGCCACCATGACGGTACACCATGGCCAACGTGACGGTACGCCATGGCCACCGTTACGGTACACCATGGCCACCGTGACGGTATACCATTGCTACCGTGACGGTACACCATGGCTACCGTGACGGTACATCATGGCCACCGTAACGGTACGAGCTAGCCACCGTGACGGTATACCATGGCCACCGTGACGGTACACCATAGCCACCGTGACGGTACGAGCTAGCCACCGCGACGGTATACCATGGCCACCGTGACGGTACACCATGGCCACCGTGACGGTACGCCATGGCCACCGTGACGGTACACCATGGCCACCGTAACGGTACACCATGGCCACCGTGACGGTACGCCATGACCACCGTGACGGTACACCATGGCCACCGTAACGGTACACCATGGCCACCGTGACGGTACCCCATGGCCACCGTGCCGGTACACCATGTCCACCGTAACGGTACACCATGGCCACCGTGACGGTACACAATGGCCACCGTCACGGTACACCATGGCCACCGTGACGGTACACCATGGCCACCGTGACGGTACACCATGGCCACCGTAACGGTACACCATGGCCACCGGCCGGTACAGCATGGCCAACGTGACGGTACGCCATGGCCACCGTGACGGTACACCATGGCCACCGTGACGGTACACAATGGCCACCGTGACGGTACACCATGGCCACCGTTACTGTACACAATGGCCACCGTGACGGTACACCATGGCCACCGTGACGGTACGCCATGGCCACCGTGACGGTACACCATGGCCACCGTGTCGGTACACCATGGCCACCGTGACGGTACACCATAGCCACCGTGACGGTACGAGCTAGCCACCGTGACGGTACACCATGGCCACCGTGACGGTATACCATTGCTACCGTGACGGTACACCATGGCTACCGTGACGGTACACCATGGCCACCGTAACGGTACGAGCTAGCCACCGTGACGGTACACCATGGCCACCTTGACGGTATACCATGGCCACCATGACGGTACCCCATGGCCACCGTGACGGTACACCATAGCCACCGTGACGGTACGAGCTAGCCACCGTGACGGTACACCATGGCCACCGTGACGGTACACAATGGCCACCGTAACGGTACACCATGGCCACCGTGACGGTACACCATGGCCACCGTGACGGTACACCATAGCCACCGTGACGGTACGAGCTAGCCACCGTGACGGTACACCATGGCCACCGTGACGGTATACCATTGCTACCGTGACGGTACACCATGGCTACCGTGACGGTACACCATGGCCACCGTAACGGTACGAGCTAGCCACCGTGACGGTACACCATGGCCACCTTGACAGTATACCATGGCCACCATGACGGTACACCATGGCCAACGTGACGGTACGCCATGGCCACCGTTACGGTACACCATGGCCACCGTGACGGTACACCATTGCTACCGTGACGGTACACCATGGCTACCGTGACGGTACACCATGGCCACCGTGACGGTACACCATGGCCACCGTAACGGTACGAGCTAGCCACCGTGACGGTACACCATGGCCACCTTGACAGTATACCATGGCCACCATGACGGTACACCATGGCCAACGTGACGGTACGCCATGGCCACCGTTACGGTACACCATGGCCACCGTGACGGTACACCATTGCTACCGTGACGGTACACCATGGCTACCGTGACGGTACACCATGGCCACCGTAACGGTACGAGCTAGCCACCGTGACGGTATACCATGGCCACCGTGACGGTACACCATAGCCACCGTGACGGTACGAGCTAGCCACCGTGACGGTACACCATGGCCACCTTGACGGTATACCATGGCCACCATGACGGTACCCCATGGCCACCGTGACGGTACACCATAGCCACCGTGACGGTACGAGCTAGCCACCGTGACGGTACACCATGGCCACCGTGACGGTACACAATGGCCACCGTAACGGTACACCATGGCCACCGTGACGGTACACCATGGCCACCGTGACGGTACACCATAGCCACCGTGACGGTACGAGCTAGCCACCGTGACGGTACACCATGGCCACCGTGACGGTATACCATTGCTACCGTGACGGTACACCATGTCCACCGTAACGGTACACCATGGCCACCGTGACGGTACACAATGGCCACCGTCACGGTACACCATGGCCACCGTGACGGTACACCATGGCTACCGTGACGGTACACCATGGCCACCGTAACGGTACGAGCTAGCCACCGTGACGGTATACCATGGCCACCGTGACGGTACACCATAGCCACCGTGACGGTACGAGCTAGCCACCGCGACGGTATACCATGGCCACCGTGACGGTACACCATGGCCACCGTGACGGTACGCCATGGCCACCGTGACGGTACACCATGGCCACCGTAACGGTACACCATGGCCACCGTGACGGTACGCCATGACCACCGTGACGGTACACCATGGCCACCGTAACGGTACACCATGGCCACCGTGACGGTACCCCATGGCCACCGTGCCGGTACACCATGTCCACCGTAACGGTACACCATGGCCACCGTGACGGTACACAATGGCCACCGTCACGGTACACCATGGCCACCGTGACGGTACACCATGGCCACCGTGACGGTACACCATGGCCACCGTAACGGTACACCATGGCCACCGGCCGGTACACCATGGCCACCGTGACGGTACGAGCTAGACACCGTGACGGTACTCCATGGCCAGCGTGACGGTACACCATTGCTACCGTGACGGTACACCATGGCTACCGTGACGGTACACCATGGCCACCGTTACGGTACGAGCTAGCCACCGTGACGGTACACCATGGCCACCGTAACGGTACACCATGGCCACCGTGACGGTACACCATGGCCACCGTGACGGTACACCATGGCCACCGTGACGGTAAACAATGGCCACCGTGACGGTACACCATGGCCACCGTGACGGTACACCATGGCCACCGTGACGGTACACCATGGCCACCGTTACTGTACACAATGGCCACCGTGACGGTACACCATGGCCACCGTGACGGTACGCCATGGCCACCGTGACGGTACACCATGGCCACCGTAACGGTACACCATGGCCACCATAATGGTACACCATGGCCACCGTGACGGTACGAGCTAGCCTCCATGACGGTACACCATGGCCACCGTGACGGTACACTACGGCCACCGTAACGGTACACCATGGCCACCATAATGGTACACCATGGCCACCGTGACGGTACGAGCTAGCCTCCATGACGGTACACCATGGCCACCGTAACGGTACACCATGGCCACCATAATGGTACACCATGGCCACCGTGACGGTACACCATGGCCACCGTAACGGTACACCATGGCCACCGTGACGGTACGAGCTAGCCACCGTGACGGTATACCATGGCCACCGTGACGGTACACCATAGCCACCGTGGCGGTACGAGCTAGCCACCGCGACGGTATACCATGGCCACCGTGACGGTACACCATTGCTACCGTGACGGTACCCCATGGCCACCGTGCCGGTACACCATGTCCACCGTAACGGTACACCATGGCCACCGTGACGGTACACAATGGCCACCGTCACGGTACACCATGGCCACCGTGACGGTACACCATGGCCACCGTGACGGTACACCATGGCCACCGTGACGGTACACCATGGCCACCGTAACGGTACACCATGGCCACCGTGCCGGTACACCATGGCCACCGTGACGGTACGAGCTAGACACCGTGACGGTACTCCATGGCCAGCGTGACGGTACACCATTGCTACCGTGACGGTACACCATGGCTACCGTGACGGTACACCATGGCCACCGTTACGGTACGAGCTAGCCACCGTGACGGTACACCATGGCCACCGTAACGGTACACCATGGCCACCGTGACGGTGCACCATGGCCACCGTGACGGTATACCATGGCCACCGTGACGGTACACTACGGCCACCGTAACGGTACACCATGGCCACCATAATGGTACACCATGGCCACCGTGACGGTACGAGCTAGCCTCCATGACCGTACACCATGGCCACCGAAACGGTACACCATGGCCACCATAATGGTACACCATGGCCACCGTGACGGTACACCATGGCCACCGTAACGGTACACCATGGCCACCGTGACGGTACGAGCTAGCCACCGTGACGGTATACCATGGCCACCGTGACGGTACACCATGGCCAACGTGACGGTACACCATGGCCACCGTGACGGTACACAATGGCCACCGTGACGGTACACCATGGCCACCGTGACGGTACACCATGGCCACCGTGACGGTACACCATGGCCACCGTGACGGTATACCATGGCCACCGTGACGGTACACTACGGCCACCGTAACGGTACACCATGGCCACCATAATGGTACACCATGGCCACCGTGACGGTACGAGCTAGCCTCCATGACCGTACACCATGGCCACCGAAACGGTACACCATGGCCACCATAATGGTACACCATGGCCACCGTGACGGTACACCATGGCCACCGTAACGGTACACCATGGCCACCGTGACGGTACGAGCTAGCCACCGTGACGGTATACCATGGCCACCGTGACGGTACACCATGGCCAACGTGACGGTACGCCATGGCCACCGTGACGGTACACCATGGCCACCGTGACGGTACACAATGGCCACCGTGACGGTACACCATGGCCACCGTTACAGTACACAATGTTCACCGTGACGGTACACCATGGCCACCGTGACGGTACGCCATGGCCACCGTGACGGTACACCATGGCCACCGTGACGGTACACCATGGCCACCGTGACGGTACACCATAGCCACCGTGACGGTACGAGCTAGCCACCGTGACGGTACACCATGGCCACCGTGACGGTATACCATTGCTACCGCGACGGTACACCATGGCTACCGTGACGGTACACCATGGCCACCGTAACGGTACGAGCTAGCCACCGTGACGGTACACCATGGCCACCTTGACGGTATACCATGGCCCCCTTGACGGTACACCATGGCCACCGTGACGGTACACCATAGCCACCGTGACGGTACGAGCTAGCCACCGTGACGGTACACCATGGCCACCGTGACGGTACACAATGGCCACCGTGACGGTACACCATGGCCACCGTAACGGTACACCATGGCCACCGTGACGGTACGAGCTAGCCACCGTGACGGTATACCATGGCCACCGTGACGGTACACCATGGCCACCGTGACGGTACGCCATGGCCACCGTGACGGTACACCATGGCCACCGTAACGGTACACCATGGCCACCGTGACGGTACGCCATGACCACCGTGACGGTACCCCATGGCCACCGTAACGGTACACCATGGCCACCGTGACGGTACACCATGGCCACCGTGACGGTACCCCATGGCCACCGTGCCGGTACACCATGTCCACCGTAACGGTACTCCATGGCCACCGTGACGGTACACAATGGCCACCGTCACGGTACACCATGGCCACCGTGACGGTACACCATGGCCACCGTGACGGTACGAGCTAGCCACCGTGACGGTACACCATGGACACCGTAACGGTACACCATGGCCACCGTGACGGTACACCATGGCCACCGTGACGGTACACCATGGCCACCGTGACGGTACACCATGGCCACCGTTACGGTACGAGCTAGCCACCGTGACGGTACACCATGGCCACCGTAACGGTACGAGCTAGACACCGTGACGGTACTCCATGGCCAGCGTGACGGTACACCATTGCTACCGTGACGGTACACCATGGCTACCGTGACGGTACACCATGGCCACCGTTACGGTACGAGCTAGCCACCGTGACGGTACACCATGGCCACCGTAACGGTACACCATGGCCACCGTGACGGTATACCATGGCCACCGTAACGGTACGAGCTAGACACCGTGACGGTACTCCATGGCCAGCGTGACGGTACACCATTGCTACCGTGACGGTACACCATGGCTACCGTGACGGTACACCATGGCCACCGTTACGGTACGAGCTAGCCACCGTGACGGTACACCATGGCCACCGTAACGGTACACCGTGGCCACCGTGACGGTATACCATGGCCACCGTGACGGTACACCATGGCCACCGTGACGGTACGAGTTAGGCACCGCGACGGTACACCATGGCCACCGTGACGGTACACCATGGCCACCGTAACGGTACACCATGGCCACCGTGCCGGTACACCATGGCCACCGTGACGGTACGAGCTAGCCACCGTGACGGTACACCATGGCCAACGTTACGGTACACCATGGCCACCCTGACGGTACACCATGGCTACCGTTACGGTACACCATCGCCACCGTGACGGTACGAGTTAGGCACCGTGACGGTACACCATGGCCACCGTGACGGTACACCATGGCCACCGTAACGGTACACCATGGCCACCGTGACGATACGAGCTAGCCACCGTGACGATATACCATGGCCACCGTGACGGTACACCATGGCCACCGTGACGGTACGCCATGGCCACCGTGACGGTACACCATGGCCACCGTGACGGTACACAATGGCCACCGTGACGGTACACCATGGCCACCGTTACTGTACCCAATGTCCACCGTGACGGTACACCATGGCCACCGTGACGGTACGCCATGGCCACCGTGACGGTACACCATGGCCACCGTGACGGTATACCATGGCCACCGTGACGGTACACCATAGCCACCGTGACGGTACGAGCTAGCCACCGCGACGGTATACCATGGCCACCGTGACGGTACACCATGGCCACCGTGACGGTACGCCATGGCCACCGTGACGGTACACCATGGCCACCGTAACGGTACACCATGGCCACCGTGACGGTACGCCATGACCACCGTGACGGTACACCATGGCCACCGTAACGGTACACCATGGCCACCGTGACGGTACACCATGGCCACCGTGACGGTACCCCATGGCCACCGTGCCGGTACACCATGTCCACCGTAACGGTACACCATGGCCACCGTGACGGTACACCATGGCCACCGTTACGGTACGAGCTAGCCACCGTGACGGTACCCCATGGCCACCGTGCCGGTACACCATGTCCACCGTAACGGTACACCATGGCCACCGTGACGGTACACAATGGCCACCGTCACGGTACACCATGGCCACCGTGACGGTACACCATGGCCACCGTGACGGTACGAGCTAGCCACCGTGACGGTACACCATGGCCACCGTAACGGTACACCATGGCCACCGTGACGGTACACCATGGCCACCGTGACGGTACACCATGGCCACCGTGACGGTACACCATGGCCACCGTTACGGTACGAGCTAGCCACCGTGACGGTACACCATGGCCACCGTAACGGTACGAGCTAGACACCGTGACGGTACTCCATGGCCAGCGTGACGGTACACCATTGCTACCGTGACGGTACACCATGGCTACCGTGACGGTACACCATGGCCACCGTTACGGTACGAGCTAGCCACCGTGACGGTACACCATGGCCACCGTAACGGTACATCATGGCCACCGTGACGGTACACCATGGCCACCGTGACGGTACACCATGGCCACCGTGACGGTACACAATGGCCACCGTGACGGTACACCATGGCCACCGTGACGGTACACCATGGCCACCGTGACGGTACACCATGGCCACCGTGACGGTATACCATGGCCACCGTGACGGTACACTACGGCCACCGTAACGGTACACCATGGCCACCATAATGGTACACCATGGCCACCGTGACGGTACGAGCTAGCCTCCATGACGGTACACCATGGCCACCGTAACGGTACACCATGGCCACCATAATGGTACACCATGGCCACCGTGACGGTACACCATGGCCACCGTAACGGTACACCATAGCCACCGTGACGGTACGAGCTAGCCACCGTGACGGTATACCATGGCCACCGTGACGGTACACCATGGCCAACGTGACGGTACGCCATGGCCACCGTGACGGTACACCATGGCCACCGTGACGGTACACAATGGCCACCGTGACGGTACACCATGGCCACCGTTACTGTACACAATGGCCACCGTGACGGTACACCATGGCCACCGTGACGGTACGCCATGGCCACCGTGACGGTACACCATGGCCACCGTGACGGTACACCATGGCCACCGTGACGGTATACCATTGCTACCGTGACGGTACACCATGGCTACCGTGACGGTACACCATGGCCACCGTAACGGTACGAGCTAGCCACCGTGACGGTACACCATGGCCACCTTGACGGTATACCATGGCCACCATGACGGTACACCATGGCCACCGTGACGGTACACCATAGCCACCGTGACGGTACGAGCTAGCCACCGTGACGGTACACCATGGCCACCGTGACGGTACACAATGGCCACCGTGACGGTACACCATGGCCACCGTGACGGTACACCATGGCCACCGTGACGGTACGCCATGACTACCGTGACGGTACACCATGGCCACCGTTACGGTACGAGCTAGCCACCGTGACGGTACACCATGGCTACCGTAACGGTACACCATGGCCACCGTGACGGTATACCATGGCCACCGTGACGGTACACCATGGCCACCCTGACGGTACACCATGGCTACCGTGACGGTACACCATGGCCACCGTTACGGTACGAGCTAGCCACCGTGACGGTACACCATGGCCACCGTAACGGTACACCATGGCCACCGTAACGGTACACCATGGCCACCGTGACGGTATACCATGGCCACCGTGACGGTACACCATGGCCACCCTGACGCTACACCATGGCTACCGTGACGGTACACCATGGCCACCGTTACGGTACGAGCTAGCCACCGTGACGGTACACCATGGCCACCGTAACGGTACACCATGGCCACCGTGACGGTATACCATGGCCACCGCGACGGTACACCATGGCCACCGTGACGGTACACAATGGCCACCGTGACGGTACACCGTGGCCACCGTGATGGTACGCCATGACTACCGTGACGGTACACCATGGCCACCGTAACGGTACACCATGGCCACCGTGACGATATACCATGGCCACCGTGACGGTACACCATGGCCACCGTGACGGTACGCCATGACTACCGTGACGGTATACCATGGCCACCGTAACGGTACACCATGGCCACCGTGACGATATACCATGGCCACCGTGACGGTACACCATGGCCACCGTGACGGTACGCCATGGCCACCGTGACGGTACACCATGGCCACCGTGACGGTACACAATGGCCACCGTGACGGTACACCATGGCCACCGTTACTGTACACAATGGCCACCGTGACGGTACACCATGGCCACCGTGACGGTACGCCATGGCCACCGTGACGGTACACCATGGCCACCGTGACGGTATACCATGGCCACCGTGACGGTACACCATAGCCACCGTGACGGTACGAGCTAGCCACCGCGTCGGTATACCATGGCCACCGTGACGGTACACCATGGCCACCGTGACGGTACGCCATGACCACCGTGACGGTACACCATGGCCACCGTAACGGTACACCATGGCCACCGTGACGGTACCCCATGGCCACCGTGACGGTACCCCATGGCCACCGTGCCGGTACACCATGTCCACCGTAACGGTACACCATGGCCACCGTGACGGTACACAATGGCCACCGTCACGGTACACCATGGCCACCGTGACGGTACACCATGGCCACCGTGACGGTACACCATGGCCACCGTGACGGTACACCATGGCCACCGTAACGGTACACCATGGCCACCGTGCCGGTACACCATGGCCACCGTGACGGTACGAGATAGACACCGTGACGGTACTCCATGGCCAGCGTGACGGTACACCATTGCTACCGTGACGGTACACCATGGCTACCGTGACGGTACAGCATGGCCACCGTTACGGTACGAGCTAGCCACCGTGACGGTACACCATGGCCACCGTAACGGTACACCATGGCCACCGTGACGGTACACCATGGCCACCGTGACGGTACACCATGGCCACCGTGACGGTATACCTGGCCACCGTGACGGTACACTACGGCCACCGTAACGGTACACCATGGCCACCATAATGGTACACCATGGCCACCGTGACGGTACGAGCTAGCCTCCATGACGGTACACCATGGCCACCGTAACGGTACACCATGGCCACCATAATGGTACACCATGGCCACCGTGACGGTACACCATGGCCACCGTAACGGTACACCATGGCCACCGTGACGGTACGAGCTACCCACCGTGACGGTATACCATGGCCACCGTGACGGTACAGCATGGCCAACGTGACGGTACGCCATGGCCACCGTGACGGTACACCATGGCCACCGTGACGGTACACAATGGCCACCGTGACGGTACACCATGGCCACCGTTACTGTACACAATGGCCACCGTGACGGTACACCATGGCCACCGTGACGGTACGCCATGGCCACCGTGACGGTACACCATGGCCACCGTGTCGGTACACCATGGCCACCGTGACGGTACACCATAGCCACCGTGACGGTACGAGCTAGCCACCGTGACGGTACACCATGGCCACCGTGACGGTATACCATTGCTACCGTGACGGTACACCATGGCTACCGTGACGGTACACCATGGCCACCGTAACGGTACGAGCTAGCCACCGTGACGGTACACCATGGCCACCTTGACGGTATACCATGGCCACCATGACGGTACCCCATGGCCACCGTGACGGTACACCATAGCCACCGTGACGGTACGAGCTAGCCACCGTGACGGTACACCATGGCCACCGTGACGGTACACAATGGCCACCGTAACGGTACACCATGGCCACCGTGACGGTACACCATGGCCACCGTGACGGTACACCATAGCCACCGTGACGGTACGAGCTAGCCACCGTGACGGTACACCATGGCCACCGTGACGGTATACCATTGCTACCGTGACGGTACACCATGGCTACCGTGACGGTACACCATGGCCACCGTAACGGTACGAGCTAGCCACCGTGACGGTACACCATGGCCACCTTGACAGTATACCATGGCCACCATGACGGTACACCATGGCCAACGTGACGGTACGCCATGGCCACCGTTACGGTACACCATGGCCACCGTGACGGTACACCATTGCTACCGTGACGGTACACCATGGCTACCGTGACGGTACACCATGGCCACCGTGACGGTACACCATGGCCACCGTAACGGTACGAGCTAGCCACCGTGACGGTACACCATGGCCACCTTGACAGTATACCATGGCCACCATGACGGTACACCATGGCCAACGTGACGGTACGCCATGGCCACCGTTACGGTACACCATGGCCACCGTGACGGTACACCATTGCTACCGTGACGGTACACCATGGCTACCGTGACGGTACACCATGGCCACCGTAACGGTACGAGCTAGCCACCGTGACGGTATACCATGGCCACCGTGACGGTACACCATAGCCACCGTGACGGTACGAGCTAGCCACCGTGACGGTACACCATGGCCACCTTGACGGTATACCATGGCCACCATGACGGTACCCCATGGCCACCGTGACGGTACACCATAGCCACCGTGACGGTACGAGCTAGCCACCGTGACGGTACACCATGGCCACCGTGACGGTACACAATGGCCACCGTAACGGTACACCATGGCCACCGTGACGGTACACCATGGCCACCGTGACGGTACACCATAGCCACCGTGACGGTACGAGCTAGCCACCGTGACGGTACACCATGGCCACCGTGACGGTATACCATTGCTACCGTGACGGTACACCATGGCTACCGTGACGGTACACCATGGCCACCGTAACGGTACGAGCTAGCCACCGTGACGGTACACCATGGCCACCTTGACAGTATACCATGGCCACCATGACGGTACACCATGGCCAACGTGACGGTACGCCATGGCCACCGTTACGGTACACCATGGCCACCGTGACGGTATACCATTGCTACCGTGACGGTACACCATGGCTACCGTGACGGTACATCATGGCCACCGTAACGGTACGAGCTAGCCACCGTGACGGTATACCATGGCCACCGTGACGGTACACCATAGCCACCGTGACGGTACGAGCTAGCCACCGCGACGGTATACCATGGCCACCGTGACGGTACACCATGGCCACCGTGACGGTACGCCATGGCCACCGTGACGGTACACCATGGCCACCGTAACGGTACACCATGGCCACCGTGACGGTACGCCATGACCACCGTGACGGTACACCATGGCCACCGTAACGGTACACCATGGCCACCGTGACGGTACCCCATGGCCACCGTGCCGGTACACCATGTCCACCGTAACGGTACACCATGGCCACCGTGACGGTACACAATGGCCACCGTCACGGTACACCATGGCCACCGTGACGGTACACCATGGCCACCGTGACGGTACACCATGGCCACCGTAACGGTACACCATGGCCACCGGCCGGTACACCATGGCCACCGTGACGGTACGAGCTAGACACCGTGACGGTACTCCATGGCCAGCGTGACGGTACACCATTGCTACCGTGACGGTACACCATGGCTACCGTGACGGTACACCATGGCCACCGTTACGGTACGAGCTAGCCACCGTGACGGTACACCATGGCCACCGTAACGGTACACCATGGCCACCGTGACGGTACACCATGGCCACCGTGACGGTACACCATGGCCACCGTGACGGTAAACAATGGCCACCGTGACGGTACACCATGGCCACCGTGACGGTACACCATGGCCACCGTGACGGTACACCATGGCCACCGTTACTGTACACAATGGCCACCGTGACGGTACACCATGGCCACCGTGACGGTACGCCATGGCCACCGTGACGGTACACCATGGCCACCGTAACGGTACACCATGGCCACCATAATGGTACACCATGGCCACCGTGACGGTACGAGCTAGCCTCCATGACGGTACACCATAGCCACCGTGACGGTACACTACGGCCACCGTAACGGTACACCATGGCCACCATAATGGTACACCATGGCCACCGTGACGGTACGAGCTAGCCTCCATGACGGTACACCATGGCCACCGTAACGGTACACCATGGCCACCATAATGGTACACCATGGCCACCGTGACGGTACACCATGGCCACCGTAACGGTACACCATGGCCACCGTGACGGTACGAGCTAGCCACCGTGACGGTATACCATGGCCACCGTGACGGTACACCATAGCCACCGTGGCGGTACGAGCTAGCCACCGCGACGGTATACCATGGCCACCGTGACGGTACACCATTGCTACCGTGACGGTACCCCATGGCCACCGTGCCGGTACACCATGTCCACCGTAACGGTACACCATGGCCACCGTGACGGTACACAATGGCCACCGTCACGGTACACCATGGCCACCGTGACGGTACACCATGGCCACCGTGACGGTACACCATGGCCACCGTGACGGTACACCATGGCCACCGTAACGGTACACCATGGCCACCGTGCCGGTACACCATGGCCACCGTGACGGTACGAGCTAGACACCGTGACGGTACTCCATGGCCAGCGTGACGGTACACCATTGCTACCGTGACGGTACACCATGGCTACCGTGACGGTACACCATGGCCACCGTTACGGTACGAGCTAGCCACCGTGACGGTACACCATGGCCACCGTAACGGTACACCATGGCCACCGTGACGGTGCACCATGGCCACCGTGACGGTATACCATGGCCACCGTGACGGTACACTACGGCCACCGTAACGGTACACCATGGCCACCATAATGGTACACCATGGCCACCGTGACGGTACGAGCTAGCCTCCATGACCGTACACCATGGCCACCGAAACGGTACACCATGGCCACCATAATGGTACACCATGGCCACCGTGACGGTACACCATGGCCACCGTAACGGTACACCATGGCCACCGTGACGGTACGAGCTAGCCACCGTGACGGTATACCATGGCCACCGTGACGGTACACCATGGCCAACGTGACGGTACACCATGGCCACCGTGACGGTACACAATGGCCACCGTGACGGTACACCATGGCCACCGTGACGGTACACCATGGCCACCGTGACGGTACACCATGGCCACCGTGACGGTATACCATGGCCACCGTGACGGTACACTACGGCCACCGTAACGGTACACCATGGCCACCATAATGGTACACCATGGCCACCGTGACGGTACGAGCTAGCCTCCATGACCGTACACCATGGCCACCGAAACGGTACACCATGGCCACCATAATGGTACACCATGGCCACCGTGACGGTACACCATGGCCACCGTAACGGTACACCATGGCCACCGTGACGGTACGAGCTAGCCACCGTGACGGTATACCATGGCCACCGTGACGGTACACCATGGCCAACGTGACGGTACGCCATGGCCACCGTGACGGTACACCATGGCCACCGTGACGGTACACAATGGCCACCGTGACGGTACACCATGGCCACCGTTACAGTACACAATGTTCACCGTGACGGTACACCATGGCCACCGTGACGGTACGCCATGGCCACCGTGACGGTACACCATGGCCACCGTGACGGTACACCATGGCCACCGTGACGGTACACCATAGCCACCGTGACGGTACGAGCTAGCCACCGTGACGGTACACCATGGCCACCGTGACGGTATACCATTGCTACCGCGACGGTACACCATGGCTACCGTGACGGTACACCATGGCCACCGTAACGGTACGAGCTAGCCACCGTGACGGTACACCATGGCCACCTTGACGGTATACCATGGCCCCCTTGACGGTACACCATGGCCACCGTGACGGTACACCATAGCCACCGTGACGGTACGAGCTAGCCACCGTGACGGTACACCATGGCCACCGTGACGGTACACAATGGCCACCGTGACGGTACACCATGGCCACCGTAACGGTACACCATGGCCACCGTGACGGTACGAGCTAGCCACCGTGACGGTATACCATGGCCACCGTGACGGTACACCATGGCCACCGTGACGGTACGCCATGGCCACCGTGACGGTACACCATGGCCACCGTAACGGTACACCATGGCCACCGTGACGGTACGCCATGACCACCGTGACGGTACCCCATGGCCACCGTAACGGTACACCATGGCCACCGTGACGGTACACCATGGCCACCGTGACGGTACGCCATGGCCACCGTGACGGTACACCATGGCCACCGTAACGGTACACCATGGCCACCGTGACGGTACGCCATGACCACCGTGACGGTACCCCATGGCCACCGTAACGGTACACCATGGCCACCGTGACGGTACACCATGGCCACCGTGACGGTACACCATGGCCACCGTGACGGTACACAATGGCCACCGTGACGGTACACCATGGCCACCGTGACGGTACACCATGGCCACCGTGACGGTACACCATGGCCACCGTGACGGTATACCTGGCCACCGTGACGGTACACTACGGCCACCGTAACGGTACACCATGGCCACCATAATGGTACACCATGGCCACCGTGACGGTACGAGCTAGCCTCCATGACGGTACACCATGGCCACCGTAACGGTACACCATGGCCACCATAATGGTACACCATGGCCACCGTGACGGTACACCATGGCCACCGTAACGGTACACCATGGCCACCGTGACGGTACGAGCTACCCACCGTGACGGTATACCATGGCCACCGTGACGGTACAGCATGGCCAACGTGACGGTACGCCATGGCCACCGTGACGGTACACCATGGCCACCGTGACGGTACACAATGGCCACCGTGACGGTACACCATGGCCACCGTTACTGTACACAATGGCCACCGTGACGGTACACCATGGCCACCGTGACGGTACGCCATGGCCACCGTGACGGTACACCATGGCCACCGTGTCGGTACACCATGGCCACCGTGACGGTACACCATAGCCACCGTGACGGTACGAGCTAGCCACCGTGACGGTACACCATGGCCACCGTGACGGTATACCATTGCTACCGTGACGGTACACCATGGCTACCGTGACGGTACACCATGGCCACCGTAACGGTACGAGCTAGCCACCGTGACGGTACACCATGGCCACCTTGACGGTATACCATGGCCACCATGACGGTACCCCATGGCCACCGTGACGGTACACCATAGCCACCGTGACGGTACGAGCTAGCCACCGTGACGGTACACCATGGCCACCGTGACGGTACACAATGGCCACCGTAACGGTACACCATGGCCACCGTGACGGTACACCATGGCCACCGTGACGGTACACCATAGCCACCGTGACGGTACGAGCTAGCCACCGTGACGGTACACCATGGCCACCGTGACGGTATACCATTGCTACCGTGACGGTACACCATGGCTACCGTGACGGTACACCATGGCCACCGTAACGGTACGAGCTAGCCACCGTGACGGTACACCATGGCCACCTTGACAGTATACCATGGCCACCATGACGGTACACCATGGCCAACGTGACGGTACGCCATGGCCACCGTTACGGTACACCATGGCCACCGTGACGGTACACCATTGCTACCGTGACGGTACACCATGGCTACCGTGACGGTACACCATGGCCACCGTGACGGTACACCATGGCCACCGTAACGGTACGAGCTAGCCACCGTGACGGTACACCATGGCCACCTTGACAGTATACCATGGCCACCATGACGGTACACCATGGCCAACGTGACGGTACGCCATGGCCACCGTTACGGTACACCATGGCCACCGTGACGGTACACCATTGCTACCGTGACGGTACACCATGGCTACCGTGACGGTACACCATGGCCACCGTAACGGTACGAGCTAGCCACCGTGACGGTATACCATGGCCACCGTGACGGTACACCATAGCCACCGTGACGGTACGAGCTAGCCACCGTGACGGTACACCATGGCCACCTTGACGGTATACCATTGCTACCGTGACGGTACACCATGGCTACCGTGACGGTACACCATGGCCACCGTAACGGTACGAGCTAGCCACCGTGACGGTATACCATGGCCACCGTGACGGTACACCATAGCCACCGTGACGGTACGAGCTAGCCACCGTGACGGTACACCATGGCCACCCTGACGCTACACCATGGCTACCGTGACGGTACACCATGGCCACCGTTACGGTACGAGCTAGCCACCGTGACGGTACACCATGGCCACCGTAACGGTACACCATGGCCACCGTGACGGTATACCATGGCCACCGCGACGGTACACCATGGCCACCGTGACGGTACACAATGGCCACCGTGACGGTACACCGTGGCCACCGTGATGGTACGCCATGACTACCGTGACGGTACACCATGGCCACCGTAACGGTACACCATGGCCACCGTGACGATATACCATGGCCACCGTGACGGTACACCATGGCCACCGTGACGGTACGCCATGACTACCGTGACGGTATACCATGGCCACCGTAACGGTACACCATGGCCACCGTGACGATATACCATGGCCACCGTGACGGTACACCATGGCCACCGTGACGGTACGCCATGGCCACCGTGACGGTACACCATGGCCACCGTGACGGTACACAATGGCCACCGTGACGGTACACCATGGCCACCGTTACTGTACACAATGGCCACCGTGACGGTACACCATGGCCACCGTGACGGTACGCCATGGCCACCGTGACGGTACACCATGGCCACCGTGACGGTATACCATGGCCACCGTGACGGTACACCATAGCCACCGTGACGGTACGAGCTAGCCACCGCGTCGGTATACCATGGCCACCGTGACGGTACACCATGGCCACCGTGACGGTACGCCATGACCACCGTGACGGTACACCATGGCCACCGTAACGGTACACCATGGCCACCGTGACGGTACCCCATGGCCACCGTGACGGTACCCCATGGCCACCGTGCCGGTACACCATGTCCACCGTAACGGTACACCATGGCCACCGTGACGGTACACAATGGCCACCGTCACGGTACACCATGGCCACCGTGACGGTACACCATGGCCACCGTGACGGTACACCATGGCCACCGTGACGGTACACCATGGCCACCGTAACGGTACACCATGGCCACCGTGCCGGTACACCATGGCCACCGTGACGGTACGAGATAGACACCGTGACGGTACTCCATGGCCAGCGTGACGGTACACCATTGCTACCGTGACGGTACACCATGGCTACCGTGACGGTACAGCATGGCCACCGTTACGGTACGAGCTAGCCACCGTGACGGTACACCATGGCCACCGTAACGGTACACCATGGCCACCGTGACGGTACACCATGGCCACCGTGACGGTACACCATGGCCACCGTGACGGTACACAATGGCCACCGTGACGGTACACCATGGCCACCGTGACGGTACACCATGGCCACCGTGACGGTACACCATGGCCACCGTGACGGTATACCATGGCCACCGTGACGGTACACTACGGCCACCGTAACGGTACACCATGGCCACCATAATGGTACACCATGGCCACCGTGACGGTACGAGCTAGCCTCCATGACGGTACACCATGGCCACCGTAACGGTACACCATGGCCACCATAATGGTACACCATGGCCACCGTGACGGTACACCATGGCCACCGTAACGGTACACCATGGCCACCGTGACGGTACGAGCTACCCACCGTGACGGTATACCATGGCCACCGTGACGGTACACCATGGCCAACGTGACGGTACGCCATGGCCACCGTGACGGTACACCATGGCCACCGTGACGGTACACAATGGCCACCGTGACGGTACACCATGGCCACCGTTACTGTACACAATGGCCACCGTGACGGTACACCATGGCCACCGTGACGGTACGCCATGGCCACCGTGACGGTACACCATGGCCACCGTGTCGGTACACCATGGCCACCGTGACGGTACACCATAGCCACCGTGACGGTACGAGCTAGCCACCGTGACGGTACACCATGGCCACCGTGACGGTATACCATTGCTACCGTGACGGTACACCATGGCTACCGTGACGGTACACCATGGCCACCGTAACGGTACGAGCTAGCCACCGTGACGGTACACCATGGCCACCTTGACGGTATACCATGGCCACCATGACGGTACCCCATGGCCACCGTGACGGTACACCATAGCCACCGTGACGGTACGAGCTAGCCACCGTGACGGTACACCATGGCCACCGTGACGGTACACAATGGCCACCGTAACGGTACACCATGGCCACCGTGACGGTACACCATGGCCACCGTGACGGTACACCATAGCCACCGTGACGGTACGAGCTAGCCACCGTGACGGTACACCATGGCCACCGTGACGGTATACCATTGCTACCGTGACGGTACACCATGGCTACCGTGACGGTACACCATGGCCACCGTAACGGTACGAGCTAGCCACCGTGACGGTACACCATGGCCACCTTGACAGTATACCATGGCCACCATGACGGTACACCATGGCCAACGTGACGGTACGCCATGGCCACCGTTACGGTACACCATGGCCACCGTGACGGTACACCATTGCTACCGTGACGGTACACCATGGCTACCGTGACGGTACACCATGGCCACCGTGACGGTACACCATGGCCACCGTAACGGTACGAGCTAGCCACCGTGACGGTACACCATGGCCACCTTGACAGTATACCATGGCCACCATGACGGTACACCATGGCCAACGTGACGGTACGCCATGGCCACCGTTACGGTACACCATGGCCACCGTGACGGTACACCATTGCTACCGTGACGGTACACCATGGCTACCGTGACGGTACACCATGGCCACCGTAACGGTACGAGCTAGCCACCGTGACGGTATACCATGGCCACCGTGACGGTACACCATAGCCACCGTGACGGTACGAGCTAGCCACCGTGACGGTACACCATGGCCACCTTGACGGTATACCATGGCCACCATGACGGTACCCCATGGCCACCGTGACGGTACACCATAGCCACCGTGACGGTACGAGCTAGCCACCGTGACGGTACACCATGGCCACCGTGACGGTACACAATGGCCACCGTAACGGTACACCATGGCCACCGTGACGGTACACCATGGCCACCGTGACGGTACACCATAGCCACCGTGACGGTACGAGCTAGCCACCGTGACGGTACACCATGGCCACCGTGACGGTATACCATTGCTACCGTGACGGTACACCATGGCTACCGTGACGGTACACCATGGCCACCGTAACGGTACGAGCTAGCCACCGTGACGGTACACCATGGCCACCTTGACAGTATACCATGGCCACCATGACGGTACACCATGGCCAACGTGACGGTACGCCATGGCCACCGTTACGGTACACCATGGCCACCGTGACGGTATACCATTGCTACCGTGACGGTACACCATGGCTACCGTGACGGTACATCATGGCCACCGTAACGGTACGAGCTAGCCACCGTGACGGTATACCATGGCCACCGTGACGGTACACCATAGCCACCGTGACGGTACGAGCTAGCCACCGCGACGGTATACCATGGCCACCGTGACGGTACACCATGGCCACCGTGACGGTACGCCATGGCCACCGTGACGGTACACCATGGCCACCGTAACGGTACACCATGGCCACCGTGACGGTACGCCATGACCACCGTGACGGTACACCATGGCCACCGTAACGGTACACCATGGCCACCGTGACGGTACCCCATGGCCACCGTGCCGGTACACCATGTCCACCGTAACGGTACACCATGGCCACCGTGACGGTACACAATGGCCACCGTCACGGTACACCATGGCCACCGTGACGGTACACCATGGCCACCGTAACGGTACACCATGGCCACCGTAACGGTACACCATGGCCACCGTGACGGTATACCATGGCCACCGTGACGGTACACCATGGCCACCCTGACGCTACACCATGGCTACCGTGACGGTACACCATGGCCACCGTTACGGTACGAGCTAGCCACCGTGACGGTACACCATGGCCACCGTAACGGTACACCATGGCCACCGTGACGGTATACCATGGCCACCGCGACGGTACACCATGGCCACCGTGACGGTACACAATGGCCACCGTGACGGTACACCGTGGCCACCGTGATGGTACGCCATGACTACCGTGACGGTACACCATGGCCACCGTAACGGTACACCATGGCCACCGTGACGATATACCATGGCCACCGTGACGGTACACCATGGCCACCGTGACGGTACGCCATGACTACCGTGACGGTATACCATGGCCACCGTAACGGTACACCATGGCCACCGTGACGATATACCATGGCCACCGTGACGGTACACCATGGCCACCGTGACGGTACGCCATGGCCACCGTGACGGTACACCATGGCCACCGTGACGGTACACAATGGCCACCGTGACGGTACACCATGGCCACCGTTACTGTACACAATGGCCACCGTGACGGTACACCATGGCCACCGTGACGGTACGCCATGGCCACCGTGACGGTACACCATGGCCACCGTGACGGTATACCATGGCCACCGTGACGGTACACCATAGCCACCGTGACGGTACGAGCTAGCCACCGCGTCGGTATACCATGGCCACCGTGACGGTACGCCATGACTACCGTGACGGTATACCATGGCCACCGTAACGGTACACCATGTCCACCGTAACGGTACACCATGGCCACCGTGACGGTACACAATGGCCACCGTCACGGTACACCATGGCCACCGTGACGGTACACCATGGCCACCGTGACGGTACACCATGGCCACCGTGACGGTACACCATGGCCACCGTAACGGTACACCATGGCCACCGTGCCGGTACACCATGGCCACCGTGACGGTACGAGATAGACACCGTGACGGTACTCCATGGCCAGCGTGACGGTACACCATTGCTACCGTGACGGTACACCATGGCTACCGTGACGGTACAGCATGGCCACCGTTACGGTACGAGCTAGCCACCGTGACGGTACACCATGGCCACCGTAACGGTACACCATGGCCACCGTGACGGTACACCATGGCCACCGTGACGGTACACCATGGCCACCGTGACGGTACACAATGGCCACCGTGACGGTACACCATGGCCACCGTGACGGTACACCATGGCCACCGTGACGGTACACCATGGCCACCGTGACGGTATACCATGGCCACCGTGACGGTACACTACGGCCACCGTAACGGTACACCATGGCCACCATAATGGTACACCATGGCCACCGTGACGGTACGAGCTAGCCTCCATGACGGTACACCATGGCCACCGTAACGGTACACCATGGCCACCATAATGGTACACCATGGCCACCGTGACGGTACACCATGGCCACCGTAACGGTACACCATGGCCACCGTGACGGTACGAGCTACCCACCGTGACGGTATACCATGGCCACCGTGACGGTACACCATGGCCAACGTGACGGTACGCCATGGCCACCGTGACGGTACACCATGGCCACCGTGACGGTACACAATGGCCACCGTGACGGTACACCATGGCCACCGTTACTGTACACAATGGCCACCGTGACGGTACACCATGGCCACCGTGACGGTACGCCATGGCCACCGTGACGGTACACCATGGCCACCGTGTCGGTACACCATGGCCACCGTGACGGTACACCATAGCCACCGTGACGGTACGAGCTAGCCACCGTGACGGTACACCATGGCCACCGTGACGGTATACCATTGCTACCGTGACGGTACACCATGGCTACCGTGACGGTACACCATGGCCACCGTAACGGTACGAGCTAGCCACCGTGACGGTACACCATGGCCACCTTGACGGTATACCATGGCCACCATGACGGTACCCCATGGCCACCGTGACGGTACACCATAGCCACCGTGACGGTACGAGCTAGCCACCGTGACGGTACACCATGGCCACCGTGACGGTACACAATGGCCACCGTAACGGTACACCATGGCCACCGTGACGGTACACCATGGCCACCGTGACGGTACACCATAGCCACCGTGACGGTACGAGCTAGCCACCGTGACGGTACACCATGGCCACCGTGACGGTATACCATTGCTACCGTGACGGTACACCATGGCTACCGTGACGGTACACCATGGCCACCGTAACGGTACGAGCTAGCCACCGTGACGGTACACCATGGCCACCTTGACAGTATACCATGGCCACCATGACGGTACACCATGGCCAACGTGACGGTACGCCATGGCCACCGTTACGGTACACCATGGCCACCGTGACGGTACACCATTGCTACCGTGACGGTACACCATGGCTACCGTGACGGTACACCATGGCCACCGTGACGGTACACCATGGCCACCGTAACGGTACGAGCTAGCCACCGTGACGGTACACCATGGCCACCTTGACAGTATACCATGGCCACCATGACGGTACACCATGGCCAACGTGACGGTACGCCATGGCCACCGTTACGGTACACCATGGCCACCGTGACGGTACACCATTGCTACCGTGACGGTACACCATGGCTACCGTGACGGTACACCATGGCCACCGTAACGGTACGAGCTAGCCACCGTGACGGTATACCATGGCCACCGTGACGGTACACCATAGCCACCGTGACGGTACGAGCTAGCCACCGTGACGGTACACCATGGCCACCTTGACGGTATACCATGGCCACCATGACGGTACCCCATGGCCACCGTGACGGTACACCATAGCCACCGTGACGGTACGAGCTAGCCACCGTGACGGTACACCATGGCCACCGTGACGGTACACAATGGCCACCGTAACGGTACACCATGGCCACCGTGACGGTACACCATGGCCACCGTGACGGTACACCATAGCCACCGTGACGGTACGAGCTAGCCACCGTGACGGTACACCATGGCCACCGTGACGGTATACCATTGCTACCGTGACGGTACACCATGGCTACCGTGACGGTACACCATGGCCACCGTAACGGTACGAGCTAGCCACCGTGAC
This sequence comes from Melanotus villosus, assembly GCA_963082815.1. Lineage (NCBI taxonomy): Eukaryota > Metazoa > Arthropoda > Insecta > Coleoptera > Elateridae > Melanotus > Melanotus villosus. The sequence goes on along the minus strand of OY720425.1, from coordinate 14,854,446 downwards.
GGTACACCATGGCCACCTTGACAGTATACCATGGCCACCATGACGGTACACCATGGCCAACGTGACGGTACGCCATGGCCACCGTTACGGTACACCATGGCCACCGTGACGGTATACCATTGCTACCGTGACGGTACACCATGGCTACCGTGACGGTACATCATGGCCACCGTAACGGTACGAGCTAGCCACCGTGACGGTATACCATGGCCACCGTGACGGTACACCATAGCCACCGTGACGGTACGAGCTAGCCACCGCGACGGTATACCATGGCCACCGTGACGGTACACCATGGCCACCGTGACGGTACGCCATGGCCACCGTGACGGTACACCATGGCCACCGTAACGGTACACCATGGCCACCGTGACGGTACGCCATGACCACCGTGACGGTACACCATGGCCACCGTAACGGTACACCATGGCCACCGTGACGGTACCCCATGGCCACCGTGCCGGTACACCATGTCCACCGTAACGGTACACCATGGCCACCGTGACGGTACACAATGGCCACCGTCACGGTACACCATGGCCACCGTGACGGTACACCATGGCCACCGTGACGGTACACCATGGCCACCGTAACGGTACACCATGGCCACCGGCCGGTACAGCATGGCCAACGTGACGGTACGCCATGGCCACCGTGACGGTACACCATGGCCACCGTGACGGTACACAATGGCCACCGTGACGGTACACCATGGCCACCGTTACTGTACACAATGGCCACCGTGACGGTACACCATGGCCACCGTGACGGTACGCCATGGCCACCGTGACGGTACACCATGGCCACCGTGTCGGTACACCATGGCCACCGTGACGGTACACCATAGCCACCGTGACGGTACGAGCTAGCCACCGTGACGGTACACCATGGCCACCGTGACGGTATACCATTGCTACCGTGACGGTACACCATGGCTACCGTGACGGTACACCATGGCCACCGTAACGGTACGAGCTAGCCACCGTGACGGTACACCATGGCCACCTTGACGGTATACCATGGCCACCATGACGGTACCCCATGGCCACCGTGACGGTACACCATAGCCACCGTGACGGTACGAGCTAGCCACCGTGACGGTACACCATGGCCACCGTGACGGTACACAATGGCCACCGTAACGGTACACCATGGCCACCGTGACGGTACACCATGGCCACCGTGACGGTACACCATAGCCACCGTGACGGTACGAGCTAGCCACCGTGACGGTACACCATGGCCACCGTGACGGTATACCATTGCTACCGTGACGGTACACCATGGCTACCGTGACGGTACACCATGGCCACCGTAACGGTACGAGCTAGCCACCGTGACGGTACACCATGGCCACCTTGACAGTATACCATGGCCACCATGACGGTACACCATGGCCAACGTGACGGTACGCCATGGCCACCGTTACGGTACACCATGGCCACCGTGACGGTACACCATTGCTACCGTGACGGTACACCATGGCTACCGTGACGGTACACCATGGCCACCGTGACGGTACACCATGGCCACCGTAACGGTACGAGCTAGCCACCGTGACGGTACACCATGGCCACCTTGACAGTATACCATGGCCACCATGACGGTACACCATGGCCAACGTGACGGTACGCCATGGCCACCGTTACGGTACACCATGGCCACCGTGACGGTACACCATTGCTACCGTGACGGTACACCATGGCTACCGTGACGGTACACCATGGCCACCGTAACGGTACGAGCTAGCCACCGTGACGGTATACCATGGCCACCGTGACGGTACACCATAGCCACCGTGACGGTACGAGCTAGCCACCGTGACGGTACACCATGGCCACCTTGACGGTATACCATGGCCACCATGACGGTACCCCATGGCCACCGTGACGGTACACCATAGCCACCGTGACGGTACGAGCTAGCCACCGTGACGGTACACCATGGCCACCGTGACGGTACACAATGGCCACCGTAACGGTACACCATGGCCACCGTGACGGTACACCATGGCCACCGTGACGGTACACCATAGCCACCGTGACGGTACGAGCTAGCCACCGTGACGGTACACCATGGCCACCGTGACGGTATACCATTGCTACCGTGACGGTACACCATGGCTACCGTGACGGTACACCATGGCCACCGTAACGGTACGAGCTAGCCACCGTGACGGTACACCATGGCCACCTTGACAGTATACCATGGCCACCATGACGGTACACCATGGCCAACGTGACGGTACGCCATGGCCACCGTTACGGTACACCATGGCCACCGTGACGGTATACCATTGCTACCGTGACGGTACACCATGGCTACCGTGACGGTACATCATGGCCACCGTAACGGTACGAGCTAGCCACCGTGACGGTATACCATGGCCACCGTGACGGTACACCATAGCCACCGTGACGGTACGAGCTAGCCACCGCGACGGTATACCATGGCCACCGTGACGGTACACCATGGCCACCGTGACGGTACGCCATGGCCACCGTGACGGTACACCATGGCCACCGTAACGGTACACCATGGCCACCGTGACGGTACGCCATGACCACCGTGACGGTACACCATGGCCACCGTAACGGTACACCATGGCCACCGTGACGGTACCCCATGGCCACCGTGCCGGTACACCATGTCCACCGTAACGGTACACCATGGCCACCGTGACGGTACACAATGGCCACCGTCACGGTACACCATGGCCACCGTGACGGTACACCATGGCCACCGTGACGGTACACCATGGCCACCGTAACGGTACACCATGGCCACCGGCCGGTACACCATGGCCACCGTGACGGTACGAGCTAGACACCGTGACGGTACTCCATGGCCAGCGTGACGGTACACCATTGCTACCGTGACGGTACACCATGGCTACCGTGACGGTACACCATGGCCACCGTTACGGTACGAGCTAGCCACCGTGACGGTACACCATGGCCACCGTAACGGTACACCATGGCCACCGTGACGGTACACCATGGCCACCGTGACGGTACACCATGGCCACCGTGACGGTAAACAATGGCCACCGTGACGGTACACCATGGCCACCGTGACGGTACACCATGGCCACCGTGACGGTACACCATGGCCACCGTTACTGTACACAATGGCCACCGTGACGGTACACCATGGCCACCGTGACGGTACGCCATGGCCACCGTGACGGTACACCATGGCCACCGTAACGGTACACCATGGCCACCATAATGGTACACCATGGCCACCGTGACGGTACGAGCTAGCCTCCATGACGGTACACCATGGCCACCGTGACGGTACACTACGGCCACCGTAACGGTACACCATGGCCACCATAATGGTACACCATGGCCACCGTGACGGTACGAGCTAGCCTCCATGACGGTACACCATGGCCACCGTAACGGTACACCATGGCCACCATAATGGTACACCATGGCCACCGTGACGGTACACCATGGCCACCGTAACGGTACACCATGGCCACCGTGACGGTACGAGCTAGCCACCGTGACGGTATACCATGGCCACCGTGACGGTACACCATAGCCACCGTGGCGGTACGAGCTAGCCACCGCGACGGTATACCATGGCCACCGTGACGGTACACCATTGCTACCGTGACGGTACCCCATGGCCACCGTGCCGGTACACCATGTCCACCGTAACGGTACACCATGGCCACCGTGACGGTACACAATGGCCACCGTCACGGTACACCATGGCCACCGTGACGGTACACCATGGCCACCGTGACGGTACACCATGGCCACCGTGACGGTACACCATGGCCACCGTAACGGTACACCATGGCCACCGTGCCGGTACACCATGGCCACCGTGACGGTACGAGCTAGACACCGTGACGGTACTCCATGGCCAGCGTGACGGTACACCATTGCTACCGTGACGGTACACCATGGCTACCGTGACGGTACACCATGGCCACCGTTACGGTACGAGCTAGCCACCGTGACGGTACACCATGGCCACCGTAACGGTACACCATGGCCACCGTGACGGTGCACCATGGCCACCGTGACGGTATACCATGGCCACCGTGACGGTACACTACGGCCACCGTAACGGTACACCATGGCCACCATAATGGTACACCATGGCCACCGTGACGGTACGAGCTAGCCTCCATGACCGTACACCATGGCCACCGAAACGGTACACCATGGCCACCATAATGGTACACCATGGCCACCGTGACGGTACACCATGGCCACCGTAACGGTACACCATGGCCACCGTGACGGTACGAGCTAGCCACCGTGACGGTATACCATGGCCACCGTGACGGTACACCATGGCCAACGTGACGGTACACCATGGCCACCGTGACGGTACACAATGGCCACCGTGACGGTACACCATGGCCACCGTGACGGTACACCATGGCCACCGTGACGGTACACCATGGCCACCGTGACGGTATACCATGGCCACCGTGACGGTACACTACGGCCACCGTAACGGTACACCATGGCCACCATAATGGTACACCATGGCCACCGTGACGGTACGAGCTAGCCTCCATGACCGTACACCATGGCCACCGAAACGGTACACCATGGCCACCATAATGGTACACCATGGCCACCGTGACGGTACACCATGGCCACCGTAACGGTACACCATGGCCACCGTGACGGTACGAGCTAGCCACCGTGACGGTATACCATGGCCACCGTGACGGTACACCATGGCCAACGTGACGGTACGCCATGGCCACCGTGACGGTACACCATGGCCACCGTGACGGTACACAATGGCCACCGTGACGGTACACCATGGCCACCGTTACAGTACACAATGTTCACCGTGACGGTACACCATGGCCACCGTGACGGTACGCCATGGCCACCGTGACGGTACACCATGGCCACCGTGACGGTACACCATGGCCACCGTGACGGTACACCATAGCCACCGTGACGGTACGAGCTAGCCACCGTGACGGTACACCATGGCCACCGTGACGGTATACCATTGCTACCGCGACGGTACACCATGGCTACCGTGACGGTACACCATGGCCACCGTAACGGTACGAGCTAGCCACCGTGACGGTACACCATGGCCACCTTGACGGTATACCATGGCCCCCTTGACGGTACACCATGGCCACCGTGACGGTACACCATAGCCACCGTGACGGTACGAGCTAGCCACCGTGACGGTACACCATGGCCACCGTGACGGTACACAATGGCCACCGTGACGGTACACCATGGCCACCGTAACGGTACACCATGGCCACCGTGACGGTACGAGCTAGCCACCGTGACGGTATACCATGGCCACCGTGACGGTACACCATGGCCACCGTGACGGTACGCCATGGCCACCGTGACGGTACACCATGGCCACCGTAACGGTACACCATGGCCACCGTGACGGTACGCCATGACCACCGTGACGGTACCCCATGGCCACCGTAACGGTACACCATGGCCACCGTGACGGTACACCATGGCCACCGTGACGGTACCCCATGGCCACCGTGCCGGTACACCATGTCCACCGTAACGGTACTCCATGGCCACCGTGACGGTACACAATGGCCACCGTCACGGTACACCATGGCCACCGTGACGGTACACCATGGCCACCGTGACGGTACGAGCTAGCCACCGTGACGGTACACCATGGACACCGTAACGGTACACCATGGCCACCGTGACGGTACACCATGGCCACCGTGACGGTACACCATGGCCACCGTGACGGTACACCATGGCCACCGTTACGGTACGAGCTAGCCACCGTGACGGTACACCATGGCCACCGTAACGGTACGAGCTAGACACCGTGACGGTACTCCATGGCCAGCGTGACGGTACACCATTGCTACCGTGACGGTACACCATGGCTACCGTGACGGTACACCATGGCCACCGTTACGGTACGAGCTAGCCACCGTGACGGTACACCATGGCCACCGTAACGGTACACCATGGCCACCGTGACGGTATACCATGGCCACCGTAACGGTACGAGCTAGACACCGTGACGGTACTCCATGGCCAGCGTGACGGTACACCATTGCTACCGTGACGGTACACCATGGCTACCGTGACGGTACACCATGGCCACCGTTACGGTACGAGCTAGCCACCGTGACGGTACACCATGGCCACCGTAACGGTACACCATGGCCACCGTGACGGTATACCATGGCCACCGTGACGGTACACCATGGCCACCGTGACGGTACGAGTTAGGCACCGCGACGGTACACCATGGCCACCGTGACGGTACACCATGGCCACCGTAACGGTACACCATGGCCACCGTGCCGGTACACCATGGCCACCGTGACGGTACGAGCTAGCCACCGTGACGGTACACCATGGCCAACGTTACGGTACACCATGGCCACCCTGACGGTACACCATGGCTACCGTTACGGTACACCATCGCCACCGTGACGGTACGAGTTAGGCACCGTGACGGTACACCATGGCCACCGTGACGGTACACCATGGCCACCGTAACGGTACACCATGGCCACCGTGACGATACGAGCTAGCCACCGTGACGATATACCATGGCCACCGTGACGGTACACCATGGCCACCGTGACGGTACGCCATGGCCACCGTGACGGTACACCATGGCCACCGTGACGGTACACAATGGCCACCGTGACGGTACACCATGGCCACCGTTACTGTACCCAATGTCCACCGTGACGGTACACCATGGCCACCGTGACGGTACGCCATGGCCACCGTGACGGTACACCATGGCCACCGTGACGGTATACCATGGCCACCGTGACGGTACACCATAGCCACCGTGACGGTACGAGCTAGCCACCGCGACGGTATACCATGGCCACCGTGACGGTACACCATGGCCACCGTGACGGTACGCCATGGCCACCGTGACGGTACACCATGGCCACCGTAACGGTACACCATGGCCACCGTGACGGTACGCCATGACCACCGTGACGGTACACCATGGCCACCGTAACGGTACACCATGGCCACCGTGACGGTACACCATGGCCACCGTGACGGTACCCCATGGCCACCGTGCCGGTACACCATGTCCACCGTAACGGTACACCATGGCCACCGTGACGGTACACCATGGCCACCGTTACGGTACGAGCTAGCCACCGTGACGGTACCCCATGGCCACCGTGCCGGTACACCATGTCCACCGTAACGGTACACCATGGCCACCGTGACGGTACACAATGGCCACCGTCACGGTACACCATGGCCACCGTGACGGTACACCATGGCCACCGTGACGGTACGAGCTAGCCACCGTGACGGTACACCATGGCCACCGTAACGGTACACCATGGCCACCGTGACGGTACACCATGGCCACCGTGACGGTACACCATGGCCACCGTGACGGTACACCATGGCCACCGTTACGGTACGAGCTAGCCACCGTGACGGTACACCATGGCCACCGTAACGGTACGAGCTAGACACCGTGACGGTACTCCATGGCCAGCGTGACGGTACACCATTGCTACCGTGACGGTACACCATGGCTACCGTGACGGTACACCATGGCCACCGTTACGGTACGAGCTAGCCACCGTGACGGTACACCATGGCCACCGTAACGGTACATCATGGCCACCGTGACGGTACACCATGGCCACCGTGACGGTACACCATGGCCACCGTGACGGTACACAATGGCCACCGTGACGGTACACCATGGCCACCGTGACGGTACACCATGGCCACCGTGACGGTACACCATGGCCACCGTGACGGTATACCATGGCCACCGTGACGGTACACTACGGCCACCGTAACGGTACACCATGGCCACCATAATGGTACACCATGGCCACCGTGACGGTACGAGCTAGCCTCCATGACGGTACACCATGGCCACCGTAACGGTACACCATGGCCACCATAATGGTACACCATGGCCACCGTGACGGTACACCATGGCCACCGTAACGGTACACCATAGCCACCGTGACGGTACGAGCTAGCCACCGTGACGGTATACCATGGCCACCGTGACGGTACACCATGGCCAACGTGACGGTACGCCATGGCCACCGTGACGGTACACCATGGCCACCGTGACGGTACACAATGGCCACCGTGACGGTACACCATGGCCACCGTTACTGTACACAATGGCCACCGTGACGGTATACCATGGCCACCGTGACGGTACACCATGGCCAACGTGACGGTACGCCATGGCCACCGTGACGGTACACCATGGCCACCGTGACGGTACACCATGGCCACCGTGACGGTATACCATTGCTACCGTGACGGTACACCATGGCTACCGTGACGGTACACCATGGCCACCGTAACGGTACGAGCTAGCCACCGTGACGGTACACAATGGCCACCGTGACGGTACACCATGGCCACCGTGACGGTACACCATGGCCACCGTGACGGTACACCATGGCCACCGTGACGGTATACCATGGCCACCGTGACGGTACACTACGGCCACCGTAACGGTACACCATGGCCACCATAATGGTACACCATGGCCACCGTGACGGTACGAGCTAGCCTCCATGACGGTACACCATGGCCACCGTAACGGTACACCATGGCCACCATAATGGTACACCATGGCCACCGTGACGGTACACCATGGCCACCGTAACGGTACACCATAGCCACCGTGACGGTACGAGCTAGCCACCGTGACGGTACACCATGGCCACCGTGACGGTACACAATGGCCACCGTGACGGTACACCATGGCCACCGTGACGGTACACCATGGCCACCGTGACGGTACGCCATGACTACCGTGACGGTACACCATGGCCACCGTTACGGTACGAGCTAGCCACCGTGACGGTACACCATGGCTACCGTAACGGTACACCATGGCCACCGTGACGGTATACCATGGCCACCGTGACGGTACACCATGGCCACCCTGACGGTACACCATGGCTACCGTGACGGTACACCATGGCCACCGTTACGGTACGAGCTAGCCACCGTGACGGTACACCATGGCCACCGTAACGGTACACCATGGCCACCGTAACGGTACACCATGGCCACCGTGACGGTATACCATGGCCACCGTGACGGTACACCATGGCCACCCTGACGCTACACCATGGCTACCGTGACGGTACACCATGGCCACCGTTACGGTACGAGCTAGCCACCGTGACGGTACACCATGGCCACCGTAACGGTACACCATGGCCACCGTGACGGTATACCATGGCCACCGCGACGGTACACCATGGCCACCGTGACGGTACACAATGGCCACCGTGACGGTACACCGTGGCCACCGTGATGGTACGCCATGACTACCGTGACGGTACACCATGGCCACCGTAACGGTACACCATGGCCACCGTGACGATATACCATGGCCACCGTGACGGTACACCATGGCCACCGTGACGGTACGCCATGACTACCGTGACGGTATACCATGGCCACCGTAACGGTACACCATGGCCACCGTGACGATATACCATGGCCACCGTGACGGTACACCATGGCCACCGTGACGGTACGCCATGGCCACCGTGACGGTACACCATGGCCACCGTGACGGTACACAATGGCCACCGTGACGGTACACCATGGCCACCGTTACTGTACACAATGGCCACCGTGACGGTACACCATGGCCACCGTGACGGTACGCCATGGCCACCGTGACGGTACACCATGGCCACCGTGACGGTATACCATGGCCACCGTGACGGTACACCATAGCCACCGTGACGGTACGAGCTAGCCACCGCGTCGGTATACCATGGCCACCGTGACGGTACACCATGGCCACCGTGACGGTACGCCATGACCACCGTGACGGTACACCATGGCCACCGTAACGGTACACCATGGCCACCGTGACGGTACCCCATGGCCACCGTGACGGTACCCCATGGCCACCGTGCCGGTACACCATGTCCACCGTAACGGTACACCATGGCCACCGTGACGGTACACAATGGCCACCGTCACGGTACACCATGGCCACCGTGACGGTACACCATGGCCACCGTGACGGTACACCATGGCCACCGTGACGGTACACCATGGCCACCGTAACGGTACACCATGGCCACCGTGCCGGTACACCATGGCCACCGTGACGGTACGAGATAGACACCGTGACGGTACTCCATGGCCAGCGTGACGGTACACCATTGCTACCGTGACGGTACACCATGGCTACCGTGACGGTACAGCATGGCCACCGTTACGGTACGAGCTAGCCACCGTGACGGTACACCATGGCCACCGTAACGGTACACCATGGCCACCGTGACGGTACACCATGGCCACCGTGACGGTACACCATGGCCACCGTGACGGTACACAATGGCCACCGTGACGGTACACCATGGCCACCGTGACGGTACACCATGGCCACCGTGACGGTACACCATGGCCACCGTGACGGTATACCTGGCCACCGTGACGGTACACTACGGCCACCGTAACGGTACACCATGGCCACCATAATGGTACACCATGGCCACCGTGACGGTACGAGCTAGCCTCCATGACGGTACACCATGGCCACCGTAACGGTACACCATGGCCACCATAATGGTACACCATGGCCACCGTGACGGTACACCATGGCCACCGTAACGGTACACCATGGCCACCGTGACGGTACGAGCTACCCACCGTGACGGTATACCATGGCCACCGTGACGGTACAGCATGGCCAACGTGACGGTACGCCATGGCCACCGTGACGGTACACCATGGCCACCGTGACGGTACACAATGGCCACCGTGACGGTACACCATGGCCACCGTTACTGTACACAATGGCCACCGTGACGGTACACCATGGCCACCGTGACGGTACGCCATGGCCACCGTGACGGTACACCATGGCCACCGTGTCGGTACACCATGGCCACCGTGACGGTACACCATAGCCACCGTGACGGTACGAGCTAGCCACCGTGACGGTACACCATGGCCACCGTGACGGTATACCATTGCTACCGTGACGGTACACCATGGCTACCGTGACGGTACACCATGGCCACCGTAACGGTACGAGCTAGCCACCGTGACGGTACACCATGGCCACCTTGACGGTATACCATGGCCACCATGACGGTACCCCATGGCCACCGTGACGGTACACCATAGCCACCGTGACGGTACGAGCTAGCCACCGTGACGGTACACCATGGCCACCGTGACGGTACACAATGGCCACCGTAACGGTACACCATGGCCACCGTGACGGTACACCATGGCCACCGTGACGGTACACCATAGCCACCGTGACGGTACGAGCTAGCCACCGTGACGGTACACCATGGCCACCGTGACGGTATACCATTGCTACCGTGACGGTACACCATGGCTACCGTGACGGTACACCATGGCCACCGTAACGGTACGAGCTAGCCACCGTGACGGTACACCATGGCCACCTTGACAGTATACCATGGCCACCATGACGGTACACCATGGCCAACGTGACGGTACGCCATGGCCACCGTTACGGTACACCATGGCCACCGTGACGGTACACCATTGCTACCGTGACGGTACACCATGGCTACCGTGACGGTACACCATGGCCACCGTGACGGTACACCATGGCCACCGTAACGGTACGAGCTAGCCACCGTGACGGTACACCATGGCCACCTTGACAGTATACCATGGCCACCATGACGGTACACCATGGCCAACGTGACGGTACGCCATGGCCACCGTTACGGTACACCATGGCCACCGTGACGGTACACCATTGCTACCGTGACGGTACACCATGGCTACCGTGACGGTACACCATGGCCACCGTAACGGTACGAGCTAGCCACCGTGACGGTATACCATGGCCACCGTGACGGTACACCATAGCCACCGTGACGGTACGAGCTAGCCACCGTGACGGTACACCATGGCCACCTTGACGGTATACCATGGCCACCATGACGGTACCCCATGGCCACCGTGACGGTACACCATAGCCACCGTGACGGTACGAGCTAGCCACCGTGACGGTACACCATGGCCACCGTGACGGTACACAATGGCCACCGTAACGGTACACCATGGCCACCGTGACGGTACACCATGGCCACCGTGACGGTACACCATAGCCACCGTGACGGTACGAGCTAGCCACCGTGACGGTACACCATGGCCACCGTGACGGTATACCATTGCTACCGTGACGGTACACCATGGCTACCGTGACGGTACACCATGGCCACCGTAACGGTACGAGCTAGCCACCGTGACGGTACACCATGGCCACCTTGACAGTATACCATGGCCACCATGACGGTACACCATGGCCAACGTGACGGTACGCCATGGCCACCGTTACGGTACACCATGGCCACCGTGACGGTATACCATTGCTACCGTGACGGTACACCATGGCTACCGTGACGGTACATCATGGCCACCGTAACGGTACGAGCTAGCCACCGTGACGGTATACCATGGCCACCGTGACGGTACACCATAGCCACCGTGACGGTACGAGCTAGCCACCGCGACGGTATACCATGGCCACCGTGACGGTACACCATGGCCACCGTGACGGTACGCCATGGCCACCGTGACGGTACACCATGGCCACCGTAACGGTACACCATGGCCACCGTGACGGTACGCCATGACCACCGTGACGGTACACCATGGCCACCGTAACGGTACACCATGGCCACCGTGACGGTACCCCATGGCCACCGTGCCGGTACACCATGTCCACCGTAACGGTACACCATGGCCACCGTGACGGTACACAATGGCCACCGTCACGGTACACCATGGCCACCGTGACGGTACACCATGGCCACCGTGACGGTACACCATGGCCACCGTAACGGTACACCATGGCCACCGGCCGGTACACCATGGCCACCGTGACGGTACGAGCTAGACACCGTGACGGTACTCCATGGCCAGCGTGACGGTACACCATTGCTACCGTGACGGTACACCATGGCTACCGTGACGGTACACCATGGCCACCGTTACGGTACGAGCTAGCCACCGTGACGGTACACCATGGCCACCGTAACGGTACACCATGGCCACCGTGACGGTACACCATGGCCACCGTGACGGTACACCATGGCCACCGTGACGGTAAACAATGGCCACCGTGACGGTACACCATGGCCACCGTGACGGTACACCATGGCCACCGTGACGGTACACCATGGCCACCGTTACTGTACACAATGGCCACCGTGACGGTACACCATGGCCACCGTGACGGTACGCCATGGCCACCGTGACGGTACACCATGGCCACCGTAACGGTACACCATGGCCACCATAATGGTACACCATGGCCACCGTGACGGTACGAGCTAGCCTCCATGACGGTACACCATGGCCACCGTGACGGTACACTACGGCCACCGTAACGGTACACCATGGCCACCATAATGGTACACCATGGCCACCGTGACGGTACGAGCTAGCCTCCATGACGGTACACCATGGCCACCGTAACGGTACACCATGGCCACCATAATGGTACACCATGGCCACCGTGACGGTACACCATGGCCACCGTAACGGTACACCATGGCCACCGTGACGGTACGAGCTAGCCACCGTGACGGTATACCATGGCCACCGTGACGGTACACCATAGCCACCGTGGCGGTACGAGCTAGCCACCGCGACGGTATACCATGGCCACCGTGACGGTACACCATTGCTACCGTGACGGTACCCCATGGCCACCGTGCCGGTACACCATGTCCACCGTAACGGTACACCATGGCCACCGTGACGGTACACAATGGCCACCGTCACGGTACACCATGGCCACCGTGACGGTACACCATGGCCACCGTGACGGTACACCATGGCCACCGTGACGGTACACCATGGCCACCGTAACGGTACACCATGGCCACCGTGCCGGTACACCATGGCCACCGTGACGGTACGAGCTAGACACCGTGACGGTACTCCATGGCCAGCGTGACGGTACACCATTGCTACCGTGACGGTACACCATGGCTACCGTGACGGTACACCATGGCCACCGTTACGGTACGAGCTAGCCACCGTGACGGTACACCATGGCCACCGTAACGGTACACCATGGCCACCGTGACGGTGCACCATGGCCACCGTGACGGTATACCATGGCCACCGTGACGGTACACTACGGCCACCGTAACGGTACACCATGGCCACCATAATGGTACACCATGGCCACCGTGACGGTACGAGCTAGCCTCCATGACCGTACACCATGGCCACCGAAACGGTACACCATGGCCACCATAATGGTACACCATGGCCACCGTGACGGTACACCATGGCCACCGTAACGGTACACCATGGCCACCGTGACGGTACGAGCTAGCCACCGTGACGGTATACCATGGCCACCGTGACGGTACACCATGGCCAACGTGACGGTACACCATGGCCACCGTGACGGTACACAATGGCCACCGTGACGGTACACCATGGCCACCGTGACGGTACACCATGGCCACCGTGACGGTACACCATGGCCACCGTGACGGTATACCATGGCCACCGTGACGGTACACTACGGCCACCGTAACGGTACACCATGGCCACCATAATGGTACACCATGGCCACCGAAACGGTACACCATGGCCACCATAATGGTACACCATGGCCACCGTGACGGTACACCATGGCCACCGTAACGGTACACCATGGCCACCGTGACGGTACGAGCTAGCCACCGTGACGGTATACCATGGCCACCGTGACGGTACACCATGGCCAACGTGACGGTACGCCATGGCCACCGTGACGGTACACCATGGCCACCGTGACGGTACACAATGGCCACCGTGACGGTACACCATGGCCACCGTTACAGTACACAATGTTCACCGTGACGGTACACCATGGCCACCGTGACGGTACGCCATGGCCACCGTGACGGTACACCATGGCCACCGTGACGGTACACCATGGCCACCGTGACGGTACACCATAGCCACCGTGACGGTACGAGCTAGCCACCGTGACGGTACACCATGGCCACCGTGACGGTATACCATTGCTACCGCGACGGTACACCATGGCTACCGTGACGGTACACCATGGCCACCGTAACGGTACGAGCTAGCCACCGTGACGGTACACCATGGCCACCTTGACGGTATACCATGGCCCCCTTGACGGTACACCATGGCCACCGTGACGGTACACCATAGCCACCGTGACGGTACGAGCTAGCCACCGTGACGGTACACCATGGCCACCGTGACGGTACACAATGGCCACCGTGACGGTACACCATGGCCACCGTAACGGTACACCATGGCCACCGTGACGGTACGAGCTAGCCACCGTGACGGTATACCATGGCCACCGTGACGGTACACCATGGCCACCGTGACGGTACGCCATGGCCACCGTGACGGTACACCATGGCCACCGTGACGGTACACCATGGCCACCGTTACGGTACGAGCTAGCCACCGTGACGGTACACCATGGCCACCGTAACGGTACACCATGGCCACCGTGACGGTACACCATGGCCACCGTGACGGTACACCATGGCCACCGTGACGGTACACCATGGCCACCGTTACGGTACGAGCTAGCCACCGTGACGGTACACCATGGCCACCGTAACGGTACGAGCTAGACACCGTGACGGTACTCCATGGCCAGCGTGACGGTACACCATTGCTACCGTGACGGTACACCATGGCTACCGTGACGGTACACCATGGCCACCGTTACGGTACGAGCTAGCCACCGTGACGGTACACCATGGCCACCGTAACGGTACATCATGGCCACCGTGACGGTACACCATGGCCACCGTGACGGTACACCATGGCCACCGTGACGGTACACAATGGCCACCGTGACGGTACACCATGGCCACCGTGACGGTACACCATGGCCACCGTGACGGTACACCATGGCCACCGTGACGGTATACCATGGCCACCGTGACGGTACACTACGGCCACCGTAACGGTACACCATGGCCACCATAATGGTACACCATGGCCACCGTGACGGTACGAGCTAGCCTCCATGACGGTACACCATGGCCACCGTAACGGTACACCATGGCCACCATAATGGTACACCATGGCCACCGTGACGGTACACCATGGCCACCGTAACGGTACACCATAGCCACCGTGACGGTACGAGCTAGCCACCGTGACGGTATACCATGGCCACCGTGACGGTACACCATGGCCAACGTGACGGTACGCCATGGCCACCGTGACGGTACACCATGGCCACCGTGACGGTACACAATGGCCACCGTGACGGTACACCATGGCCACCGTTACTGTACACAATGGCCACCGTGACGGTATACCATGGCCACCGTGACGGTACACCATGGCCAACGTGACGGTACGCCATGGCCACCGTGACGGTACACCATGGCCACCGTGACGGTACACCATGGCCACCGTGACGGTATACCATTGCTACCGTGACGGTACACCATGGCTACCGTGACGGTACACCATGGCCACCGTAACGGTACGAGCTAGCCACCGTGACGGTACACAATGGCCACCGTGACGGTACACCATGGCCACCGTGACGGTACACCATGGCCACCGTGACGGTACACCATGGCCACCGTGACGGTATACCATGGCCACCGTGACGGTACACTACGGCCACCGTAACGGTACACCATGGCCACCATAATGGTACACCATGGCCACCGTGACGGTACGAGCTAGCCTCCATGACGGTACACCATGGCCACCGTAACGGTACACCATGGCCACCATAATGGTACACCATGGCCACCGTGACGGTACACCATGGCCACCGTAACGGTACACCATAGCCACCGTGACGGTACGAGCTAGCCACCGTGACGGTACACCATGGCCACCGTGACGGTACACAATGGCCACCGTGACGGTACACCATGGCCACCGTGACGGTACACCATGGCCACCGTGACGGTACGCCATGACTACCGTGACGGTACACCATGGCCACCGTTACGGTACGAGCTAGCCACCGTGACGGTACACCATGGCTACCGTAACGGTACACCATGGCCACCGTGACGGTATACCATGGCCACCGTGACGGTACACCATGGCCACCCTGACGGTACACCATGGCTACCGTGACGGTACACCATGGCCACCGTTACGGTACGAGCTAGCCACCGTGACGGTACACCATGGCCACCGTAACGGTACACCATGGCCACCGTAACGGTACACCATGGCCACCGTGACGGTATACCATGGCCACCGTGACGGTACACCATGGCCACCCTGACGCTACACCATGGCTACCGTGACGGTACACCATGGCCACCGTTACGGTACGAGCTAGCCACCGTGACGGTACACCATGGCCACCGTAACGGTACACCATGGCCACCGTGACGGTATACCATGGCCACCGCGACGGTACACCATGGCCACCGTGACGGTACACAATGGCCACCGTGACGGTACACCGTGGCCACCGTGATGGTACGCCATGACTACCGTGACGGTACACCATGGCCACCGTAACGGTACACCATGGCCACCGTGACGATATACCATGGCCACCGTGACGGTACACCATGGCCACCGTGACGGTACGCCATGACTACCGTGACGGTATACCATGGCCACCGTAACGGTACACCATGGCCACCGTGACGATATACCATGGCCACCGTGACGGTACACCATGGCCACCGTGACGGTACGCCATGGCCACCGTGACGGTACACCATGGCCACCGTGACGGTACACAATGGCCACCGTGACGGTACACCATGGCCACCGTTACTGTACACAATGGCCACCGTGACGGTACACCATGGCCACCGTGACGGTACGCCATGGCCACCGTGACGGTACACCATGGCCACCGTGACGGTATACCATGGCCACCGTGACGGTACACCATAGCCACCGTGACGGTACGAGCTAGCCACCGCGTCGGTATACCATGGCCACCGTGACGGTACACCATGGCCACCGTGACGGTACGCCATGACCACCGTGACGGTACACCATGGCCACCGTAACGGTACACCATGGCCACCGTGACGGTACCCCATGGCCACCGTGACGGTACCCCATGGCCACCGTGCCGGTACACCATGTCCACCGTAACGGTACACCATGGCCACCGTGACGGTACACAATGGCCACCGTCACGGTACACCATGGCCACCGTGACGGTACACCATGGCCACCGTGACGGTACACCATGGCCACCGTGACGGTACACCATGGCCACCGTAACGGTACACCATGGCCACCGTGCCGGTACACCATGGCCACCGTGACGGTACGAGATAGACACCGTGACGGTACTCCATGGCCAGCGTGACGGTACACCATTGCTACCGTGACGGTACACCATGGCTACCGTGACGGTACAGCATGGCCACCGTTACGGTACGAGCTAGCCACCGTGACGGTACACCATGGCCACCGTAACGGTACACCATGGCCACCGTGACGGTACACCATGGCCACCGTGACGGTACACCATGGCCACCGTGACGGTACACAATGGCCACCGTGACGGTACACCATGGCCACCGTGACGGTACACCATGGCCACCGTGACGGTACACCATGGCCACCGTGACGGTATACCTGGCCACCGTGACGGTACACTACGGCCACCGTAACGGTACACCATGGCCACCATAATGGTACACCATGGCCACCGTGACGGTACGAGCTAGCCTCCATGACGGTACACCATGGCCACCGTAACGGTACACCATGGCCACCATAATGGTACACCATGGCCACCGTGACGGTACACCATGGCCACCGTAACGGTACACCATGGCCACCGTGACGGTACGAGCTACCCACCGTGACGGTATACCATGGCCACCGTGACGGTACAGCATGGCCAACGTGACGGTACGCCATGGCCACCGTGACGGTACACCATGGCCACCGTGACGGTACACAATGGCCACCGTGACGGTACACCATGGCCACCGTTACTGTACACAATGGCCACCGTGACGGTACACCATGGCCACCGTGACGGTACGCCATGGCCACCGTGACGGTACACCATGGCCACCGTGTCGGTACACCATGGCCACCGTGACGGTACACCATAGCCACCGTGACGGTACGAGCTAGCCACCGTGACGGTACACCATGGCCACCGTGACGGTATACCATTGCTACCGTGACGGTACACCATGGCTACCGTGACGGTACACCATGGCCACCGTAACGGTACGAGCTAGCCACCGTGACGGTACACCATGGCCACCTTGACGGTATACCATGGCCACCATGACGGTACCCCATGGCCACCGTGACGGTACACCATAGCCACCGTGACGGTACGAGCTAGCCACCGTGACGGTACACCATGGCCACCGTGACGGTACACAATGGCCACCGTAACGGTACACCATGGCCACCGTGACGGTACACCATGGCCACCGTGACGGTACACCATAGCCACCGTGACGGTACGAGCTAGCCACCGTGACGGTACACCATGGCCACCGTGACGGTATACCATTGCTACCGTGACGGTACACCATGGCTACCGTGACGGTACACCATGGCCACCGTAACGGTACGAGCTAGCCACCGTGACGGTACACCATGGCCACCTTGACAGTATACCATGGCCACCATGACGGTACACCATGGCCAACGTGACGGTACGCCATGGCCACCGTTACGGTACACCATGGCCACCGTGACGGTACACCATTGCTACCGTGACGGTACACCATGGCTACCGTGACGGTACACCATGGCCACCGTGACGGTACACCATGGCCACCGTAACGGTACGAGCTAGCCACCGTGACGGTACACCATGGCCACCGTGACGGTATACCATTGCTACCGTGACGGTACACCATGGCTACCGTGACGGTACACCATGGCCACCGTAACGGTACGAGCTAGCCACCGTGACGGTACACCATGGCCACCTTGACAGTATACCATGGCCACCATGACGGTACACCATGGCCAACGTGACGGTACGCCATGGCCACCGTTACGGTACACCATGGCCACCGTGACGGTACACCATTGCTACCGTGACGGTACACCATGGCCACCGTGACGGTACACCATGGCCACCGTAACGGTACGAGCTAGCCACCGTGACGGTACACCATGGCCACCTTGACAGTATACCATGGCCACCATGACGGTACACCATGGCCAACGTGACGGTACGCCATGGCCACCGTTACGGTACACCATGGCCACCGTGACGGTACACCATTGCTACCGTGACGGTACACCATGGCTACCGTGACGGTACACCATGGCCACCGTAACGGTACGAGCTAGCCACCGTGACGGTATACCATGGCCACCGTGACGGTACACCATAGCCACCGTGACGGTACGAGCTAGCCACCGTGACGGTACACCATGGCCACCTTGACGGTATACCATGGCCACCATGACGGTACCCCATGGCCACCGTGACGGTACACCATAGCCACCGTGACGGTACGAGCTAGCCACCGTGACGGTACACCATGGCCACCGTGACGGTACACAATGGCCACCGTAACGGTACACCATGGCCACCGTGACGGTACACCATGGCCACCGTGACGGTACACCATAGCCACCGTGACGGTACGAGCTAGCCACCGTGACGGTACACCATGGCCACCGTGACGGTATACCATTGCTACCGTGACGGTACACCATGGCTACCGTGACGGTACACCATGGCCACCGTAACGGTACGAGCTAGCCACCGTGACGGTACACCATGGCCACCTTGACAGTATACCATGGCCACCATGACGGTACACCATGGCCAACGTGACGGTACGCCATGGCCACCGTTACGGTACACCATGGCCACCGTGACGGTATACCATTGCTACCGTGACGGTACACCATGGCTACCGTGACGGTACATCATGGCCACCGTAACGGTACGAGCTAGCCACCGTGACGGTATACCATGGCCACCGTGACGGTACACCATAGCCACCGTGACGGTACGAGCTAGCCACCGCGACGGTATACCATGGCCACCGTGACGGTACACCATGGCCACCGTGACGGTACGCCATGGCCACCGTGACGGTACACCATGGCCACCGTAACGGTACACCATGGCCACCGTGACGGTACGCCATGACCACCGTGACGGTACACCATGGCCACCGTAACGGTACACCATGGCCACCGTGACGGTACCCCATGGCCACCGTGCCGGTACACCATGTCCACCGTAACGGTACACCATGGCCACCGTGACGGTACACAATGGCCACCGTCACGGTACACCATGGCCACCGTGACGGTACACCATGGCCACCGTGACGGTACACCATGGCCACCGTAACGGTACACCATGGCCACCGGCCGGTACACCATGGCCACCGTGACGGTACGAGCTAGACACCGTGACGGTACTCCATGGCCAGCGTGACGGTACACCATTGCTACCGTGACGGTACACCATGGCTACCGTGACGGTACACCATGGCCACCGTTACGGTACGAGCTAGCCACCGTGACGGTACACCATGGCCACCGTAACGGTACACCATGGCCACCGTGACGGTACACCATGGCCACCGTGACGGTACACCATGGCCACCGTGACGGTAAACAATGGCCACCGTGACGGTACACCATGGCCACCGTGACGGTACACCATGGCCACCGTGACGGTACACCATGGCCACCGTTACTGTACACAATGGCCACCGTGACGGTACACCATGGCCACCGTGACGGTACGCCATGGCCACCGTGACGGTACACCATGGCCACCGTAACGGTACACCATGGCCACCATAATGGTACACCATGGCCACCGTGACGGTACGAGCTAGCCTCCATGACGGTACACCATGGCCACCGTGACGGTACACTACGGCCACCGTAACGGTACACCATGGCCACCATAATGGTACACCATGGCCACCGTGACGGTACGAGCTAGCCTCCATGACGGTACACCATGGCCACCGTAACGGTACACCATGGCCACCATAATGGTACACCATGGCCACCGTGACGGTACACCATGGCCACCGTAACGGTACACCATGGCCACCGTGACGGTACGAGCTAGCCACCGTGACGGTATACCATGGCCACCGTGACGGTACACCATAGCCACCGTGGCGGTACGAGCTAGCCACCGCGACGGTATACCATGGCCACCGTGACGGTACACCATTGCTACCGTGACGGTACCCCATGGCCACCGTGCCGGTACACCATGTCCACCGTAACGGTACACCATGGCCACCGTGACGGTACACAATGGCCACCGTCACGGTACACCATGGCCACCGTGACGGTACACCATGGCCACCGTGACGGTACACCATGGCCACCGTGACGGTACACCATGGCCACCGTAACGGTACACCATGGCCACCGTGCCGGTACACCATGGCCACCGTGACGGTACGAGCTAGACACCGTGACGGTACTCCATGGCCAGCGTGACGGTACACCATTGCTACCGTGACGGTACACCATGGCTACCGTGACGGTACACCATGGCCACCGTTACGGTACGAGCTAGCCACCGTGACGGTACACCATGGCCACCGTAACGGTACACCATGGCCACCGTGACGGTGCACCATGGCCACCGTGACGGTATACCATGGCCACCGTGACGGTACACTACGGCCACCGTAACGGTACACCATGGCCACCATAATGGTACACCATGGCCACCGTGACGGTACGAGCTAGCCTCCATGACCGTACACCATGGCCACCGAAACGGTACACCATGGCCACCATAATGGTACACCATGGCCACCGTGACGGTACACCATGGCCACCGTAACGGTACACCATGGCCACCGTGACGGTACGAGCTAGCCACCGTGACGGTATACCATGGCCACCGTGACGGTACACCATGGCCAACGTGACGGTACACCATGGCCACCGTGACGGTACACAATGGCCACCGTGACGGTACACCATGGCCACCGTGACGGTACACCATGGCCACCGTGACGGTACACCATGGCCACCGTGACGGTATACCATGGCCACCGTGACGGTACACTACGGCCACCGTAACGGTACACCATGGCCACCATAATGGTACACCATGGCCACCGTGACGGTACGAGCTAGCCTCCATGACCGTACACCATGGCCACCGAAACGGTACACCATGGCCACCATAATGGTACACCATGGCCACCGTGACGGTACACCATGGCCACCGTAACGGTACACCATGGCCACCGTGACGGTACGAGCTAGCCACCGTGACGGTATACCATGGCCACCGTGACGGTACACCATGGCCAACGTGACGGTACGCCATGGCCACCGTGACGGTACACCATGGCCACCGTGACGGTACACAATGGCCACCGTGACGGTACACCATGGCCACCGTTACAGTACACAATGTTCACCGTGACGGTACACCATGGCCACCGTGACGGTACGCCATGGCCACCGTGACGGTACACCATGGCCACCGTGACGGTACACCATGGCCACCGTGACGGTACACCATAGCCACCGTGACGGTACGAGCTAGCCACCGTGACGGTACACCATGGCCACCGTGACGGTATACCATTGCTACCGCGACGGTACACCATGGCTACCGTGACGGTACACCATGGCCACCGTAACGGTACGAGCTAGCCACCGTGACGGTACACCATGGCCACCTTGACGGTATACCATGGCCCCCTTGACGGTACACCATGGCCACCGTGACGGTACACCATAGCCACCGTGACGGTACGAGCTAGCCACCGTGACGGTACACCATGGCCACCGTGACGGTACACAATGGCCACCGTGACGGTACACCATGGCCACCGTAACGGTACACCATGGCCACCGTGACGGTACGAGCTAGCCACCGTGACGGTATACCATGGCCACCGTGACGGTACACCATGGCCACCGTGACGGTACGCCATGGCCACCGTGACGGTACACCATGGCCACCGTAACGGTACACCATGGCCACCGTGACGGTACGCCATGACCACCGTGACGGTACCCCATGGCCACCGTAACGGTACACCATGGCCACCGTGACGGTACACCATGGCCACCGTGACGGTACACAATGGCCACCGTGACGGTACACCATGGCCACCGTGACGGTACACCATGGCCACCGTGACGGTACACCATGGCCACCGTGACGGTATACCTGGCCACCGTGACGGTACACTACGGCCACCGTAACGGTACACCATGGCCACCATAATGGTACACCATGGCCACCGTGACGGTACGAGCTAGCCTCCATGACGGTACACCATGGCCACCGTAACGGTACACCATGGCCACCATAATGGTACACCATGGCCACCGTGACGGTACACCATGGCCACCGTAACGGTACACCATGGCCACCGTGACGGTACGAGCTACCCACCGTGACGGTATACCATGGCCACCGTGACGGTACAGCATGGCCAACGTGACGGTACGCCATGGCCACCGTGACGGTACACCATGGCCACCGTGACGGTACACAATGGCCACCGTGACGGTACACCATGGCCACCGTTACTGTACACAATGGCCACCGTGACGGTACACCATGGCCACCGTGACGGTACGCCATGGCCACCGTGACGGTACACCATGGCCACCGTGTCGGTACACCATGGCCACCGTGACGGTACACCATAGCCACCGTGACGGTACGAGCTAGCCACCGTGACGGTACACCATGGCCACCGTGACGGTATACCATTGCTACCGTGACGGTACACCATGGCTACCGTGACGGTACACCATGGCCACCGTAACGGTACGAGCTAGCCACCGTGACGGTACACCATGGCCACCTTGACGGTATACCATGGCCACCATGACGGTACCCCATGGCCACCGTGACGGTACACCATAGCCACCGTGACGGTACGAGCTAGCCACCGTGACGGTACACCATGGCCACCGTGACGGTACACAATGGCCACCGTAACGGTACACCATGGCCACCGTGACGGTACACCATGGCCACCGTGACGGTACACCATAGCCACCGTGACGGTACGAGCTAGCCACCGTGACGGTACACCATGGCCACCGTGACGGTATACCATTGCTACCGTGACGGTACACCATGGCTACCGTGACGGTACACCATGGCCACCGTAACGGTACGAGCTAGCCACCGTGACGGTACACCATGGCCACCTTGACAGTATACCATGGCCACCATGACGGTACACCATGGCCAACGTGACGGTACGCCATGGCCACCGTTACGGTACACCATGGCCACCGTGACGGTACACCATTGCTACCGTGACGGTACACCATGGCTACCGTGACGGTACACCATGGCCACCGTGACGGTACACCATGGCCACCGTAACGGTACGAGCTAGCCACCGTGACGGTACACCATGGCCACCTTGACAGTATACCATGGCCACCATGACGGTACACCATGGCCAACGTGACGGTACGCCATGGCCACCGTTACGGTACACCATGGCCACCGTGACGGTACACCATTGCTACCGTGACGGTACACCATGGCTACCGTGACGGTACACCATGGCCACCGTAACGGTACGAGCTAGCCACCGTGACGGTATACCATGGCCACCGTGACGGTACACCATAGCCACCGTGACGGTACGAGCTAGCCACCGTGACGGTACACCATGGCCACCTTGACGGTATACCATGGCCACCATGACGGTACCCCATGGCCACCGTGACGGTACACCATAGCCACCGTGACGGTACGAGCTAGCCACCGTGACGGTACACCATGGCCACCGTGACGGTACACAATGGCCACCGTAACGGTACACCATGGCCACCGTGACGGTACACCATGGCCACCGTGACGGTACACCATAGCCACCGTGACGGTACGAGCTAGCCACCGTGACGGTACACCATGGCCACCGTGACGGTATACCATTGCTACCGTGACGGTACACCATGGCTACCGTGACGGTACACCATGGCCACCGTAACGGTACGAGCTAGCCACCGTGACGGTACACCATGGCCACCTTGACAGTATACCATGGCCACCATGACGGTACACCATGGCCAACGTGACGGTACGCCATGGCCACCGTTACGGTACACCATGGCCACCGTGACGGTATACCATTGCTACCGTGACGGTACACCATGGCTACCGTGACGGTACATCATGGCCACCGTAACGGTACGAGCTAGCCACCGTGACGGTATACCATGGCCACCGTGACGGTACACCATAGCCACCGTGACGGTACGAGCTAGCCACCGCGACGGTATACCATGGCCACCGTGACGGTACACCATGGCCACCGTGACGGTACGCCATGGCCACCGTGACGGTACACCATGGCCACCGTAACGGTACACCATGGCCACCGTGACGGTACGCCATGACCACCGTGACGGTACACCATGGCCACCGTAACGGTACACCATGGCCACCGTGACGGTACCCCATGGCCACCGTGCCGGTACACCATGTCCACCGTAACGGTACACCATGGCCACCGTGACGGTACACAATGGCCACCGTCACGGTACACCATGGCCACCGTGACGGTACACCATGGCCACCGTGACGGTACACCATGGCCACCGTAACGGTACACCATGGCCACCGGCCGGTACACCATGGCCACCGTGACGGTACGAGCTAGACACCGTGACGGTACTCCATGGCCAGCGTGACGGTACACCATTGCTACCGTGACGGTACACCATGGCTACCGTGACGGTACACCATGGCCACCGTTACGGTACGAGCTAGCCACCGTGACGGTACACCATGGCCACCGTAACGGTACACCATGGCCACCGTGACGGTACACCATGGCCACCGTGACGGTACACCATGGCCACCGTGACGGTAAACAATGGCCACCGTGACGGTACACCATGGCCACCGTGACGGTACACCATGGCCACCGTGACGGTACACCATGGCCACCGTTACTGTACACAATGGCCACCGTGACGGTACACCATGGCCACCGTGACGGTACGCCATGGCCACCGTGACGGTACACCATGGCCACCGTAACGGTACACCATGGCCACCATAATGGTACACCATGGCCACCGTGACGGTACGAGCTAGCCTCCATGACGGTACACCATGGCCACCGTGACGGTACACTACGGCCACCGTAACGGTACACCATGGCCACCATAATGGTACACCATGGCCACCGTGACGGTACGAGCTAGCCTCCATGACGGTACACCATGGCCACCGTAACGGTACACCATGGCCACCATAATGGTACACCATGGCCACCGTGACGGTACACCATGGCCACCGTAACGGTACACCATGGCCACCGTGACGGTACGAGCTAGCCACCGTGACGGTATACCATGGCCACCGTGACGGTACACCATAGCCACCGTGGCGGTACGAGCTAGCCACCGCGACGGTATACCATGGCCACCGTGACGGTACACCATTGCTACCGTGACGGTACCCCATGGCCACCGTGCCGGTACACCATGTCCACCGTAACGGTACACCATGGCCACCGTGACGGTACACAATGGCCACCGTCACGGTACACCATGGCCACCGTGACGGTACACCATGGCCACCGTGACGGTACACCATGGCCACCGTGACGGTACACCATGGCCACCGTAACGGTACACCATGGCCACCGTGCCGGTACACCATGGCCACCGTGACGGTACGAGCTAGACACCGTGACGGTACTCCATGGCCAGCGTGACGGTACACCATTGCTACCGTGACGGTACACCATGGCTACCGTGACGGTACACCATGGCCACCGTTACGGTACGAGCTAGCCACCGTGACGGTACACCATGGCCACCGTAACGGTACACCATGGCCACCGTGACGGTGCACCATGGCCACCGTGACGGTATACCATGGCCACCGTGACGGTACACTACGGCCACCGTAACGGTACACCATGGCCACCATAATGGTACACCATGGCCACCGTGACGGTACGAGCTAGCCTCCATGACCGTACACCATGGCCACCGAAACGGTACACCATGGCCACCATAATGGTACACCATGGCCACCGTGACGGTACACCATGGCCACCGTAACGGTACACCATGGCCACCGTGACGGTACGAGCTAGCCACCGTGACGGTATACCATGGCCACCGTGACGGTACACCATGGCCAACGTGACGGTACACCATGGCCACCGTGACGGTACACAATGGCCACCGTGACGGTACACCATGGCCACCGTGACGGTACACCATGGCCACCGTGACGGTACACCATGGCCACCGTGACGGTACACCATGGCCACCGTGACGGTACGCCATGGCCACCGTGACGGTACACCATGGCCACCGTAACGGTACACCATGGCCACCATAATGGTACACCATGGCCACCGTGACGGTACGAGCTAGCCTCCATGACGGTACACCATGGCCACCGTGACGGTACACTACGGCCACCGTAACGGTACACCATGGCCACCATAATGGTACACCATGGCCACCGTGACGGTACGAGCTAGCCTCCATGACGGTACACCATGGCCACCGTAACGGTACACCATGGCCACCATAATGGTACACCATGGCCACCGTGACGGTACACCATGGCCACCGTAACGGTACACCATGGCCACCGTGACGGTACGAGCTAGCCACCGTGACGGTATACCATGGCCACCGTGACGGTACACCATAGCCACCGTGGCGGTACGAGCTAGCCACCGCGACGGTATACCATGGCCACCGTGACGGTACACCATTGCTACCGTGACGGTACCCCATGGCCACCGTGCCGGTACACCATGTCCACCGTAACGGTACACCATGGCCACCGTGACGGTACACAATGGCCACCGTCACGGTACACCATGGCCACCGTGACGGTACACCATGGCCACCGTGACGGTACACCATGGCCACCGTGACGGTACACCATGGCCACCGTAACGGTACACCATGGCCACCGTGCCGGTACACCATGGCCACCGTGACGGTACGAGCTAGACACCGTGACGGTACTCCATGGCCAGCGTGACGGTACACCATTGCTACCGTGACGGTACACCATGGCTACCGTGACGGTACACCATGGCCACCGTTACGGTACGAGCTAGCCACCGTGACGGTACACCATGGCCACCGTAACGGTACACCATGGCCACCGTGACGGTGCACCATGGCCACCGTGACGGTATACCATGGCCACCGTGACGGTACACTACGGCCACCGTAACGGTACACCATGGCCACCATAATGGTACACCATGGCCACCGTGACGGTACGAGCTAGCCTCCATGACCGTACACCATGGCCACCGAAACGGTACACCATGGCCACCATAATGGTACACCATGGCCACCGTGACGGTACACCATGGCCACCGTAACGGTACACCATGGCCACCGTGACGGTACGAGCTAGCCACCGTGACGGTATACCATGGCCACCGTGACGGTACACCATGGCCAACGTGACGGTACACCATGGCCACCGTGACGGTACACAATGGCCACCGTGACGGTACACCATGGCCACCGTGACGGTACACCATGGCCACCGTGACGGTACACCATGGCCACCGTGACGGTATACCATGGCCACCGTGACGGTACACTACGGCCACCGTAACGGTACACCATGGCCACCATAATGGTACACCATGGCCACCGTGACGGTACGAGCTAGCCTCCATGACCGTACACCATGGCCACCGAAACGGTACACCATGGCCACCATAATGGTACACCATGGCCACCGTGACGGTACACCATGGCCACCGTAACGGTACACCATGGCCACCGTGACGGTACGAGCTAGCCACCGTGACGGTATACCATGGCCACCGTGACGGTACACCATGGCCAACGTGACGGTACGCCATGGCCACCGTGACGGTACACCGTGGCCACCGTGACGGTACACAATGGCCACCGTGACGGTACACCATGGCCACCGTTACAGTACACAATGTTCACCGTGACGGTACACCATGGCCACCGTGACGGTACGCCATGGCCACCGTGACGGTACACCATGGCCACCGTGACGGTACACCATGGCCACCGTGACGGTACACCATAGCCACCGTGACGGTACGAGCTAGCCACCGTGACGGTACACCATGGCCACCGTGACGGTATACCATTGCTACCGCGACGGTACACCATGGCTACCGTGACGGTACACCATGGCCACCGTAACGGTACGAGCTAGCCACCGTGACGGTACACCATGGCCACCTTGACGGTATACCATGGCCCCCTTGACGGTACACCATGGCCACCGTGACGGTACACCATAGCCACCGTGACGGTACGAGCTAGCCACCGTGACGGTACACCATGGCCACCGTGACGGTACACAATGGCCACCGTGACGGTACACCATGGCCACCGTAACGGTACACCATGGCCACCGTGACGGTACGAGCTAGCCACCGTGACGGTATACCATGGCCACCGTGACGGTACACCATGGCCACCGTGACGGTACGCCATGGCCACCGTGACGGTACACCATGGCCACCGTAACGGTACACCATGGCCACCGTGACGGTACGCCATGACCACCGTGACGGTACCCCATGGCCACCGTAACGGTACACCATGGCCACCGTGACGGTACACCATGGCCACCGTGACGGTACCCCATGGCCACCGTGCCGGTACACCATGTCCACCGTAACGGTACTCCATGGCCACCGTGACGGTACACAATGGCCACCGTCACGGTACACCATGGCCACCGTGACGGTACACCATGGCCACCGTGACGGTACGAGCTAGCCACCGTGACGGTACACCATGGACACCGTAACGGTACACCATGGCCACCGTGACGGTACACCATGGCCACCGTGACGGTACACCATGGCCACCGTGACGGTACACCATGGCCACCGTTACGGTACGAGCTAGCCACCGTGACGGTACACCATGGCCACCGTAACGGTACGAGCTAGACACCGTGACGGTACTCCATGGCCAGCGTGACGGTACACCATTGCTACCGTGACGGTACACCATGGCTACCGTGACGGTACACCATGGCCACCGTTACGGTACGAGCTAGCCACCGTGACGGTACACCATGGCCACCGTAACGGTACACCATGGCCACCGTGACGGTATACCATGGCCACCGTGACGGTACACCATGGCCACCGTGACGGTACGAGTTAGGCACCGCGACGGTACACCATGGCCACCGTGACGGTACACCATGGCCACCGTAACGGTACACCATGGCCACCGTGCCGGTACACCATGGCCACCGTGACGGTACGAGCTAGCCACCGTGACGGTACACCATGGCCAACGTTACGGTACACCATGGCCACCCTGACGGTACACCATGGCTACCGTTACGGTACACCATCGCCACCGTGACGGTACGAGTTAGGCACCGTGACGGTACACCATGGCCACCGTGACGGTACACCATGGCCACCGTAACGGTACACCATGGCCACCGTGACGATACGAGCTAGCCACCGTGACGATATACCATGGCCACCGTGACGGTACACCATGGCCACCGTGACGGTACGCCATGGCCACCGTGACGGTACACCATGGCCACCGTGACGGTACACAATGGCCACCGTGACGGTACACCATGGCCACCGTTACTGTACCCAATGTCCACCGTGACGGTACACCATGGCCACCGTGACGGTACGCCATGGCCACCGTGACGGTACACCATGGCCACCGTGACGGTATACCATGGCCACCGTGACGGTACACCATAGCCACCGTGACGGTACGAGCTAGCCACCGCGACGGTATACCATGGCCACCGTGACGGTACACCATGGCCACCGTGACGGTACGCCATGGCCACCGTGACGGTACACCATGGCCACCGTAACGGTACACCATGGCCACCGTGACGGTACGCCATGACCACCGTGACGGTACACCATGGCCACCGTAACGGTACACCATGGCCACCGTGACGGTACACCATGGCCACCGTGACGGTACCCCATGGCCACCGTGCCGGTACACCATGTCCACCGTAACGGTACACCATGGCCACCGTGACGGTACACCATGGCCACCGTTACGGTACGAGCTAGCCACCGTGACGGTACACCATGGCCACCGTAACGGTACGAGCTAGACACCGTGACGGTACTCCATGGCCAGCGTGACGGTACACCATTGCTACCGTGACGGTACACCATGGCTACCGTGACGGTACACCATGGCCACCGTTACGGTACGAGCTAGCCACCGTGACGGTACACCATGGCCACCGTAACGGTACACCATGGCCACCGTGACGGTACACCATGGCCACCGTGACGGTACACCATGGCCACCGTGACGGTACACCATGGCCACCGTTACGGTACGAGCTAGCCACCGTGACGGTACACCATGGCCACCGTAACGGTACGAGCTAGACACCGTGACGGTACTCCATGGCCAGCGTGACGGTACACCATTGCTACCGTGACGGTACACCATGGCTACCGTGACGGTACACCATGGCCACCGTTACGGTACGAGCTAGCCACCGTGACGGTACACCATGGCCACCGTAACGGTACACCATGGCCACCGTGACGGTACACCATGGCCACCGTGACGGTACACCATGGCCACCGTGACGGTACACAATTGCCACCGTGACGGTACACCATGGCCACCGTGACGGTACACCATGGCCACCGTGACGGTACACCATGGCCACCGTGACGGTATACCATGGCCACCGTGACGGTACACTACGGCCACCGTAACGGTACACCATGGCCACCGTGACGGTACACCATGGCTAACGTGACGGTACGCCATGGCCACCGTGACGGTACACCATGGCCACCGTAACGGTACGAGCTAGCCACCGTGACGGTACACCATGGCCACCTTGACAGTATACCATGGCCACCATGACGGTACACCATGGCCAACGTGACGGTACGCCATGGCCACCGTTACGGTACACCATGGCCACCGTGACGGTATACCATTGCTACCGTGACGGTACACCATGGCTACCGTGACGGTACATCATGGCCACCGTAACGGTACGAGCTAGCCACCGTGACGGTATACCATGGCCACCGTGACGGTACACCATAGCCACCGTGACGGTACGAGCTAGCCACCGCGACGGTATACCATGGCCACCGTGACGGTACACCATGGCCACCGTGACGGTACGCCATGGCCACCGTGACGGTACACCATGGCCACCGTAACGGTACACCATGGCCACCGTGACGGTACGCCATGACCACCGTGACGGTACACCATGGCCACCGTAACGGTACACCATGGCCACCGTGACGGTACCCCATGGCCACCGTGCCGGTACACCATGTCCACCGTAACGGTACACCATGGCCACCGTGACGGTACACAATGGCCACCGTCACGGTACACCATGGCCACCGTGACGGTACACCATGGCCACCGTGACGGTACACCATGGCCACCGTAACGGTACACCATGGCCACCGGCCGGTACACCATGGCCACCGTGACGGTACGAGCTAGACACCGTGACGGTACTCCATGGCCAGCGTGACGGTACACCATTGCTACCGTGACGGTACACCATGGCTACCGTGACGGTACACCATGGCCACCGTTACGGTACGAGCTAGCCACCGTGACGGTACACCATGGCCACCGTAACGGTACACCATGGCCACCGTGACGGTACACCATGGCCACCGTGACGGTACACCATGGCCACCGTGACGGTAAACAATGGCCACCGTGACGGTACACCATGGCCACCGTGACGGTACACCATGGCCACCGTGACGGTACACCATGGCCACCGTTACTGTACACAATGGCCACCGTGACGGTACACCATGGCCACCGTGACGGTACGCCATGGCCACCGTGACGGTACACCATGGCCACCGTAACGGTACACCATGGCCACCATAATGGTACACCATGGCCACCGTGACGGTACGAGCTAGCCTCCATGACGGTACACCATGGCCACCGTGACGGTACACTACGGCCACCGTAACGGTACACCATGGCCACCATAATGGTACACCATGGCCACCGTGACGGTACGAGCTAGCCTCCATGACGGTACACCATGGCCACCGTAACGGTACACCATGGCCACCATAATGGTACACCATGGCCACCGTGACGGTACACCATGGCCACCGTAACGGTACACCATGGCCACCGTGACGGTACGAGCTAGCCACCGTGACGGTATACCATGGCCACCGTGACGGTACACCATAGCCACCGTGGCGGTACGAGCTAGCCACCGCGACGGTATACCATGGCCACCGTGACGGTACACCATTGCTACCGTGACGGTACCCCATGGCCACCGTGCCGGTACACCATGTCCACCGTAACGGTACACCATGGCCACCGTGACGGTACACAATGGCCACCGTCACGGTACACCATGGCCACCGTGACGGTACACCATGGCCACCGTGACGGTACACCATGGCCACCGTGACGGTACACCATGGCCACCGTAACGGTACACCATGGCCACCGTGCCGGTACACCATGGCCACCGTGACGGTACGAGCTAGACACCGTGACGGTACTCCATGGCCAGCGTGACGGTACACCATTGCTACCGTGACGGTACACCATGGCTACCGTGACGGTACACCATGGCCACCGTTACGGTACGAGCTAGCCACCGTGACGGTACACCATGGCCACCGTAACGGTACACCATGGCCACCGTGACGGTGCACCATGGCCACCGTGACGGTATACCATGGCCACCGTGACGGTACACTACGGCCACCGTAACGGTACACCATGGCCACCATAATGGTACACCATGGCCACCGTGACGGTACGAGCTAGCCTCCATGACCGTACACCATGGCCACCGAAACGGTACACCATGGCCACCATAATGGTACACCATGGCCACCGTGACGGTACACCATGGCCACCGTAACGGTACACCATGGCCACCGTGACGGTACGAGCTAGCCACCGTGACGGTATACCATGGCCACCGTGACGGTACACCATGGCCAACGTGACGGTACACCATGGCCACCGTGACGGTACACAATGGCCACCGTGACGGTACACCATGGCCACCGTGACGGTACACCATGGCCACCGTGACGGTACACCATGGCCACCGTGACGGTATACCATGGCCACCGTGACGGTACACTACGGCCACCGTAACGGTACACCATGGCCACCATAATGGTACACCATGGCCACCGAAACGGTACACCATGGCCACCATAATGGTACACCATGGCCACCGTGACGGTACACCATGGCCACCGTAACGGTACACCATGGCCACCGTGACGGTACGAGCTAGCCACCGTGACGGTATACCATGGCCACCGTGACGGTACACCATGGCCAACGTGACGGTACGCCATGGCCACCGTGACGGTACACCATGGCCACCGTGACGGTACACAATGGCCACCGTGACGGTACACCATGGCCACCGTTACAGTACACAATGTTCACCGTGACGGTACACCATGGCCACCGTGACGGTACGCCATGGCCACCGTGACGGTACACCATGGCCACCGTGACGGTACACCATGGCCACCGTGACGGTACACCATAGCCACCGTGACGGTACGAGCTAGCCACCGTGACGGTACACCATGGCCACCGTGACGGTATACCATTGCTACCGCGACGGTACACCATGGCTACCGTGACGGTACACCATGGCCACCGTAACGGTACGAGCTAGCCACCGTGACGGTACACCATGGCCACCTTGACGGTATACCATGGCCCCCTTGACGGTACACCATGGCCACCGTGACGGTACACCATAGCCACCGTGACGGTACGAGCTAGCCACCGTGACGGTACACCATGGCCACCGTGACGGTACACAATGGCCACCGTGACGGTACACCATGGCCACCGTAACGGTACACCATGGCCACCGTGACGGTACGAGCTAGCCACCGTGACGGTATACCATGGCCACCGTGACGGTACACCATGGCCACCGTGACGGTACGCCATGGCCACCGTGACGGTACACCATGGCCACCGTGACGGTACACCATGGCCACCGTTACGGTACGAGCTAGCCACCGTGACGGTACACCATGGCCACCGTAACGGTACACCATGGCCACCGTGACGGTACACCATGGCCACCGTGACGGTACACCATGGCCACCGTGACGGTACACCATGGCCACCGTTACGGTACGAGCTAGCCACCGTGACGGTACACCATGGCCACCGTAACGGTACGAGCTAGACACCGTGACGGTACTCCATGGCCAGCGTGACGGTACACCATTGCTACCGTGACGGTACACCATGGCTACCGTGACGGTACACCATGGCCACCGTTACGGTACGAGCTAGCCACCGTGACGGTACACCATGGCCACCGTAACGGTACATCATGGCCACCGTGACGGTACACCATGGCCACCGTGACGGTACACCATGGCCACCGTGACGGTACACAATGGCCACCGTGACGGTACACCATGGCCACCGTGACGGTACACCATGGCCACCGTGACGGTACACCATGGCCACCGTGACGGTATACCATGGCCACCGTGACGGTACACTACGGCCACCGTAACGGTACACCATGGCCACCATAATGGTACACCATGGCCACCGTGACGGTACGAGCTAGCCTCCATGACGGTACACCATGGCCACCGTAACGGTACACCATGGCCACCATAATGGTACACCATGGCCACCGTGACGGTACACCATGGCCACCGTAACGGTACACCATAGCCACCGTGACGGTACGAGCTAGCCACCGTGACGGTATACCATGGCCACCGTGACGGTACACCATGGCCAACGTGACGGTACGCCATGGCCACCGTGACGGTACACCATGGCCACCGTGACGGTACACAATGGCCACCGTGACGGTACACCATGGCCACCGTTACTGTACACAATGGCCACCGTGACGGTATACCATGGCCACCGTGACGGTACACCATGGCCAACGTGACGGTACGCCATGGCCACCGTGACGGTACACCATGGCCACCGTGACGGTACACCATGGCCACCGTGACGGTATACCATTGCTACCGTGACGGTACACCATGGCTACCGTGACGGTACACCATGGCCACCGTAACGGTACGAGCTAGCCACCGTGACGGTACACAATGGCCACCGTGACGGTACACCATGGCCACCGTGACGGTACACCATGGCCACCGTGACGGTACACCATGGCCACCGTGACGGTATACCATGGCCACCGTGACGGTACACTACGGCCACCGTAACGGTACACCATGGCCACCATAATGGTACACCATGGCCACCGTGACGGTACGAGCTAGCCTCCATGACGGTACACCATGGCCACCGTAACGGTACACCATGGCCACCATAATGGTACACCATGGCCACCGTGACGGTACACCATGGCCACCGTAACGGTACACCATAGCCACCGTGACGGTACGAGCTAGCCACCGTGACGGTACACCATGGCCACCGTGACGGTACACAATGGCCACCGTGACGGTACACCATGGCCACCGTGACGGTACACCATGGCCACCGTGACGGTACGCCATGACTACCGTGACGGTACACCATGGCCACCGTTACGGTACGAGCTAGCCACCGTGACGGTACACCATGGCTACCGTAACGGTACACCATGGCCACCGTGACGGTATACCATGGCCACCGTGACGGTACACCATGGCCACCCTGACGGTACACCATGGCTACCGTGACGGTACACCATGGCCACCGTTACGGTACGAGCTAGCCACCGTGACGGTACACCATGGCCACCGTAACGGTACACCATGGCCACCGTAACGGTACACCATGGCCACCGTGACGGTATACCATGGCCACCGTGACGGTACACCATGGCCACCCTGACGCTACACCATGGCTACCGTGACGGTACACCATGGCCACCGTTACGGTACGAGCTAGCCACCGTGACGGTACACCATGGCCACCGTAACGGTACACCATGGCCACCGTGACGGTATACCATGGCCACCGCGACGGTACACCATGGCCACCGTGACGGTACACAATGGCCACCGTGACGGTACACCGTGGCCACCGTGATGGTACGCCATGACTACCGTGACGGTACACCATGGCCACCGTAACGGTACACCATGGCCACCGTGACGATATACCATGGCCACCGTGACGGTACACCATGGCCACCGTGACGGTACGCCATGACTACCGTGACGGTATACCATGGCCACCGTAACGGTACACCATGGCCACCGTGACGATATACCATGGCCACCGTGACGGTACACCATGGCCACCGTGACGGTACGCCATGGCCACCGTGACGGTACACCATGGCCACCGTGACGGTACACAATGGCCACCGTGACGGTACACCATGGCCACCGTTACTGTACACAATGGCCACCGTGACGGTACACCATGGCCACCGTGACGGTACGCCATGGCCACCGTGACGGTACACCATGGCCACCGTGACGGTATACCATGGCCACCGTGACGGTACACCATAGCCACCGTGACGGTACGAGCTAGCCACCGCGTCGGTATACCATGGCCACCGTGACGGTACACCATGGCCACCGTGACGGTACGCCATGACCACCGTGACGGTACACCATGGCCACCGTAACGGTACACCATGGCCACCGTGACGGTACCCCATGGCCACCGTGACGGTACCCCATGGCCACCGTGCCGGTACACCATGTCCACCGTAACGGTACACCATGGCCACCGTGACGGTACACAATGGCCACCGTCACGGTACACCATGGCCACCGTGACGGTACACCATGGCCACCGTGACGGTACACCATGGCCACCGTGACGGTACACCATGGCCACCGTAACGGTACACCATGGCCACCGTGCCGGTACACCATGGCCACCGTGACGGTACGAGATAGACACCGTGACGGTACTCCATGGCCAGCGTGACGGTACACCATTGCTACCGTGACGGTACACCATGGCTACCGTGACGGTACAGCATGGCCACCGTTACGGTACGAGCTAGCCACCGTGACGGTACACCATGGCCACCGTAACGGTACACCATGGCCACCGTGACGGTACACCATGGCCACCGTGACGGTACACCATGGCCACCGTGACGGTACACAATGGCCACCGTGACGGTACACCATGGCCACCGTGACGGTACACCATGGCCACCGTGACGGTACACCATGGCCACCGTGACGGTATACCTGGCCACCGTGACGGTACACTACGGCCACCGTAACGGTACACCATGGCCACCATAATGGTACACCATGGCCACCGTGACGGTACGAGCTAGCCTCCATGACGGTACACCATGGCCACCGTAACGGTACACCATGGCCACCATAATGGTACACCATGGCCACCGTGACGGTACACCATGGCCACCGTAACGGTACACCATGGCCACCGTGACGGTACGAGCTACCCACCGTGACGGTATACCATGGCCACCGTGACGGTACAGCATGGCCAACGTGACGGTACGCCATGGCCACCGTGACGGTACACCATGGCCACCGTGACGGTACACAATGGCCACCGTGACGGTACACCATGGCCACCGTTACTGTACACAATGGCCACCGTGACGGTACACCATGGCCACCGTGACGGTACGCCATGGCCACCGTGACGGTACACCATGGCCACCGTGTCGGTACACCATGGCCACCGTGACGGTACACCATAGCCACCGTGACGGTA
Source organism: Melanotus villosus (assembly GCA_963082815.1). NCBI lineage: Eukaryota > Metazoa > Arthropoda > Insecta > Coleoptera > Elateridae > Melanotus > Melanotus villosus. The sequence goes on along the minus strand of OY720425.1, from coordinate 14,814,808 downwards.
CGAGCTAGCCACCGTGACGGTACACCATGGCCACCGTGACGGTATACCATTGCTACCGTGACGGTACACCATGGCTACCGTGACGGTACACCATGGCCACCGTAACGGTACGAGCTAGCCACCGTGACGGTACACCATGGCCACCTTGACGGTATACCATGGCCACCATGACGGTACCCCATGGCCACCGTGACGGTACACCATAGCCACCGTGACGGTACGAGCTAGCCACCGTGACGGTACACCATGGCCACCGTGACGGTACACAATGGCCACCGTAACGGTACACCATGGCCACCGTGACGGTACACCATGGCCACCGTGACGGTACACCATAGCCACCGTGACGGTACGAGCTAGCCACCGTGACGGTACACCATGGCCACCGTGACGGTATACCATTGCTACCGTGACGGTACACCATGGCTACCGTGACGGTACACCATGGCCACCGTAACGGTACGAGCTAGCCACCGTGACGGTACACCATGGCCACCTTGACAGTATACCATGGCCACCATGACGGTACACCATGGCCAACGTGACGGTACGCCATGGCCACCGTTACGGTACACCATGGCCACCGTGACGGTACACCATTGCTACCGTGACGGTACACCATGGCTACCGTGACGGTACACCATGGCCACCGTGACGGTACACCATGGCCACCGTAACGGTACGAGCTAGCCACCGTGACGGTACACCATGGCCACCTTGACAGTATACCATGGCCACCATGACGGTACACCATGGCCAACGTGACGGTACGCCATGGCCACCGTTACGGTACACCATGGCCACCGTGACGGTACACCATTGCTACCGTGACGGTACACCATGGCTACCGTGACGGTACACCATGGCCACCGTAACGGTACGAGCTAGCCACCGTGACGGTATACCATGGCCACCGTGACGGTACACCATAGCCACCGTGACGGTACGAGCTAGCCACCGTGACGGTACACCATGGCCACCTTGACGGTATACCATGGCCACCATGACGGTACCCCATGGCCACCGTGACGGTACACCATAGCCACCGTGACGGTACGAGCTAGCCACCGTGACGGTACACCATGGCCACCGTGACGGTACACAATGGCCACCGTAACGGTACACCATGGCCACCGTGACGGTACACCATGGCCACCGTGACGGTACACCATAGCCACCGTGACGGTACGAGCTAGCCACCGTGACGGTACACCATGGCCACCGTGACGGTATACCATTGCTACCGTGACGGTACACCATGGCTACCGTGACGGTACACCATGGCCACCGTAACGGTACGAGCTAGCCACCGTGACGGTACACCATGGCCACCTTGACAGTATACCATGGCCACCATGACGGTACACCATGGCCAACGTGACGGTACGCCATGGCCACCGTTACGGTACACCATGGCCACCGTGACGGTATACCATTGCTACCGTGACGGTACACCATGGCTACCGTGACGGTACATCATGGCCACCGTAACGGTACGAGCTAGCCACCGTGACGGTATACCATGGCCACCGTGACGGTACACCATAGCCACCGTGACGGTACGAGCTAGCCACCGCGACGGTATACCATGGCCACCGTGACGGTACACCATGGCCACCGTGACGGTACGCCATGGCCACCGTGACGGTACACCATGGCCACCGTAACGGTACACCATGGCCACCGTGACGGTACGCCATGACCACCGTGACGGTACACCATGGCCACCGTAACGGTACACCATGGCCACCGTGACGGTACCCCATGGCCACCGTGCCGGTACACCATGTCCACCGTAACGGTACACCATGGCCACCGTGACGGTACACAATGGCCACCGTCACGGTACACCATGGCCACCGTGACGGTACACCATGGCCACCGTGACGGTACACCATGGCCACCGTAACGGTACACCATGGCCACCGGCCGGTACACCATGGCCACCGTGACGGTACGAGCTAGACACCGTGACGGTACTCCATGGCCAGCGTGACGGTACACCATTGCTACCGTGACGGTACACCATGGCTACCGTGACGGTACACCATGGCCACCGTTACGGTACGAGCTAGCCACCGTGACGGTACACCATGGCCACCGTAACGGTACACCATGGCCACCGTGACGGTACACCATGGCCACCGTGACGGTACACCATGGCCACCGTGACGGTAAACAATGGCCACCGTGACGGTACACCATGGCCACCGTGACGGTACACCATGGCCACCGTGACGGTACACCATGGCCACCGTTACTGTACACAATGGCCACCGTGACGGTACACCATGGCCACCGTGACGGTACGCCATGGCCACCGTGACGGTACACCATGGCCACCGTAACGGTACACCATGGCCACCATAATGGTACACCATGGCCACCGTGACGGTACGAGCTAGCCTCCATGACGGTACACCATGGCCACCGTGACGGTACACTACGGCCACCGTAACGGTACACCATGGCCACCATAATGGTACACCATGGCCACCGTGACGGTACGAGCTAGCCTCCATGACGGTACACCATGGCCACCGTAACGGTACACCATGGCCACCATAATGGTACACCATGGCCACCGTGACGGTACACCATGGCCACCGTAACGGTACACCATGGCCACCGTGACGGTACGAGCTAGCCACCGTGACGGTATACCATGGCCACCGTGACGGTACACCATAGCCACCGTGGCGGTACGAGCTAGCCACCGCGACGGTATACCATGGCCACCGTGACGGTACACCATTGCTACCGTGACGGTACCCCATGGCCACCGTGCCGGTACACCATGTCCACCGTAACGGTACACCATGGCCACCGTGACGGTACACAATGGCCACCGTCACGGTACACCATGGCCACCGTGACGGTACACCATGGCCACCGTGACGGTACACCATGGCCACCGTGACGGTACACCATGGCCACCGTAACGGTACACCATGGCCACCGTGCCGGTACACCATGGCCACCGTGACGGTACGAGCTAGACACCGTGACGGTACTCCATGGCCAGCGTGACGGTACACCATTGCTACCGTGACGGTACACCATGGCTACCGTGACGGTACACCATGGCCACCGTTACGGTACGAGCTAGCCACCGTGACGGTACACCATGGCCACCGTAACGGTACACCATGGCCACCGTGACGGTGCACCATGGCCACCGTGACGGTATACCATGGCCACCGTGACGGTACACTACGGCCACCGTAACGGTACACCATGGCCACCATAATGGTACACCATGGCCACCGTGACGGTACGAGCTAGCCTCCATGACCGTACACCATGGCCACCGAAACGGTACACCATGGCCACCATAATGGTACACCATGGCCACCGTGACGGTACACCATGGCCACCGTAACGGTACACCATGGCCACCGTGACGGTACGAGCTAGCCACCGTGACGGTATACCATGGCCACCGTGACGGTACACCATGGCCAACGTGACGGTACACCATGGCCACCGTGACGGTACACAATGGCCACCGTGACGGTACACCATGGCCACCGTGACGGTACACCATGGCCACCGTGACGGTACACCATGGCCACCGTGACGGTATACCATGGCCACCGTGACGGTACACTACGGCCACCGTAACGGTACACCATGGCCACCATAATGGTACACCATGGCCACCGTGACGGTACGAGCTAGCCTCCATGACCGTACACCATGGCCACCGAAACGGTACACCATGGCCACCATAATGGTACACCATGGCCACCGTGACGGTACACCATGGCCACCGTAACGGTACACCATGGCCACCGTGACGGTACGAGCTAGCCACCGTGACGGTATACCATGGCCACCGTGACGGTACACCATGGCCAACGTGACGGTACGCCATGGCCACCGTGACGGTACACCATGGCCACCGTGACGGTACACAATGGCCACCGTGACGGTACACCATGGCCACCGTTACAGTACACAATGTTCACCGTGACGGTACACCATGGCCACCGTGACGGTACGCCATGGCCACCGTGACGGTACACCATGGCCACCGTGACGGTACACCATGGCCACCGTGACGGTACACCATAGCCACCGTGACGGTACGAGCTAGCCACCGTGACGGTACACCATGGCCACCGTGACGGTATACCATTGCTACCGCGACGGTACACCATGGCTACCGTGACGGTACACCATGGCCACCGTAACGGTACGAGCTAGCCACCGTGACGGTACACCATGGCCACCTTGACGGTATACCATGGCCCCCTTGACGGTACACCATGGCCACCGTGACGGTACACCATAGCCACCGTGACGGTACGAGCTAGCCACCGTGACGGTACACCATGGCCACCGTGACGGTACACAATGGCCACCGTGACGGTACACCATGGCCACCGTAACGGTACACCATGGCCACCGTGACGGTACGAGCTAGCCACCGTGACGGTATACCATGGCCACCGTGACGGTACACCATGGCCACCGTGACGGTACGCCATGGCCACCGTGACGGTACACCATGGCCACCGTAACGGTACACCATGGCCACCGTGACGGTACGCCATGACCACCGTGACGGTACCCCATGGCCACCGTAACGGTACACCATGGCCACCGTGACGGTACACCATGGCCACCGTGACGGTACACCATGGCCACCGTGACGGTACACAATGGCCACCGTGACGGTACACCATGGCCACCGTGACGGTACACCATGGCCACCGTGACGGTACACCATGGCCACCGTGACGGTATACCTGGCCACCGTGACGGTACACTACGGCCACCGTAACGGTACACCATGGCCACCATAATGGTACACCATGGCCACCGTGACGGTACGAGCTAGCCTCCATGACGGTACACCATGGCCACCGTAACGGTACACCATGGCCACCATAATGGTACACCATGGCCACCGTGACGGTACACCATGGCCACCGTAACGGTACACCATGGCCACCGTGACGGTACGAGCTACCCACCGTGACGGTATACCATGGCCACCGTGACGGTACAGCATGGCCAACGTGACGGTACGCCATGGCCACCGTGACGGTACACCATGGCCACCGTGACGGTACACAATGGCCACCGTGACGGTACACCATGGCCACCGTTACTGTACACAATGGCCACCGTGACGGTACACCATGGCCACCGTGACGGTACGCCATGGCCACCGTGACGGTACACCATGGCCACCGTGTCGGTACACCATGGCCACCGTGACGGTACACCATAGCCACCGTGACGGTACGAGCTAGCCACCGTGACGGTACACCATGGCCACCGTGACGGTATACCATTGCTACCGTGACGGTACACCATGGCTACCGTGACGGTACACCATGGCCACCGTAACGGTACGAGCTAGCCACCGTGACGGTACACCATGGCCACCTTGACGGTATACCATGGCCACCATGACGGTACCCCATGGCCACCGTGACGGTACACCATAGCCACCGTGACGGTACGAGCTAGCCACCGTGACGGTACACCATGGCCACCGTGACGGTACACAATGGCCACCGTAACGGTACACCATGGCCACCGTGACGGTACACCATGGCCACCGTGACGGTACACCATAGCCACCGTGACGGTACGAGCTAGCCACCGTGACGGTACACCATGGCCACCGTGACGGTATACCATTGCTACCGTGACGGTACACCATGGCTACCGTGACGGTACACCATGGCCACCGTAACGGTACGAGCTAGCCACCGTGACGGTACACCATGGCCACCTTGACAGTATACCATGGCCACCATGACGGTACACCATGGCCAACGTGACGGTACGCCATGGCCACCGTTACGGTACACCATGGCCACCGTGACGGTACACCATTGCTACCGTGACGGTACACCATGGCTACCGTGACGGTACACCATGGCCACCGTGACGGTACACCATGGCCACCGTAACGGTACGAGCTAGCCACCGTGACGGTACACCATGGCCACCTTGACAGTATACCATGGCCACCATGACGGTACACCATGGCCAACGTGACGGTACGCCATGGCCACCGTTACGGTACACCATGGCCACCGTGACGGTACACCATTGCTACCGTGACGGTACACCATGGCTACCGTGACGGTACACCATGGCCACCGTAACGGTACGAGCTAGCCACCGTGACGGTATACCATGGCCACCGTGACGGTACACCATAGCCACCGTGACGGTACGAGCTAGCCACCGTGACGGTACACCATGGCCACCTTGACGGTATACCATGGCCACCATGACGGTACCCCATGGCCACCGTGACGGTACACCATAGCCACCGTGACGGTACGAGCTAGCCACCGTGACGGTACACCATGGCCACCGTGACGGTACACAATGGCCACCGTAACGGTACACCATGGCCACCGTGACGGTACACCATGGCCACCGTGACGGTACACCATAGCCACCGTGACGGTACGAGCTAGCCACCGTGACGGTACACCATGGCCACCGTGACGGTATACCATTGCTACCGTGACGGTACACCATGGCTACCGTGACGGTACACCATGGCCACCGTAACGGTACGAGCTAGCCACCGTGACGGTACACCATGGCCACCTTGACAGTATACCATGGCCACCATGACGGTACACCATGGCCAACGTGACGGTACGCCATGGCCACCGTTACGGTACACCATGGCCACCGTGACGGTATACCATTGCTACCGTGACGGTACACCATGGCTACCGTGACGGTACATCATGGCCACCGTAACGGTACGAGCTAGCCACCGTGACGGTATACCATGGCCACCGTGACGGTACACCATAGCCACCGTGACGGTACGAGCTAGCCACCGCGACGGTATACCATGGCCACCGTGACGGTACACCATGGCCACCGTGACGGTACGCCATGGCCACCGTGACGGTACACCATGGCCACCGTAACGGTACACCATGGCCACCGTGACGGTACGCCATGACCACCGTGACGGTACACCATGGCCACCGTAACGGTACACCATGGCCACCGTGACGGTACCCCATGGCCACCGTGCCGGTACACCATGTCCACCGTAACGGTACACCATGGCCACCGTGACGGTACACAATGGCCACCGTCACGGTACACCATGGCCACCGTGACGGTACACCATGGCCACCGTGACGGTACACCATGGCCACCGTAACGGTACACCATGGCCACCGGCCGGTACACCATGGCCACCGTGACGGTACGAGCTAGACACCGTGACGGTACTCCATGGCCAGCGTGACGGTACACCATTGCTACCGTGACGGTACACCATGGCTACCGTGACGGTACACCATGGCCACCGTTACGGTACGAGCTAGCCACCGTGACGGTACACCATGGCCACCGTAACGGTACACCATGGCCACCGTGACGGTACACCATGGCCACCGTGACGGTACACCATGGCCACCGTGACTGTAAACAATGGCCACCGTGACGGTACACCATGGCCACCGTGACGGTACACCATGGCCACCGTGACGGTACACCATGGCCACCGTTACTGTACACAATGGCCACCGTGACGGTACACCATGGCCACCGTGACGGTACGCCATGGCCACCGTGACGGTACACCATGGCCACCGTAACGGTACACCATGGCCACCATAATGGTACACCATGGCCACCGTGACGGTACGAGCTAGCCTCCATGACGGTACACCATGGCCACCGTGACGGTACACTACGGCCACCGTAACGGTACACCATGGCCACCATAATGGTACACCATGGCCACCGTGACGGTACGAGCTAGCCTCCATGACGGTACACCATGGCCACCGTAACGGTACACCATGGCCACCATAATGGTACACCATGGCCACCGTGACGGTACACCATGGCCACCGTAACGGTACACCATGGCCACCGTGACGGTACGAGCTAGCCACCGTGACGGTATACCATGGCCACCGTGACGGTACACCATAGCCACCGTGGCGGTACGAGCTAGCCACCGCGACGGTATACCATGGCCACCGTGACGGTACACCATTGCTACCGTGACGGTACCCCATGGCCACCGTGCCGGTACACCATGTCCACCGTAACGGTACACCATGGCCACCGTGACGGTACACAATGGCCACCGTCACGGTACACCATGGCCACCGTGACGGTACACCATGGCCACCGTGACGGTACACCATGGCCACCGTGACGGTACACCATGGCCACCGTAACGGTACACCATGGCCACCGTGCCGGTACACCATGGCCACCGTGACGGTACGAGCTAGACACCGTGACGGTACTCCATGGCCAGCGTGACGGTACACCATTGCTACCGTGACGGTACACCATGGCTACCGTGACGGTACACCATGGCCACCGTTACGGTACGAGCTAGCCACCGTGACGGTACACCATGGCCACCGTAACGGTACACCATGGCCACCGTGACGGTGCACCATGGCCACCGTGACGGTATACCATGGCCACCGTGACGGTACACTACGGCCACCGTAACGGTACACCATGGCCACCATAATGGTACACCATGGCCACCGTGACGGTACGAGCTAGCCTCCATGACCGTACACCATGGCCACCGAAACGGTACACCATGGCCACCATAATGGTACACCATGGCCACCGTGACGGTACACCATGGCCACCGTAACGGTACACCATGGCCACCGTGACGGTACGAGCTAGCCACCGTGACGGTATACCATGGCCACCGTGACGGTACACCATGGCCAACGTGACGGTACACCATGGCCACCGTGACGGTACACAATGGCCACCGTGACGGTACACCATGGCCACCGTGACGGTACACCATGGCCACCGTGACGGTACACCATGGCCACCGTGACGGTACACCATGGCCACCGTGACGGTACGCCATGGCCACCGTGACGGTACACCATGGCCACCGTAACGGTACACCATGGCCACCATAATGGTACACCATGGCCACCGTGACGGTACGAGCTAGCCTCCATGACGGTACACCATGGCCACCGTGACGGTACACTACGGCCACCGTAACGGTACACCATGGCCACCATAATGGTACACCATGGCCACCGTGACGGTACGAGCTAGCCTCCATGACGGTACACCATGGCCACCGTAACGGTACACCATGGCCACCATAATGGTACACCATGGCCACCGTGACGGTACACCATGGCCACCGTAACGGTACACCATGGCCACCGTGACGGTACGAGCTAGCCACCGTGACGGTATACCATGGCCACCGTGACGGTACACCATAGCCACCGTGGCGGTACGAGCTAGCCACCGCGACGGTATACCATGGCCACCGTGACGGTACACCATTGCTACCGTGACGGTACCCCATGGCCACCGTGCCGGTACACCATGTCCACCGTAACGGTACACCATGGCCACCGTGACGGTACACAATGGCCACCGTCACGGTACACCATGGCCACCGTGACGGTACACCATGGCCACCGTGACGGTACACCATGGCCACCGTGACGGTACACCATGGCCACCGTAACGGTACACCATGGCCACCGTGCCGGTACACCATGGCCACCGTGACGGTACGAGCTAGACACCGTGACGGTACTCCATGGCCAGCGTGACGGTACACCATTGCTACCGTGACGGTACACCATGGCTACCGTGACGGTACACCATGGCCACCGTTACGGTACGAGCTAGCCACCGTGACGGTACACCATGGCCACCGTAACGGTACACCATGGCCACCGTGACGGTGCACCATGGCCACCGTGACGGTATACCATGGCCACCGTGACGGTACACTACGGCCACCGTAACGGTACACCATGGCCACCATAATGGTACACCATGGCCACCGTGACGGTACGAGCTAGCCTCCATGACCGTACACCATGGCCACCGAAACGGTACACCATGGCCACCATAATGGTACACCATGGCCACCGTGACGGTACACCATGGCCACCGTAACGGTACACCATGGCCACCGTGACGGTACGAGCTAGCCACCGTGACGGTATACCATGGCCACCGTGACGGTACACCATGGCCAACGTGACGGTACACCATGGCCACCGTGACGGTACACAATGGCCACCGTGACGGTACACCATGGCCACCGTGACGGTACACCATGGCCACCGTGACGGTACACCATGGCCACCGTGACGGTATACCATGGCCACCGTGACGGTACACTACGGCCACCGTAACGGTACACCATGGCCACCATAATGGTACACCATGGCCACCGTGACGGTACGAGCTAGCCTCCATGACCGTACACCATGGCCACCGAAACGGTACACCATGGCCACCATAATGGTACACCATGGCCACCGTGACGGTACACCATGGCCACCGTAACGGTACACCATGGCCACCGTGACGGTACGAGCTAGCCACCGTGACGGTATACCATGGCCACCGTGACGGTACACCATGGCCAACGTGACGGTACGCCATGGCCACCGTGACGGTACACCGTGGCCACCGTGACGGTACACAATGGCCACCGTGACGGTACACCATGGCCACCGTTACAGTACACAATGTTCACCGTGACGGTACACCATGGCCACCGTGACGGTACGCCATGGCCACCGTGACGGTACACCATGGCCACCGTGACGGTACACCATGGCCACCGTGACGGTACACCATAGCCACCGTGACGGTACGAGCTAGCCACCGTGACGGTACACCATGGCCACCGTGACGGTATACCATTGCTACCGCGACGGTACACCATGGCTACCGTGACGGTACACCATGGCCACCGTAACGGTACGAGCTAGCCACCGTGACGGTACACCATGGCCACCTTGACGGTATACCATGGCCCCCTTGACGGTACACCATGGCCACCGTGACGGTACACCATAGCCACCGTGACGGTACGAGCTAGCCACCGTGACGGTACACCATGGCCACCGTGACGGTACACAATGGCCACCGTGACGGTACACCATGGCCACCGTAACGGTACACCATGGCCACCGTGACGGTACGAGCTAGCCACCGTGACGGTATACCATGGCCACCGTGACGGTACACCATGGCCACCGTGACGGTACGCCATGGCCACCGTGACGGTACACCATGGCCACCGTAACGGTACACCATGGCCACCGTGACGGTACGCCATGACCACCGTGACGGTACCCCATGGCCACCGTAACGGTACACCATGGCCACCGTGACGGTACACCATGGCCACCGTGACGGTACCCCATGGCCACCGTGCCGGTACACCATGTCCACCGTAACGGTACTCCATGGCCACCGTGACGGTACACAATGGCCACCGTCACGGTACACCATGGCCACCGTGACGGTACACCATGGCCACCGTGACGGTACGAGCTAGCCACCGTGACGGTACACCATGGACACCGTAACGGTACACCATGGCCACCGTGACGGTACACCATGGCCACCGTGACGGTACACCATGGCCACCGTGACGGTACACCATGGCCACCGTTACGGTACGAGCTAGCCACCGTGACGGTACACCATGGCCACCGTAACGGTACGAGCTAGACACCGTGACGGTACTCCATGGCCAGCGTGACGGTACACCATTGCTACCGTGACGGTACACCATGGCTACCGTGACGGTACACCATGGCCACCGTTACGGTACGAGCTAGCCACCGTGACGGTACACCATGGCCACCGTAACGGTACACCATGGCCACCGTGACGGTATACCATGGCCACCGTGACGGTACACCATGGCCACCGTGACGGTACGAGTTAGGCACCGCGACGGTACACCATGGCCACCGTGACGGTACACCATGGCCACCGTAACGGTACACCATGGCCACCGTGCCGGTACACCATGGCCACCGTGACGGTACGAGCTAGCCACCGTGACGGTACACCATGGCCAACGTTACGGTACACCATGGCCACCCTGACGGTACACCATGGCTACCGTTACGGTACACCATCGCCACCGTGACGGTACGAGTTAGGCACCGTGACGGTACACCATGGCCACCGTGACGGTACACCATGGCCACCGTAACGGTACACCATGGCCACCGTGACGATACGAGCTAGCCACCGTGACGATATACCATGGCCACCGTGACGGTACACCATGGCCACCGTGACGGTACGCCATGGCCACCGTGACGGTACACCATGGCCACCGTGACGGTACACAATGGCCACCGTGACGGTACACCATGGCCACCGTTACTGTACCCAATGTCCACCGTGACGGTACACCATGGCCACCGTGACGGTACGCCATGGCCACCGTGACGGTACACCATGGCCACCGTGACGGTATACCATGGCCACCGTGACGGTACACCATAGCCACCGTGACGGTACGAGCTAGCCACCGCGACGGTATACCATGGCCACCGTGACGGTACACCATGGCCACCGTGACGGTACGCCATGGCCACCGTGACGGTACACCATGGCCACCGTAACGGTACACCATGGCCACCGTGACGGTACGCCATGACCACCGTGACGGTACACCATGGCCACCGTAACGGTACACCATGGCCACCGTGACGGTACACCATGGCCACCGTGACGGTACCCCATGGCCACCGTGCCGGTACACCATGTCCACCGTAACGGTACACCATGGCCACCGTGACGGTACACCATGGCCACCGTTACGGTACGAGCTAGCCACCGTGACGGTACACCATGGCCACCGTAACGGTACGAGCTAGACACCGTGACGGTACTCCATGGCCAGCGTGACGGTACACCATTGCTACCGTGACGGTACACCATGGCTACCGTGACGGTACACCATGGCCACCGTTACGGTACGAGCTAGCCACCGTGACGGTACACCATGGCCACCGTAACGGTACACCATGGCCACCGTGACGGTACACCATGGCCACCGTGACGGTACACCATGGCCACCGTGACGGTACACCATGGCCACCGTTACGGTACGAGCTAGCCACCGTGACGGTACACCATGGCCACCGTAACGGTACGAGCTAGACACCGTGACGGTACTCCATGGCCAGCGTGACGGTACACCATTGCTACCGTGACGGTACACCATGGCTACCGTGACGGTACACCATGGCCACCGTTACGGTACGAGCTAGCCACCGTGACGGTACACCATGGCCACCGTAACGGTACACCATGGCCACCGTGACGGTACACCATGGCCACCGTGACGGTACACCATGGCCACCGTGACGGTACACAATTGCCACCGTGACGGTACACCATGGCCACCGTGACGGTACACCATGGCCACCGTGACGGTACACCATGGCCACCGTGACGGTATACCATGGCCACCGTGACGGTACACTACGGCCACCGTAACGGTACACCATGGCCACCGTGACGGTACACCATGGCTAACGTGACGGTACGCCATGGCCACCGTGACGGTACACCATGGCCACCGTGACGGTACACAATGGCCACCGTGACGGTACACCATGGCCACCGTTACTGTACACAATGGCCACCGTAACGGTACACCATGGCCACCGTGACGGTACACCATGGCTAACGTGACGGTACGCCATGGCCACCGTGACGGTACACCATGGCCACCATGACGGTACACCATGGCCAACGTGACGGTACGCCATGGCCACCGTTACGGTACACCATGGCCACCGTGACGGTACACCATTGCTACCGTGACGGTACACCATGGCTACCGTGACGGTACACCATGGCCACCGTGACGGTACACCATGGCCACCGTAACGGTACGAGCTAGCCACCGTGACGGTACACCATGGCCACCTTGACAGTATACCATGGCCACCATGACGGTACACCATGGCCAACGTGACGGTACGCCATGGCCACCGTTACGGTACACCATGGCCACCGTGACGGTACACCATTGCTACCGTGACGGTACACCATGGCTACCGTGACGGTACACCATGGCCACCGTAACGGTACGAGCTAGCCACCGTGACGGTATACCATGGCCACCGTGACGGTACACCATAGCCACCGTGACGGTACGAGCTAGCCACCGTGACGGTACACCATGGCCACCTTGACGGTATACCATGGCCACCATGACGGTACCCCATGGCCACCGTGACGGTACACCATAGCCACCGTGACGGTACGAGCTAGCCACCGTGACGGTACACCATGGCCACCGTGACGGTACACAATGGCCACCGTAACGGTACACCATGGCCACCGTGACGGTACACCATGGCCACCGTGACGGTACACCATAGCCACCGTGACGGTACGAGCTAGCCACCGTGACGGTACACCATGGCCACCGTGACGGTATACCATTGCTACCGTGACGGTACACCATGGCTACCGTGACGGTACACCATGGCCACCGTAACGGTACGAGCTAGCCACCGTGACGGTACACCATGGCCACCTTGACAGTATACCATGGCCACCATGACGGTACACCATGGCCAACGTGACGGTACGCCATGGCCACCGTTACGGTACACCATGGCCACCGTGACGGTATACCATTGCTACCGTGACGGTACACCATGGCTACCGTGACGGTACATCATGGCCACCGTAACGGTACGAGCTAGCCACCGTGACGGTATACCATGGCCACCGTGACGGTACACCATAGCCACCGTGACGGTACGAGCTAGCCACCGCGACGGTATACCATGGCCACCGTGACGGTACACCATGGCCACCGTGACGGTACGCCATGGCCACCGTGACGGTACACCATGGCCACCGTAACGGTACACCATGGCCACCGTGACGGTACGCCATGACCACCGTGACGGTACACCATGGCCACCGTAACGGTACACCATGGCCACCGTGACGGTACCCCATGGCCACCGTGCCGGTACACCATGTCCACCGTAACGGTACACCATGGCCACCGTGACGGTACACAATGGCCACCATCACGGTACACCATGGCCACCGTGACGGTACACCATGGCCACCGTGACGGTACACCATGGCCACCGTAACGGTACACCATGGCCACCGGCCGGTACACCATGGCCACCGTGACGGTACGAGCTAGACACCGTGACGGTACTCCATGGCCAGCGTGACGGTACACCATTGCTACCGTGACGGTACACCATGGCTACCGTGACGGTACACCATGGCCACCGTTACGGTACGAGCTAGCCACCGTGACGGTACACCATGGCCACCGTAACGGTACACCATGGCCACCGTGACGGTACACCATGGCCACCGTGACGGTACACCATGGCCACCGTGACGGTAAACAATGGCCACCGTGACGGTACACCATGGCCACCGTGACGGTACACCATGGCCACCGTGACGGTACACCATGGCCACCGTTACTGTACACAATGGCCACCGTGACGGTACACCATGGCCACCGTGACGGTACGCCATGGCCACCGTGACGGTACACCATGGCCACCGTAACGGTACACCATGGCCACCATAATGGTACACCATGGCCACCGTGACGGTACGAGCTAGCCTCCATGACGGTACACCATGGCCACCGTGACGGTACACTACGGCCACCGTAACGGTACACCATGGCCACCATAATGGTACACCATGGCCACCGTGACGGTACGAGCTAGCCTCCATGACGGTACACCATGGCCACCGTAACGGTACACCATGGCCACCATAATGGTACACCATGGCCACCGTGACGGTACACCATGGCCACCGTAACGGTACACCATGGCCACCGTGACGGTACGAGCTAGCCACCGTGACGGTATACCATGGCCACCGTGACGGTACACCATAGCCACCGTGGCGGTACGAGCTAGCCACCGCGACGGTATACCATGGCCACCGTGACGGTACACCATTGCTACCGTGACGGTACCCCATGGCCACCGTGCCGGTACACCATGTCCACCGTAACGGTACACCATGGCCACCGTGACGGTACACAATGGCCACCGTCACGGTACACCATGGCCACCGTGACGGTACACCATGGCCACCGTGACGGTACACCATGGCCACCGTGACGGTACACCATGGCCACCGTAACGGTACACCATGGCCACCGTGCCGGTACACCATGGCCACCGTGACGGTACGAGCTAGACACCGTGACGGTACTCCATGGCCAGCGTGACGGTACACCATTGCTACCGTGACGGTACACCATGGCTACCGTGACGGTACACCATGGCCACCGTTACGGTACGAGCTAGCCACCGTGACGGTACACCATGGCCACCGTAACGGTACACCATGGCCACCGTGACGGTGCACCATGGCCACCGTGACGGTATACCATGGCCACCGTGACGGTACACTACGGCCACCGTAACGGTACACCATGGCCACCATAATGGTACACCATGGCCACCGTGACGGTACGAGCTAGCCTCCATGACCGTACACCATGGCCACCGAAACGGTACACCATGGCCACCATAATGGTACACCATGGCCACCGTGACGGTACACCATGGCCACCGTAACGGTACACCATGGCCACCGTGACGGTACGAGCTAGCCACCGTGACGGTATACCATGGCCACCGTGACGGTACACCATGGCCAACGTGACGGTACACCATGGCCACCGTGACGGTACACAATGGCCACCGTGACGGTACACCATGGCCACCGTGACGGTACACCATGGCCACCGTGACGGTACACCATGGCCACCGTGACGGTATACCATGGCCACCGTGACGGTACACTACGGCCACCGTAACGGTACACCATGGCCACCATAATGGTACACCATGGCCACCGTGACGGTACGAGCTAGCCTCCATGACCGTACACCATGGCCACCGAAACGGTACACCATGGCCACCATAATGGTACACCATGGCCACCGTGACGGTACACCATGGCCACCGTAACGGTACACCATGGCCACCGTGACGGTACGAGCTAGCCACCGTGACGGTATACCATGGCCACCGTGACGGTACACCATGGCCAACGTGACGGTACGCCATGGCCACCGTGACGGTACACCATGGCCACCGTGACGGTACACAATGGCCACCGTGACGGTACACCATGGCCACCGTTACAGTACACAATGTTCACCGTGACGGTACACCATGGCCACCGTGACGGTACGCCATGGCCACCGTGACGGTACACCATGGCCACCGTGACGGTACACCATGGCCACCGTGACGGTACACCATAGCCACCGTGACGGTACGAGCTAGCCACCGTGACGGTACACCATGGCCACCGTGACGGTATACCATTGCTACCGCGACGGTACACCATGGCTACCGTGACGGTACACCATGGCCACCGTAACGGTACGAGCTAGCCACCGTGACGGTACACCATGGCCACCTTGACGGTATACCATGGCCCCCTTGACGGTACACCATGGCCACCGTGACGGTACACCATAGCCACCGTGACGGTACGAGCTAGCCACCGTGACGGTACACCATGGCCACCGTGACGGTACACAATGGCCACCGTGACGGTACACCATGGCCACCGTAACGGTACACCATGGCCACCGTGACGGTACGAGCTAGCCACCGTGACGGTATACCATGGCCACCGTGACGGTACACCATGGCCACCGTGACGGTACGCCATGGCCACCGTGACGGTACACCATGGCCACCGTAACGGTACACCATGGCCACCGTGACGGTACGCCATGACCACCGTGACGGTACCCCATGGCCACCGTAACGGTACACCATGGCCACCGTGACGGTACACCATGGCCACCGTGACGGTACCCCATGGCCACCGTGCCGGTACACCATGTCCACCGTAACGGTACTCCATGGCCACCGTGACGGTACACAATGGCCACCGTCACGGTACACCATGGCCACCGTGACGGTACACCATGGCCACCGTGACGGTACGAGCTAGCCACCGTGACGGTACACCATGGACACCGTAACGGTACACCATGGCCACCGTGACGGTACACCATGGCCACCGTGACGGTACACCATGGCCACCGTGACGGTACACCATGGCCACCGTTACGGTACGAGCTAGCCACCGTGACGGTACACCATGGCCACCGTAACGGTACGAGCTAGACACCGTGACGGTACTCCATGGCCAGCGTGACGGTACACCATTGCTACCGTGACGGTACACCATGGCTACCGTGACGGTACACCATGGCCACCGTTACGGTACGAGCTAGCCACCGTGACGGTACACCATGGCCACCGTAACGGTACACCATGGCCACCGTGACGGTATACCATGGCCACCGTGACGGTACACCATGGCCACCGTGACGGTACGAGTTAGGCACCGCGACGGTACACCATGGCCACCGTGACGGTACACCATGGCCACCGTAACGGTACACCATGGCCACCGTGCCGGTACACCATGGCCACCGTGACGGTACGAGCTAGCCACCGTGACGGTACACCATGGCCAACGTTACGGTACACCATGGCCACCCTGACGGTACACCATGGCTACCGTTACGGTACACCATCGCCACCGTGACGGTACGAGTTAGGCACCGTGACGGTACACCATGGCCACCGTGACGGTACACCATGGCCACCGTAACGGTACACCATGGCCACCGTGACGATACGAGCTAGCCACCGTGACGATATACCATGGCCACCGTGACGGTACACCATGGCCACCGTGACGGTACGCCATGGCCACCGTGACGGTACACCATGGCCACCGTGACGGTACACAATGGCCACCGTGACGGTACACCATGGCCACCGTTACTGTACCCAATGTCCACCGTGACGGTACACCATGGCCACCGTGACGGTACGCCATGGCCACCGTGACGGTACACCATGGCCACCGTGACGGTATACCATGGCCACCGTGACGGTACACCATAGCCACCGTGACGGTACGAGCTAGCCACCGCGACGGTATACCATGGCCACCGTGACGGTACACCATGGCCACCGTGACGGTACGCCATGGCCACCGTGACGGTACACCATGGCCACCGTAACGGTACACCATGGCCACCGTGACGGTACGCCATGACCACCGTGACGGTACACCATGGCCACCGTAACGGTACACCATGGCCACCGTGACGGTACACCATGGCCACCGTGACGGTACCCCATGGCCACCGTGCCGGTACACCATGTCCACCGTAACGGTACACCATGGCCACCGTGACGGTACACCATGGCCACCGTTACGGTACGAGCTAGCCACCGTGACGGTACACCATGGCCACCGTAACGGTACGAGCTAGACACCGTGACGGTACTCCATGGCCAGCGTGACGGTACACCATTGCTACCGTGACGGTACACCATGGCTACCGTGACGGTACACCATGGCCACCGTTACGGTACGAGCTAGCCACCGTGACGGTACACCATGGCCACCGTAACGGTACACCATGGCCACCGTGACGGTACACCATGGCCACCGTGACGGTACACCATGGCCACCGTGACGGTACACCATGGCCACCGTTACGGTACGAGCTAGCCACCGTGACGGTACACCATGGCCACCGTAACGGTACGAGCTAGACACCGTGACGGTACTCCATGGCCAGCGTGACGGTACACCATTGCTACCGTGACGGTACACCATGGCTACCGTGACGGTACACCATGGCCACCGTTACGGTACGAGCTAGCCACCGTGACGGTACACCATGGCCACCGTAACGGTACACCATGGCCACCGTGACGGTACACCATGGCCACCGTGACGGTACACCATGGCCACCGTGCCGGTACACAATTGCCACCGTGACGGTACACCATGGCCACCGTGACGGTACACCATGGCCACCGTGACGGTACACCATGGCCACCGTGACGGTATACCATGGCCACCGTGACGGTACACTACGGCCACCGTAACGGTACACCATGGCCACCGTGACGGTACACCATGGCTAACGTGACGGTACGCCATGGCCACCGTGACGGTACACTACGGCCACCGTAACGGTACACCATGGCCACCGTGACGGTACGAGCTAGCCTCCATGACGGTACACCATGGCCACCGAAACGGTACACCATGGCCACCATAATGGTACACCATGGCCACCGTGACGGTACACCATGGCCACCGTAACGGTACACCATGGCCACCGTGACGGTACGAGCTAGCCACCGTGCCGGTATACCATGGCCACCGTGACGGTACGCCATGGCCACCGTGACGGTACACCATGGCCACCGTGACGGTACACCATGGCCACCGTGACGGTACACCATAGCCACCGTGACGGTACGAGCTAGCCACCGTGACGGTACACCATGGCCACCGTGACGGTATACCATTGCTACCGTGACGGTACACCAAGGCTACCGTGACGGTACACCATGGCCACCGTAACGGTACGAGCTAGCCACCGTGACGGTACACCATGGCCACCTTGACGGTCTACCATGGCCACCATGACGGTACACCATGGCCACCGTGACGGTACACCATAGCCACCGTGACGGTACGAGCTAGCCACCGTGACGGTACACAATGGCCACCGTGACGGTACACCATGGCCACCGTTACTGTACACAATGGCCACCGTGACGGTACACCATGGCCACCGTGACGGTACGCCATGGCCACCGTGACGGTACACCATGGCCACCGTGACGGTACACCATGGCCACCGTGACGGTACACCATAGCCACCGTGACGGTACGAGCTAGCTACCGTGACGGTACACCATGGCCACCGTGACGGTATACCATTGCTACCGTGACGGTACACCATGGCTAACGTGACGGTACACCATGGCCACCGTAACGGTACGAGCTAGCCACCGTGACGGTACACCATGGCCACCGTGACGGTATACCATGGCCACCGTGACGGTACACAATAGCCACCGTGACGGTACGAGCTAGCCACCGCGACGGTATACCATGGCCACCGTGACGGTACACCATGGCCACCGTGACGGTACACCATGGCCACCGTGACGGTACACAATGGCCACCGTGACGGTACACCATGGCCACCGTGACGGTACACCATGGCCACCGTGACGGTACACCATGGCCACCGTGACGGTATACCATGGCCACCGTGACGGTACACTACGGCCACCGTAACGGTACACCATGGCCACCATAATGGTACACCATGGCCACCGTGACGGTACGAGCTAGCCTCCATGACGGTACACCATGGCCACCGAAACGGTACACCATGGCCACCATAATGGTACACCATGGCCACCGTGACGGTACACCATGGCCACCGTAACGGTACACCATGGCCACCGTGACGGTACGAGCTAGCCACCGTGACGGTATACCATGGCCACCGTGACGGTACACCATGGCCAACGTGACGGTACGCCATGGCCACCGTGACGGTACACCATGGCCACCGTGACGGTACACAATGGCCACCGTGACGGTACACCATAGCCACCGTGACGGTACGAGCTAGCCACCGTGACGGTACACCATGGCCACCGTGACGGTACACAATGGCCACCGTGACGGTACACCATGGCCACCGTGACGGTACACCATGGCCACCGTGACGGTACACAATGGCCACCGTTACTGTACACCATGGCCACCGTTACTGTACACCATGGCCACCGTGACGGTACGAGCTAGCCTCCGTGACGGTACACCATGGCCACCGTGACGGTACACCATGGCCACCGTGACGGTACACCATAGCCACCGTGACGGTACGAGCTAGCCACCGTGACGGTACACCATGGCCACCGTGACGGTATACCATTGCTACCGTGACGGTACACCATGGCTACCGTGACGGTACACCATGGCCACCGTAACGGTACGAGCTAGCCACCGTGACGGTACACCATGGCCACCTTGACGGTCTACCATGGCCACCATGACGGTACACCATGGCCACCGTGACGGTACACCATAGCCACCGTGACGGTACGAGCTAGCCACCGTGACGGTACACCATGGCCACCGTGACGGTACACAATGGCCACCGTGACGGTACACCATGGCCACCGTGACGGTACACCATGGCCACCGTGACGGTACACAATGGCCACCGTTACTGTACACCATGGCCACCGTTACTGTACACCATGGCCACCGTGACGGTACGAGCTAGCCTCCGTGACGGTACACCATGGCCTCCGTGACGGTACGAGTTAGCCACCGTGACGGTACACCACGGCCACCGTGACGGTACACCATGGCCACCGTAACGGTACACCATGGCCACCGTGACGGTACGCCATGGCCACCGTGACGGTACACCATGGCCACCGTGACGGTACACCATGGCCACCGTGACGGTACACCATGGCCACCGTGACGGTACACAATGGCCACCGTGACGGTACACCATGGCCACCGTGACGGTACGAGTTAGGCACCGCGACGGTACACCATGGCCACCGTGACGGTACGCCATGGCCACCGTAACGGTACACCATGGCCACCGTGCCGGTACACCATGGCCACCGTGACGGTACGAGCTAGCCACCGTGACGGTACACCATGGCCAACGTTACGGTACACCATGGCCACCCTGACGGTACACCATGGCTACCGTGACGGTACACCATCGCCACCGTGACGGTACGAGTTAGGCACCGTGACGGTACACCATGGCCACCGTGACGGTACACCATGGCCACCGTAACGGTACACCATGGCCACCGTGACGATACGAGCTAGCCACCGTGACGATATACCATGGCCACCGAGACGGTACACCATGGCCATCGTGACGGTACGCCATGGCCACCGTGACGGTACACCATGGCCACCGTGACGGTACACAATGGCCACCGTGACGGTACACCATGGCCACCGTTACTGTACACCATGGCTACCGTGACGGTACACCATGGCCACCGTAACGGTACGAGCTAGCCACCGTGACGGTACACCATGGCCACCGTGACGGTATACCATGGCCACCGTGA
Source organism: Melanotus villosus (assembly GCA_963082815.1). Lineage (NCBI taxonomy): Eukaryota > Metazoa > Arthropoda > Insecta > Coleoptera > Elateridae > Melanotus > Melanotus villosus. Next base: position 14,792,003 of record OY720425.1, on the reverse strand, counting down.
CGGTACACAATAGCCACCGTGACGGTACGAGCTAGCCACCGCGACGGTATACCATGGCCACCGTGACGGTACACCATGGCCACCGTGACGGTACACCATGGCCACCGTGACGGTACACAATGGCCACCGTGACGGTACACCATGGCCACCGTGACGGTACACCATGGCCACCGTGACGGTACACCATGGCCACCGTGACGGTATACCATGGCCACCGTGACGGTACACTACGGCCACCGTAACGGTACACCATGGCCACCATAATGGTACACCATGGCCACCGTGACGGTACGAGCTAGCCTCCATGACGGTACACCATGGCCACCGAAACGGTACACCATGGCCACCATAATGGTACACCATGGCCACCGTGACGGTACACCATGGCCACCGTAACGGTACACCATGGCCACCGTGACGGTACGAGCTAGCCACCGTGACGGTATACCATGGCCACCGTGACGGTACACCATGGCCAACGTGACGGTACGCCATGGCCACCGTGACGGTACACCATGGCCACCGTGACGGTACACAATGGCCACCGTGACGGTACACCATAGCCACCGTGACGGTACGAGCTAGCCACCGTGACGGTACACCATGGCCACCGTGACGGTACACAATGGCCACCGTGACGGTACACCATGGCCACCGTGACGGTACACCATGGCCACCGTGACGGTACACAATGGCCACCGTTACTGTACACCATGGCCACCGTTACTGTACACCATGGCCACCGTGACGGTACGAGCTAGCCTCCGTGACGGTACACCATGGCCACCGTGACGGTACACCATGGCCACCGTGACGGTACACCATAGCCACCGTGACGGTACGAGCTAGCCACCGTGACGGTACACCATGGCCACCGTGACGGTATACCATTGCTACCGTGACGGTACACCATGGCTACCGTGACGGTACACCATGGCCACCGTAACGGTACGAGCTAGCCACCGTGACGGTACACCATGGCCACCTTGACGGTCTACCATGGCCACCATGACGGTACACCATGGCCACCGTGACGGTACACCATAGCCACCGTGACGGTACGAGCTAGCCACCGTGACGGTACACCATGGCCACCGTGACGGTACACAATGGCCACCGTGACGGTACACCATGGCCACCGTGACGGTACACCATGGCCACCGTGACGGTACACAATGGCCACCGTTACTGTACACCATGGCCACCGTTACTGTACACCATGGCCACCGTGACGGTACGAGCTAGCCTCCGTGACGGTACACCATGGCCTCCGTGACGGTACGAGTTAGCCACCGTGACGGTACACCACGGCCACCGTGACGGTACACCATGGCCACCGTAACGGTACACCATGGCCACCGTGACGGTACGCCATGGCCACCGTGACGGTACACCATGGCCACCGTGACGGTACACCATGGCCACCGTGACGGTACACCATGGCCACCGTGACGGTACACAATGGCCACCGTGACGGTACACCATGGCCACCGTGACGGTACGAGTTAGGCACCGCGACGGTACACCATGGCCACCGTGACGGTACGCCATGGCCACCGTAACGGTACACCATGGCCACCGTGCCGGTACACCATGGCCACCGTGACGGTACGAGCTAGCCACCGTGACGGTACACCATGGCCAACGTTACGGTACACCATGGCCACCCTGACGGTACACCATGGCTACCGTGACGGTACACCATCGCCACCGTGACGGTACGAGTTAGGCACCGTGACGGTACACCATGGCCACCGTGACGGTACACCATGGCCACCGTAACGGTACACCATGGCCACCGTGACGATACGAGCTAGCCACCGTGACGATATACCATGGCCACCGAGACGGTACACCATGGCCATCGTGACGGTACGCCATGGCCACCGTGACGGTACACCATGGCCACCGTGACGGTACACAATGGCCACCGTGACGGTACACCATGGCCACCGTTACTGTACACCATGGCTACCGTGACGGTACACCATGGCCACCGTGACGGTACGCCATGGCCACCGTGACGGTACACCATGGCCACCGTGACGGTACACAATGGCCACCGTGACGGTACACCATGGCCACCGTGACGGTACACCATAGCCACCGTGACGGTACACCATAGCCACCGTGACGGTACGAGCTAGCCACCGCGACGGTATACCATGGCCACCGTGACGGTACACCATGGCCACCGTGACGGTACGCCATGGCCACCGTGACGGTACACAATGGCCACCGTGACGGTACACCATGGCCACCGTGACGGTACTCCATGGCCAGCGTGACGGTACACCATTGCTACCGTGACGGTACACCATGGCTACCGTGACGGTACACCATGGCCACCGTTACGGTACGAGCTAGCCACCGTGACGGTACACCATGGCCACCGTAACGGTACACCATGGCCACCGTGACGGTACACCATGGCCACCGTGACGGTACACCATGGCCACCGTGACGGTAAACAATGGCCACCGTGACGGTACACCATGGCCACCGTGACGGTACACCATGGCCACCGTGACGGTACACCATGGCCACCGTTACTGTACACAATGGCCACCGTGACGGTACACCATGGCCACCGTGACGGTACGCCATGGCCACCGTGACGGTACACCATGGCCACCGTAACGGTACACCATGGCCACCATAATGGTACACCATGGCCACCGTGACGGTTCGAGCTAGCCTCCATGACGGTACACCATGGCCACCGTGACGGTACACTACGGCCACCGTAACGGTACACCATGGCCACCATAATGGTACACCATGGCCACCGTGACGGTACGAGCTAGCCTCCATGACGGTACACCATGGCCACCGTAACGGTACACCATGGCCACCATAATGGTACACCATGGCCACCGTGACGGTACACCATGGCCACCGTAACGGTACACCATGGCCACCGTGACGGTACGAGCTAGCCACCGTGACGGTATACCATGGCCACCGTGACGGTACACCATAGCCACCGTGGCGGTACGAGCTAGCCACCGCGACGGTATACCATGGCCACCGTGACGGTACACCATTGCTACCGTGACGGTACCCCATGGCCACCGTGCCGGTACACCATGTCCACCGTAACGGTACACCATGGCCACCGTGACGGTACACAATGGCCACCGTCACGGTACACCATGGCCACCGTGACGGTACACCATGGCCACCGTGACGGTACACCATGGCCACCGTGACGGTACACCATGGCCACCGTAACGGTACACCATGGCCACCGTGCCGGTACACCATGGCCACCGTGACGGTACGAGCTAGACACCGTGACGGTACTCCATGGCCAGCGTGACGGTACACCATTGCTACCGTGACGGTACACCATGGCTACCGTGACGGTACACCATGGCCACCGTTACGGTACGAGCTAGCCACCGTGACGGTACACCATGGCCACCGTAACGGTACACCATGGCCACCGTGACGGTGCACCATGGCCACCGTGACGGTATACCATGGCCACCGTGACGGTACACTACGGCCACCGTAACGGTACACCATGGCCACCATAATGGTACACCATGGCCACCGTGACGGTACGAGCTAGCCTCCATGACCGTACACCATGGCCACCGAAACGGTACACCATGGCCACCATAATGGTACACCATGGCCACCGTGACGGTACACCATGGCCACCGTAACGGTACACCATGGCCACCGTGACGGTACGAGCTAGCCACCGTGACGGTATACCATGGCCACCGTGACGGTACACCATGGCCAACGTGACGGTACACCATGGCCACCGTGACGGTACACAATGGCCACCGTGACGGTACACCATGGCCACCGTGACGGTACACCATGGCCACCGTGACGGTACACCATGGCCACCGTGACGGTATACCATGGCCACCGTGACGGTACACTACGGCCACCGTAACGGTACACCATGGCCACCATAATGGTACACCATGGCCACCGTGACGGTACGAGCTAGCCTCCATGACCGTACACCATGGCCACCGAAACGGTACACCATGGCCACCATAATGGTACACCATGGCCACCGTGACGGTACACCATGGCCACCGTAACGGTACACCATGGCCACCGTGACGGTACGAGCTAGCCACCGTGACGGTATACCATGGCCACCGTGACGGTACACCATGGCCAACGTGACGGTACGCCATGGCCACCGTGACGGTACACCATGGCCACCGTGACGGTACACAATGGCCACCGTGACGGTACACCATGGCCACCGTTACAGTACACAATGTTCACCGTGACGGTACACCATGGCCACCGTGACGGTACGCCATGGCCACCGTGACGGTACACCATGGCCACCGTGACGGTACACCATGGCCACCGTGACGGTACACCATAGCCACCGTGACGGTACGAGCTAGCCACCGTGACGGTACACCATGGCCACCGTGACGGTATACCATTGCTACCGCGACGGTACACCATGGCTACCGTGACGGTACACCATGGCCACCGTAACGGTACGAGCTAGCCACCGTGACGGTACACCATGGCCACCTTGACGGTATACCATGGCCCCCTTGACGGTACACCATGGCCACCGTGACGGTACACCATAGCCACCGTGACGGTACGAGCTAGCCACCGTGACGGTACACCATGGCCACCGTGACGGTACACAATGGCCACCGTGACGGTACACCATGGCCACCGTAACGGTACACCATGGCCACCGTGACGGTACGAGCTAGCCACCGTGACGGTATACCATGGCCACCGTGACGGTACACCATGGCCACCGTGACGGTACGCCATGGCCACCGTGACGGTACACCATGGCCACCGTAACGGTACACCATGGCCACCGTGACGGTACGCCATGACCACCGTGACGGTACCCCATGGCCACCGTAACGGTACACCATGGCCACCGTGACGGTACACCATGGCCACCGTGACGGTACCCCATGGCCACCGTGCCGGTACACCATGTCCACCGTAACGGTACTCCATGGCCACCGTGACGGTACACAATGGCCACCGTCACGGTACACCATGGCCACCGTGACGGTACACCATGGCCACCGTGACGGTACGAGCTAGCCACCGTGACGGTACACCATGGACACCGTAACGGTACACCATGGCCACCGTGACGGTACACCATGGCCACCGTGACGGTACACCATGGCCACCGTGACGGTACACCATGGCCACCGTTACGGTACGAGCTAGCCACCGTGACGGTACACCATGGCCACCGTAACGGTACGAGCTAGACACCGTGACGGTACTCCATGGCCAGCGTGACGGTACAATATTGCTACCGTGACGGTACACCATGGCTACCGTGACGGTACACCATGGCCACCGTTACGGTACGAGCTAGCCACCGTGACGGTACACCATGGCCACCGTAACGGTACACCATGGCCACCGTGACGGTATACCATGGCCACCGTGACGGTACACCATGGCCACCGTGACGGTACGAGTTAGGCACCGCGACGGTACACCATGGCCACCGTGACGGTACACCATGGCCACCGTAACGGTACACCATGGCCACCGTGCCGGTACACCATGGCCACCGTGACGGTACGAGCTAGCCACCGTGACGGTACACCATGGCCAACGTTACGGTACACCATGGCCACCCTGACGGTACACCATGGCTACCGTTACGGTACACCATCGCCACCGTGACGGTACGAGTTAGGCACCGTGACGGTACACCATGGCCACCGTGACGGTACACCATGGCCACCGTAACGGTACACCATGGCCACCGTGACGATACGAGCTAGCCACCGTGACGATATACCATGGCCACCGTGACGGTACACCATGGCCACCGTGACGGTACGCCATGGCCACCGTGACGGTACACCATGGCCACCGTGACGGTACACAATGGCCACCGTGACGGTACACCATGGCCACCGTTACTGTACCCAATGTCCACCGTGACGGTACACCATGGCCACCGTGACGGTACGCCATGGCCACCGTGACGGTACACCATGGCCACCGTGCCGGTATACCATGGCCACCGTGACGGTACACCATAGCCACCGTGACGGTACGAGCTAGCCACCGCGACGGTATACCATGGCCACCGTGACGGTACACCATGGCCACCGTGACGGTACGCCATGGCCACCGTGACGGTACACCATGGCCACCGTAACGGTACACCATGGCCACCGTGACGGTACGCCATGACCACCGTGACGGTACACCATGGCCACCGTAACGGTACACCATGGCCACCGTGACGGTACACCATGGCCACCGTGACGGTACCCCATGGCCACCGTGCCGGTACACCATGTCCACCGTAACGGTACACCATGGCCACCGTGACGGTACACCATGGCCACCGTTACGGTACGAGCTAGCCACCGTGACGGTACACCATGGCCACCGTAACGGTACGAGCTAGACACCGTGACGGTACTCCATGGCCAGCGTGACGGTACACCATTGCTACCGTGACGGTACACCATGGCTACCGTGACGGTACACCATGGCCACCGTTACGGTACGAGCTAGCCACCGTGACGGTACACCATGGCCACCGTAACGGTACACCATGGCCACCGTGACGGTACACCATGGCCACCGTGACGGTACACCATGGCCACCGTGACGGTACACCATGGCCACCGTTACGGTACGAGCTAGCCACCGTGACGGTACACCATGGCCACCGTAACGGTACGAGCTAGACACCGTGACGGTACTCCATGGCCAGCGTGACGGTACACCATTGCTACCGTGACGGTACACCATGGCTACCGTGACGGTACACCATGGCCACCGTTACGGTACGAGCTAGCCACCGTGACGGTACACCATGGCCACCGTAACGGTACACCATGGCCACCGTGACGGTACACCATGGCCACCGTGACGGTACACCATGGCCACCGTGACGGTACACAATGGCCACCGTGACGGTACACCATGGCCACCGTGACGGTACGAGCTAGCCACCGTGACGGTACACCATGGCCAACGTTACGGTACACCATGGCCACCCTGACGGTACACCATGGCTACCGTTACGGTACACCATCGCCACCGTGACGGTACGAGTTAGGCACCGTGACGGTACACCATGGCCACCGTGACGGTACACCATGGCCACCGTAACGGTACACCATGGCCACCGTGACGATACGAGCTAGCCACCGTGACGATATACCATGGCCACCGTGACGGTACACCATGGCCACCGTGACGGTACGCCATGGCCACCGTGACGGTACACCATGGCCACCGTGACGGTACACAATGGCCACCGTGACGGTACACCATGGCCACCGTTACTGTACCCAATGTCCACCGTGACGGTACACCATGGCCACCGTGACGGTACGCCATGGCCACCGTGACGGTACACCATGGCCACCGTGCCGGTATACCATGGCCACCGTGACGGTACACCATAGCCACCGTGACGGTACGAGCTAGCCACCGCGACGGTATACCATGGCCACCGTGACGGTACACCATGGCCACCGTGACGGTACGCCATGGCCACCGTGACGGTACACCATGGCCACCGTAACGGTACACCATGGCCACCGTGACGGTACGCCATGACCACCGTGACGGTACACCATGGCCACCGTAACGGTACACCATGGCCACCGTGACGGTACACCATGGCCACCGTGACGGTACCCCATGGCCACCGTGCCGGTACACCATGTCCACCGTAACGGTACACCATGGCCACCGTGACGGTACACCATGGCCACCGTTACGGTACGAGCTAGCCACCGTGACGGTACACCATGGCCACCGTAACGGTACGAGCTAGACACCGTGACGGTACTCCATGGCCAGCGTGACGGTACACCATTGCTACCGTGACGGTACACCATGGCTACCGTGACGGTACACCATGGCCACCGTTACGGTACGAGCTAGCCACCGTGACGGTACACCATGGCCACCGTAACGGTACACCATGGCCACCGTGACGGTACACCATGGCCACCGTGACGGTACACCATGGCCACCGTGACGGTACACCATGGCCACCGTTACGGTACGAGCTAGCCACCGTGACGGTACACCATGGCCACCGTAACGGTACGAGCTAGACACCGTGACGGTACTCCATGGCCAGCGTGACGGTACACCATTGCTACCGTGACGGTACACCATGGCTACCGTGACGGTACACCATGGCCACCGTTACGGTACGAGCTAGCCACCGTGACGGTACACCATGGCCACCGTAACGGTACACCATGGCCACCGTGACGGTACACCATGGCCACCGTGACGGTACACCATGGCCACCGTGACGGTACACCATGGCCACCGTTACGGTACGAGCTAGCCACCGTGACGGTACACCATGGCCACCGTAACGGTACACCATGGCCACCGTGACGGTACACCATGGCCACCGTGACGGTACGCCATGGCCACCGTGACGGTACACCATGGCCACCGTAACGGTACACCATGGCCACCGTGACGGTACGCCATGACCACCGTGACGGTACCCCATGGCCACCGTAACGGTACACCATGGCCACCGTGACGGTACACCATGGCCACCGTGACGGTACCCCATGGCCACCGTGCCGGTACACCATGTCCACCGTAACGGTACTCCATGGCCACCGTGACGGTACACAATGGCCACCGTCACGGTACACCATGGCCACCGTGACGGTACACCATGGCCACCGTGACGGTACGAGCTAGCCACCGTGACGGTACACCATGGACACCGTAACGGTACACCATGGCCACCGTGACGGTACACCATGGCCACCGTGACGGTACACCATGGCCACCGTGACGGTACACCATGGCCACCGTTACGGTACGAGCTAGCCACCGTGACGGTACACCATGGCCACCGTAACGGTACGAGCTAGACACCGTGACGGTACTCCATGGCCAGCGTGACGGTACACCATTGCTACCGTGACGGTACACCATGGCTACCGTGACGGTACACCATGGCCACCGTTACGGTACGAGCTAGCCACCGTGACGGTACACCATGGCCACCGTAACGGTACACCATGGCCACCGTGACGGTATACCATGGCCACCGTAACGGTACGAGCTAGACACCGTGACGGTACTCCATGGCCAGCGTGACGGTACACCATTGCTACCGTGACGGTACACCATGGCTACCGTGACGGTACACCATGGCCACCGTTACGGTACGAGCTAGCCACCGTGACGGTACACCATGGCCACCGTAACGGTACACCATGGCCACCGTGACGGTATACCATGGCCACCGTGACGGTACACCATGGCCACCGTGACGGTACGAGTTAGGCACCGCGACGGTACACCATGGCCACCGTGACGGTACACCATGGCCACCGTAACGGTACACCATGGCCACCGTGCCGGTACACCATGGCCACCGTGACGGTACGAGCTAGCCACCGTGACGGTACACCATGGCCAACGTTACGGTACACCATGGCCACCCTGACGGTACACCATGGCTACCGTTACGGTACACCATCGCCACCGTGACGGTACGAGTTAGGCACCGTGACGGTACACCATGGCCACCGTGACGGTACACCATGGCCACCGTAACGGTACACCATGGCCACCGTGACGATACGAGCTAGCCACCGTGACGATATACCATGGCCACCGTGACGGTACACCATGGCCACCGTGACGGTACGCCATGGCCACCGTGACGGTACACCATGGCCACCGTGACGGTACACAATGGCCACCGTGACGGTACACCATGGCCACCGTTACTGTACCCAATGTCCACCGTGACGGTACACCATGGCCACCGTGACGGTACGCCATGGCCACCGTGACGGTACACCATGGCCACCGTGACGGTATACCATGGCCACCGTGACGGTACACCATAGCCACCGTGACGGTACGAGCTAGCCACCGCGACGGTATACCATGGCCACCGTGACGGTACACCATGGCCACCGTGACGGTACGCCATGGCCACCGTGACGGTACACCATGGCCACCGTAACGGTACACCATGGCCACCGTGACGGTACGCCATGACCACCGTGACGGTACACCATGGCCACCGTAACGGTACACCATGGCCACCGTGACGGTACACCATGGCCACCGTGACGGTACCCCATGGCCACCGTGCCGGTACACCATGTCCACCGTAACGGTACACCATGGCCACCGTGACGGTACACCATGGCCACCGTTACGGTACGAGCTAGCCACCGTGACGGTACCCCATGGCCACCGTGCCGGTACACCATGTCCACCGTAACGGTACACCATGGCCACCGTGACGGTACACAATGGCCACCGTCACGGTACACCATGGCCACCGTGACGGTACACCATGGCCACCGTGACGGTACGAGCTAGCCACCGTGACGGTACACCATGGCCACCGTAACGGTACACCATGGCCACCGTGACGGTACACCATGGCCACCGTGACGGTACACCATGGCCACCGTGACGGTACACCATGGCCACCGTTACGGTACGAGCTAGCCACCGTGACGGTACACCATGGCCACCGTAACGGTACGAGCTAGACACCGTGACGGTACTCCATGGCCAGCGTGACGGTACACCATTGCTACCGTGACGGTACACCATGGCTACCGTGACGGTACACCATGGCCACCGTTACGGTACGAGCTAGCCACCGTGACGGTACACCATGGCCACCGTAACGGTACATCATGGCCACCGTGACGGTACACCATGGCCACCGTGACGGTACACCATGGCCACCGTGACGGTACACAATGGCCACCGTGACGGTACACCATGGCCACCGTGACGGTACACCATGGCCACCGTGACGGTACACCATGGCCACCGTGACGGTATACCATGGCCACCGTGACGGTACACTACGGCCACCGTAACGGTACACCATGGCCACCATAATGGTACACCATGGCCACCGTGACGGTACGAGCTAGCCTCCATGACGGTACACCATGGCCACCGTAACGGTACACCATGGCCACCATAATGGTACACCATGGCCACCGTGACGGTACACCATGGCCACCGTAACGGTACACCATAGCCACCGTGACGGTACGAGCTAGCCACCGTGACGGTATACCATGGCCACCGTGACGGTACACCATGGCCAACGTGACGGTACGCCATGGCCACCGTGACGGTACACCATGGCCACCGTGACGGTACACAATGGCCACCGTGACGGTACACCATGGCCACCGTTACTGTACACAATGGCCACCGTGACGGTACACCATGGCCACCGTGACGGTACGCCATGGCCACCGTGACGGTACACCATGGCCACCGTGACGGTACACCATGGCCACCGTGACGGTATACCATTGCTACCGTGACGGTACACCATGGCTACCGTGACGGTACACCATGGCCACCGTAACGGTACGAGCTAGCCACCGTGACGGTACACCATGGCCACCTTGACGGTATACCATGGCCACCATGACGGTACACCATGGCCACCGTGACGGTACACCATAGCCACCGTGACGGTACGAGCTAGCCACCGTGACGGTACACCATGGCCACCGTGACGGTACACAATGGCCACCGTGACGGTACACCATGGCCACCGTGACGGTACACCATGGCCACCGTGACGGTACGCCATGACTACCGTGACGGTACACCATGGCCACCGTTACGGTACGAGCTAGCCACCGTGACGGTACACCATGGCTACCGTAACGGTACACCATGGCCACCGTGACGGTATACCATGGCCACCGTGACGGTACACCATGGCCACCCTGACGGTACACCATGGCTACCGTGACGGTACACCATGGCCACCGTTACGGTACGAGCTAGCCACCGTGACGGTACACCATGGCCACCGTAACGGTACACCATGGCCACCGTAACGGTACACCATGGCCACCGTGACGGTATACCATGGCCACCGTGACGGTACACCATGGCCACCCTGACGCTACACCATGGCTACCGTGACGGTACACCATGGCCACCGTTACGGTACGAGCTAGCCACCGTGACGGTACACCATGGCCACCGTAACGGTACACCATGGCCACCGTGACGGTATACCATGGCCACCGCGACGGTACACCATGGCCACCGTGACGGTACACAATGGCCACCGTGACGGTACACCGTGGCCACCGTGATGGTACGCCATGACTACCGTGACGGTACACCATGGCCACCGTAACGGTACACCATGGCCACCGTGACGATATACCATGGCCACCGTGACGGTACACCATGGCCACCGTGACGGTACGCCATGACTACCGTGACGGTATACCATGGCCACCGTAACGGTACACCATGGCCACCGTGACGATATACCATGGCCACCGTGACGGTACACCATGGCCACCGTGACGGTACGCCATGGCCACCGTGACGGTACACCATGGCCACCGTGACGGTACACAATGGCCACCGTGACGGTACACCATGGCCACCGTTACTGTACACAATGGCCACCGTGACGGTACACCATGGCCACCGTGACGGTACGCCATGGCCACCGTGACGGTACACCATGGCCACCGTGACGGTATACCATGGCCACCGTGACGGTACACCATAGCCACCGTGACGGTACGAGCTAGCCACCGCGTCGGTATACCATGGCCACCGTTACTGTACACAATGGCCACCGTGACGGTACACCATGGCCACCGTGACGGTACGCCATGGCCACCGTGACGGTACACCATGGCCACCGTAACGGTACACCATGGCCACCGTGACGGTACCCCATGGCCACCGTGACGGTACCCCATGGCCACCGTGCCGGTACACCATGTCCACCGTAACGGTACACCATGGCCACCGTGACGGTACACAATGGCCACCGTCACGGTACACCATGGCCACCGTGACGGTACACCATGGCCACCGTGACGGTACACCATGGCCACCGTGACGGTACACCATGGCCACCGTAACGGTACACCATGGCCACCGTGCCGGTACACCATGGCCACCGTGACGGTACGAGATAGACACCGTGACGGTACTCCATGGCCAGCGTGACGGTACACCATTGCTACCGTGACGGTACACCATGGCTACCGTGACGGTACAGCATGGCCACCGTTACGGTACGAGCTAGCCACCGTGACGGTACACCATGGCCACCGTAACGGTACACCATGGCCACCGTGACGGTACACCATGGCCACCGTGACGGTACACCATGGCCACCGTGACGGTACACAATGGCCACCGTGACGGTACACCATGGCCACCGTGACGGTACACCATGGCCACCGTGACGGTACACCATGGCCACCGTGACGGTATACCTGGCCACCGTGACGGTACACTACGGCCACCGTAACGGTACACCATGGCCACCATAATGGTACACCATGGCCACCGTGACGGTACGAGCTAGCCTCCATGACGGTACACCATGGCCACCGTAACGGTACACCATGGCCACCATAATGGTACACCATGGCCACCGTGACGGTACACCATGGCCACCGTAACGGTACACCATGGCCACCGTGACGGTACGAGCTACCCACCGTGACGGTATACCATGGCCACCGTGACGGTACAGCATGGCCAACGTGACGGTACGCCATGGCCACCGTGACGGTACACCATGGCCACCGTGACGGTACACAATGGCCACCGTGACGGTACACCATGGCCACCGTTACTGTACACAATGGCCACCGTGACGGTACACCATGGCCACCGTGACGGTACGCCATGGCCACCGTGACGGTACACCATGGCCACCGTGTCGGTACACCATGGCCACCGTGACGGTACACCATAGCCACCGTGACGGTACGAGCTAGCCACCGTGACGGTACACCATGGCCACCGTGACGGTATACCATTGCTACCGTGACGGTACACCATGGCTACCGTGACGGTACACCATGGCCACCGTAACGGTACGAGCTAGCCACCGTGACGGTACACCATGGCCACCTTGACGGTATACCATGGCCACCATGACGGTACCCCATGGCCACCGTGACGGTACACCATAGCCACCGTGACGGTACGAGCTAGCCACCGTGACGGTACACCATGGCCACCGTGACGGTACACAATGGCCACCGTAACGGTACACCATGGCCACCGTGACGGTACACCATGGCCACCGTGACGGTACACCATAGCCACCGTGACGGTACGAGCTAGCCACCGTGACGGTACACCATGGCCACCGTGACGGTATACCATTGCTACCGTGACGGTACACCATGGCTACCGTGACGGTACACCATGGCCACCGTAACGGTACGAGCTAGCCACCGTGACGGTACACCATGGCCACCTTGACAGTATACCATGGCCACCATGACGGTACACCATGGCCAACGTGACGGTACGCCATGGCCACCGTTACGGTACACCATGGCCACCGTGACGGTACACCATTGCTACCGTGACGGTACACCATGGCTACCGTGACGGTACACCATGGCCACCGTGACGGTACACCATGGCCACCGTAACGGTACGAGCTAGCCACCGTGACGGTACACCATGGCCACCTTGACAGTATACCATGGCCACCATGACGGTACACCATGGCCAACGTGACGGTACGCCATGGCCACCGTTACGGTACACCATGGCCACCGTGACGGTACACCATTGCTACCGTGACGGTACACCATGGCTACCGTGACGGTACACCATGGCCACCGTAACGGTACGAGCTAGCCACCGTGACGGTATACCATGGCCACCGTGACGGTACACCATAGCCACCGTGACGGTACGAGCTAGCCACCGTGACGGTACACCATGGCCACCTTGACGGTATACCATGGCCACCATGACGGTACCCCATGGCCACCGTGACGGTACACCATAGCCACCGTGACGGTACGAGCTAGCCACCGTGACGGTACACCATGGCCACCGTGACGGTACACAATGGCCACCGTAACGGTACACCATGGCCACCGTGACGGTACACCATGGCCACCGTGACGGTACACCATAGCCACCGTGACGGTACGAGCTAGCCACCGTGACGGTACACCATGGCCACCGTGACGGTATACCATTGCTACCGTGACGGTACACCATGGCTACCGTGACGGTACACCATGGCCACCGTAACGGTACGAGCTAGCCACCGTGACGGTACACCATGGCCACCTTGACAGTATACCATGGCCACCATGACGGTACACCATGGCCAACGTGACGGTACGCCATGGCCACCGTTACGGTACACCATGGCCACCGTGACGGTATACCATTGCTACCGTGACGGTACACCATGGCTACCGTGACGGTACATCATGGCCACCGTAACGGTACGAGCTAGCCACCGTGACGGTATACCATGGCCACCGTGACGGTACACCATAGCCACCGTGACGGTACGAGCTAGCCACCGCGACGGTATACCATGGCCACCGTGACGGTACACCATGGCCACCGTGACGGTACGCCATGGCCACCGTGACGGTACACCATGGCCACCGTAACGGTACACCATGGCCACCGTGACGGTACGCCATGACCACCGTGACGGTACACCATGGCCACCGTAACGGTACACCATGGCCACCGTGACGGTACCCCATGGCCACCGTGCCGGTACACCATGTCCACCGTAACGGTACACCATGGCCACCGTGACGGTACACAATGGCCACCGTCACGGTACACCATGGCCACCGTGACGGTACACCATGGCCACCGTGACGGTACACCATGGCCACCGTAACGGTACACCATGGCCACCGGCCGGTACACCATGGCCACCGTGACGGTACGAGCTAGACACCGTGACGGTACTCCATGGCCAGCGTGACGGTACACCATTGCTACCGTGACGGTACACCATGGCTACCGTGACGGTACACCATGGCCACCGTTACGGTACGAGCTAGCCACCGTGACGGTACACCATGGCCACCGTAACGGTACACCATGGCCACCGTGACGGTACACCATGGCCACCGTGACGGTACACCATGGCCACCGTGACGGTAAACAATGGCCACCGTGACGGTACACCATGGCCACCGTGACGGTACACCATGGCCACCGTGACGGTACACCATGGCCACCGTTACTGTACACAATGGCCACCGTGACGGTACACCATGGCCACCGTGACGGTACGCCATGGCCACCGTGACGGTACACCATGGCCACCGTAACGGTACACCATGGCCACCATAATGGTACACCATGGCCACCGTGACGGTACGAGCTAGCCTCCATGACGGTACACCATGGCCACCGTGACGGTACACTACGGCCACCGTAACGGTACACCATGGCCACCATAATGGTACACCATGGCCACCGTGACGGTACGAGCTAGCCTCCATGACGGTACACCATGGCCACCGTAACGGTACACCATGGCCACCATAATGGTACACCATGGCCACCGTGACGGTACACCATGGCCACCGTAACGGTACACCATGGCCACCGTGACGGTACGAGCTAGCCACCGTGACGGTATACCATGGCCACCGTGACGGTACACCATAGCCACCGTGGCGGTACGAGCTAGCCACCGCGACGGTATACCATGGCCACCGTGACGGTACACCATTGCTACCGTGACGGTACCCCATGGCCACCGTGCCGGTACACCATGTCCACCGTAACGGTACACCATGGCCACCGTGACGGTACACAATGGCCACCGTCACGGTACACCATGGCCACCGTGACGGTACACCATGGCCACCGTGACGGTACACCATGGCCACCGTGACGGTACACCATGGCCACCGTAACGGTACACCATGGCCACCGTGCCGGTACACCATGGCCACCGTGACGGTACGAGCTAGACACCGTGACGGTACTCCATGGCCAGCGTGACGGTACACCATTGCTACCGTGACGGTACACCATGGCTACCGTGACGGTACACCATGGCCACCGTTACGGTACGAGCTAGCCACCGTGACGGTACACCATGGCCACCGTAACGGTACACCATGGCCACCGTGACGGTGCACCATGGCCACCGTGACGGTATACCATGGCCACCGTGACGGTACACTACGGCCACCGTAACGGTACACCATGGCCACCATAATGGTACACCATGGCCACCGTGACGGTACGAGCTAGCCTCCATGACCGTACACCATGGCCACCGAAACGGTACACCATGGCCACCATAATGGTACACCATGGCCACCGTGACGGTACACCATGGCCACCGTAACGGTACACCATGGCCACCGTGACGGTACGAGCTAGCCACCGTGACGGTATACCATGGCCACCGTGACGGTACACCATGGCCAACGTGACGGTACACCATGGCCACCGTGACGGTACACAATGGCCACCGTGACGGTACACCATGGCCACCGTGACGGTACACCATGGCCACCGTGACGGTACACCATGGCCACCGTGACGGTATACCATGGCCACCGTGACGGTACACTACGGCCACCGTAACGGTACACCATGGCCACCATAATGGTACACCATGGCCACCGTGACGGTACGAGCTAGCCTCCATGACCGTACACCATGGCCACCGAAACGGTACACCATGGCCACCATAATGGTACACCATGGCCACCGTGACGGTACACCATGGCCACCGTAACGGTACACCATGGCCACCGTGACGGTACGAGCTAGCCACCGTGACGGTATACCATGGCCACCGTGACAGTACACCATGGCCAACGTGACGGTACGCCATGGCCACCGTGACGGTACACCATGGCCACCGTGACGGTACACAATGGCCACCGTGACGGTACACCATGGCCACCGTTACAGTACACAATGTTCACCGTGACGGTACACCATGGCCACCGTGACGGTACGCCATGGCCACCGTGACGGTACACCATGGCCACCGTGACGGTACACCATGGCCACCGTGACGGTACACCATAGCCACCGTGACGGTACGAGCTAGCCACCGTGACGGTACACCATGGCCACCGTGACGGTATACCATTGCTACCGCGACGGTACACCATGGCTACCGTGACGGTACACCATGGCCACCGTAACGGTACGAGCTAGCCACCGTGACGGTACACCATGGCCACCTTGACGGTATACCATGGCCCCCTTGACGGTACACCATGGCCACCGTGACGGTACACCATAGCCACCGTGACGGTACGAGCTAGCCACCGTGACGGTACACCATGGCCACCGTGACGGTACACAATGGCCACCGTGACGGTACACCATGGCCACCGTAACGGTACACCATGGCCACCGTGACGGTACGAGCTAGCCACCGTGACGGTATACCATGGCCACCGTGACGGTACACCATGGCCACCGTGACGGTACGCCATGGCCACCGTGACGGTACACCATGGCCACCGTAACGGTACACCATGGCCACCGTGACGGTACGCCATGACCACCGTGACGGTACCCCATGGCCACCGTAACGGTACACCATGGCCACCGTGACGGTACACCATGGCCACCGTGACGGTACCCCATGGCCACCGTGCCGGTACACCATGTCCACCGTAACGGTACTCCATGGCCACCGTGACGGTACACAATGGCCACCGTCACGGTACACCATGGCCACCGTGACGGTACACCATGGCCACCGTGACGGTACGAGCTAGCCACCGTGACGGTACACCATGGACACCGTAACGGTACACCATGGCCACCGTGACGGTACACCATGGCCACCGTGACGGTACACCATGGCCACCGTGACGGTACACCATGGCCACCGTTACGGTACGAGCTAGCCACCGTGACGGTACACCATGGCCACCGTAACGGTACGAGCTAGACACCGTGACGGTACTCCATGGCCAGCGTGACGGTACACCATTGCTACCGTGACGGTACACCATGGCTACCGTGACGGTACACCATGGCCACCGTTACGGTACGAGCTAGCCACCGTGACGGTACACCATGGCCACCGTAACGGTACACCATGGCCACCGTGACGGTATACCATGGCCACCGTGACGGTACACCATGGCCACCGTGACGGTACGAGTTAGGCACCGCGACGGTACACCATGGCCACCGTGACGGTACACCATGGCCACCGTAACGGTACACCATGGCCACCGTGCCGGTACACCATGGCCACCGTGACGGTACGAGCTAGCCACCGTGACGGTACACCATGGCCAACGTTACGGTACACCATGGCCACCCTGACGGTACACCATGGCTACCGTTACGGTACACCATCGCCACCGTGACGGTACGAGTTAGGCACCGTGACGGTACACCATGGCCACCGTGACGGTACACCATGGCCACCGTAACGGTACACCATGGCCACCGTGACGATACGAGCTAGCCACCGTGACGATATACCATGGCCACCGTGACGGTACACCATGGCCACCGTGACGGTACGCCATGGCCACCGTGACGGTACACCATGGCCACCGTGACGGTACACAATGGCCACCGTGACGGTACACCATGGCCACCGTTACTGTACCCAATGTCCACCGTGACGGTACACCATGGCCACCGTGACGGTACGCCATGGCCACCGTGACGGTACACCATGGCCACCGTGACGGTATACCATGGCCACCGTGACGGTACACCATAGCCACCGTGACGGTACGAGCTAGCCACCGCGACGGTATACCATGGCCACCGTGACGGTACACCATGGCCACCGTGACGGTACGCCATGGCCACCGTGACGGTACACCATGGCCACCGTAACGGTACACCATGGCCACCGTGACGGTACGCCATGACCACCGTGACGGTACACCATGGCCACCGTAACGGTACACCATGGCCACCGTGACGGTACACCATGGCCACCGTGACGGTACCCCATGGCCACCGTGCCGGTACACCATGTCCACCGTAACGGTACACCATGGCCACCGTGACGGTACACCATGGCCACCGTTACGGTACGAGCTAGCCACCGTGACGGTACACCATGGCCACCGTAACGGTACGAGCTAGACACCGTGACGGTACTCCATGGCCAGCGTGACGGTACACCATTGCTACCGTGACGGTACACCATGGCTACCGTGACGGTACACCATGGCCACCGTTACGGTACGAGCTAGCCACCGTGACGGTACACCATGGCCACCGTAACGGTACACCATGGCCACCGTGACGGTACACCATGGCCACCGTGACGGTACACCATGGCCACCGTGACGGTACACCATGGCCACCGTTACGGTACGAGCTAGCCACCGTGACGGTACACCATGGCCACCGTAACGGTACGAGCTAGACACCGTGACGGTACTCCATGGCCAGCGTGACGGTACACCATTGCTACCGTGACGGTACACCATGGCTACCGTGACGGTACACCATGGCCACCGTTACGGTACGAGCTAGCCACCGTGACGGTACACCATGGCCACCGTAACGGTACACCATGGCCACCGTGACGGTACACCATGGCCACCGTGACGGTACACCATGGCCACCGTGACGGTACACAATTGCCACCGTGACGGTACACCATGGCCACCGTGACGGTACACCATGGCCACCGTGACGGTACACCATGGCCACCGTGACGGTATACCATGGCCACCGTGACGGTACACTACGGCCACCGTAACGGTACACCATGGCCACCGTGACGGTACACCATGGCTAACGTGACGGTACGCCATGGCCACCGTGACGGTACACCATGGCCACCGTGACGGTACACAATGGCCACCGTGACGGTACACCATGGCCACCGTTACTGTACACAATGGCCACCGTAACGGTACACCATGGCCACCGTGACGGTACACCATGGCTAACGTGACGGTACGCCATGGCCACCGTGACGGTACACCATGGCCACCATGACGGTACACCATGGCCAACGTGACGGTACGCCATGGCCACCGTTACGGTACACCATGGCCACCGTGACGGTACACCATTGCTACCGTGACGGTACACCATGGCTACCGTGACGGTACACCATGGCCACCGTGACGGTACACCATGGCCACCGTAACGGTACGAGCTAGCCACCGTGACGGTACACCATGGCCACCTTGACAGTATACCATGGCCACCGTAACGGTACGAGCTAGCCACCGTTACGGTACACCATGGCCACCGTGACGGTATACCATGGCCACCGTGACGGTACACCATAGCCACCGTGACGGTACGAGCTAGACACCGTGACGGTACTCCATGGCCAGCGTGACGGTACACCATTGCTACCGTGACGGTACACCATGGCTACCGTGACGGTACACCATGGCCACCGTTACGGTACGAGCTAGCCACCGTGACGGTACACCATGGCCACCGTAACGGTACACCATGGCCACCGTGACGGTGCACCATGGCCACCGTGACGGTATACCATGGCCACCGTGACGGTACACTACGGCCACCGTAACGGTACACCATGGCCACCATAATGGTACACCATGGCCACCGTGACGGTACGAGCTAGCCTCCATGACCGTACACCATGGCCACCGAAACGGTACACCATGGCCACCATAATGGTACACCATGGCCACCGTGACGGTACACCATGGCCACCGTAACGGTACACCATGGCCACCGTGACGGTACGAGCTAGCCACCGTGACGGTATACCATGGCCACCGTGACGGTACACCATGGCCAACGTGACGGTACACCATGGCCACCGTGACGGTACACAATGGCCACCGTGACGGTACACCATGGCCACCGTGACGGTACACCATGGCCACCGTGACGGTACACCATGGCCACCGTGACGGTATACCATGGCCACCGTGACGGTACACTACGGCCACCGTAACGGTACACCATGGCCACCATAATGGTACACCATGGCCACCGTGACGGTACGAGCTAGCCTCCATGACCGTACACCATGGCCACCGAAACGGTACACCATGGCCACCATAATGGTACACCATGGCCACCGTGACGGTACACCATGGCCACCGTAACGGTACACCATGGCCACCGTGACGGTACGAGCTAGCCACCGTGACGGTATACCATGGCCACCGTGACGGTACACCATGGCCAACGTGACGGTACGCCATGGCCACCGTGACGGTACGAGCTAGCCACCGTGACGGTACACCATGGCCACCGAAACGGTACACCATGGCCACCATAATGGTACACCATGGCCACCGTGACGGTACACCATGGCCACCGTAACGGTACACCATGGCCACCGTAACGGTACGAGCTAGCCACCGTGACGGTATACCATGGCCACCGTGACGGTACACCATAGCCACCGTGACGGTACGAGCTAGACACCGTGACGGTACTCCATGGCCAGCGTGACGGTACACCATTGCTACCGTGACGGTACACCATGGCTACCGTGACGGTACACCATGGCCACCGTTACGGTACGAGCTAGCCACCGTGACGGTACACCATGGCCACCGTAACGGTACACCATGGCCACCGTGACGGTGCACCATGGCCACCGTGACGGTATACCATGGCCACCGTGACGGTACACTACGGCCACCGTAACGGTACACCATGGCCACCATAATGGTACACCATGGCCACCGTGACGGTACGAGCTAGCCTCCATGACCGTACACCATGGCCACCGAAACGGTACACCATGGCCACCATAATGGTACACCATGGCCACCGTGACGGTACACCATGGCCACCGTAACGGTACACCATGGCCACCGTGACGGTACGAGCTAGCCACCGTGACGGTATACCATGGCCACCGTGACGGTACACCATGGCCAACGTGACGGTACACCATGGCCACCGTGACGGTACACAATGGCCACCGTGACGGTACACCATGGCCACCGTGACGGTACACCATGGCCACCGTGACGGTACACCATGGCCACCGTGACGGTATACCATGGCCACCGTGACGGTACACTACGGCCACCGTAACGGTACACCATGGCCACCATAATGGTACACCATGGCCACCGTGACGGTACGAGCTAGCCTCCATGACCGTACACCATGGCCACCGAAACGGTACACCATGGCCACCATAATGGTACACCATGGCCACCGTGACGGTACACCATGGCCACCGTAACGGTACACCATGGCCACCGTGACGGTACGAGCTAGCCACCGTGACGGTATACCATGGCCACCGTGACGGTACACCATGGCCAACGTGACGGTACGCCATGGCCACCGTGACGGTACACCATGGCCACCGTGACGGTACACAATGGCCACCGTGACGGTACACCATGGCCACCGTTACAGTACACAATGTTCACCGTGACGGTACACCATGGCCACCGTGACGGTACGCCATGGCCACCGTGACGGTACACCATGGCCACCGTGACGGTACACCATGGCCACCGTGACGGTACACCATAGCCACCGTGACGGTACGAGCTAGCCACCGTGACGGTACACCATGGCCACCGTGACGGTATACCATTGCTACCGCGACGGTACACCATGGCTACCGTGACGGTACACCATGGCCACCGTAACGGTACGAGCTAGCCACCGTGACGGTACACCATGGCCACCTTGACGGTATACCATGGCCCCCTTGACGGTACACCATGGCCACCGTGACGGTACACCATAGCCACCGTGACGGTACGAGCTAGCCACCGTGACGGTACACCATGGCCACCGTGACGGTACACAATGGCCACCGTGACGGTACACCATGGCCACCGTAACGGTACACCATGGCCACCGTGACGGTACGAGCTAGCCACCGTGACGGTATACCATGGCCACCGTGACGGTACACCATGGCCACCGTGACGGTACGCCATGGCCACCGTGACGGTACACCATGGCCACCGTAACGGTACACCATGGCCACCGTGACGGTACGCCATGACCACCGTGACGGTACCCCATGGCCACCGTAACGGTACACCATGGCCACCGTGACGGTACACCATGGCCACCGTGACGGTACCCCATGGCCACCGTGCCGGTACACCATGTCCACCGTAACGGTACTCCATGGCCACCGTGACGGTACACAATGGCCACCGTCACGGTACACCATGGCCACCGTGACGGTACACCATGGCCACCGTGACGGTACGAGCTAGCCACCGTGACGGTACACCATGGACACCGTAACGGTACACCATGGCCACCGTGACGGTACACCATGGCCACCGTGACGGTACACCATGGCCACCGTGACGGTACACCATGGCCACCGTTACGGTACGAGCTAGCCACCGTGACGGTACACCATGGCCACCGTAACGGTACGAGCTAGACACCGTGACGGTACTCCATGGCCAGCGTGACGGTACACCATTGCTACCGTGACGGTACACCATGGCTACCGTGACGGTACACCATGGCCACCGGTACGGTACGAGCTAGCCACCGTGACGGTACACCATGGCCACCGTAACGGTACACCATGGCCACCGTGACGGTATACCATGGCCACCGTGACGGTACACCATGGCCACCGTGACGGTACGAGTTAGGCACCGCGACGGTACACCATGGCCACCGTGACGGTACACCATGGCCACCGTAACGGTACACCATGGCCACCGTGCCGGTACACCATGGCCACCGTGACGGTACGAGCTAGCCACCGTGACGGTACACCATGGCCAACGTTACGGTACACCATGGCCACCCTGACGGTACACCATGGCTACCGTTACGGTACACCATCGCCACCGTGACGGTACGAGTTAGGCA
Organism: Melanotus villosus; assembly: GCA_963082815.1. NCBI lineage: Eukaryota > Metazoa > Arthropoda > Insecta > Coleoptera > Elateridae > Melanotus > Melanotus villosus. The sequence goes on along the minus strand of OY720425.1, from coordinate 14,767,415 downwards.
CCGTGACGGTACACCATGGCCACCGTGACGGTACACCATGGCCACCGTAACGGTACACCATGGCCACCGTGACGATACGAGCTAGCCACCGTGACGATATACCATGGCCACCGTGACGGTACACCATGGCCACCGTGACGGTACGCCATGGCCACCGTGACGGTACACCATGGCCACCGTGACGGTACACAATGGCCACCGTGACGGTACACCATGGCCACCGTTACTGTACCCAATGTCCACCGTGACGGTACACCATGGCCACCGTGACGGTACGCCATGGCCACCGTGACGGTACACCATGGCCACCGTGACGGTATACCATGGCCACCGTGACGGTACACCATAGCCACCGTGACGGTACGAGCTAGCCACCGCGACGGTATACCATGGCCACCGTGACGGTACACCATGGCCACCGTGACGGTACGCCATGGCCACCGTGACGGTACACCATGGCCACCGTAACGGTACACCATGGCCACCGTGACGGTACGCCATGACCACCGTGACGGTACACCATGGCCACCGTAACGGTACACCATGGCCACCGTGACGGTACACCATGGCCACCGTGACGGTACCCCATGGCCACCGTGCCGGTACACCATGTCCACCGTAACGGTACACCATGGCCACCGTGACGGTACACCATGGCCACCGTTACGGTACGAGCTAGCCACCGTGACGGTACACCATGGCCACCGTAACGGTACGAGCTAGACACCGTGACGGTACTCCATGGCCAGCGTGACGGTACACCATTGCTACCGTGACGGTACACCATGGCTACCGTGACGGTACACCATGGCCACCGTTACGGTACGAGCTAGCCACCGTGACGGTACACCATGGCCACCGTAACGGTACACCATGGCCACCGTGACGGTACACCATGGCCACCGTGACGGTACACCATGGCCACCGTGACGGTACACCATGGCCACCGTTACGGTACGAGCTAGCCACCGTGACGGTACACCATGGCCACCGTAACGGTACGAGCTAGACACCGTGACGGTACTCCATGGCCAGCGTGACGGTACACCATTGCTACCGTGACGGTACACCATGGCTACCGTGACGGTACACCATGGCCACCGTTACGGTACGAGCTAGCCACCGTGACGGTACACCATGGCCACCGTAACGGTACACCATGGCCACCGTGACGGTACACCATGGCCACCGTGACGGTACACCATGGCCACCGTGCCGGTACACAATTGCCACCGTGACGGTACACCATGGCCACCGTGACGGTACACCATGGCCACCGTGACGGTACACCATGGCCACCGTGACGGTATACCATGGCCACCGTGACGGTACACTACGGCCACCGTAACGGTACACCATGGCCACCGTGACGGTACACCATGGCTAACGTGACGGTACGCCATGGCCACCGTGACGGTACACCATGGCCACCGTGACGGTACACAATGGCCACCGTGACGGTACACCATGGCCACCGTTACTGTACACAATGGCCACCGTGACGGTACACCATGGCCACCGTGACGGTACGCCATGGCCACCGTGACGGTACACCATGGCCACCGTGACGGTACACCATGGCCACCGTGACGGTACACCATAGCCACCGTGACGGTACGAGCTAGCTACCGTGACGGTACACCATGGCCACCGTGACGGTATACCATTGCTACCGTGACGGTACACCATGGCTACCGTGACGGTACACCATGGCCACCGTAACGGTACGAGCTAGCCACCGTGACGGTACACCATGGCCACCGTGACGGTATACCATGGCCACCGTGACGGTACACCATAGCCACCGTGACGGTACGAGCTAGCCACCGCGACGGTATACCATGGCCACCGTGACGGTACACCATGGCCACCGTAACGGTACACCATGGCCACCGTGACGGTACACAATGGCCACCGTCACGGTACACCATGGCCACCGTGACGGTACACCATGGCCACCGTGACGGTACACCATGGCCACCGTGACGGTACACCATGGCCACCGTAACGGTACACCATGGCCACCGTGCCGGTACACCATGGCCACCGTGACGGTACGAGCTAGACACCGTGACGGTACTCCATGGCCAGCGTGACGGTACACCATTGCTACCGTGACGGTACACCATGGCTACCGTGACGGTACACCATGGCCACCGTTACGGTACGAGCTAGCCACCGTGACGGTACACCATGGCCACCGTAACGGTACACCATGGCCACCGTGACGGTACACCATGGCCACCGTGACGGTACACCATGGCCACCGTGACGGTACACAATGGCCACCGTGACGGTACACCATGGCCACCGTGACTGTACACCATGGCCACCGTGACGGTACACCATGGCCACCGTGACGGTATACCATGGCCACCGTGACGGTACACCATGGACACCGTGACGGTACACCATGGCCACCGTAACGGTACACCATGGCCACCGGCCGGTACACCATGGCCACCGTGACGGTACGAGCTAGACACCGTGACGGTACTCCATGGCCAGCGTGACGGTACACCATTGCTACCGTGACGGTACACCATGGCTACCGTGACGGTACACCATGGCCACCGTTACGGTACGAGCTAGCCACCGTGACGGTACACCATGGCCACCGTAACGGTACACCATGGCCACCGTGACGGTATACCATGGCCACCGTGACGGTACACCATGGCCACCGTGACGGTACGAGTTAGGCACCGCGACGGTACACCATGGCCACCGTGACGGTACAACATGGCCACCGTAACGGTACACCATGGCCACCGTGCCGGTACACCATGGCCACCGTGACGGTACGAGCTAGCCACCGTGACGGTACACCATGGCCAACGTTACGGTACACCATGGCCACCCTGACGGTACACCATGGCTACCGTTACGGTACACCATCGCCACCGTGACGGTACGAGTTAGGCACCGTGACGGTACACCATGGCCACCGTGACGGTACACCATGGCCACCGTAACGGTACACCATGGCCACCGTGACGATACGAGCTAGCCACCGTGACGATATACCATGGCCACCGTGACGGTACACCATGGCCACCGTGACGGTACGCCATGGCCACCGTGACGGTACACCATGGCCACCGTGACGGTACACAATGGCCACCGTGACGGTACACCATGGCCACCGTTACTGTACCCAATGGCCACCGTGACGGTACACCATGGCCACCGTGACGGTACGCCATGGCCACCGTGACGGTACACCATGGCCACCGTGACGGTATACCATGGCCACCGTGACGGTACACCATAGCCACCGTGACGGTACGAGCTAGCCACCGCGACGGTATACCATGGCCACCGTGACGGTACACCATGGCCACCGTGACAGTACGCCATGGCCACCGTGACGGTACACCATGGCCACCGTAACGGTACACCATGGCCACCGTGACGGTACGCCATGACCACCGTGACGGTACACCATGGCCACCGTAACGGTACACCATGGCCACCGTGACGGTACACCATGGCCACCGTGACGGTACACAATGGCCACCGTCACGGTACACCATGGCCACCGTGACGGTACACCATGGCCACCGTGACGGTACGAGCTAGCCACCGTGACGGTACACCATGGCCACCGTAACGGTACACCATGGCCACCGTGACGGTACACCATGGCCACCGTGACGGTACACAATGGCCACCGTCACGGTACACCATGGCCACCGTGACGGTACACCATGGCCACCGTGACGGTACGAGCTAGCCACCGTGACGGTACACCATGGCCACCGTAACGGTACACCATGGCCACCGTGACGGTACACCATGGCCACCGTGACGGTACACCATGGCCACCGTTACGGTACGAGCTAGCCACCGTGACGGTACACCATGGCCACCGTAACGGTACGAGCTAGACACCGTGACGGTACTCCATGGCCAGCGTGACGGTACACCATTGCTACCGTGACGGTACACCATGGCCACCGTGACGGTACCCCATGGCCACCGTGCCGGTACACCATGTCCACCGTAACGGTACACCATGGCCACCGTGACGGTACACAATGGCCACCGTCACGGTACACCATGGCCACCGTGACGGTACACCATGGCCACCGTGACGGTACACCATGGCCACCGTGACGGTACACCATGGCCACCGTAACGGTACACCATGGCCACCGTGCCGGTACACCATGGCCACCGTGACGGTACGAGCTAGACACCGTGACGGTACTCCATGGCCAGCGTGACGGTACACCATTGCTACCGTGACGGTACACCATGGCTACCGTGACGGTACACCATGGCCACCGTTACGGTACGAGCTAGCCGCCGTGACGGTACACCATGGCCACCGTAACGGTACACCATGGCCACCGTGACGGTACACCATGGCCACCGTGACGGTACACCATGGCCACCGTGACGGTACACAATGGCCACCGTGACGGTACACCATGGCCACCGTGACGGTACACCATGGCCACCGTGACGGTACACCATGGCCACCGTGACGGTATACCATGGCCACCGTGACGGTACACTACGGCCACCGTAACGGTACACCATGGCCACCGTGACGGTACGAGCTAGCCTCCATGACGGTACACCATGGCCACCGAAACGGTACACCATGGCCACCATAATGGTACACCATGGCCACCGTGACGGTACACCATGGCCACCGTAACGGTACACCATGGCCACCGTGACGGTACGAGCTAGCCACCGTGCCGGTATACCATGGCCACCGTGACGGTACGCCATGGCCACCGTGACGGTACACCATGGCCACCGTGACGGTACACCATGGCCACCGTGACGGTACACCATAGCCACCGTGACGGTACGAGCTAGCCACCGTGACGGTACACCATGGCCACCGTGACGGTATACCATTGCTACCGTGACGGTACACCAAGGCTACCGTGACGGTACACCATGGCCACCGTAACGGTACGAGCTAGCCACCGTGACGGTACACCATGGCCACCTTGACGGTCTACCATGGCCACCATGACGGTACACCATGGCCACCGTGACGGTACACCATAGCCACCGTGACGGTACGAGCTAGCCACCGTGACGGTACACAATGGCCACCGTGACGGTACACCATGGCCACCGTTACTGTACACAATGGCCACCGTGACGGTACACCATGGCCACCGTGACGGTACGCCATGGCCACCGTGACGGTACACCATGGCCACCGTGACGGTACACCATGGCCACCGTGACGGTACACCATAGCCACCGTGACGGTACGAGCTAGCTACCGTGACGGTACACCATGGCCACCGTGACGGTATACCATTGCTACCGTGACGGTACACCATGGCTAACGTGACGGTACACCATGGCCACCGTAACGGTACGAGCTAGCCACCGTGACGGTACACCATGGCCACCGTGACGGTACACCATGGCCACCGTAACGGTACACCATGGCCACCGTGACGGTACGAGCTAGCCACCGTGACGGTATACCATGGCCACCGTGACGGTACACCATGGCCAACGTGACGGTACGCCATGGCCACCGTGACGGTACACCATGGCCACCGTGACGGTACACAATGGCCACCGTGACGGTACACCATAGCCACCGTGACGGTACGAGCTAGCCACCGTGACGGTACACCATGGCCACCGTGACGGTACACAATGGCCACCGTGACGGTACACCATGGCCACCGTGACGGTACACCATGGCCACCGTGACGGTACACAATGGCCACCGTTACTGTACACCATGGCCACCGTTACTGTACACCATGGCCACCGTGACGGTACGAGCTAGCCTCCGTGACGGTACACCATGGCCACCGTGACGGTACACCATGGCCACCGTGACGGTACACCATAGCCACCGTGACGGTACGAGCTAGCCACCGTGACGGTACACCATGGCCACCGTGACGGTATACCATTGCTACCGTGACGGTACACCATGGCTACCGTGACGGTACACCATGGCCACCGTAACGGTACGAGCTAGCCACCGTGACGGTACACCATGGCCACCTTGACGGTCTACCATGGCCACCATGACGGTACACCATGGCCACCGTGACGGTACACCATAGCCACCGTGACGGTACGAGCTAGCCACCGTGACGGTACACCATGGCCACCGTGACGGTACACAATGGCCACCGTGACGGTACACCATGGCCACCGTGACGGTACACCATGGCCACCGTGACGGTACACAATGGCCACCGTTACTGTACACCATGGCCACCGTTACTGTACACCATGGCCACCGTGACGGTACGAGCTAGCCTCCGTGACGGTACACCATGGCCTCCGTGACGGTACGAGTTAGCCACCGTGACGGTACACCACGGCCACCGTGACGGTACACCATGGCCACCGTAACGGTACACCATGGCCACCGTGACGGTACGCCATGGCCACCGTGACGGTACACCATGGCCACCGTGACGGTACACCATGGCCACCGTGACGGTACACCATGGCCACCGTGACGGTACACAATGGCCACCGTGACGGTACACCATGGCCACCGTGACGGTACACCATGGCCACCGTGACGGTACGAGTTAGGCACCGCGACGGTACACCATGGCCACCGTGACGGTACGCCATGGCCACCGTAACGGTACACCATGGCCACCGTGCCGGTACACCATGGCCACCGTGACGGTACGAGCTAGCCACCGTGACGGTACACCATGGCCAACGTTACGGTACACCATGGCCACCCTGACGGTACACCATGGCTACCGTGACGGTACACCATCGCCACCGTGACGGTACGAGTTAGGCACCGTGACGGTACACCATGGCCACCGTGACGGTACACCATGGCCACCGTAACGGTACACCATGGCCACCGTGACGATACGAGCTAGCCACCGTGACGATATACCATGGCCACCGAGACGGTACACCATGGCCATCGTGACGGTACGCCATGGCCACCGTGACGGTACACCATGGCCACCGTGACGGTACACAATGGCCACCGTGACGGTACACCATGGCCACCGTTACTGTACACCATGGCTACCGTGACGGTACACCATGGCCACCGTGACGGTACGCCATGGCCACCGTGACGGTACACCATGGCCACCGTGACGGTACACAATGGCCACCGTGACGGTACACCATGGCCACCGTGACGGTACACCATAGCCACCGTGACGGTACACCATAGCCACCGTGACGGTACGAGCTAGCCACCGCGACGGTATACCATGGCCACCGTGACGGTACACCATGGCCACCGTGACGGTACGCCATGGCCACCGTGACGGTACACAATGGCCACCGTGACGGTACACCATGGCCACCGTGACGGTACTCCATGGCCAGCGTGACGGTACACCATTGCTACCGTGACGGTACACCATGGCTACCGTGACGGTACACCATGGCCACCGTTACGGTACGAGCTAGCCACCGTGACGGTACACCATGGCCACCGTAACGGTACACCATGGCCACCGTGACGGTACACCATGGCCACCGTGACGGTACACCATGGCCACCGTGACGGTAAACAATGGCCACCGTGACGGTACACCATGGCCACCGTGACGGTACACCATGGCCACCGTGACGGTACACCATGGCCACCGTTACTGTACACAATGGCCACCGTGACGGTACACCATGGCCACCGTGACGGTACGCCATGGCCACCGTGACGGTACACCATGGCCACCGTAACGGTACACCATGGCCACCATAATGGTACACCATGGCCACCGTGACGGTACGAGCTAGCCTCCATGACGGTACACCATGGCCACCGTGACGGTACACTACGGCCACCGTAACGGTACACCATGGCCACCATAATGGTACACCATGGCCACCGTGACGGTACGAGCTAGCCTCCATGACGGTACACCATGGCCACCGTAACGGTACACCATGGCCACCATAATGGTACACCATGGCCACCGTGACGGTACACCATGGCCACCGTAACGGTACACCATGGCCACCGTGACGGTACGAGCTAGCCACCGTGACGGTATACCATGGCCACCGTGACGGTACACCATAGCCACCGTGGCGGTACGAGCTAGCCACCGCGACGGTATACCATGGCCACCGTGACGGTACACCATTGCTACCGTGACGGTACCCCATGGCCACCGTGCCGGTACACCATGTCCACCGTAACGGTACACCATGGCCACCGTGACGGTACACAATGGCCACCGTCACGGTACACCATGGCCACCGTGACGGTACACCATGGCCACCGTGACGGTACACCATGGCCACCGTGACGGTACACCATGGCCACCGTAACGGTACACCATGGCCACCGTGCCGGTACACCATGGCCACCGTGACGGTACGAGCTAGACACCGTGACGGTACTCCATGGCCAGCGTGACGGTACACCATTGCTACCGTGACGGTACACCATGGCTACCGTGACGGTACACCATGGCCACCGTTACGGTACGAGCTAGCCACCGTGACGGTACACCATGGCCACCGTAACGGTACACCATGGCCACCGTGACGGTGCACCATGGCCACCGTGACGGTATACCATGGCCACCGTGACGGTACACTACGGCCACCGTAACGGTACACCATGGCCACCATAATGGTACACCATGGCCACCGTGACGGTACGAGCTAGCCTCCATGACCGTACACCATGGCCACCGAAACGGTACACCATGGCCACCATAATGGTACACCATGGCCACCGTGACGGTACACCATGGCCACCGTAACGGTACACCATGGCCACCGTGACGGTACGAGCTAGCCACCGTGACGGTATACCATGGCCACCGTGACGGTACACCATGGCCAACGTGACGGTACACCATGGCCACCGTGACGGTACACAATGGCCACCGTGACGGTACACCATGGCCACCGTGACGGTACACCATGGCCACCGTGACGGTACACCATGGCCACCGTGACGGTATACCATGGCCACCGTGACGGTACACTACGGCCACCGTAACGGTACACCATGGCCACCATAATGGTACACCATGGCCACCGTGACGGTACGAGCTAGCCTCCATGACCGTACACCATGGCCACCGAAACGGTACACCATGGCCACCATAATGGTACACCATGGCCACCGTGACGGTACACCATGGCCACCGTAACGGTACACCATGGCCACCGTGACGGTACGAGCTAGCCACCGTGACGGTATACCATGGCCACCGTGACGGTACACCATGGCCAACGTGACGGTACGCCATGGCCACCGTGACGGTACACCATGGCCACCGTGACGGTACACAATGGCCACCGTGACGGTACACCATGGCCACCGTTACAGTACACAATGTTCACCGTGACGGTACACCATGGCCACCGTGACGGTACGCCATGGCCACCGTGACGGTACACCATGGCCACCGTGACGGTACACCATGGCCACCGTGACGGTACACCATAGCCACCGTGACGGTACGAGCTAGCCACCGTGACGGTACACCATGGCCACCGTGACGGTATACCATTGCTACCGCGACGGTACACCATGGCTACCGTGACGGTACACCATGGCCACCGTAACGGTACGAGCTAGCCACCGTGACGGTACACCATGGCCACCTTGACGGTATACCATGGCCCCCTTGACGGTACACCATGGCCACCGTGACGGTACACCATAGCCGCCGTGACGGTACGAGCTAGCCACCGTGACGGTACACCATGGCCACCGTGACGGTACACAATGGCCACCGTGACGGTACACCATGGCCACCGTAACGGTACACCATGGCCACCGTGACGGTACGAGCTAGCCACCGTGACGGTATACCATGGCCACCGTGACGGTACACCATGGCCACCGTGACGGTACGCCATGGCCACCGTGACGGTACACCATGGCCACCGTAACGGTACACCATGGCCACCGTGACGGTACGCCATGACCACCGTGACGGTACCCCATGGCCACCGTAACGGTACACCATGGCCACCGTGACGGTACACCATGGCCACCGTGACGGTACCCCATGGCCACCGTGCCGGTACACCATGTCCACCGTAACGGTACTCCATGGCCACCGTGACGGTACACAATGGCCACCGTCACGGTACACCATGGCCACCGTGACGGTACACCATGGCCACCGTGACGGTACGAGCTAGCCACCGTGACGGTACACCATGGACACCGTAACGGTACACCATGGCCACCGTGACGGTACACCATGGCCACCGTGACGGTACACCATGGCCACCGTGACGGTACACCATGGCCACCGTTACGGTACGAGCTAGCCACCGTGACGGTACACCATGGCCACCGTAACGGTACGAGCTAGACACCGTGACGGTACTCCATGGCCAGCGTGACGGTACAATATTGCTACCGTGACGGTACACCATGGCTACCGTGACGGTACACCATGGCCACCGTTACGGTACGAGCTAGCCACCGTGACGGTACACCATGGCCACCGTAACGGTACACCATGGCCACCGTGACGGTATACCATGGCCACCGTGACGGTACACCATGGCCACCGTGACGGTACGAGTTAGGCACCGCGACGGTACACCATGGCCACCGTGACGGTACACCATGGCCACCGTAACGGTACACCATGGCCACCGTGCCGGTACACCATGGCCACCGTGACGGTACGAGCTAGCCACCGTGACGGTACACCATGGCCAACGTTACGGTACACCATGGCCACCCTGACGGTACACCATGGCTACCGTTACGGTACACCATCGCCACCGTGACGGTACGAGTTAGGCACCGTGACGGTACACCATGGCCACCGTGACGGTACACCATGGCCACCGTAACGGTACACCATGGCCACCGTGACGATACGAGCTAGCCACCGTGACGATATACCATGGCCACCGTGACGGTACACCATGGCCACCGTGACGGTACGCCATGGCCACCGTGACGGTACACCATGGCCACCGTGACGGTACACAATGGCCACCGTGACGGTACACCATGGCCACCGTTACTGTACCCAATGTCCACCGTGACGGTACACCATGGCCACCGTGACGGTACGCCATGGCCACCGTGACGGTACACCATGGCCACCGTGCCGGTATACCATGGCCACCGTGACGGTACACCATAGCCACCGTGACGGTACGAGCTAGCCACCGCGACGGTATACCATGGCCACCGTGACGGTACACCATGGCCACCGTGACGGTACGCCATGGCCACCGTGACGGTACACCATGGCCACCGTAACGGTACACCATGGCCACCGTGACGGTACGCCATGACCACCGTGACGGTACACCATGGCCACCGTAACGGTACACCATGGCCACCGTGACGGTACACCATGGCCACCGTGACGGTACCCCATGGCCACCGTGCCGGTACACCATGTCCACCGTAACGGTACACCATGGCCACCGTGACGGTACACCATGGCCACCGTTACGGTACGAGCTAGCCACCGTGACGGTACACCATGGCCACCGTAACGGTACGAGCTAGACACCGTGACGGTACTCCATGGCCAGCGTGACGGTACACCATTGCTACCGTGACGGTACACCATGGCTACCGTGACGGTACACCATGGCCACCGTTACGGTACGAGCTAGCCACCGTGACGGTACACCATGGCCACCGTAACGGTACACCATGGCCACCGTGACGGTACACCATGGCCACCGTGACGGTACACCATGGCCACCGTGACGGTACACCATGGCCACCGTTACGGTACGAGCTAGCCACCGTGACGGTACACCATGGCCACCGTAACGGTACGAGCTAGACACCGTGACGGTACTCCATGGCCAGCGTGACGGTACACCATTGCTACCGTGACGGTACACCATGGCTACCGTGACGGTACACCATGGCCACCGTTACGGTACGAGCTAGCCACCGTGACGGTACACCATGGCCACCGTAACGGTACACCATGGCCACCGTGACGGTACACCATGGCCACCGTGACGGTACACCATGGCCACCGTGACGGTACACAATGGCCACCGTGACGGTACACCATGGCCACCGTGACGGTACGAGCTAGCCACCGTGACGGTACACCATGGCCAACGTTACGGTACACCATGGCCACCCTGACGGTACACCATGGCTACCGTTACGGTACACCATCGCCACCGTGACGGTACGAGTTAGGCACCGTGACGGTACACCATGGCCACCGTGACGGTACACCATGGCCACCGTAACGGTACACCATGGCCACCGTGACGATACGAGCTAGCCACCGTGACGATATACCATGGCCACCGTGACGGTACACCATGGCCACCGTGACGGTACGCCATGGCCACCGTGACGGTACACCATGGCCACCGTGACGGTACACAATGGCCACCGTGACGGTACACCATGGCCACCGTTACTGTACCCAATGTCCACCGTGACGGTACACCATGGCCACCGTGACGGTACGCCATGGCCACCGTGACGGTACACCATGGCCACCGTGCCGGTATACCATGGCCACCGTGACGGTACACCATAGCCACCGTGACGGTACGAGCTAGCCACCGCGACGGTATACCATGGCCACCGTGACGGTACACCATGGCCACCGTGACGGTACGCCATGGCCACCGTGACGGTACACCATGGCCACCGTAACGGTACACCATGGCCACCGTGACGGTACGCCATGACCACCGTGACGGTACACCATGGCCACCGTAACGGTACACCATGGCCACCGTGACGGTACACCATGGCCACCGTGACGGTACCCCATGGCCACCGTGCCGGTACACCATGTCCACCGTAACGGTACACCATGGCCACCGTGACGGTACACCATGGCCACCGTTACGGTACGAGCTAGCCACCGTGACGGTACACCATGGCCACCGTAACGGTACGAGCTAGACACCGTGACGGTACTCCATGGCCAGCGTGACGGTACACCATTGCTACCGTGACGGTACACCATGGCTACCGTGACGGTACACCATGGCCACCGTTACGGTACGAGCTAGCCACCGTGACGGTACACCATGGCCACCGTAACGGTACACCATGGCCACCGTGACGGTACACCATGGCCACCGTGACGGTACACCATGGCCACCGTGACGGTACACCATGGCCACCGTTACGGTACGAGCTAGCCACCGTGACGGTACACCATGGCCACCGTAACGGTACGAGCTAGACACCGTGACGGTACTCCATGGCCAGCGTGACGGTACACCATTGCTACCGTGACGGTACACCATGGCTACCGTGACGGTACACCATGGCCACCGTTACGGTACGAGCTAGCCACCGTGACGGTACACCATGGCCACCGTAACGGTACACCATGGCCACCGTGACGGTACACCATGGCCACCGTGACGGTACGCCATGGCCACCGTGACGGTACACCATGGCCACCGTGACGGTACACCATGGCCACCGTGACGGTACACCATGGCCACCGTGACGGTACACAATGGCCACCGTGACGGTACACCATGGCCACCGTGACGGTACACCATGGCCACCGTGACGGTACGAGTTAGGCACCGCGACGGTACACCATGGCCACCGTGACGGTACGCCATGGCCACCGTAACGGTACACCATGGCCACCGTGCCGGTACACCATGGCCACCGTGACGGTACGAGCTAGCCACCGTGACGGTACACCATGGCCAACGTTACGGTACACCATGGCCACCCTGACGGTACACCATGGCTACCGTGACGGTACACCATCGCCACCGTGACGGTACGAGTTAGGCACCGTGACGGTACACCATGGCCACCGTGACGGTACACCATGGCCACCGTAACGGTACACCATGGCCACCGTGACGATACGAGCTAGCCACCGTGACGATATACCATGGCCACCGAGACGGTACACCATGGCCATCGTGACGGTACGCCATGGCCACCGTGACGGTACACCATGGCCACCGTGACGGTACACAATGGCCACCGTGACGGTACACCATGGCCACCGTTACTGTACACCATGGCTACCGTGACGGTACACCATGGCCACCGTGACGGTACGCCATGGCCACCGTGACGGTACACCATGGCCACCGTGACGGTACACAATGGCCACCGTGACGGTACACCATGGCCACCGTGACGGTACACCATAGCCACCGTGACGGTACACCATAGCCACCGTGACGGTACGAGCTAGCCACCGCGACGGTATACCATGGCCACCGTGACGGTACACCATGGCCACCGTGACGGTACGCCATGGCCACCGTGACGGTACACAATGGCCACCGTGACGGTACACCATGGCCACCGTGACGGTACTCCATGGCCAGCGTGACGGTACACCATTGCTACCGTGACGGTACACCATGGCTACCGTGACGGTACACCATGGCCACCGTTACGGTACGAGCTAGCCACCGTGACGGTACACCATGGCCACCGTAACGGTACACCATGGCCACCGTGACGGTACACCATGGCCACCGTGACGGTACACCATGGCCACCGTGACGGTAAACAATGGCCACCGTGACGGTACACCATGGCCACCGTGACGGTACACCATGGCCACCGTGACGGTACACCATGGCCACCGTTACTGTACACAATGGCCACCGTGACGGTACACCATGGCCACCGTGACGGTACGCCATGGCCACCGTGACGGTACACCATGGCCACCGTAACGGTACACCATGGCCACCATAATGGTACACCATGGCCACCGTGACGGTACGAGCTAGCCTCCATGACGGTACACCATGGCCACCGTGACGGTACACTACGGCCACCGTAACGGTACACCATGGCCACCATAATGGTACACCATGGCCACCGTGACGGTACGAGCTAGCCTCCATGACGGTACACCATGGCCACCGTAACGGTACACCATGGCCACCATAATGGTACACCATGGCCACCGTGACGGTACACCATGGCCACCGTAACGGTACACCATGGCCACCGTGACGGTACGAGCTAGCCACCGTGACGGTATACCATGGCCACCGTGACGGTACACCATAGCCACCGTGGCGGTACGAGCTAGCCACCGCGACGGTATACCATGGCCACCGTGACGGTACACCATTGCTACCGTGACGGTACCCCATGGCCACCGTGCCGGTACACCATGTCCACCGTAACGGTACACCATGGCCACCGTGACGGTACACAATGGCCACCGTCACGGTACACCATGGCCACCGTGACGGTACACCATGGCCACCGTGACGGTACACCATGGCCACCGTGACGGTACACCATGGCCACCGTAACGGTACACCATGGCCACCGTGCCGGTACACCATGGCCACCGTGACGGTACGAGCTAGACACCGTGACGGTACTCCATGGCCAGCGTGACGGTACACCATTGCTACCGTGACGGTACACCATGGCTACCGTGACGGTACACCATGGCCACCGTTACGGTACGAGCTAGCCACCGTGACGGTACACCATGGCCACCGTAACGGTACACCATGGCCACCGTGACGGTGCACCATGGCCACCGTGACGGTATACCATGGCCACCGTGACGGTACACTACGGCCACCGTAACGGTACACCATGGCCACCATAATGGTACACCATGGCCACCGTGACGGTACGAGCTAGCCTCCATGACCGTACACCATGGCCACCGAAACGGTACACCATGGCCACCATAATGGTACACCATGGCCACCGTGACGGTACACCATGGCCACCGTAACGGTACACCATGGCCACCGTGACGGTACGAGCTAGCCACCGTGACGGTATACCATGGCCACCGTGACGGTACACCATGGCCAACGTGACGGTACACCATGGCCACCGTGACGGTACACAATGGCCACCGTGACGGTACACCATGGCCACCGTGACGGTACACCATGGCCACCGTGACGGTACACCATGGCCACCGTGACGGTATACCATGGCCACCGTGACGGTACACTACGGCCACCGTAACGGTACACCATGGCCACCATAATGGTACACCATGGCCACCGTGACGGTACGAGCTAGCCTCCATGACCGTACACCATGGCCACCGAAACGGTACACCATGGCCACCATAATGGTACACCATGGCCACCGTGACGGTACACCATGGCCACCGTAACGGTACACCATGGCCACCGTGACGGTACGAGCTAGCCACCGTGACGGTATACCATGGCCACCGTGACGGTACACCATGGCCAACGTGACGGTACGCCATGGCCACCGTGACGGTACACCATGGCCACCGTGACGGTACACAATGGCCACCGTGACGGTACACCATGGCCACCGTTACAGTACACAATGTTCACCGTGACGGTACACCATGGCCACCGTGACGGTACGCCATGGCCACCGTGACGGTACACCATGGCCACCGTGACGGTACACCATGGCCACCGTGACGGTACACCATAGCCACCGTGACGGTACGAGCTAGCCACCGTGACGGTACACCATGGCCACCGTGACGGTATACCATTGCTACCGCGACGGTACACCATGGCTACCGTGACGGTACACCATGGCCACCGTAACGGTACGAGCTAGCCACCGTGACGGTACACCATGGCCACCTTGACGGTATACCATGGCCCCCTTGACGGTACACCATGGCCACCGTGACGGTACACCATAGCCGCCGTGACGGTACGAGCTAGCCACCGTGACGGTACACCATGGCCACCGTGACGGTACACAATGGCCACCGTGACGGTACACCATGGCCACCGTAACGGTACACCATGGCCACCGTGACGGTACGAGCTAGCCACCGTGACGGTATACCATGGCCACCGTGACGGTACACCATGGCCACCGTGACGGTACGCCATGGCCACCGTGACGGTACACCATGGCCACCGTAACGGTACACCATGTCCACCGTAACGGTACTCCATGTCCACCGTAACGGTACTCCATGGCCACCGTGACGGTACACAATGGCCACCGTCACGGTACACCATGGCCACCGTGACGGTACACCATGGCCACCGTGACGGTACACCATGGCCACCGTGACGGTACACCATGGCCACCGTGACGGTACCCCATGGCCACCGTGCCGGTACACCATGTCCACCGTAACGGTACTCCATGGCCACCGTGACGGTACACAATGGCCACCGTCACGGTACACCATGGCCACCGTGACGGTACACCATGGCCACCGTGACGGTACGAGCTAGCCACCGTGACGGTACACCATGGACACCGTAACGGTACACCATGGCCACCGTGACGGTACACCATGGCCACCGTGACGGTACACCATGGCCACCGTGACGGTACACCATGGCCACCGTTACGGTACGAGCTAGCCACCGTGACGGTACACCATGGCCACCGTAACGGTACGAGCTAGACACCGTGACGGTACTCCATGGCCAGCGTGACGGTACAATATTGCTACCGTGACGGTACACCATGGCTACCGTGACGGTACACCATGGCCACCGTTACGGTACGAGCTAGCCACCGTGACGGTACACCATGGCCACCGTAACGGTACACCATGGCCACCGTGACGGTATACCATGGCCACCGTGACGGTACACCATGGCCACCGTGACGGTACGAGTTAGGCACCGCGACGGTACACCATGGCCACCGTGACGGTACACCATGGCCACCGTAACGGTACACCATGGCCACCGTGCCGGTACACCATGGCCACCGTGACGGTACGAGCTAGCCACCGTGACGGTACACCATGGCCAACGTTACGGTACACCATGGCCACCCTGACGGTACACCATGGCTACCGTTACGGTACACCATCGCCACCGTGACGGTACGAGTTAGGCACCGTGACGGTACACCATGGCCACCGTGACGGTACACCATGGCCACCGTAACGGTACACCATGGCCACCGTGACGATACGAGCTAGCCACCGTGACGATATACCATGGCCACCGTGACGGTACACCATGGCCACCGTGACGGTACGCCATGGCCACCGTGACGGTACACCATGGCCACCGTGACGGTACACAATGGCCACCGTGACGGTACACCATGGCCACCGTTACTGTACCCAATGTCCACCGTGACGGTACACCATGGCCACCGTGACGGTACGCCATGGCCACCGTGACGGTACACCATGGCCACCGTGCCGGTATACCATGGCCACCGTGACGGTACACCATAGCCACCGTGACGGTACGAGCTAGCCACCGCGACGGTATACCATGGCCACCGTGACGGTACACCATGGCCACCGTGACGGTACGCCATGGCCACCGTGACGGTACACCATGGCCACCGTAACGGTACACCATGGCCACCGTGACGGTACGCCATGACCACCGTGACGGTACACCATGGCCACCGTAACGGTACACCATGGCCACCGTGACGGTACACCATGGCCACCGTGACGGTACCCCATGGCCACCGTGCCGGTACACCATGTCCACCGTAACGGTACACCATGGCCACCGTGACGGTACACCATGGCCACCGTTACGGTACGAGCTAGCCACCGTGACGGTACACCATGGCCACCGTAACGGTACGAGCTAGACACCGTGACGGTACTCCATGGCCAGCGTGACGGTACACCATTGCTACCGTGACGGTACACCATGGCTACCGTGACGGTACACCATGGCCACCGTTACGGTACGAGCTAGCCACCGTGACGGTACACCATGGCCACCGTAACGGTACACCATGGCCACCGTGACGGTACACCATGGCCACCGTGACGGTACACCATGGCCACCGTGACGGTACACCATGGCCACCGTTACGGTACGAGCTAGCCACCGTGACGGTACACCATGGCCACCGTAACGGTACGAGCTAGACACCGTGACGGTACTCCATGGCCAGCGTGACGGTACACCATTGCTACCGTGACGGTACACCATGGCTACCGTGACGGTACACCATGGCCACCGTTACGGTACGAGCTAGCCACCGTGACGGTACACCATGGCCACCGTAACGGTACACCATGGCCACCGTGACGGTACACCATGGCCACCGTGACGGTACACCATGGCCACCGTGACGGTACACAATGGCCACCGTGACGGTACACCATGGCCACCGTGACGGTACGAGCTAGCCACCGTGACGGTACACCATGGCCAACGTTACGGTACACCATGGCCACCCTGACGGTACACCATGGCTACCGTTACGGTACACCATCGCCACCGTGACGGTACGAGTTAGGCACCGTGACGGTACACCATGGCCACCGTGACGGTACACCATGGCCACCGTAACGGTACACCATGGCCACCGTGACGATACGAGCTAGCCACCGTGACGATATACCATGGCCACCGTGACGGTACACCATGGCCACCGTGACGGTACGCCATGGCCACCGTGACGGTACACCATGGCCACCGTGACGGTACACAATGGCCACCGTGACGGTACACCATGGCCACCGTTACTGTACCCAATGTCCACCGTGACGGTACACCATGGCCACCGTGACGGTACGCCATGGCCACCGTGACGGTACACCATGGCCACCGTGCCGGTATACCATGGCCACCGTGACGGTACACCATAGCCACCGTGACGGTACGAGCTAGCCACCGCGACGGTATACCATGGCCACCGTGACGGTACACCATGGCCACCGTGACGGTACGCCATGGCCACCGTGACGGTACACCATGGCCACCGTAACGGTACACCATGGCCACCGTGACGGTACGCCATGACCACCGTGACGGTACACCATGGCCACCGTAACGGTACACCATGGCCACCGTGACGGTACACCATGGCCACCGTGACGGTACCCCATGGCCACCGTGCCGGTACACCATGTCCACCGTAACGGTACACCATGGCCACCGTGACGGTACACCATGGCCACCGTTACGGTACGAGCTAGCCACCGTGACGGTACACCATGGCCACCGTAACGGTACGAGCTAGACACCGTGACGGTACTCCATGGCCAGCGTGACGGTACACCATTGCTACCGTGACGGTACACCATGGCTACCGTGACGGTACACCATGGCCACCGTTACGGTACGAGCTAGCCACCGTGACGGTACACCATGGCCACCGTAACGGTACACCATGGCCACCGTGACGGTACACCATGGCCACCGTGACGGTACACCATGGCCACCGTGACGGTACACCATGGCCACCGTTACGGTACGAGCTAGCCACCGTGACGGTACACCATGGCCACCGTAACGGTACGAGCTAGACACCGTGACGGTACTCCATGGCCAGCGTGACGGTACACCATTGCTACCGTGACGGTACACCATGGCTACCGTGACGGTACACCATGGCCACCGTTACGGTACGAGCTAGCCACCGTGACGGTACACCATGGCCACCGTAACGGTACACCATGGCCACCGTGACGGTACACCATGGCCACCGTGACGGTACACCATGGCCACCGTGACGGTACACCATGGCCACCGTTACGGTACGAGCTAGCCACCGTGACGGTACACCATGGCCACCGTAACGGTACACCATGGCCACCGTGACGGTACACCATGGCCACCGTGACGGTACGCCATGGCCACCGTGACGGTACACCATGGCCACCGTAACGGTACACCATGGCCACCGTGACGGTACGCCATGACCACCGTGACGGTACCCCATGGCCACCGTAACGGTACACCATGGCCACCGTGACGGTACACCATGGCCACCGTGACGGTACCCCATGGCCACCGTGCCGGTACACCATGTCCACCGTAACGGTACTCCATGGCCACCGTGACGGTACACAATGGCCACCGTCACGGTACACCATGGCCACCGTGACGGTACACCATGGCCACCGTGACGGTACGAGCTAGCCACCGTGACGGTACACCATGGACACCGTAACGGTACACCATGGCCACCGTGACGGTACACCATGGCCACCGTGACGGTACACCATGGCCACCGTGACGGTACACCATGGCCACCGTTACGGTACGAGCTAGCCACCGTGACGGTACACCATGGCCACCGTAACGGTACGAGCTAGACACCGTGACGGTACTCCATGGCCAGCGTGACGGTACACCATTGCTACCGTGACGGTACACCATGGCTACCGTGACGGTACACCATGGCCACCGTTACGGTACGAGCTAGCCACCGTGACGGTACACCATGGCCACCGTAACGGTACACCATGGCCACCGTGACGGTATACCATGGCCACCGTAACGGTACGAGCTAGACACCGTGACGGTACTCCATGGCCAGCGTGACGGTACACCATTGCTACCGTGACGGTACACCATGGCTACCGTGACGGTACACCATGGCCACCGTTACGGTACGAGCTAGCCACCGTGACGGTACACCATGGCCACCGTAACGGTACACCATGGCCACCGTGACGGTATACCATGGCCACCGTGACGGTACACCATGGCCACCGTGACGGTACGAGTTAGGCACCGCGACGGTACACCATGGCCACCGTGACGGTACACCATGGCCACCGTAACGGTACACCATGGCCACCGTGCCGGTACACCATGGCCACCGTGACGGTACGAGCTAGCCACCGTGACGGTACACCATGGCCAACGTTACGGTACACCATGGCCACCCTGACGGTACACCATGGCTACCGTTACGGTACACCATCGCCACCGTGACGGTACGAGTTAGGCACCGTGACGGTACACCATGGCCACCGTGACGGTACACCATGGCCACCGTAACGGTACACCATGGCCACCGTGACGATACGAGCTAGCCACCGTGACGATATACCATGGCCACCGTGACGGTACACCATGGCCACCGTGACGGTACGCCATGGCCACCGTGACGGTACACCATGGCCACCGTGACGGTACACAATGGCCACCGTGACGGTACACCATGGCCACCGTTACTGTACCCAATGTCCACCGTGACGGTACACCATGGCCACCGTGACGGTACGCCATGGCCACCGTGACGGTACACCATGGCCACCGTGACGGTATACCATGGCCACCGTGACGGTACACCATAGCCACCGTGACGGTACGAGCTAGCCACCGCGACGGTATACCATGGCCACCGTGACGGTACACCATGGCCACCGTGACGGTACGCCATGGCCACCGTGACGGTACACCATGGCCACCGTAACGGTACACCATGGCCACCGTGACGGTACGCCATGACCACCGTGACGGTACACCATGGCCACCGTAACGGTACACCATGGCCACCGTGACGGTACACCATGGCCACCGTGACGGTACCCCATGGCCACCGTGCCGGTACACCATGTCCACCGTAACGGTACACCATGGCCACCGTGACGGTACACCATGGCCACCGTTACGGTACGAGCTAGCCACCGTGACGGTACCCCATGGCCACCGTGCCGGTACACCATGTCCACCGTAACGGTACACCATGGCCACCGTGACGGTACACAATGGCCACCGTCACGGTACACCATGGCCACCGTGACGGTACACCATGGCCACCGTGACGGTACGAGCTAGCCACCGTGACGGTACACCATGGCCACCGTAACGGTACACCATGGCCACCGTGACGGTACACCATGGCCACCGTGACGGTACACCATGGCCACCGTGACGGTACACCATGGCCACCGTTACGGTACGAGCTAGCCACCGTGACGGTACACCATGGCCACCGTAACGGTACGAGCTAGACACCGTGACGGTACTCCATGGCCAGCGTGACGGTACACCATTGCTACCGTGACGGTACACCATGGCTACCGTGACGGTACACCATGGCCACCGTTACGGTACGAGCTAGCCACCGTGACGGTACACCATGGCCACCGTAACGGTACATCATGGCCACCGTGACGGTACACCATGGCCACCGTGACGGTACACCATGGCCACCGTGACGGTACACAATGGCCACCGTGACGGTACACCATGGCCACCGTGACGGTACACCATGGCCACCGTGACGGTACACCATGGCCACCGTGACGGTATACCATGGCCACCGTGACGGTACACTACGGCCACCGTAACGGTACACCATGGCCACCATAATGGTACACCATGGCCACCGTGACGGTACGAGCTAGCCTCCATGACGGTACACCATGGCCACCGTAACGGTACACCATGGCCACCATAATGGTACACCATGGCCACCGTGACGGTACACCATGGCCACCGTAACGGTACACCATAGCCACCGTGACGGTACGAGCTAGCCACCGTGACGGTATACCATGGCCACCGTGACGGTACACCATGGCCAACGTGACGGTACGCCATGGCCACCGTGACGGTACACCATGGCCACCGTGACGGTACACAATGGCCACCGTGACGGTACACCATGGCCACCGTTACTGTACACAATGGCCACCGTGACGGTACACCATGGCCACCGTGACGGTACGCCATGGCCACCGTGACGGTACACCATGGCCACCGTGACGGTACACCATGGCCACCGTGACGGTATACCATTGCTACCGTGACGGTACACCATGGCTACCGTGACGGTACACCATGGCCACCGTAACGGTACGAGCTAGCCACCGTGACGGTACACCATGGCCACCTTGACGGTATACCATGGCCACCATGACGGTACACCATGGCCACCGTGACGGTACACCATAGCCACCGTGACGGTACGAGCTAGCCACCGTGACGGTACACCATGGCCACCGTGACGGTACACAATGGCCACCGTGACGGTACACCATGGCCACCGTGACGGTACACCATGGCCACCGTGACGGTACGCCATGACTACCGTGACGGTACACCATGGCCACCGTTACGGTACGAGCTAGCCACCGTGACGGTACACCATGGCTACCGTAACGGTACACCATGGCCACCGTGACGGTATACCATGGCCACCGTGACGGTACACCATGGCCACCCTGACGGTACACCATGGCTACCGTGACGGTACACCATGGCCACCGTTACGGTACGAGCTAGCCACCGTGACGGTACACCATGGCCACCGTAACGGTACACCATGGCCACCGTAACGGTACACCATGGCCACCGTGACGGTATACCATGGCCACCGTGACGGTACACCATGGCCACCCTGACGCTACACCATGGCTACCGTGACGGTACACCATGGCCACCGTTACGGTACGAGCTAGCCACCGTGACGGTACACCATGGCCACCGTAACGGTACACCATGGCCACCGTGACGGTATACCATGGCCACCGCGACGGTACACCATGGCCACCGTGACGGTACACAATGGCCACCGTGACGGTACACCGTGGCCACCGTGATGGTACGCCATGACTACCGTGACGGTACACCATGGCCACCGTAACGGTACACCATGGCCACCGTGACGATATACCATGGCCACCGTGACGGTACACCATGGCCACCGTGACGGTACGCCATGACTACCGTGACGGTATACCATGGCCACCGTAACGGTACACCATGGCCACCGTGACGATATACCATGGCCACCGTGACGGTACACCATGGCCACCGTGACGGTACGCCATGGCCACCGTGACGGTACACCATGGCCACCGTGACGGTACACAATGGCCACCGTGACGGTACACCATGGCCACCGTTACTGTACACAATGGCCACCGTGACGGTACACCATGGCCACCGTGACGGTACGCCATGGCCACCGTGACGGTACACCATGGCCACCGTGACGGTATACCATGGCCACCGTGACGGTACACCATAGCCACCGTGACGGTACGAGCTAGCCACCGCGTCGGTATACCATGGCCACCGTGACGGTACACCATGGCCACCGTGACGGTACGCCATGACCACCGTGACGGTACACCATGGCCACCGTAACGGTACACCATGGCCACCGTGACGGTACCCCATGGCCACCGTGACGGTACCCCATGGCCACCGTGCCGGTACACCATGTCCACCGTAACGGTACACCATGGCCACCGTGACGGTACACAATGGCCACCGTCACGGTACACCATGGCCACCGTGACGGTACACCATGGCCACCGTGACGGTACACCATGGCCACCGTGACGGTACACCATGGCCACCGTAACGGTACACCATGGCCACCGTGCCGGTACACCATGGCCACCGTGACGGTACGAGATAGACACCGTGACGGTACTCCATGGCCAGCGTGACGGTACACCATTGCTACCGTGACGGTACACCATGGCTACCGTGACGGTACAGCATGGCCACCGTTACGGTACGAGCTAGCCACCGTGACGGTACACCATGGCCACCGTAACGGTACACCATGGCCACCGTGACGGTACACCATGGCCACCGTGACGGTACACCATGGCCACCGTGACGGTACACAATGGCCACCGTGACGGTACACCATGGCCACCGTGACGGTACACCATGGCCACCGTGACGGTACACCATGGCCACCGTGACGGTATACCTGGCCACCGTGACGGTACACTACGGCCACCGTAACGGTACACCATGGCCACCATAATGGTACACCATGGCCACCGTGACGGTACGAGCTAGCCTCCATGACGGTACACCATGGCCACCGTAACGGTACACCATGGCCACCATAATGGTACACCATGGCCACCGTGACGGTACACCATGGCCACCGTAACGGTACACCATGGCCACCGTGACGGTACGAGCTACCCACCGTGACGGTATACCATGGCCACCGTGACGGTACAGCATGGCCAACGTGACGGTACGCCATGGCCACCGTGACGGTACACCATGGCCACCGTGACGGTACACAATGGCCACCGTGACGGTACACCATGGCCACCGTTACTGTACACAATGGCCACCGTGACGGTACACCATGGCCACCGTGACGGTACGCCATGGCCACCGTGACGGTACACCATGGCCACCGTGTCGGTACACCATGGCCACCGTGACGGTACACCATAGCCACCGTGACGGTACGAGCTAGCCACCGTGACGGTACACCATGGCCACCGTGACGGTATACCATTGCTACCGTGACGGTACACCATGGCTACCGTGACGGTACACCATGGCCACCGTAACGGTACGAGCTAGCCACCGTGACGGTACACCATGGCCACCTTGACGGTATACCATGGCCACCATGACGGTACCCCATGGCCACCGTGACGGTACACCATAGCCACCGTGACGGTACGAGCTAGCCACCGTGACGGTACACCATGGCCACCGTGACGGTACACAATGGCCACCGTAACGGTACACCATGGCCACCGTGACGGTACACCATGGCCACCGTGACGGTACACCATAGCCACCGTGACGGTACGAGCTAGCCACCGTGACGGTACACCATGGCCACCGTGACGGTATACCATTGCTACCGTGACGGTACACCATGGCTACCGTGACGGTACACCATGGCCACCGTAACGGTACGAGCTAGCCACCGTGACGGTACACCATGGCCACCTTGACAGTATACCATGGCCACCATGACGGTACACCATGGCCAACGTGACGGTACGCCATGGCCACCGTTACGGTACACCATGGCCACCGTGACGGTACACCATTGCTACCGTGACGGTACACCATGGCTACCGTGACGGTACACCATGGCCACCGTGACGGTACACCATGGCCACCGTAACGGTACGAGCTAGCCACCGTGACGGTACACCATGGCCACCTTGACAGTATACCATGGCCACCATGACGGTACACCATGGCCAACGTGACGGTACGCCATGGCCACCGTTACGGTACACCATGGCCACCGTGACGGTACACCATTGCTACCGTGACGGTACACCATGGCTACCGTGACGGTACACCATGGCCACCGTAACGGTACGAGCTAGCCACCGTGACGGTATACCATGGCCACCGTGACGGTACACCATAGCCACCGTGACGGTACGAGCTAGCCACCGTGACGGTACACCATGGCCACCTTGACGGTATACCATGGCCACCATGACGGTACCCCATGGCCACCGTGACGGTACACCATAGCCACCGTGACGGTACGAGCTAGCCACCGTGACGGTACACCATGGCCACCGTGACGGTACACAATGGCCACCGTAACGGTACACCATGGCCACCGTGACGGTACACCATGGCCACCGTGACGGTACACCATAGCCACCGTGACGGTACGAGCTAGCCACCGTGACGGTACACCATGGCCACCGTGACGGTATACCATTGCTACCGTGACGGTACACCATGGCTACCGTGACGGTACACCATGGCCACCGTAACGGTACGAGCTAGCCACCGTGACGGTACACCATGGCCACCTTGACAGTATACCATGGCCACCATGACGGTACACCATGGCCAACGTGACGGTACGCCATGGCCACCGTTACGGTACACCATGGCCACCGTGACGGTATACCATTGCTACCGTGACGGTACACCATGGCTACCGTGACGGTACATCATGGCCACCGTAACGGTACGAGCTAGCCACCGTGACGGTATACCATGGCCACCGTGACGGTACACCATAGCCACCGTGACGGTACGAGCTAGCCACCGCGACGGTATACCATGGCCACCGTGACGGTACACCATGGCCACCGTGACGGTACGCCATGGCCACCGTGACGGTACACCATGGCCACCGTAACGGTACACCATGGCCACCGTGACGGTACGCCATGACCACCGTGACGGTACACCATGGCCACCGTAACGGTACACCATGGCCACCGTGACGGTACCCCATGGCCACCGTGCCGGTACACCATGTCCACCGTAACGGTACACCATGGCCACCGTGACGGTACACAATGGCCACCGTCACGGTACACCATGGCCACCGTGACGGTACACCATGGCCACCGTGACGGTACACCATGGCCACCGTAACGGTACACCATGGCCACCGGCCGGTACACCATGGCCACCGTGACGGTACGAGCTAGACACCGTGACGGTACTCCATGGCCAGCGTGACGGTACACCATTGCTACCGTGACGGTACACCATGGCTACCGTGACGGTACACCATGGCCACCGTTACGGTACGAGCTAGCCACCGTGACGGTACACCATGGCCACCGTAACGGTACACCATGGCCACCGTGACGGTACACCATGGCCACCGTGACGGTACACCATGGCCACCGTGACGGTAAACAATGGCCACCGTGACGGTACACCATGGCCACCGTGACGGTACACCATGGCCACCGTGACGGTACACCATGGCCACCGTTACTGTACACAATGGCCACCGTGACGGTACACCATGGCCACCGTGACGGTACGCCATGGCCACCGTGACGGTACACCATGGCCACCGTAACGGTACACCATGGCCACCATAATGGTACACCATGGCCACCGTGACGGTACGAGCTAGCCTCCATGACGGTACACCATGGCCACCGTGACGGTACACTACGGCCACCGTAACGGTACACCATGGCCACCATAATGGTACACCATGGCCACCGTGACGGTACGAGCTAGCCTCCATGACGGTACACCATGGCCACCGTAACGGTACACCATGGCCACCATAATGGTACACCATGGCCACCGTGACGGTACACCATGGCCACCGTAACGGTACACCATGGCCACCGTGACGGTACGAGCTAGCCACCGTGACGGTATACCATGGCCACCGTGACGGTACACCATAGCCACCGTGGCGGTACGAGCTAGCCACCGCGACGGTATACCATGGCCACCGTGACGGTACACCATTGCTACCGTGACGGTACCCCATGGCCACCGTGCCGGTACACCATGTCCACCGTAACGGTACACCATGGCCACCGTGACGGTACACAATGGCCACCGTCACGGTACACCATGGCCACCGTGACGGTACACCATGGCCACCGTGACGGTACACCATGGCCACCGTGACGGTACACCATGGCCACCGTAACGGTACACCATGGCCACCGTGCCGGTACACCATGGCCACCGTGACGGTACGAGCTAGACACCGTGACGGTACTCCATGGCCAGCGTGACGGTACACCATTGCTACCGTGACGGTACACCATGGCTACCGTGACGGTACACCATGGCCACCGTTACGGTACGAGCTAGCCACCGTGACGGTACACCATGGCCACCGTAACGGTACACCATGGCCACCGTGACGGTGCACCATGGCCACCGTGACGGTATACCATGGCCACCGTGACGGTACACTACGGCCACCGTAACGGTACACCATGGCCACCATAATGGTACACCATGGCCACCGTGACGGTACGAGCTAGCCTCCATGACCGTACACCATGGCCACCGAAACGGTACACCATGGCCACCATAATGGTACACCATGGCCACCGTGACGGTACACCATGGCCACCGTAACGGTACACCATGGCCACCGTGACGGTACGAGCTAGCCACCGTGACGGTATACCATGGCCACCGTGACGGTACACCATGGCCAACGTGACGGTACACCATGGCCACCGTGACGGTACACAATGGCCACCGTGACGGTACACCATGGCCACCGTGACGGTACACCATGGCCACCGTGACGGTACACCATGGCCACCGTGACGGTATACCATGGCCACCGTGACGGTACACTACGGCCACCGTAACGGTACACCATGGCCACCATAATGGTACACCATGGCCACCGTGACGGTACGAGCTAGCCTCCATGACCGTACACCATGGCCACCGAAACGGTACACCATGGCCACCATAATGGTACACCATGGCCACCGTGACGGTACACCATGGCCACCGTAACGGTACACCATGGCCACCGTGACGGTACGAGCTAGCCACCGTGACGGTATACCATGGCCACCGTGACGGTACACCATGGCCAACGTGACGGTACGCCATGGCCACCGTGACGGTACACCATGGCCACCGTGACGGTACACAATGGCCACCGTGACGGTACACCATGGCCACCGTTACAGTACACAATGTTCACCGTGACGGTACACCATGGCCACCGTGACGGTACGCCATGGCCACCGTGACGGTACACCATGGCCACCGTGACGGTACACCATGGCCACCGTGACGGTACACCATAGCCACCGTGACGGTACGAGCTAGCCACCGTGACGGTACACCATGGCCACCGTGACGGTATACCATTGCTACCGCGACGGTACACCATGGCTACCGTGACGGTACACCATGGCCACCGTAACGGTACGAGCTAGCCACCGTGACGGTACACCATGGCCACCTTGACGGTATACCATGGCCCCCTTGACGGTACACCATGGCCACCGTGACGGTACACCATAGCCACCGTGACGGTACGAGCTAGCCACCGTGACGGTACACCATGGCCACCGTGACGGTACACAATGGCCACCGTGACGGTACACCATGGCCACCGTAACGGTACACCATGGCCACCGTGACGGTACGAGCTAGCCACCGTGAAGGTATACCATGGCCACCGTGACGGTACACCATGGCCACCGTGACGGTACGCCATGGCCACCGTGACGGTACACCATGGCCACCGTAACGGTACACCATGGCCACCGTGACGGTACGCCATGACCACCGTGACGGTACCCCATGGCCACCGTAACGGTACACCATGGCCACCGTGACGGTACACCATGGCCACCGTGACGGTACCCCATGGCCACCGTGCCGGTACACCATGTCCACCGTAACGGTACTCCATGGCCACCGTGACGGTACACAATGGCCACCGTCACGGTACACCATGGCCACCGTGACGGTACACCATGGCCACCGTGACGGTACGAGCTAGCCACCGTGACGGTACACCATGGACACCGTAACGGTACACCATGGCCACCGTGACGGTACACCATGGCCACCGTGACGGTACACCATGGCCACCGTGACGGTACACCATGGCCACCGTTACGGTACGAGCTAGCCACCGTGACGGTACACCATGGCCACCGTAACGGTACGAGCTAGACACCGTGACGGTACTCCATGGCCAGCGTGACGGTACACCATTGCTACCGTGACGGTACACCATGGCTACCGTGACGGTACACCATGGCCACCGTTACGGTACGAGCTAGCCACCGTGACGGTACACCATGGCCACCGTAACGGTACACCATGGCCACCGTGACGGTATACCATGGCCACCGTGACGGTACACCATGGCCACCGTGACGGTACGAGTTAGGCACCGCGACGGTACACCATGGCCACCGTGACGGTACACCATGGCCACCGTAACGGTACACCATGGCCACCGTGCCGGTACACCATGGCCACCGTGACGGTACGAGCTAGCCACCGTGACGGTACACCATGGCCAACGTTACGGTACACCATGGCCACCCTGACGGTACACCATGGCTACCGTTACGGTACACCATCGCCACCGTGACGGTACGAGTTAGGCACCGTGACGGTACACCATGGCCACCGTGACGGTACACCATGGCCACCGTAACGGTACACCATGGCCACCGTGACGATACGAGCTAGCCACCGTGACGATATACCATGGCCACCGTGACGGTACACCATGGCCACCGTAACGGTACACCATGGCCACCGTGACGGTACGCCATGACCACCGTGACGGTACACCATGGCCACCGTAACGGTACACCATGGCCACCGTGACGGTACACCATGGCCACCGTGACGGTACCCCATGGCCACCGTGCCGGTACACCATGTCCACCGTAACGGTACACCATGGCCACCGTGACGGTACACCATGGCCACCGTTACGGTACGAGCTAGCCACCGTGACGGTACACCATGGCCACCGTAACGGTACGAGCTAGACACCGTGACGGTACTCCATGGCCAGCGTGACGGTACACCATTGCTACCGTGACGGTACACCATGGCTACCGTGACGGTACACCATGGCCACCGTTACGGTACGAGCTAGCCACCGTGACGGTACACCATGGCCACCGTAACGGTACACCATGGCCACCGTGACGGTACACCATGGCCACCGTGACGGTACACCATGGCCACCGTGACGGTACACCATGGCCACCGTTACGGTACGAGCTAGCCACCGTGACGGTACACCATGGCCACCGTAACGGTACGAGCTAGACACCGTGACGGTACTCCATGGCCAGCGTGACGGTACACCATTGCTACCGTGACGGTACACCATGGCTACCGTGACGGTACACCATGGCCACCGTTACGGTACGAGCTAGCCACCGTGACGGTACACCATGGCCACCGTAACGGTACACCATGGCCACCGTGACGGTACACCATGGCCACCGTGACGGTACACCATGGCCACCGTGACGGTACACAATTGCCACCGTGACGGTACACCATGGCCACCGTGACGGTACACCATGGCCACCGTGACGGTACACCATGGCCACCGTGACGGTATACCATGGCCACCGTGACGGTACACTACGGCCACCGTAACGGTACACCATGGCCACCGTGACGGTACACCATGGCTAACGTGACGGTACGCCATGGCCACCGTGACGGTACACCATGGCCACCGTGACGGTACACAATGGCCACCGTGACGGTACACCATGGCCACCGTTACTGTACACAATGGCCACCGTAACGGTACACCATGGCCACCGTGACGGTACACCATGGCTAACGTGACGGTACGCCATGGCCACCGTGACGGTACACCATGGCCACCATGACGGTACACCATGGCCAACGTGACGGTACGCCATGGCCACCGTTACGGTACACCATGGCCACCGTGACGGTACACCATTGCTACCGTGACGGTACACCATGGCTACCGTGACGGTACACCATGGCCACCGTGACGGTACACCATGGCCACCGTAACGGTACGAGCTAGCCACCGTGACGGTACACCATGGCCACCTTGACAGTATACCATGGCCACCATGACGGTACACCATGGCCAACGTGACGGTACGCCATGGCCACCGTTACGGTACACCATGGCCACCGTGACGGTACACCATTGCTACCGTGACGGTACACCATGGCTACCGTGACGGTACACCATGGCCACCGTAACGGTACGAGCTAGCCACCGTGACGGTATACCATGGCCACCGTGACGGTACACCATAGCCACCGTGACGGTACGAGCTAGCCACCGTGACGGTACACCATGGCCACCTTGACGGTATACCATGGCCACCATGACGGTACCCCATGGCCACCGTGACGGTACACCATAGCCACCGTGACGGTACGAGCTAGCCACCGTGACGGTACACCATGGCCACCGTGACGGTACACAATGGCCACCGTAACGGTACACCATGGCCACCGTGACGGTACACCATGGCCACCGTGACGGTACACCATAGCCACCGTGACGGTACGAGCTAGCCACCGTGACGGTACACCATGGCCACCGTGACGGTATACCATTGCTACCGTGACGGTACACCATGGCTACCGTGACGGTACACCAT
The DNA here is from genome assembly GCA_963082815.1 of Melanotus villosus. Taxonomy (NCBI): domain Eukaryota; kingdom Metazoa; phylum Arthropoda; class Insecta; order Coleoptera; family Elateridae; genus Melanotus; species Melanotus villosus. The sequence goes on along the minus strand of OY720425.1, from coordinate 14,734,203 downwards.
GGCCACCGTAACGGTACGAGCTAGCCACCGTGACGGTACACCATGGCCACCTTGACAGTATACCATGGCCACCATGACGGTACACCATGGCCAACGTGACGGTACGCCATGGCCACCGTTACGGTACACCATGGCCACCGTGACGGTATACCATTGCTACCGTGACGGTACACCATGGCTACCGTGACGGTACATCATGGCCACCGTAACGGTACGAGCTAGCCACCGTGACGGTATACCATGGCCACCGTGACGGTACACCATAGCCACCGTGACGGTACGAGCTAGCCACCGCGACGGTATACCATGGCCACCGTGACGGTACACCATGGCCACCGTGACGGTACGCCATGGCCACCGTGACGGTACACCATGGCCACCGTAACGGTACACCATGGCCACCGTGACGGTACGCCATGACCACCGTGACGGTACACCATGGCCACCGTAACGGTACACCATGGCCACCGTGACGGTACCCCATGGCCACCGTGCCGGTACACCATGTCCACCGTAACGGTACACCATGGCCACCGTGACGGTACACAATGGCCACCATCACGGTACACCATGGCCACCGTGACGGTACACCATGGCCACCGTGACGGTACACCATGGCCACCGTAACGGTACACCATGGCCACCGGCCGGTACACCATGGCCACCGTGACGGTACGAGCTAGACACCGTGACGGTACTCCATGGCCAGCGTGACGGTACACCATTGCTACCGTGACGGTACACCATGGCTACCGTGACGGTACACCATGGCCACCGTTACGGTACGAGCTAGCCACCGTGACGGTACACCATGGCCACCGTAACGGTACACCATGGCCACCGTGACGGTACACCATGGCCACCGTGACGGTACACCATGGCCACCGTGACGGTAAACAATGGCCACCGTGACGGTACACCATGGCCACCGTGACGGTACACCATGGCCACCGTGACGGTACACCATGGCCACCGTTACTGTACACAATCGCCACCGTGACGGTACACCATGGCCACCGTGACGGTACGCCATGGCCACCGTGACGGTACACCATGGCCACCGTAACGGTACACCATGGCCACCATAATGGTACACCATGGCCACCGTGACGGTACGAGCTAGCCTCCATGACGGTACACCATGGCCACCGTGACGGTACACTACGGCCACCGTAACGGTACACCATGGCCACCATAATGGTACACCATGGCCACCGTGACGGTACGAGCTAGCCTCCATGACGGTACACCATGGCCACCGTAACGGTACACCATGGCCACCATAATGGTACACCATGGCCACCGTGACGGTACACCATGGCCACCGTAACGGTACACCATGGCCACCGTGACGGTACGAGCTAGCCACCGTGACGGTATACCATGGCCACCGTGACGGTACACCATAGCCACCGTGGCGGTACGAGCTAGCCACCGCGACGGTATACCATGGCCACCGTGACGGTACACCATTGCTACCGTGACGGTACCCCATGGCCACCGTGCCGGTACACCATGTCCACCGTAACGGTACACCATGGCCACCGTGACGGTACACAATGGCCACCGTCACGGTACACCATGGCCACCGTGACGGTACACCATGGCCACCGTGACGGTACACCATGGCCACCGTGACGGTACACCATGGCCACCGTAACGGTACACCATGGCCACCGTGCCGGTACACCATGGCCACCGTGACGGTACGAGCTAGACACCGTGACGGTACTCCATGGCCAGCGTGACGGTACACCATTGCTACCGTGACGGTACACCATGGCTACCGTGACGGTACACCATGGCCACCGTTACGGTACGAGCTAGCCACCGTGACGGTACACCATGGCCACCGTAACGGTACACCATGGCCACCGTGACGGTGCACCATGGCCACCGTGACGGTATACCATGGCCACCGTGACGGTACACTACGGCCACCGTAACGGTACACCATGGCCACCATAATGGTACACCATGGCCACCGTGACGGTACGAGCTAGCCTCCATGACCGTACACCATGGCCACCGAAACGGTACACCATGGCCACCATAATGGTACACCATGGCCACCGTGACGGTACACCATGGCCACCGTAACGGTACACCATGGCCACCGTGACGGTACGAGCTAGCCACCGTGACGGTATACCATGGCCACCGTGACGGTACACCATGGCCAACGTGACGGTACACCATGGCCACCGTGACGGTACACAATGGCCACCGTGACGGTACACCATGGCCACCGTGACGGTACACCATGGCCACCGTGACGGTACACCATGGCCACCGTGACGGTATACCATGGCCACCGTGACGGTACACTACGGCCACCGTAACGGTACACCATGGCCACCATAATGGTACACCATGGCCACCGTGACGGTACGAGCTAGCCTCCATGACCGTACACCATGGCCACCGAAACGGTACACCATGGCCACCATAATGGTACACCATGGCCACCGTGACGGTACACCATGGCCACCGTAACGGTACACCATGGCCACCGTGACGGTACGAGCTAGCCACCGTGACGGTATACCATGGCCACCGTGACGGTACACCATGGCCAACGTGACGGTACGCCATGGCCACCGTGACGGTACACCATGGCCACCGTGACGGTACACAATGGCCACCGTGACGGTACACCATGGCCACCGTTACAGTACACAATGTTCACCGTGACGGTACACCATGGCCACCGTGACGGTACGCCATGGCCACCGTGACGGTACACCATGGCCACCGTAACGGTACGAGCTAGCCACCGTGACGGTACACCATGGCCACCGTGACGGTATACCATTGCTACCGCGACGGTACACCATGGCTACCGTGACGGTACACCATGGCCACCGTAACGGTACGAGCTAGCCACCGTGACGGTACACCATGGCCACCTTGACGGTATACCATGGCCCCCTTGACGGTACACCATGGCCACCGTGACGGTACACCATAGCCACCGTGACGGTACGAGCTAGCCACCGTGACGGTACACCATGGCCACCGTGACGGTACACAATGGCCACCGTGACGGTACACCATGGCCACCGTAACGGTACACCATGGCCACCGTGACGGTACGAGCTAGCCACCGTGACGGTATACCATGGCCACCGTGACGGTACACCATGGCCACCGTGACGGTACGCCATGGCCACCGTGACGGTACACCATGGCCACCGTAACGGTACACCATGGCCACCGTGACGGTACGCCATGACCACCGTGACGGTACCCCATGGCCACCGTAACGGTACACCATGGCCACCGTGACGGTACACCATGGCCACCGTGACGGTACCCCATGGCCACCGTGCCGGTACACCATGTCCACCGTAACGGTACTCCATGGCCACCGTGACGGTACACAATGGCCACCGTCACGGTACACCATGGCCACCGTGACGGTACACCATGGCCACCGTGACGGTACGAGCTAGCCACCGTGACGGTACACCATGGACACCGTAACGGTACACCATGGCCACCGTGACGGTACACCATGGCCACCGTGACGGTACACCATGGCCACCGTGACGGTACACCATGGCCACCGTTACGGTACGAGCTAGCCACCGTGACGGTACACCATGGCCACCGTAACGGTACGAGCTAGACACCGTGACGGTACTCCATGGCCAGCGTGACGGTACACCATTGCTACCGTGACGGTACACCATGGCTACCGTGACGGTACACCATGGCCACCGTTACGGTACGAGCTAGCCACCGTGACGGTACACCATGGCCACCGTAACGGTACACCATGGCCACCGTGACGGTATACCATGGCCACCGTGACGGTACACCATGGCCACCGTGACGGTACGAGTTAGGCACCGCGACGGTACACCATGGCCACCGTGACGGTACACCATGGCCACCGTAACGGTACACCATGGCCACCGTGCCGGTACACCATGGCCACCGTGACGGTACGAGCTAGCCACCGTGACGGTACACCATGGCCAACGTTACGGTACACCATGGCCACCCTGACGGTACACCATGGCTACCGTTACGGTACACCATCGCCACCGTGACGGTACGAGTTAGGCACCGTGACGGTACACCATGGCCACCGTGACGGTACACCATGGCCACCGTAACGGTACACCATGGCCACCGTGACGATACGAGCTAGCCACCGTGACGATATACCATGGCCACCGTGACGGTACACCATGGCCACCGTGACGGTACGCCATGGCCACCGTGACGGTACACCATGGCCACCGTGACGGTACACAATGGCCACCGTGACGGTACACCATGGCCACCGTTACTGTACCCAATGTCCACCGTGACGGTACACCATGGCCACCGTGACGGTACGCCATGGCCACCGTGACGGTACACCATGGCCACCGTGACGGTATACCATGGCCACCGTGACGGTACACCATAGCCACCGTGACGGTACGAGCTAGCCACCGCGACGGTATACCATGGCCACCGTGACGGTACACCATGGCCACCGTGACGGTACGCCATGGCCACCGTGACGGTACACCATGGCCACCGTAACGGTACACCATGGCCACCGTGACGGTACGCCATGACCACCGTGACGGTACACCATGGCCACCGTAACGGTACACCATGGCCACCGTGACGGTACACCATGGCCACCGTGACGGTACCCCATGGCCACCGTGCCGGTACACCATGTCCACCGTAACGGTACACCATGGCCACCGTGACGGTACACCATGGCCACCGTTACGGTACGAGCTAGCCACCGTGACGGTACACCATGGCCACCGTAACGGTACGAGCTAGACACCGTGACGGTACTCCATGGCCAGCGTGACGGTACACCATTGCTACCGTGACGGTACACCATGGCTACCGTGACGGTACACCATGGCCACCGTTACGGTACGAGCTAGCCACCGTGACGGTACACCATGGCCACCGTAACGGTACACCATGGCCACCGTGACGGTACACCATGGCCACCGTGACGGTACACCATGGCCACCGTGACGGTACACCATGGCCACCGTTACGGTACGAGCTAGCCACCGTGACGGTACACCATGGCCACCGTAACGGTACGAGCTAGACACCGTGACGGTACTCCATGGCCAGCGTGACGGTACACCATTGCTACCGTGACGGTACACCATGGCTACCGTGACGGTACACCATGGCCACCGTTACGGTACGAGCTAGCCACCGTGACGGTACACCATGGCCACCGTAACGGTACACCATGGCCACCGTGACGGTACACCATGGCCACCGTGACGGTACACCATGGCCACCGTGCCGGTACACAATTGCCACCGTGACGGTACACCATGGCCACCGTGACGGTACACCATGGCCACCGTGACGGTACACCATGGCCACCGTGACGGTATACCATGGCCACCGTGACGGTACACTACGGCCACCGTAACGGTACACCATGGCCACCGTGACGGTACACCATGGCTAACGTGACGGTACGCCATGGCCACCGTGACGGTACACCATGGCCACCGTGACGGTACACAATGGCCACCGTGACGGTACACCATGGCCACCGTTACTGTACACAATGGCCACCGTGACGGTACACCATGGCCACCGTGACGGTACGCCATGGCCACCGTGACGGTACACCATGGCCACCGTGACGGTACACCATGGCCACCGTGACGGTACACCATAGCCACCGTGACGGTACGAGCTAGCTACCGTGACGGTACACCATGGCCACCGTGACGGTATACCATTGCTACCGTGACGGTACACCATGGCTACCGTGACGGTACACCATGGCCACCGTAACGGTACGAGCTAGCCACCGTGACGGTACACCATGGCCACCGTGACGGTATACCATGGCCACCGTGACGGTACACCATAGCCACCGTGACGGTACGAGCTAGCCACCGCGACGGTATACCATGGCCACCGTGACGGTACACCATGGCCACCGTAACGGTACACCATGGCCACCGTGACGGTACACAATGGCCACCGTCACGGTACACCATGGCCACCGTGACGGTACACCATGGCCACCGTGACGGTACACCATGGCCACCGTGACGGTACACCATGGCCACCGTAACGGTACACCATGGCCACCGTGCCGGTACACCATGGCCACCGTGACGGTACGAGCTAGACACCGTGACGGTACTCCATGGCCAGCGTGACGGTACACCATTGCTACCGTGACGGTACACCATGGCTACCGTGACGGTACACCATGGCCACCGTTACGGTACGAGCTAGCCACCGTGACGGTACACCATGGCCACCGTAACGGTACACCATGGCCACCGTGACGGTACACCATGGCCACCGTGACGGTACACCATGGCCACCGTGACGGTACACAATGGCCACCGTGACGGTACACCATGGCCACCGTGACTGTACACCATGGCCACCGTGACGGTACACCATGGCCACCGTGACGGTATACCATGGCCACCGTGACGGTACACCATGGACACCGTGACGGTACACCATGGCCACCGTAACGGTACACCATGGCCACCGGCCGGTACACCATGGCCACCGTGACGGTACGAGCTAGACACCGTGACGGTACTCCATGGCCAGCGTGACGGTACACCATTGCTACCGTGACGGTACACCATGGCTACCGTGACGGTACACCATGGCCACCGTTACGGTACGAGCTAGCCACCGTGACGGTACACCATGGCCACCGTAACGGTACACCATGGCCACCGTGACGGTATACCATGGCCACCGTGACGGTACACCATGGCCACCGTGACGGTACGAGTTAGGCACCGCGACGGTACACCATGGCCACCGTGACGGTACACCATGGCCACCGTAACGGTACACCATGGCCACCGTGCCGGTACACCATGGCCACCGTGACGGTACGAGCTAGCCACCGTGACGGTACACCATGGCCAACGTTACGGTACACCATGGCCACCCTGACGGTACACCATGGCCACCGTGACGGTACACCATGGCCACCGTGACGGTACACCATAGCCACCGTGACGGTACGAGCTAGCCACCGTGACGGTACACCATGGCCACCGTGACGGTATACCATTGCTACCGTGACGGTACACCATGGCTACCGTGACGGTACACCATGGCCACCGTAACGGTACGAGCTAGCCACCGTGACGGTACACCATGGCCACCTTGACGGTCTACCATGGCCACCATGACGGTACACCATGGCCACCGTGACGGTACACCATAGCCACCGTGACGGTACGAGCTAGCCACCGTGACGGTACACCATGGCCACCGTGACGGTACACAATGGCCACCGTGACGGTACACCATGGCCACCGTGACGGTACACCATGGCCACCGTGACGGTACACAATGGCCACCGTTACTGTACACCATGGCCACCGTTACTGTACACCATGGCCACCGTGACGGTACGAGCTAGCCTCCGTGACGGTACACCATGGCCTCCGTGACGGTACGAGTTAGCCACCGTGACGGTACACCACGGCCACCGTGACGGTACACCATGGCCACCGTAACGGTACACCATGGCCACCGTGACGGTACGCCATGGCCACCGTGACGGTACACCATGGCCACCGTGACGGTACACCATGGCCACCGTGACGGTACACCATGGCCACCGTGACGGTACACAATGGCCACCGTGACGGTACACCATGGCCACCGTGACGGTACACCATGGCCACCGTGACGGTACGAGTTAGGCACCGCGACGGTACACCATGGCCACCGTGACGGTACGCCATGGCCACCGTAACGGTACACCATGGCCACCGTGCCGGTACACCATGGCCACCGTGACGGTACGAGCTAGCCACCGTGACGGTACACCATGGCCAACGTTACGGTACACCATGGCCACCCTGACGGTACACCATGGCTACCGTGACGGTACACCATCGCCACCGTGACGGTACGAGTTAGGCACCGTGACGGTACACCATGGCCACCGTGACGGTACACCATGGCCACCGTAACGGTACACCATGGCCACCGTGACGATACGAGCTAGCCACCGTGACGATATACCATGGCCACCGAGACGGTACACCATGGCCATCGTGACGGTACGCCATGGCCACCGTGACGGTACACCATGGCCACCGTGACGGTACACAATGGCCACCGTGACGGTACACCATGGCCACCGTTACTGTACACCATGGCTACCGTGACGGTACACCATGGCCACCGTGACGGTACGCCATGGCCACCGTGACGGTACACCATGGCCACCGTGACGGTACACAATGGCCACCGTGACGGTACACCATGGCCACCGTGACGGTACACCATAGCCACCGTGACGGTACACCATAGCCACCGTGACGGTACGAGCTAGCCACCGCGACGGTATACCATGGCCACCGTGACGGTACACCATGGCCACCGTGACGGTACGCCATGGCCACCGTGACGGTACACAATGGCCACCGTGACGGTACACCATGGCCACCGTGACGGTACTCCATGGCCAGCGTGACGGTACACCATTGCTACCGTGACGGTACACCATGGCTACCGTGACGGTACACCATGGCCACCGTTACGGTACGAGCTAGCCACCGTGACGGTACACCATGGCCACCGTAACGGTACACCATGGCCACCGTGACGGTACACCATGGCCACCGTGACGGTACACCATGGCCACCGTGACGGTAAACAATGGCCACCGTGACGGTACACCATGGCCACCGTGACGGTACACCATGGCCACCGTGACGGTACACCATGGCCACCGTTACTGTACACAATGGCCACCGTGACGGTACACCATGGCCACCGTGACGGTACGCCATGGCCACCGTGACGGTACACCATGGCCACCGTAACGGTACACCATGGCCACCATAATGGTACACCATGGCCACCGTGACGGTACGAGCTAGCCTCCATGACGGTACACCATGGCCACCGTGACGGTACACTACGGCCACCGTAACGGTACACCATGGCCACCATAATGGTACACCATGGCCACCGTGACGGTACGAGCTAGCCTCCATGACGGTACACCATGGCCACCGTAACGGTACACCATGGCCACCATAATGGTACACCATGGCCACCGTGACGGTACACCATGGCCACCGTAACGGTACACCATGGCCACCGTGACGGTACGAGCTAGCCACCGTGACGGTATACCATGGCCACCGTGACGGTACACCATAGCCACCGTGGCGGTACGAGCTAGCCACCGCGACGGTATACCATGGCCACCGTGACGGTACACCATTGCTACCGTGACGGTACCCCATGGCCACCGTGCCGGTACACCATGTCCACCGTAACGGTACACCATGGCCACCGTGACGGTACACAATGGCCACCGTCACGGTACACCATGGCCACCGTGACGGTACACCATGGCCACCGTGACGGTACACCATGGCCACCGTGACGGTACACCATGGCCACCGTAACGGTACACCATGGCCACCGTGCCGGTACACCATGGCCACCGTGACGGTACGAGCTAGACACCGTGACGGTACTCCATGGCCAGCGTGACGGTACACCATTGCTACCGTGACGGTACACCATGGCTACCGTGACGGTACACCATGGCCACCGTTACGGTACGAGCTAGCCACCGTGACGGTACACCATGGCCACCGTAACGGTACACCATGGCCACCGTGACGGTGCACCATGGCCACCGTGACGGTATACCATGGCCACCGTGACGGTACACTACGGCCACCGTAACGGTACACCATGGCCACCATAATGGTACACCATGGCCACCGTGACGGTACGAGCTAGCCTCCATGACCGTACACCATGGCCACCGAAACGGTACACCATGGCCACCATAATGGTACACCATGGCCACCGTGACGGTACACCATGGCCACCGTAACGGTACACCATGGCCACCGTGACGGTACGAGCTAGCCACCGTGACGGTATACCATGGCCACCGTGACGGTACACCATGGCCAACGTGACGGTACACCATGGCCACCGTGACGGTACACAATGGCCACCGTGACGGTACACCATGGCCACCGTGACGGTACACCATGGCCACCGTGACGGTACACCATGGCCACCGTGACGGTATACCATGGCCACCGTGACGGTACACTACGGCCACCGTAACGGTACACCATGGCCACCATAATGGTACACCATGGCCACCGTGACGGTACGAGCTAGCCTCCATGACCGTACACCATGGCCACCGAAACGGTACACCATGGCCACCATAATGGTACACCATGGCCACCGTGACGGTACACCATGGCCACCGTAACGGTACACCATGGCCACCGTGACGGTACGAGCTAGCCACCGTGACGGTATACCATGGCCACCGTGACGGTACACCATGGCCAACGTGACGGTACGCCATGGCCACCGTGACGGTACACCATGGCCACCGTGACGGTACACAATGGCCACCGTGACGGTACACCATGGCCACCGTTACAGTACACAATGTTCACCGTGACGGTACACCATGGCCACCGTGACGGTACGCCATGGCCACCGTGACGGTACACCATGGCCACCGTGACGGTACACCATGGCCACCGTGACGGTACACCATAGCCACCGTGACGGTACGAGCTAGCCACCGTGACGGTACACCATGGCCACCGTGACGGTATACCATTGCTACCGCGACGGTACACCATGGCTACCGTGACGGTACACCATGGCCACCGTAACGGTACGAGCTAGCCACCGTGACGGTACACCATGGCCACCTTGACGGTATACCATGGCCCCCTTGACGGTACACCATGGCCACCGTGACGGTACACCATAGCCACCGTGACGGTACGAGCTAGCCACCGTGACGGTACACCATGGCCACCGTGACGGTACACAATGGCCACCGTGACGGTACACCATGGCCACCGTAACGGTACACCATGGCCACCGTGACGGTACGAGCTAGCCACCGTGACGGTATACCATGGCCACCGTGACGGTACACCATGGCCACCGTGACGGTACGCCATGGCCACCGTGACGGTACACCATGGCCACCGTAACGGTACACCATGGCCACCGTGACGGTACGCCATGACCACCGTGACGGTACCCCATGGCCACCGTAACGGTACACCATGGCCACCGTGACGGTACACCATGGCCACCGTGACGGTACCCCATGGCCACCGTGCCGGTACACCATGTCCACCGTAACGGTACTCCATGGCCACCGTGACGGTACACAATGGCCACCGTCACGGTACACCATGGCCACCGTGACGGTACACCATGGCCACCGTGACGGTACGAGCTAGCCACCGTGACGGTACACCATGGACACCGTAACGGTACACCATGGCCACCGTGACGGTACACCATGGCCACCGTGACGGTACACCATGGCCACCGTGACGGTACACCATGGCCACCGTTACGGTACGAGCTAGCCACCGTGACGGTACACCATGGCCACCGTAACGGTACGAGCTAGACACCGTGACGGTACTCCATGGCCAGCGTGACGGTACAATATTGCTACCGTGACGGTACACCATGGCTACCGTGACGGTACACCATGGCCACCGTTACGGTACGAGCTAGCCACCGTGACGGTACACCATGGCCACCGTAACGGTACACCATGGCCACCGTGACGGTATACCATGGCCACCGTGACGGTACACCATGGCCACCGTGACGGTACGAGTTAGGCACCGCGACGGTACACCATGGCCACCGTGACGGTACACCATGGCCACCGTAACGGTACACCATGGCCACCGTGCCGGTACACCATGGCCACCGTGACGGTACGAGCTAGCCACCGTGACGGTACACCATGGCCAACGTTACGGTACACCATGGCCACCCTGACGGTACACCATGGCTACCGTTACGGTACACCATCGCCACCGTGACGGTACGAGTTAGGCACCGTGACGGTACACCATGGCCACCGTGACGGTACACCATGGCCACCGTAACGGTACACCATGGCCACCGTGACGATACGAGCTAGCCACCGTGACGATATACCATGGCCACCGTGACGGTACACCATGGCCACCGTGACGGTACGCCATGGCCACCGTGACGGTACACCATGGCCACCGTGACGGTACACAATGGCCACCGTGACGGTACACCATGGCCACCGTTACTGTACCCAATGTCCACCGTGACGGTACACCATGGCCACCGTGACGGTACGCCATGGCCACCGTGACGGTACACCATGGCCACCGTGCCGGTATACCATGGCCACCGTGACGGTACACCATAGCCACCGTGACGGTACACCATGGCCACCGTTACGGTACGAGCTAGCCACCGTGACGGTACACCATGGCCACCGTAACGGTACGAGCTAGACACCGTGACGGTACTCCATGGCCAGCGTGACGGTACACCATTGCTACCGTGACGGTACACCATGGCTACCGTGACGGTACACCATGGCCACCGTTACGGTACGAGCTAGCCACCGTGACGGTACACCATGGCCACCGTAACGGTACACCATGGCCACCGTGACGGTACACCATGGCCACCGTGACGGTACACCATGGCCACCGTGACGGTACACCATGGCCACCGTTACGGTACGAGCTAGCCACCGTGACGGTACACCATGGCCACCGTAACGGTACGAGCTAGACACCGTGACGGTACTCCATGGCCAGCGTGACGGTACACCATTGCTACCGTGACGGTACACCATGGCTACCGTGACGGTACACCATGGCCACCGTTACGGTACGAGCTAGCCACCGTGACGGTACACCATGGCCACCGTAACGGTACACCATGGCCACCGTGACGGTACACCATGGCCACCGTGACGGTACACCATGGCCACCGTGACGGTACACAATGGCCACCGTGACGGTACACCATGGCCACCGTGACGGTACGAGCTAGCCACCGTGACGGTACACCATGGCCAACGTTACGGTACACCATGGCCACCCTGACGGTACACCATGGCTACCGTTACGGTACACCATCGCCACCGTGACGGTACGAGTTAGGCACCGTGACGGTACACCATGGCCACCGTGACGGTACACCATGGCCACCGTAACGGTACACCATGGCCACCGTGACGATACGAGCTAGCCACCGTGACGATATACCATGGCCACCGTGACGGTACACCATGGCCACCGTGACGGTACGCCATGGCCACCGTGACGGTACACCATGGCCACCGTGACGGTACACAATGGCCACCGTGACGGTACACCATGGCCACCGTTACTGTACCCAATGTCCACCGTGACGGTACACCATGGCCACCGTGACGGTACGCCATGGCCACCGTGACGGTACACCATGGCCACCGTGCCGGTATACCATGGCCACCGTGACGGTACACCATAGCCACCGTGACGGTACGAGCTAGCCACCGCGACGGTATACCATGGCCACCGTGACGGTACACCATGGCCACCGTGACGGTACGCCATGGCCACCGTGACGGTACACCATGGCCACCGTAACGGTACACCATGGCCACCGTGACGGTACGCCATGACCACCGTGACGGTACACCATGGCCACCGTAACGGTACACCATGGCCACCGTGACGGTACACCATGGCCACCGTGACGGTACCCCATGGCCACCGTGCCGGTACACCATGTCCACCGTAACGGTACACCATGGCCACCGTGACGGTACACCATGGCCACCGTTACGGTACGAGCTAGCCACCGTGACGGTACACCATGGCCACCGTAACGGTACGAGCTAGACACCGTGACGGTACTCCATGGCCAGCGTGACGGTACACCATTGCTACCGTGACGGTACACCATGGCTACCGTGACGGTACACCATGGCCACCGTTACGGTACGAGCTAGCCACCGTGACGGTACACCATGGCCACCGTAACGGTACACCATGGCCACCGTGACGGTACACCATGGCCACCGTGACGGTACACCATGGCCACCGTGACGGTACACCATGGCCACCGTTACGGTACGAGCTAGCCACCGTGACGGTACACCATGGCCACCGTAACGGTACGAGCTAGACACCGTGACGGTACTCCATGGCCAGCGTGACGGTACACCATTGCTACCGTGACGGTACACCATGGCTACCGTGACGGTACACCATGGCCACCGTTACGGTACGAGCTAGCCACCGTGACGGTACACCATGGCCACCGTAACGGTACACCATGGCCACCGTGACGGTACACCATGGCCACCGTGACGGTACACCATGGCCACCGTGACGGTACACAATGGCCACCGTGACGGTACACCATGGCCACCGTGACGGTACACCATGGCCACCGTGACGGTACACCATGGCCACCGTGACGGTATACCATGGCCACCGTGACGGTACACTACGGCCACCGTAACGGTACACCATGGCCACCGTGACGGTACACCATGGCTAACGTGACGGTACGCCATGGCCACCGTGACGGTACACCATGGCCACCGTGACGGTACACAATGGCCACCGTGACGGTACACCATGGCCACCGTTACTGTACACAATGGCCACCGTGACGGTACACCATGGCCACCGTGACGGTACGCCATGGCCACCGTGACGGTACACCATGGCCACCGTGACGGTACACCATGGCCACCGTGACGGTACACCATAGCCACCGTGACGGTACGAGCTAGCTACCGTGACGGTACACCATGGCCACCGTGACGGTATACCATTGCTACCGTGACGGTACACCATGGCTACCGTGACGGTACACCATGGCCACCGTAACGGTACGAGCTAGCCACCGTGACGGTACACCATGGCCACCGTGACGGTATACCATGGCCACCGTGACGGTACACCATAGCCACCGTGACGGTACGAGCTAGCCACCGCGACGGTATACCATGGCCACCGTGACGGTACACCATGGCCACCGTAACGGTACACCATGGCCACCGTGACGGTACACAATGGCCACCGTCACGGTACACCATGGCCACCGTGACGGTACACCATGGCCACCGTGACGGTACACCATGGCCACCGTGACGGTACACCATGGCCACCGTAACGGTACACCATGGCCACCGTGCCGGTACACCATGGCCACCGTGACGGTACGAGCTAGACACCGTGACGGTACTCCATGGCCAGCGTGAGGGTACACCATTGCTACCGTGACGGTACACCATGGCTACCGTGACGGTACACCATGGCCACCGTTACGGTACGAGCTAGCCACCGTGACGGTACACCATGGCCACCGTAACGGTACACCATGGCCACCGTGACGGTACACCATGGCCACCGTGACGGTACACCATGGCCACCGTGACGGTACACAATGGCCACCGTGACGGTACACCATGGCCACCGTGACTGTACACCATGGCCACCGTGACGGTACACCATGGCCACCGTGACGGTATACCATGGCCACCGTGACGGTACACCATGGACACCGTGACGGTACACCATGGCCACCGTAACGGTACACCATGGCCACCGGCCGGTACACCATGGCCACCGTGACGGTACGAGCTAGACACCGTGACGGTACTCCATGGCCAGCGTGACGGTACACCATTGCTACCGTGACGGTACACCATGGCTACCGTGACGGTACACCATGGCCACCGTTACGGTACGAGCTAGCCACCGTGACGGTACACCATGGCCACCGTAACGGTACACCATGGCCACCGTGACGGTATACCATGGCCACCGTGACGGTACACCATGGCCACCGTGACGGTACGAGTTAGGCACCGCGACGGTACACCATGGCCACCGTGACGGTACACCATGGCCACCGTAACGGTACACCATGGCCACCGTGCCGGTACACCATGGCCACCGTGACGGTACGAGCTAGCCACCGTGACGGTACACCATGGCCAACGTTACGGTACACCATGGCCACCCTGACGGTACACCATGGCTACCGTTACGGTACACCATCGCCACCGTGACGGTACGAGTTAGGCACCGTGACGGTACACCATGGCCACCGTGACGGTACACCATGGCCACCGTAACGGTACACCATGGCCACCGTGACGATACGAGCTAGCCACCGTGACGATATACCATGGCCACCGTGACGGTACACCATGGCCACCGTGACGGTACGCCATGGCCACCGTGACGGTACACCATGGCCACCGTGACGGTACACAATGGCCACCGTGACGGTACACCATGGCCACCGTTACTGTACCCAATGGCCACCGTGACGGTACACCATGGCCACCGTGACGGTACGCCATGGCCACCGTGACGGTACACCATGGCCACCGTGACGGTATACCATGGCCACCGTGACGGTACACCATAGCCACCGTGACGGTACGAGCTAGCCACCGCGACGGTATACCATGGCCACCGTGACGGTACACCATGGCCACCGTGACAGTACGCCATGGCCACCGTGACGGTACACCATGGCCACCGTAACGGTACACCATGGCCACCGTGACGGTACGCCATGACCACCGTGACGGTACACCATGGCCACCGTAACGGTACACCATGGCCACCGTGACGGTACACCATGGCCACCGTGACGGTACACAATGGCCACCGTCACGGTACACCATGGCCACCGTGACGGTACACCATGGCCACCGTGACGGTACGAGCTAGCCACCGTGACGGTACACCATGGCCACCGTAACGGTACACCATGGCCACCGTGACGGTACACCATGGCCACCGTGACGGTACACAATGGCCACCGTCACGGTACACCATGGCCACCGTGACGGTACACCATGGCCACCGTGACGGTACGAGCTAGCCACCGTGACGGTACACCATGGCCACCGTAACGGTACACCATGGCCACCGTGACGGTACACCATGGCCACCGTGACGGTACACCATGGCCACCGTTACGGTACGAGCTAGCCACCGTGACGGTACACCATGGCCACCGTAACGGTACGAGCTAGACACCGTGACGGTACTCCATGGCCAGCGTGACGGTACACCATTGCTACCGTGACGGTACACCATGGCCACCGTGACGGTACCCCATGGCCACCGTGCCGGTACACCATGTCCACCGTAACGGTACACCATGGCCACCGTGACGGTACACAATGGCCACCGTCACGGTACACCATGGCCACCGTGACGGTACACCATGGCCACCGTGACGGTACACCATGGCCACCGTGACGGTACACCATGGCCACCGTAAGGGTACACCATGGCCACCGTGCCGGTACACCATGGCCACCGTGACGGTACGAGCTAGACACCGTGACGGTACTCCATGGCCAGCGTGACGGTACACCATTGCTACCGTGACGGTACACCATGGCTACCGTGACGGTACACCATGGCCACCGTTACGGTACGAGCTAGCCACCGTGACGGTACACCATGGCCACCGTAACGGTACACCATGGCCACCGTGACGGTACACCATGGCCACCGTGACGGTACACCATGGCCACCGTGACGGTACACAATGGCCACCGTGACGGTACACCATGGCCACCGTGACGGTACACCATGGCCACCGTGACGGTACACCATGGCCACCGTGACGGTATACCATGGCCACCGTGACGGTACACTACGGCCACCGTAACGGTACACCATGGCCACCGTGACGGTACGAGCTAGCCTCCATGACGGTACACCATGGCCACCGAAACGGTACACCATGGCCACCATAATGGTACACCATGGCCACCGTGACGGTACACCATGGCCACCGTAACGGTACACCATGGCCACCGTGACGGTACGAGCTAGCCACCGTGCCGGTATACCATGGCCACCGTGACGGTACGCCATGGCCACCGTGACGGTACACCATGGCCACCGTGACGGTACACCATGGCCACCGTGACGGTACACCATAGCCACCGTGACGGTACGAGCTAGCCACCGTGACGGTACACCATGGCCACCGTGACGGTATACCATTGCTACCGTGACGGTACACCATGGCTACCGTGACGGTACACCATGGCCACCGTAACGGTACGAGCTAGCCACCGTGACGGTACACCATGGCCACCTTGACGGTCTACCATGGCCACCATGACGGTACACCATGGCCACCGTGACGGTACACCATAGCCACCGTGACGGTACGAGCTAGCCACCGTGACGGTACACAATGGCCACCGTGACGGTACACCATGGCCACCGTTACTGTACACAATGGCCACCGTGACGGTACACCATGGCCACCGTGACGGTACGCCATGGCCACCGTGACGGTACACCATGGCCACCGTGACGGTACACCATGGCCACCGTGACGGTACACCATAGCCACCGTGACGGTACGAGCTAGCTACCGTGACGGTACACCATGGCCACCGTGACGGTATACCATTGCTACCGTGACGGTACACCATGGCTAACGTGACGGTACACCATGGCCACCGTAACGGTACGAGCTAGCCACCGTGACGGTACACCATGGCCACCGTGACGGTATACCATGGCCACCGTGACGGTACACAATAGCCACCGTGACGGTACGAGCTAGCCACCGCGACGGTATACCATGGCCACCGTGACGGTACACCATGGCCACCGTGACGGTACACCATGGCCACCGTGACGGTACACAATGGCCACCGTGACGGTACACCATGGCCACCGTGACGGTACACCATGGCCACCGTGACGGTACACCATGGCCACCGTGACGGTATACCATGGCCACCGTGACGGTACACTACGGCCACCGTAACGGTACACCATGGCCACCATAATGGTACACCATGGCCACCGTGACGGTACGAGCTAGCCTCCATGACGGTACACCATGGCCACCGAAACGGTACACCATGGCCACCATAATGGTACACCATGGCCACCGTGACGGTACACCATGGCCACCGTAACGGTACACCATGGCCACCGTGACGGTACGAGCTAGCCACCGTGACGGTATACCATGGCCACCGTGACGGTACACCATGGCCAACGTGACGGTACGCCATGGCCACCGTGACGGTACACCATGGCCACCGTGACGGTACACAATGGCCACCGTGACGGTACACCATAGCCACCGTGACGGTACGAGCTAGCCACCGTGACGGTACACCATGGCCACCGTGACGGTACACAATGGCCACCGTGACGGTACACCATGGCCACCGTGACGGTACACCATGGCCACCGTGACGGTACACAATGGCCACCGTTACTGTACACCATGGCCACCGTTACTGTACACCATGGCCACCGTGACGGTACGAGCTAGCCTCCGTGACGGTACACCATGGCCACCGTGACGGTACACCATGGCCACCGTGACGGTACACCATAGCCACCGTGACGGTACGAGCTAGCCACCGTGACGGTACACCATGGCCACCGTGACGGTATACCATTGCTACCGTGACGGTACACCATGGCTACCGTGACGGTACACCATGGCCACCGTAACGGTACGAGCTAGCCACCGTGACGGTACACCATGGCCACCTTGACGGTCTACCATGGCCACCATGACGGTACACCATGGCCACCGTGACGGTACACCATAGCCACCGTGACGGTACGAGCTAGCCACCGTGACGGTACACCATGGCCACCGTGACGGTACACAATGGCCACCGTGACGGTACACCATGGCCACCGTGACGGTACACCATGGCCACCGTGACGGTACACAATGGCCACCGTTACTGTACACCATGGCCACCGTTACTGTACACCATGGCCACCGTGACGGTACGAGCTAGCCTCCGTGACGGTACACCATGGCCTCCGTGACGGTACGAGTTAGCCACCGTGACGGTACACCACGGCCACCGTGACGGTACACCATGGCCACCGTAACGGTACACCATGGCCACCGTGACGGTACGAGCTAGCCACCGTGACGGTATACCATGGCCACCGTGACGGTACACCATGGCCACCGTGACGGTACGCCATGGCCACCGTGACGGTACACCATGGCCACCGTGACGGTACACCATGGCCACCGTGACGGTACACCATGGCCACCGTGACGGTACACAATGGCCACCGTGACGGTACACCATGGCCACCGTGACGGTACACCATGACCACCGTGACGGTACGAGTTAGGCACCGCGACGGTACACCATGGCCACCGTGACGGTACGCCATGGCCACCGTAACGGTACACCATGGCCACCGTGCCGGTACACCATGGCCACCGTGACGGTACGAGCTAGCCACCGTGACGGTACACCATGGCCAACGTTACGGTACACCATGGCCACCCTGACGGTACACCATGGCTACCGTGACGGTACACCATCGCCACCGTGACGGTACGAGTTAGGCACCGTGACGGTACACCATGGCCACCGTGACGGTACACCATGGCCACCGTAACGGTACACCATGGCCACCGTGACGATACGAGCTAGCCACCGTGACGATATACCATGGCCACCGAGACGGTACACCATGGCCACCGTGACGGTACGCCATGGCCACCGTGACGGTACACCATGGCCACCGTGACGGTACACAATGGCCACCGTGACGGTACACCATGGCCACCGTTACTGTACACCATGGCTACCGTGACGGTACACCATGGCCACCGTGACGGTACGCCATGGCCACCGTGACGGTACACCATGGCCACCGTGACGGTACACAATGGCCACCGTGACGGTACACCATGGCCACCGTGACGGTACACCATAGCCACCGTGACGGTACACCATAGCCACCGTGACGGTACGAGCTAGCCACCGCGACGGTATACCATGGCCACCGTGACGGTACACCATGGCCACCGTGACGGTACGCCATGGCCACCGTGACGGTACACAATGGCCACCGTGACGGTACACCATGGCCACCGTGACGGTACACCATGGCCACCGTGACGGTACACAATGGCCACCGTGACGGTATACCATGGCCACCGTGACGGTATACCATGGCCACCGTGACGGTACACCATGGCCACCGTGACGGTACACCATGGCCACCATGACGGTACACCATGGCCAACGTGACGGTACGCCATGGCCACCGTGACGGTACACCATGGCCACCGTGACGGTACACAATGGCCACCGTGACGGTACGAGCTAGCCTCCGTGACGGTACACCACGGCCTCCGTGACGGTACGAGTTAGCCACCATGACGGTACACCACGGCCACCGTGACGGTACACCATGGCCACCGTAACGGTACACCATGGCCACCGTGACGGTACGAGCTAGCCACCGTGACGGTATACCATGGCCACCGTGACGGTACACCATGGCCACCGTGACGGTACACCATGGCCACCGTGACGGTACACCATGGCCACCGTGACGGTATACCATGGCCACCGTGACGGTACACTACGGCCACCGTAACGGTACACCATGGCCACCATAATGGTACACCATGGCCACCGTGACGGTACGAGCTAGCCTCCATGACGGTACACCATGGCCACCGTAAAGGTACACCATGGCCACCATAATGGTACACCATGGCCACCGTGACGGTACACCATGGCCACCGTAACGGTACACCATGGCCACCGTGACGGTACGAGCTAGCCACCGTGACGGTATACCATGGCCACCGTGACGGTACACCATGGCCAACGTGACGGTACGCCATGGCCACCGTGACGGTACACCATGGCCACCGTGACGGTACACAATGGCCACCGTGACGGTACACCATGGCCACCGTTACTGTACACAATGGCCACCGTGACGGTACGAGCTAGACACCGTGACGGTACTCCATGGCCAGCGTGACGGTACACCATTGCTCCCGTGACGGTACACCATGGCTACCGTGACGGTACACCATGGCCACCGTGACGGTACGAGTTAGCCCCCGTGACGGTACACCACGGCCACCGTGACGGTACACCATGGCCACCGTAACGGTACACCATGGCCACCGTGACGGTACGAGCTAGCCACCGTGACGGTATACCATGGCCACCGTGACGGTACACCATGGCCACCGTGACGGTACACCATGGCCACCGTGTGACGGTACACCATGGCCACCGTGACGGTATACCATGGCCACCGTGACGGTACACTACGGCCACCGTAACGGTACACCATGGCCACCATAATGGTACACCATGGCCACCGTGACGGTACGAGCTAGCCTCCATGACGGTACACCATGGCCACCGTAAAGGTACACCATGGCCACCATAATGGTACACCATGGCCACCGTGACGGTACACCATGGCCACCGTAACGGTACACCATGGCCACCGTGACGGTACGAGCTAGCCACCGTGACGGTATACCATGGCCACCGTGACGGTACACCATGGCCAACGTGACGGTACGCCATGGCCACCGTGACGGTACACCATGGCCACCGTGACGGTACACAATGGCCACCTTGACGGTATACCATGGCCACCATGACGGTACACCATGGCCACCGTGACGGTACACCATGGCCACCGTGACGGTACACCATGGCCACCGTGACGGTACACAATGGCCACCGTGACGGTACACCATGGCCACCGTGACGGTACACAATGGCCACCGTGACGGTACACCATGGCCACCGTGACGGTACGAGCTAGCCACCGTGACGATATACCATGGCCACCGTGACGGTACACCATGGCCACCGTGACGGTACGCCATGGCCACCGTGACGGTACACCATGGCCACCGTGACGGTACACAATGGCCACCGTGACGGTACACCATGGCCACCGTTACTGTACACAATGGCCACCGTGACGGTACACCATGGCCACCGTGACGGTACGCCATGGCCACCGTGACGGTACCCCATGGCCACCGTGGCGGTATACCATGGCCACCGTGACGGTACACCATAGCCACCGTGACGGTACGAGCTATCCACCGTGACGGTATACCATGGCCACCGTGACGGTACACCATGGCCACCGTGACGGTACCCCATGGCCACCGTATCGGTACACCATGGCCACCGTGACGGTACACCATGGCCACCGTAACGGTACACCATGGCCACCGTGACGGTACGAGCTAGCCACCGTGACGGTATACCATGGCCACCGTGACGGTACACCATGGCCACCGTGACGGTACACCATGGCCACCGTGACGGTACACCATGGCCACCGTGACGGTACACAATGGCCACCGTGACGGTACACCATGGCCACCGTGACGGTACACCATGGCCACCGTGACGGTACACAATGGCCACCGTGACGGTACACCATGGCCACCGTGACGGTACACCATGGCCACCGTGACGTTACGAGTTAGGCACCGCGACGGTACACCATGGCCACCGTGACGGTATACCATGGCCACCGTGACGGTACACCATGGCCACCGTGACGGTACACCATGGCCACCGTGACGGTACACAATGGCCACCGTGACGGTACACCATGGCCACCGTGACGGTACACCATGGCCACCGTGACGGTACGAGTTAGGCACCGCGACGGTACACCATGGCCACCGTGACGGTACACCATGGCCACCGTAACGGTACACCATGGCCACCGTGCCGGTACACCATGGCCACCGTGACGGTACGAGCTAGCCACCGTGACGGTACACCATGGCCAACGTTACGGTACACCATGGCCACCCTGACGGTACACCATGGCTACCGTGACGGTACACCATCGCCACCGTGACGGTACGAGTTAGGCACCGTGACGGTACACCATGGCCACCGTGACGGTACACCATGGCCACCCTGACGGTACACCATGGCTACCGTGACGGTACACCATCGCCACCGTGACGGTACGAGTTAGGCACCGTGACGGTACACCATGGCCACCGTGACGGTACACCACGGCCACCGTGACGGTACACCATGGCCACCGTAACGGTACACCATGGCCACCGTGACGGTACGAGCTAGCCACCGTGACGGTATACCATGGCCACCGTGACGGTACACCATGGCCACCGTGACGGTACACCATGGCCACCGTGACGGTACACCATGGCCACCGTGACGGTATACCATGGCCACCGTGACGGTACACTACGGCCACCGTAACGGTACACCATGGCCACCATAATGGTACACCATGGCCACCGTGACGGTACGAGCTAGCCTCCATGACGGTACACCATGGCCACCGTAAAGGTACACCATGGCCACCATAATGGTACACCATGGCCACCGTGACGGTACACCATGGCCACCGTAACGGTACACCATGGCCACCGTGACGGTACGAGCTAGCCACCGTGACGGTATACCATGGCCACCGTGACGGTACACCATGGCCAACGTGACGGTACGCCATGGCCACCGTGACGGTACACCATGGCCACCGTGACGGTACACAATGGCCACCGTGACGGTACACCATGGCCACCGTTACTGTACACAATGGCCACCGTGACGGTACACCATGGCCACCGTGACGGTACGCCATGGCCACCGTGACGGTACACCATGGCCACCGTGACGGTACACCATGGCCACCGTGACGGTACACCATCGCCACCGTGACGGTACGAGCTAGCCACCGTGACGGTACACCATGGCCACCGTGACGGTATACCATTGCTACCGTGACGGTACACCATGGCTACCGTGACGGTACACCATGGCCACCGTAACGGTACGAGCTAGCCACCGTGACGGTACACCATGGCCACCTTGACGGTATACCATGGCCACCATGACGGTACACCATGGCCACCGTGACGGTACACCATGGCCACCGTGACGGTACACCATGGCCACCGTGACGGTACACAATGGCCACCGTGACGGTACACCATGGCCACCGTGACGGTACACAATGGCCACCGTGACGGTACACCATGGCCACCGTGACGGTACGAGCTAGCCACCGTGACGATATACCATGGCCACCGTGACGGTACACCATGGCCACCGTGACGGTACGCCATGGCCACCGTGACGGTACACCATGGCCACCGTGACGGTACACAATGGCCACCGTGACGGTACACCATGGCCACCGTTACTGTACACAATGGCCACCGTGACGGTACACCATGGCCACCGTGACGGTACGCCATGGCCACCGTGACGGTACCCCATGGCCACCGTGACGGTATACCATGGCCACCGTGACGGTACACCATAGCCACCGTGACGGTACGAGCTATCCACCGTGACGGTATACCATGGCCACCGTGACGGTACACCATGGCCACCGTGACGGTACCCCATGGCCACCGTATCGGTACACCATGGCCACCGTGACGGTACACCATGGCCACCGTAACGGTACACCATGGCCACCGTGACGGTACGAGCTAGCCACCGTGACGGTATACCATGGCCACCGTGACGGTACACCATGGCCACCGTGACGGTACACCATGGCCACCGTGACGGTACACCATGGCCACCGTGACGGTACACAATGGCCACTATGACGGTACACCATGGCCACCGTGACGGTACACCATGGCCACCGTGACGGTACACAATGGCCACCGTGACGGTACACCATGGCCACCGTGACGGTACACCATGGCCACCGTGACGTTACGAGTTAGGCACCGCGACGGTACACCATGGCCACCGTGACGGTATACCATGGCCACCGTGACGGTACACCATGGCCACCGTGACGGTACACCATGGCCACCGTGACGGTACACAATGGCCACCGTGACGGTACACCATGGCCACCGTGACGGTACACCATGGCCACCGTGACGGTACGAGTTAGGCACCGCGACGGTACACCATGGCCACCGTGACGGTACACCATGGCCACCGTAACGGTACACCATGGCCACCGTGCCGGTACACCATGGCCACCGTGACGGTACGAGCTAGCCACCGTGACGGTACACCATGGCCACCGTGACGGTACGAGTTAGGCACCGCGACGGTACACCATGGCCACCGTGACGGTACAGCATGGCCACCGTGACGGTACACCATGGCCACCGTGACGGTACGAGTTAGGCACCGCGACGGTACACCATGGCCACCGTGACGGTACACCATGGCCAACGTTACGGTACACCATGGCCACCCTGACGGTACACCATGGCTACCGTGACGGTACACCATGGCCACCGTGACGGTACACCATGGCCACCGTAACGGTACACCATGGCCACCGTGCCGGTACACCATGGCCACCGTGACGGTACACCATGGCCACCGTGACGGTACACCATGGCCACCGTGACGGTACGAGTTAGGCACCGCGACGGTACACCATGGCCACCGTGACGGTACACCATGGCCAACGTTACGGTACACCATGGCCACCCTGACGGTACACCATGGCTACCGTGACGGTACACCATCGCCACCGTGACGGTACGAGTTAGGCACCGTGACGGTACACCATGGCCACCGTGACGGTACACCATGGCCACCGTGACGGTATACCATGGCCACCGTGACGGTACACCATAGCCACCGTGACGGTACGAGCTAGCCACCGCGACGGTATACCATGGCCACCGTGACGGTACACCATGGCCACCGTGACGGTACGCCATGGCCACCGTGACGGTACACCATGGCCACCGTAACGGTACACCATGGCCACCGTGACGGTACGCCATGACCACCTTGACGGTACACCATGGCCACCGTAACGGTACACCATGGCCACCGTTACTGTACACCATGGCCACCGTGACGGTACGAGCTAGCCTTCGTGACGGTACACCATGGCGTCCGTGACGGTACGAGTTAGCCACCGTGACGGTACACCACGGCCACCGTGACGGTACACCATGGCCACCGTAACGGTACACCATGGCCACCGTGACGGTACGAGCTAGCCACCGTGACGGTATACCATGGTCACCGTGAAGGTACACCATGGCCACCGTGACGGTACGCCATGGCCACCGTGACGGTACACCATGGCCACCGTGACGGTACACAATGGCCACCGT
Source organism: Melanotus villosus (assembly GCA_963082815.1). Taxonomy (NCBI): domain Eukaryota; kingdom Metazoa; phylum Arthropoda; class Insecta; order Coleoptera; family Elateridae; genus Melanotus; species Melanotus villosus. Next base: position 14,707,443 of record OY720425.1, on the reverse strand, counting down.
GACTGTACACAATGGCCACCGTGACGGTACACCATGGCCACCGTGACGGTACGCCGTGGCCACCGTGACGGTACGAGCTAGCCACCGTGACGGTATACCATGGCCACCGTGACGGTACACCATGGCCACCGTGACGGTACACCATGGCCACCGTGACGGTACGCCATGGCCACCGTGACGGTACACCATGGCCACCGTGACTGTACACAATGGCCACCGTGACGGTACACCATGGCCACCGTTACTGTACACAATGGCCACCGTGACGGTACACCATGGCCACCGTGACGGTACGCCGTGGCCACCGTGACGGTACGAGCTAGCCACCGTGACGGTATACCATGGCCACCGTGACGGTACACCATGGCCACCGTGACGGTACGCCATGGCCACCGTGACGGTACACCATGGCCACCGTGACGGTACACAATGGCCACCGTGACGGTACCCCATGGCCACCGTGACGGTACGCCATGGCCACCGTGACGGTACACCATGGCCACCGTGACGGTATACCATGGCCACCGTGACGGTACACCATAGCCACCGTGACGGTACGAGCTAGCCACCGTGACGGTACTCCATGGCCACCGTTACGGTACACCATTGCTACCGTGACGGTACACCATGGCTACCGTGACGGTACACCATGGCCACCGTGACGGTACGCCATGGCCACCGTGACGGTACACCATGGCCACCGTGACGGTACACAATGGCCACCGTGACGGTACACCATGGCCACCGTTACTGTACACAATGGCCACCGTGACGGTACACCATGGCCACCGTGACGGTACGCCATGGCCACCGTGACGGTACCCCATGGCCACCGTGACGGTATACCATGGCCACCGTGACGGTACACCATAGCCACCGTGACGGTACGAGCTATCCACCGTGACGGTATACCATGGCCACCGTGACGGTACACCATGGCCACCGTGACGGTACGCCATGGCCACCGTGACGGTAATCCATGGCCACCGTATCGGTACACCATGGCCACCGTGACGGTACACCATGGCCACCGTAACGGTACACCATGGCCACCGTGACGGTACGAGCTAGCCACCGTGACGGTATACCATGGCCACCGTGACGGTATACCATGGCCACCGTGACGGTACACCATGGCCACCGTGACGGTACACCATGGCCACCGTGACGGTACGAGCTAGCCACCGTGACGGTATACCATGGCCACCGTGACGGTACACCATGGCCAACGTGTCGGTACGCCATGGCCACCGTGACGGTACACCATGGCTACCGTGACGGTACACCATGGCCACCGTGACGGTACACAATGGCCACCGTGACGGTACACAATGGCCACCGTGACGGTACACCATGGCCACCGTGACGGTATACCATGGCCACCGTGACGGTACACCATGGCCACCGTGACGGTACACCATGGCCACCGTGACGGTACACAATGGCCACCGTGACGGTACACCATGGCCACCGTGACGGTACACCATGGCCACCGTGACGGTACGAGTTAGGCACCGCGACGGTACACCATGGCCACCGTGACGGTACACCATGGCCACCGTAACGGTACGAGCTAGCCACCGTGACGGTACACCATGGCCACCGTAACGGTACACCATGGCCACCGTGCCGGTACACCATGGCCACCGTGACGGTACGAGCTAGCCACCGTGACGGTACACCATGGCCAACGTTACGGTACACCATGGCCACCCTGACGGTACACCATGGCTACCGTGACGGTACACCATGTCCACCGTAACGGTACACCATGGCCACCGTGACGGTACACAATGGCCACCGTCACGGTACACCATGGCCACCGTGACGGTACACCATGGCCACCGTGACGGAACACCATTGCTACCGTGACGGTACACCATGGCCACCGTGACGGTACGAGCTAGCCACCGTGACGGTACGAGTTAGGCACCGTGACGGTACACCATGGCCACCGTAACGGTACACCATGGCCACCGTGCCGGTACACCATGGCCACCGTGACGGTACGAGCTAGACACCGTGACGGTACTCCATGGCCAGCGTGACGGTACACCATTGCTCCCGTGACGGTACACCATGGCTACCGTGACGGTACACCATGGCCACCGTGACGGTACACCATGGCCTCCGTAACGGTACACCATGGCCACCGTGCCGGTACACCATGGCCACCGTGACGGTACGAGCTAGCCACCGTGACGGTACTCCATGGCCAGCGTGACGGTACACCATTGCTACCGTGACGGTACACCATGGCTACCGTGACGGTTCACCATGGCCACCGTTACGGTACGAGCTAGCCACCGTGACGGTACACCATGGCCACCGTAACGGTACACCATGGCCACCGTGACGGTACACCATGGCTACCGTGACGGTACACCATCGCCACCGTGACGGTACGCCATGGCCACCGTGACGGTACACCATGGCCACCGTGACGGTACACAATGGCCACCGTGACGGTACACCATGGCCACCGTTACTGTACACAATGGCCACCGTGACGGTACACCATGGCCACCGTGACGGTACGAGCTAGCCACCGTGACGGTACACCATGGCCAACGTTACGGTACACCATGGCCACCCTGACGGTACACCATGGCTACCGTGACGGTACACCATCGCCACCGTGACGGTACGAGTTAGGCACCATGACGGTACACCATGGCCACCGTGACGGTACACCATGGCCACCGTAACGGTACACCATGGCCACCGTGCCGGTACACCATGGCCACCGTGACGGTACGAGCTAGCCACCGTGACGGTACACCATGGCCAACGTTACGGTACACCATGGCCACCCTGACGGTACACCATGGCTACCGTGACGGTACACCATGTCCACCGTAACGGTACACCATGGCCACCGTGACGGTACACAATGGCCACCGTCACGGTACACCATGGCCACCGTGACGGTACACCATGGCTACCGTGACGGAACACCATTGCTACCGTGACGGTACACCATGGCCACCGTGACGGTACGAGCTAGCCACCGTGACGGTACGAGTTAGGCACCGTGACGGTACACCATGGCCACCGTAACGGTACACCATGGCCACCGTGCCGGTACACCATGGCCACCGTGACGGTACGAGCTAGACACCGTGACGGTACTCCATGGCCAGCGTGACGGTACACCATTGCTACCGTGACGGTACACCATGGCTACCGTGACGGTACACCATGGCCACCGTGACGGTACACCATGGCCACCGTAACGGTACACCATGGCCACCGTGCCGGTACACCATGGCCACCGTGACGGTACGAGCTAGCCACCGTGACGGTACTCCATGGCCAGCGTGACGGTACACCATTGCTACCGTGACGGTACACCATGGCTACCGTGACGGTACACCATGGCCACCGTTACGGTACGAGCTAGCCACCGTGACGGTACACCATGGCCACCGTAACGGTACACCATGGCCACCGTGACGGTACACCATGGCTACCGTGACGGTACACCATCGCCACCGTGACGGTATACCATGGCCACCGTGACGGTACACAATAGCCACCGTGACGGTACGAGCTAGCCACCGTGACGGTACTCCATGGCCACCGTTACGGTACACCATTGCTACCGTGACGGTACACCATGGCTACCGTGACGGTACACCATGGCCACCGTGACGGTACGAGCTAGCCACCATGACGGTATACCATGGCCACCGTGACGGTACACCATGGCCACCGTGACGGTACGCCATGGCCACCGTGACGGTACACCATGGCCACCGTGACGGTACACAATGGCCACCGTGACGGTACACCATGGCCACCGTTACTGTACACAATGGCCACCGTGACGGTACACCATGGCCACCGTGACGGTACGAGCTAGCCACCGTGACGATATACCATGGCCACCGTGACGGTACACCATGGCCACCGTGACGGTACGCCATGGCCACCGTGACGGTACGCCGTGGCCACCGTGACGGTACGAGCTAGCCACCGTGACGGTATACCATGGCCACCGTGACGGTACACCATGGCCACCGTGACGGTACGCCATGGCCACCGTGACGGTACACCATGGCCACCGTGACGGTACACAATGGCCACCGTGACGGTACACCATGGCCACCGTTACTGTACACAATGGCCACCGTGACGGTACACCATGGCCACCGTGACGGTACGCCATGGCCACCGTGACGGTACACCATGGCCACCGTGACGGAACACCATTGCTACCGTGACGGTACACCATGGCCACCGTGACGGTACGAGCTAGCCACCGTGACGGTACGAGTTAGGCACCGTGACGGTACACCATGGCCACCGTGACGGTACACCATGGCCACCGTAACGGTACACCATGGCCACCGTGCCGGTACACCATGGCCACCGTGACGGTACGAGCTAGACACCGTGACGGTACTCCATGGCCAGCGTGACGGTACACCATTGGTACCGTGACGGTACACCATGGCTACCGTGACGGTACACCATGGCCACCGTGACGGTACGAGCTAGCCACCGTGACGGTACACCATGGCCACCGTGACGGTACACCATGGCCACCGTAACGGTACACCATGGCCACCGTGACGGTACACCATGGCCACCGTGACGGTACACCATGGCCACCGTGACGGTACACCATGGCCACCGTGACGGTATACCATGGCCACCGTGACGGTACACCATGGCCACCATAATGGTACACCATGGCCACCGTGACGGTACACCATGGCCACCGTGACGGTACACCATGGCCACCATAATGGTACACCATGGCCACCGTGACGGTACGAGCTAGCCTCCATGACGGTACACCATGGCCACCGTAAAGGTACACCATGGCCACCATAATGGTACACCATGGCCACCGTGACGGTACACCATGGCCACCGTAACGGTACACCATGGCCACCGTGACGGTACGAGCTAGCCACCGTGACGGTATACCATGGCCACCGTGACGGTACACCATGGCCAACGTGTCGGTACGCCATGGCCACCGTGACGGTACACCATGGCCACCGTGACGGTACACAATGGCCACCGTGACAGTACACCATGGCCACCGTTACTGTACACAATGGCCACCGTGACGGTACACCATGGCCACCGTGACGCTACGCCATGGCCACCGTGACGGTACACCATGGCCACCGTGACGGTACACCATGGCCACCGTGACGGTACACCATAGCCACCGTGACGGTACGAGCTAGCCACCGTGACGGTACACCATGGCCACCGTGACGGTATACCATTGCTACCGTGACGGTACACCATGGCTACCGTGACGGTACGAGTTAGGCACCGTGACGGTACACCATGGCCACCGTGACGGTACACCATGGCCACCGTAACGGTACACCATGGCCACCGTGCCGGTACACCATGGCCACCGTGACGGTACGAGCTAGCCACCGTGACGGTACACCATGGCCAACGTTACGGTACACCATGGCCACCCTGGCGGTACACCATGGCTACCGTGACGGTACACCATGTCCACCGTAACGGTACACCATGGCCACCGTGACGGTACACAATGGCCACCGTCACGGTACACCATGGCCACCGTGACGGTACGCCATGGCCACCGTGACGGTACACCATGGCCACCGTGACGGAACACCATTGCTACCGTGACGGTACACCATGGCCACCGTGACGGTACGAGCTAGCCACCGTGACGGTACGAGTTAGGCACCGTGACGGTACACCATGGCCACCGTAACAGTACACCATGGCCACCGTGCCGGTACACCATGGCCACCGTGACGGTACGAGCTAGACACCGTGACGGTACTCCATGGCCAGCGTGACGGTACACCATTGCTACCGTGACGGTACACCATGGCTACCGTGACGGTACACCATGGCCACCGTGACGGTACACCATGGCCACCGTAACGGTACACCATGGCCACCGTGCCGGTACACCATGGCCACCGTGACGGTACGAGCTAGCCACCGTGACGGTACTCCATGGCCAGCGTGACGGTACACCATTGCTACCGTGACGGTACACCATGGCTACCGTGACGGTACACCATGGCCACCGTTACGGTACGAGCTAGCCACCGTGACGGTACACCATGGCCACCGTAACGGTACACCATGGCCACCGTGACGGTACACCATGGCTACCGTGACGGTACACCATCGCCACTGTGACGGTATACCATGGCCACCGTGACGGTACACCATAGCCACCGTGACGGTACGAGCTAGCCACCGTGACGGTACTCCATGGCCACCGTTACGGTACACCATTGCTACCGTGACGGTACACCATGGCTACCGTGACGGTACACCATGGCCACCGTGACGGTACGAGCTAGCCACCGTGACGGTATACCATGGCCACCGTGACGGTACACCATGGCCACCGTGACGGTACACAATGGCCACCGTGACGGTATACCATGGCCACCGTGACGGTACACAATGGCCACCGTGACGGTACACCATGGCCACCGTTACAGTACACAATGGCCACCGTGACGGTACACCATGGCCACCGTGACGGTACACAATGGCCACCGTGACGGTACACCATGGCCACCGTGACGGTACGCCATGGCCACCGTGACGGTACCCCATGGCCACCGTGACGGTACACCATGGCCACCGTGACGGTACACAATGGCCACCGTGACGGTATACCATGGCCACCGTGACGGTACACCATAGCCACCGTGACGGTACGAGCTATCCACCGTGACGGTATACCATGGCCACCGTGACGGTACACCATGGCCACCGTGACGGTACGCCATGGCCACCGTGATGGTACCCCATGGCCACCGTATCGGTACACCATGGCCACCGTGACGGTACGCCATGGCCACCGTGACGGTACACCATGGCCACCGTGACGGTACACAATGGCCACCGTGACGGTATACCATGGCCACCGTGACGGTACACCATAGCCACCGTGACGGTACGAGCTATCCACCGTGACGGTATACCATGGCCACCGTGACGGTACACCATGGCCACCGTGACGGTACGCCATGGCCACCGTGACGGTACCCCATGGCCACCGTATCGGTACACCATGGCCACCGTGACGGTACACCATGGCCACCGTGACGGTACGCCATGACCACCGTGACGGTACACCATGGCCACCGTGACGGAACACCATTGCTACCGTGACGGTACACCATGGCCACCGTGACGGTACGAGCTAGCCACCGTGACGGTACGAGTTAGGCACCGTGACGGTACACCATGGCCACCGTGACGGTACACCATGGCCACCGTAACGGTACACCATGGCCACCGTGACGGTACGAGCTAGCCACCGTGACGGTACACCATGGCCACCGTGACGGTACACCATGGCCACCGTAACGGTACACCATGGCCACCGTGACGGTACGAGCTAGCCACCGTGACGGTACGCCATGGCCACCGTGACGGTACCCCATGGCCACCGTATCGGTACACCATGGCCACCGTGCCGGTACACCATGGCCACCGTGACGGTACGAGCTAGACACCGTGACGGTACACCATGGCTACCGTGACGGTACACCATGGCCACCGTGACGGTACGAGCTAGACACCGTGACGGTACACCATGGCTACCGTGACGGTACACCATGGCCACCGTGACGGTACGAGCTAGCCACCGTGACGGTACACCATGGCCACCGTGACGGTACACCATGGCCACCGTAACGGTACACCATGGCCACCGTGACGGTACACCATGGCCACAGTTACTGTACACAATGGCCACCGTGACGGTACACCATGGCCACCGTGACGGTACGCCGTAGTCACCGTGACGGTACGAGCTAGCCACCGTGACGGTATACCATGGCCACCGTGACGGTACACCATGGCCACCGTGACGGTACGCCATGGCCACCGTGACGGTACACCATGGCCACCGTGACGGTACACAATGGCCACCGTGACGGTACACCATGGCCACCGTTACTGTACACAATGGCCACCGTGACGGTACACCATGGCCACCGTGACGGTACGCCATGGCCACCGTGACGGTACACCATGGCCACCGTGACGGAACACCATTGCTACCGTGACGGTACACCATGGCCACCGTGACGGTAGGAGCTAGCCACCGTGACGGTACGAGTTAGGCACCGTGACGGTACACCATGGCCACCGTGACGGTACACCATGGCCACCGTAACGGTACACCATGGCCACCGTGCCGGTACACCATGGCCACCGTGACGGTACGAGCTAGACACCGTGACGGTGCTCCATGGCCAGCGTGACGGTACACCATTGCTACCGTGACGGTACACCATGGCTACCGTGACGGTACACCATGGCCACCGTGACGGTACGAGCTAGCCACCGTGACGGTACACCATGGCCACCGTGACGGTACACCATGGCCACCGTAACGGTACACCATGGCCACCGTGACTGTACACCATGGCCACCGTGACGGTACACCATGGCCACCGTGACGGTACACCATGGCCACCGTGACGGTATACCATGGCCACCGTGACGGTACACTACGGCCACCGTAACGGTACACCATGGCCACCATAATGGTACACCATGGCCACCGTGACGGTACGAGCTAGCCTCCATGACGGTACACCATGGCCACCGTAAAGGTACACCATGGCCACCATAATGGTACACCATGGCCACCGTAACGGTACACCATGGCCACCGTGACGGTACGAGCTAGCCACCGTGACGGTATACCATGGCCACCGTGACGGTACACCATGGCCAACGTGTCGGTACGCCATGGCCACCGTGACGGTACACCATGGCCACCGTGACGGTACACAATGGCCACCGTGACAGTACACCATGGCCACCGTTACTGTACACAATGGCCACCGTGACGGTACACCATGGCCACCGTGACGGTACGCCATGGCCACCGTGACGGTACACCATGGCCACCGTGACGGTACACCATGGCCACCGTGACGGTACACCATAGCCACCGTGACGGTACGAGCTAGCCACCGTGACGGTACACCATGGCCACCGTGACGGTATACCATTGCTACCGTGACGGTACACCATGGCTACCGTGACGGTACACCATGGCCACCGTAACGGTACGAGCTAGCCACCGTGACGGTACACCATGGCCACCGTGACGGTACGCCATGGCCACCGTGACGGTACCCCATGGCCACCGTATCGGTACACCATGGCCACCGTGACGGTACACCATGGCCACCGTGACGGTACGCCATGACCACCGTGACGGTACACCATGGCCACCGTGACGGAACACCATTGCTACCGTGACGGTACACCATGGCCACCGTGACGGTACGAGCTAGCCACCGTGACGGTACGAGTTAGGCACCGTGACGGTACACCATGGCCACCGTGACGGTACACCATGGCCACCGTAACGGTACACCATGGCCACCGTGACGGTACGAGCTAGCCACCGTGACGGTACACCATGGCCACCGTGACGGTACACCATGGCCACCGTAACGGTACACCATGGCCACCGTGACGGTACGAGCTAGCCACCGTGACGGTACGCCATGGCCACCGTGACGGTACCCCATGGCCACCGTATCGGTACACCATGGCCACCGTGCCGGTACACCATGGCCACCGTGACGGTACGAGCTAGACACCGTGACGGTACACCATGGCTACCGTGACGGTACACCATGGCCACCGTGACGGTACGAGCTAGACACCGTGACGGTACACCATGGCTACCGTGACGGTACACCATGGCCACCGTGACGGTACGAGCTAGCCACCGTGACGGTACACCATGGCCACCGTGACGGTACACCATGGCCACCGTAACGGTACACCATGGCCACCGTGACGGTACACCATGGCCACAGTTACTGTACACAATGGCCACCGTGACGGTACACCATGTCCACCGTGACGGTACGCCGTGGTCACCGTGACGGTACGAGCTAGCCACCGTGACGGTATACCATGGCCACCGTGACGGTACACCATGGCCACCGTGACGGTACGCCATGGCCACCGTGACGGTACACCATGGCCACCGTGACGGTACACAATGGCCACCGTGACGGTACACCATGGCCACCGTTACTGTACACAATGGCCACCGTGACGGTACACCATGGCCACCGTGACGGTACGCCATGGCCACCGTGACGGTACACCATGGCCACCGTGACGGAACACCATTGCTACCGTGACGGTACACCATGGCCACCGTGACGGTAGGAGCTAGCCACCGTGACGGTACGAGTTAGGCACCGTGACGGTACACCATGGCCACCGTGACGGTACACCATGGCCACCGTAACGGTACACCATGGCCACCGTGCCGGTACACCATGGCCACCGTGACGGTACGAGCTAGACACCGTGACGGTACTCCATGGCCAGCGTGACGGTACACCATTGCTACCGTGACGGTACACCATGGCTACCGTGACGGTACACCATGGCCACCGTGACGGTACGAGCTAGCCACCGTGGCCAGCGTGACGGTACACCATTGCTACCGTGACGGTACACCATGGCCACCGTAACGGTACACCATGGCCACCGTGCCGGTACACCATGGCCACCGTGACGGTACGAGCTAGACACCGTGACGGTGCTCCATGGCCAGCGTGACGGTACACCATTGCTACCGTGACGGTACACCATGGCTACCGTGACGGTACACCATGGCCACCGTGACGGTACGAGCTAGCCACCGTGACGGTACACCATGGCCACCGTGACGGTACACCATGGCCACCGTAACGGTACACCATGGCCACCGTGACTGTACACCATGGCCACCGTGACGGTACACCATGGCCACCGTGACGGTACACCATGGCCACCGTGACGGTATACCATGGCCACCGTGACGGTACACTACGGCCACCGTAACGGTACACCATGGCCACCATAATGGTACACCATGGCCACCGTGACGGTACGAGCTAGCCTCCATGACGGTACACCATGGCCACCGTGACGGTACACCATGGCCACCGTGACGGTACACCATAGCCACCGTGACGGTACGAGCTAGCCACCGTGACGGTACACCATGGCCACCGTGACGGTATACCATTGCTACCGTGACGGTACACCATGGCTACCGTGACGGTACACCATGGCCACCGTAACGGTACGAGCTAGCCACCGTGACGGTACACCATGGCCACCGTGACGGTACGCCATGGCCACCGTGACGGTACCCCATGGCCACCGTATCGGTACACCATGGCCACCGTGACGGTACACCATGGCCACCGTGACGGTACGCCATGACCACCGTGACGGTACACCATGGCCACCGTGACGGAACACCATTGCTACCGTGACGGTACACCATGGCCACCGTGACGGTACGAGCTAGCCACCGTGACGGTACGAGTTAGGCACCGTGACGGTACACCATGGCCACCGTGACGGTACACCATGGCCACCGTAACGGTACACCATGGCCACCGTGACGGTACGAGCTAGCCACCGTGACGGTACACCATGGCCACCGTGACGGTACACCATGGCCACCGTAACGGTACACCATGGCCACCGTGACGGTACGAGCTAGCCACCGTGACGGTACGCCATGGCCACCGTGACGGTACCCCATGGCCACCGTATCGGTACACCATGGCCACCGTGCCGGTACACCATGGCCACCGTGACGGTACGAGCTAGACACCGTGACGGTACACCATGGCTACCGTGACGGTACACCATGGCCACCGTGACGGTACGAGCTAGACACCGTGACGGTACACCATGGCTACCGTGACGGTACACCATGGCCACCGTGACGGTACGAGCTAGCCACCGTGACGGTACACCATGGCCACCGTGACGGTACACCATGGCCACCGTAACGGTACACCATGGCCACCGTGACGGTACACCATGGCCACAGTTACTGTACACAATGGCTACCGTGACGGTACACCATGTCCACCGTGACGGTACGCCGTGGTCACCGTGACGGTACGAGCTAGCCACCGTGACGGTATACCATGGCCACCGTGACGGTACACCATGGCCACCGTGACGGTACGCCATGGCCACCGTGACGGTACACCATGGCCACCGTGACGGTACACAATGGCCACCGTGACGGTACACCATGGCCACCGTTACTGTACACAATGGCCACCGTGACGGTACACCATGGCCACCGTGACGGTACGCCATGGCCACCGTGACGGTACACCATGGCCACCGTGACGGAACACCATTGCTACCGTGACGGTACACCATGGCCACCGTGACGGTAGGAGCTAGCCACCGTGACGGTACGAGTTAGGCACCGTGACGGTACACCATGGCCACCGTGACGGTACACCATGGCCACCGTAACGGTACACCATGGCCACCGTGCCGGTACACCATGGCCACCGTGACGGTACGAGCTAGACACCGTGACGGTACTCCATGGCCAGCGTGACGGTACACCATTGCTACCGTGACGGTACACCATGGCTACCGTGACGGTACACCATGGCCACCGTGACGGTACGAGCTAGCCACCGTGGCCAGCGTGACGGTACACCATTGCTACCGTGACGGTACACCATGGCTACCGTGACGGTACACCATGGCCACCGTGACGGTACGAGCTAGCCACCGTGACGGTATACCATGGCCACCGTGACGGTACACCATGGCCACCGTGACGGTACGCCATGGCCACCGTGACGGTACGCCGTGGCCACCGTGACGGTACGAGCTAGCCACCGTGACGGTATACCATGGCCACCGTGACGGTACACCATGGCCACCATAATGGTACACCATGGCCACCGTGACGGTACACCATGGCCACCGTGCCGGTACACCATGGCCACCGTGACGGTACGAGCTAGCCACCGTGACGATATACCATGGCCACCGTGACGGTACACCATGGCCACCGTGACGGTACGCCATGGCCACCGTGACGGTACGCCGTGGCCACCGTGACGGTACGAGCTAGCCACCGTGACGGTATACCATGGCCACCGTGACGGTACACCATGGCCACCGTGACGGTACGCCATGGCCACCGTGACGGTACACCATGGCCACCGTGACGGTACACAATGGCCACCGTGACGGTACACCATGGCCACCGTTACTGTACACAATGGCCACCGTGACGGTACACCATGGCCACCGTGACGGTACGCCATGGCCACCGTGACGGTACACCATGGCCACCGTGACGGAACACCATTGCTACCGTGACGGTACACCATGGCCACCGTGACGGTACGAGCTAGCCACCGTGACGGTACGAGTTAGGCACCGTGACGGTACACCATGGCCACCGTGACGGTACACCATGGCCACCGTAACGGTACACCATGGCCACCGTGCCGGTACACCATGGCCACCGTGACGGTACGAGCTAGACACCGTGACGGTACACCATGGCCACCGTGACGGTACACAATGGCCACCGTGACGGTACACCATGGCCACCGTGACGGTACGAGCTAGCCACCGTGACGATATACCATGGCCACCGTGACGGTACACCATGGCCACCGTGACGGTACGCCATGGCCACCGTGACGGTACACCATGGCCACCGTGACGGTACACAATGGCCACCGTGACGGTACACCATGGCCACCGTTACTGTACACAATGGCCACCGTGACGGTACACCATGGCCACCGTGACGGTACACCATGGCCACCGTGACGTTACGAGTTAGGCACCGCGACGGTACACCATGGCCACCGTGACGGTATAACATGGCCACCGTGACGGTACACCATGGCCACCGTGACGGTACACCATGGCCACCGTGACGGTACACAATGGCCACCGTGACGGTACACCATGGCCACCGTGACGGTACACCATGGCCACCGTGACGGTACGAGTTAGGCACCGCGACGGTACACCATGGCCACCGTGACGGTACACCATGGCCACCGTAACGGTACACCATGGCCACCGTGCCGGTACACCATGGCCACCGTGACGGTACGAGCTAGCCACCGTGACGGTACACCATGGCCAACGTTACGGTACACCATGGCCACCCTGACGGTACACCATGGCTACCGTGACGGTACACCATCGCCACCGTGACGGTACGAGTTAGGCACCGTGACGGTACACCATGGCCACCGTGACGGTACACCATGGCCACCCTGACGGTACACCATGGCTACCGTGACGGTACACCATCGCCACCGTGACGGTACGAGTTAGGCACCGTGACGGTACACCATGGCCACCGTGACGGTACACCACGGCCACCGTGACGGTACACCATGGCCACCGTAACGGTACACCATGGCCACCGTGACGGTACGAGCTAGCCACCGTGACGGTATACCATGGCCACCGTGACGGTACACCATGGCCACCGTGACGGTACACCATGGCCACCGTGACGGTACACCATGGCCACCGTGACGGTATACCATGGCCACCGTGACGGTACACTACGGCCACCGTAACGGTACACCATGGCCACCATAATGGTACACCATGGCCACCGTGACGGTACGAGCTAGCCTCCATGACGGTACACCATGGCCACCGTAAAGGTACACCATGGCCACCATAATGGTACACCATGGCCACCGTGACGGTACACCATGGCCACCGTAACGGTACACCATGGCCACCGTGACGGTACGAGCTAGCCACCGTGACGGTATACCATGGCCACCGTGACGGTACACCATGGCCAACGTGACGGTACGCCATGGCCACCGTGACGGTACACCATGGCCACCGTGACGGTACACAATGGCCACCGTGACGGTACACCATGGCCACCGTTACTGTACACAATGGCCACCGTGACGGTACACCATGGCCACCGTGACGGTACGCCATGGCCACCGTGACGGTACACCATGGCCACCGTGACGGTACACCATGGCCACCGTGACGGTACACCATCGCCACCGTGACGGTACGAGCTAGCCACCGTGACGGTACACCATGGCCACCGTGACGGTATACCATTGCTACCGTGACGGTACACCATGGCTACCGTGACGGTACACCATGGCCACCGTAACGGTACGAGCTAGCCACCGTGACGGTACACCATGGCCACCTTGACGGTATACCATGGCCACCATGACGGTACACCATGGCCACCGTGACGGTACACCATGGCCACCGTGACGGTACACCATGGCCACCGTGACGGAACACCATTGCTACCGTGACGGTACACCATGGCCACCGTGACGGTACGAGCTAGCCACCGTGACGGTACGAGTTAGGCACCGTGACGGTACACCATGGCCACCGTGACGGTACACCATGGCCACCGTGACGGTACGAGCTAGCCACCGTGACGGTACGAGTTAGGCACCGTGACGGTACACCATGGCCACCGTAACGGTACACCATGGCCACCGTGACGGTACGAGCTAGCCACCGTGACGGTATACCATGGCCACCGTGACGGTACACCATGGCCAACGTGACGGTACGCCATGGCCACCGTGACGGTACACCATGGCCACCGTGACGGTACACAATGGCCACCGTGACGGTACACCATGGCCACCGTTACTGTACACAATGGCCACCGTGACGGTACACCATGGCCACCGTGACGGTACGCCATGGCCACCGTGACGGTACACCATGGCCACCGTGACGGTACACCATGGCCACCGTGACGGTACACCATCGCCACCGTGACGGTACGAGCTAGCCACCGTGACGGTACACCATGGCCACCGTGACGGTATACCATTGCTACCGTGACGGTACACCATGGCTACCGTGACGGTACACCATGGCCACCGTAACGGTACGAGCTAGCCACCGTGACGGTACACCATGGCCACCTTGACGGTATACCATGGCCACCATGACGGTACACCATGGCCACCGTGACGGTACACCATGGCCACCGTGACGGTACACCATGGCCACCGTGACGGAACACCATTGCTACCGTGACGGTACACCATGGCCACCGTGACGGTACGAGCTAGCCACCGTGACGGTACGAGTTAGGCACCGTGACGGTACACCATGGCCACCGTGACGGTACACCATGGCCACCGTAACGGTACACCATGGCCACCGTGCCGGTACACCATGGCCACCGTGACGGTACGAGCTAGACACCGTGACGGTACACCATGGCCACCGTGACGGTACACAATGGCCACCGTGACGGTACACCATGGCCACCGTGACGGTACGAGCTAGCCACCGTGACGATATACCATGGCCACCGTGACGGTACACCATGGCCACCGTGACGGTACGCCATGGCCACCGTGACGGTACACCATGGCCACCGTGACGGTACACAATGGCCACCGTGACGGTACACCATGGCCACCGTTACTGTACACAATGGCCACCGTGACGGTACACCATGGCCACCGTGACGGTACACCATGGCCACCGTGACGTTACGAGTTAGGCACCGCGACGGTACACCATGGCCACCGTGACGGTATAACATGGCCACCGTGACGGTACACCATGGCCACCGTGACGGTACACCATGGCCACCGTGACGGTACACAATGGCCACCGTGACGGTACACCATGGCCACCGTGACGGTACACCATGGCCACCGTGACGGTACGAGTTAGGCACCGCGACGGTACACCATGGCCACCGTGACGGTACACCATGGCCACCGTAACGGTACACCATGGCCACCGTGCCGGTACACCATGGCCACCGTGACGGTACGAGCTAGCCACCGTGACGGTACACCATGGCCAACGTTACGGTACACCATGGCCACCCTGACGGTACACCATGGCTACCGTGACGGTACACCATCGCCACCGTGACGGTACGAGTTAGGCACCGTGACGGTACACCATGGCCACCGTGACGGTACACCATGGCCACCCTGACGGTACACCATGGCTACCGTGACGGTACACCATCGCCACCGTGACGGTACGAGTTAGGCACCGTGACGGTACACCATGGCCACCGTGACGGTACACCACGGCCACCGTGACGGTACACCATGGCCACCGTAACGGTACACCATGGCCACCGTGACGGTACGAGCTAGCCACCGTGACGGTATACCATGGCCACCGTGACGGTACACCATGGCCACCGTGACGGTACACCATGGCCACCGTGACGGTACACCATGGCCACCGTGACGGTATACCATGGCCACCGTGACGGTACACTACGGCCACCGTAACGGTACACCATGGCCACCATAATGGTACACCATGGCCACCGTGACGGTACGAGCTAGCCTCCATGACGGTACACCATGGCCACCGTAAAGGTACACCATGGCCACCATAATGGTACACCATGGCCACCGTGACGGTACACCATGGCCACCGTAACGGTACACCATGGCCACCGTGACGGTACGAGCTAGCCACCGTGACGGTATACCATGGCCACCGTGACGGTACACCATGGCCAACGTGACGGTACGCCATGGCCACCGTGACGGTACACCATGGCCACCGTGACGGTACACAATGGCCACCGTGACGGTACACCATGGCCACCGTTACTGTACACAATGGCCACCGTGACGGTACACCATGGCCACCGTGACGGTACGCCATGGCCACCGTGACGGTACACCATGGCCACCGTGACGGTACACCATGGCCACCGTGACGGTACACCATCGCCACCGTGACGGTACGAGCTAGCCACCGTGACGGTACACCATGGCCACCGTGACGGTATACCATTGCTACCGTGACGGTACACCATGGCTACCGTGACGGTACACCATGGCCACCGTAACGGTACGAGCTAGCCACCGTGACGGTACACCATGGCCACCTTGACGGTACACAATGGCCACCGTGACGGTACACCATGGCCACCGTGACGGTACACAATGGCCACCGTGACGGTACACCATGGCCACCGTGACGGTACGAGCTAGCCACCGTGACGATATACCATGGCCACCGTGACGGTACACCATGGCCACCGTGACGGTACGCCATGGCCACCGTGACGGTACACCATGGCCACCGTGACGGTACACAATGGCCACCGTGACGGTACACCATGGCCACCGTTACTGTACACAATGGCCACCGTGACGGTACACCATGGCCACCGTGACGGTACGCCATGGCCACCGTGACGGTACCCCATGGCCACCGTGACGGTATACCATGGCCACCGTGACGGTACACCATAGCCACCGTGACGGTACGAGCTATCCACCGTGACGGTATACCATGGCCACCGTGACGGTACACCATGGCCACCGTGACGGTACCCCATGGCCACCGTGACGGTACACAATGGCCACCGTGACGGTACACCATGGCCACCGTGACGGTACACCATGGCCACCGTGACGGTACACAATGGCCACTATGACGGTACACCATGGCCACCGTGACGGTACACCATGGCCACCGTGACGGTACACCATAGCCACCGTGACGGTACGAGCTAGCCACCGTGACGGTACACCATGGCCACCGTGACGGTATACCATTGCTACCGTGACGGTACACCATGGCTACCGTGACGGTACACCATGGCCACCGTAACGGTACGAGCTAGCCACCGTGACGGTATACCATGGCCACCGTGACGGTACACCATGGCCACCGTGACGGTACACCATGGCCACCGTGACGGTACACCATGGCCACCGTGACGGTACACAATGGCCACTATGACGGTACACCATGGCCACCGTGACGGTACACCATGGCCACCGTGACGGTACACAATGGCCACCGTGACGGTACACCATAGCCACCGTGACGGTACGAGCTAGCCACCGTGACGGTACAACCATGGCCACCGTGACGGTATACCATTGCTACCGTGACGGTACACATGGCTACCGTGACGGTACACCATGGGCCACCGTAACGGTACGAGCTAGCCACCGTGACGGTACACCATGGCCACCGTGACGGGACGCCATGGCCACCGTGACGGTACCCCATGGCCACCGTATCGGTACACCATGGCCACCGTGACGGTACACCATGGCCACCGTGACGGTACGCCATGACCACCGTGACGGTACACCATGGCCACCGTGACGGAACACCATTGCTACCGTGACGGTACACCATGGCCACCGTGACGGTACGAGCTAGCCACCGTGACGGTACGAGTTAGGCACCGTGACGGTACACCATGGCCACCGTGACGGTACACCATGGCCACCGTAACGGTACACCATGGCCACCGTGACGGTACGAGCTAGCCACCGTGACGGTACACCATGGCCACCGTGACGGACACCATGGCCACCGTAACGGTACACCATGGCCACCGTGACGGTACGAGCTAGCCACCGTGACGGTACGCCATGGCCACCGTGACGGTACCCCATGGCCACCGTATCGGTACACCATGGCCACCGTGCCGTACACCATGGCCACCGTGACGGTACGAGCTAGACACCGTGACGGTACACCATGGCTACCGTGACGGTACACCATGGCCACCGTGACGGTACGAGCTAGACACGTGACGGTACACCATGGCTACCGTGACGGTACACCATGGCCACCGTGACGGTACGAGCTAGCCACCGTGACGGTACACCATGGCCACCGTGACGGTACACCATGGCCACCTTAACGGTACACCATGGCCACCGTGACGGTACACCATGGCCACAGTTACTGTACACAATGGCCACCGTGACGGTACACCATGTCCACCGTGACGGTACGCCCGTGGTCACCGTGACGGTACGAGCTAGCCACCGTGACGGTATACCATGGCCACCGTGACGGTACACCATGGCCACCGTGACGGTACGCCATGGCCACCGTGACGGTACACCATGGCCACCGTGACGGTACACAATGGCCACCGTGACGGTACACCATGGCCACCGTTACTGTACACAATGGCCACCGTGACGGTACACCATGGCCACCGTGACGGTACGCCATGGCCACCGTGACGGTACACCATGGCCACCGTGACGGAACACCATTGCTACCGTGACGGTACACCATGGCCACCGTGACGGTAGGAGCTAGCCACCGTGACGGTACGAGTTAGGCACCGTGACGGTACACCATGGCCACCGTGACGGTACACCATGGCCACCGTAACGGTACACCATGGCCACCGTGCCGGTACACCATGGCCACCGTGACGGTACGAGCTAGACACCGTGACGGTACTCCATGGCCAGCGTGACGGTACACCATTGCTACCGTGACGGTACACCATGGCTACCGTGACGGTACACCATGGCCACCGTGACGGTACGAGCTAGCCACCGTGGCCAGCGTGACGGTACACCATTGCTACCGTGACGGTACACCATGGCCACCGTAACGGTACACCATGGCCACCGTGCCGGTACACCATGGCCACCGTGACGGTACGAGCTAGACACCGTGACGGTGCTCCATGGCCAGCGTGACGGTACACCATTGCTACCGTGACGGTACACCATGGCTACCGTGACGGTACACCATGGCCACCATGACGGTACGAGCTAGCCACCGTGACGGTACACCATGGCCACCGTGACGGTACACCATGGCCACCGTAACGGTACACCATGGCCACCGTGACTGTACACCATGGCCACCGTGACGGTACACCATGGCCACCGTGACGGTACACCATGGCCACCGTGACGGTATACCATGGCCACCGTGACGGTACACTACGGCCACCGTAACGGTACACCATGGCCACCATAATGGTACACCATGGCCACCGTGACGGTACGAGCTAGCCTCCATGACGGTACACCATGGCCACCGTGACGGTACACCATGGCCACCGTGACGGTACACCATAGCCACCGTGACGGTACGAGCTAGCCACCGTGACGGTACACCATGGCCACCGTGACGGTATACCATTGCTACCGTGACGGTACACCATGGCTACCGTGACGGTACACCATGGCCACCGTAACGGTACGAGCTAGCCACCGTGACGGTACACCATGGCCACCGTGACGGTACGCCATGGCCACCGTGACGGTACCCCATGGCCACCGTATCGGTACACCATGGCCACCGTGACGGTACACCATGGCCACCGTGACGGTACGCCATGACCACCGTGACGGTACACCATGGCCACCGTGACGGAACACCATTGCTACCGTGACGGTACACCATGGCCACCGTGACGGTACGAGCTAGCCACCGTGACGGTACGAGTTAGGCACCGTGACGGTACACCATGGCCACCGTGACGGTACACCATGGCCACCGTAACGGTACACCATGGCCACCGTGACGGTACGAGCTAGCCACCGTGACGGTACACCATGGCCAACGTTACGGTACACCATGGCCACCCTGACGGTACACCATGGCTACCGTGACGGTACACCATCGCCACCGTGACGGTACGAGTTAGGCACCGTGACGGTACACCATGGCCACCGTGACGGTACACCATGGCCACCGTAACGGTACACCATGGCCACCGTGACGATACGAGCTAGCCACCGTGACGATATACCATGGCCACCGAGACGGTACACCATGGCCACCGTGACGGTACGCCATGGCCACCGTGACGGTACACCATGGCCACCGTGACGGTACACAATGGCCACCGTGACGGTACACCATGGCCACCGTTACTGTACACCATGGCTACCGTGACGGTACACCATGGCCACCGTGACGGTACGCCATGGCCACCGTGACGGTACACCATGGCCACCGTGACGGTACACAATGGCCACCGTGACGGTACACCATGGCCACCGTGACGGTACACCATAGCCACCGTGACGGTACACCATAGCCACCGTGACGGTACGAGCTAGCCACCGCGACGGTATACCATGGCCACCGTGACGGTACACCATGGCCACCGTGACGGTACGCCATGGCCACCGTGACGGTACACAATGGCCACCGTGACGGTACACCATGGCCACCGTGACGGTACACCATGGCCACCGTGACGGTACACAATGGCCACCGTGACGGTATACCATGGCCACCGTGACGGTATACCATGGCCACCGTGACGGTACACCATGGCCACCGTGACGGTACACCATGGCCACCATGACGGTACACCATGGCCAACGTGACGGTACGCCATGGCCACCGTGACGGTACACCATGGCCACCGTGACGGTACACAATGGCCACCGTGACGGTACGAGCTAGCCTCCGTGACGGTACACCACGGCCTCCGTGACGGTACGAGTTAGCCACCATGACGGTACACCACGGCCACCGTGACGGTACACCATGGCCACCGTAACGGTACACCATGGCCACCGTGACGGTACGAGCTAGCCACCGTGACGGTATACCATGGCCACCGTGACGGTACACCATGGCCACCGTGACGGTACACCATGGCCACCGTGACGGTACACCATGGCCACCGTGACGGTATACCATGGCCACCGTGACGGTACACTACGGCCACCGTAACGGTACACCATGGCCACCATAATGGTACACCATGGCCACCGTGACGGTACGAGCTAGCCTCCATGACGGTACACCATGGCCACCGTAAAGGTACACCATGGCCACCATAATGGTACACCATGGCCACCGTGACGGTACACCATGGCCACCGTAACGGTACACCATGGCCACCGTGACGGTACGAGCTAGCCACCGTGACGGTATACCATGGCCACCGTGACGGTACACCATGGCCAACGTGACGGTACGCCATGGCCACCGTGACGGTACACCATGGCCACCGTGACGGTACACAATGGCCACCGTGACGGTACACCATGGCCACCGTTACTGTACACAATGGCCACCGTGACGGTACGAGCTAGACACCGTGACGGTACTCCATGGCCAGCGTGACGGTACACCATTGCTCCCGTGACGGTACACCATGGCTACCGTGACGGTACACCATGGCCACCGTGACGGTACGAGTTAGCCCCCGTGACGGTACACCACGGCCACCGTGACGGTACACCATGGCCACCGTAACGGTACACCATGGCCACCGTGACGGTACGAGCTAGCCACCGTGACGGTATACCATGGCCACCGTGACGGTACACCATGGCCACCGTGACGGTACACCATGGCCACCGTGTGACGGTACACCATGGCCACCGTGACGGTATACCATGGCCACCGTGACGGTACACTACGGCCACCGTAACGGTACACCATGGCCACCATAATGGTACACCATGGCCACCGTGACGGTACGAGCTAGCCTCCATGACGGTACACCATGGCCACCGTAAAGGTACACCATGGCCACCATAATGGTACACCATGGCCACCGTGACGGTACACCATGGCCACCGTAACGGTACACCATGGCCACCGTGACGGTACGAGCTAGCCACCGTGACGGTATACCATGGCCACCGTGACGGTACACCATGGCCAACGTGACGGTACGCCATGGCCACCGTGACGGTACACCATGGCCACCGTGACGGTACACAATGGCCACCTTGACGGTATACCATGGCCACCATGACGGTACACCATGGCCACCGTGACGGTACACCATGGCCACCGTGACGGTACACCATGGCCACCGTGACGGTACACAATGGCCACCGTGACGGTACACCATGGCCACCGTGACGGTACACAATGGCCACCGTGACGGTACACCATGGCCACCGTGACGGTACGAGCTAGCCACCGTGACGATATACCATGGCCACCGTGACGGTACACCATGGCCACCGTGACGGTACGCCATGGCCA
Organism: Melanotus villosus; assembly: GCA_963082815.1. NCBI lineage: Eukaryota > Metazoa > Arthropoda > Insecta > Coleoptera > Elateridae > Melanotus > Melanotus villosus. Next base: position 14,683,857 of record OY720425.1, on the reverse strand, counting down.
CCGTGACGGTACACCATGGCCACCGTGACGGTACACAATGGCCACCGTGACGGTACACCATGGCCACCGTTACTGTACACAATGGCCACCGTGACGGTACACCATGGCCACCGTGACGGTACGCCATGGCCACCGTGACGGTACCCCATGGCCACCGTGGCGGTATACCATGGCCACCGTGACGGTACACCATAGCCACCGTGACGGTACGAGCTATCCACCGTGACGGTATACCATGGCCACCGTGACGGTACACCATGGCCACCGTGACGGTACCCCATGGCCACCGTATCGGTACACCATGGCCACCGTGACGGTACACCATGGCCACCGTAACGGTACACCATGGCCACCGTGACGGTACGAGCTAGCCACCGTGACGGTATACCATGGCCACCGTGACGGTACACCATGGCCACCGTGACGGTACACCATGGCCACCGTGACGGTACACCATGGCCACCGTGACGGTACACAATGGCCACCGTGACGGTACACCATGGCCACCGTGACGGTACACCATGGCCACCGTGACGGTACACAATGGCCACCGTGACGGTACACCATGGCCACCGTGACGGTACACCATGGCCACCGTGACGTTACGAGTTAGGCACCGCGACGGTACACCATGGCCACCGTGACGGTATACCATGGCCACCGTGACGGTACACCATGGCCACCGTGACGGTACACCATGGCCACCGTGACGGTACACAATGGCCACCGTGACGGTACACCATGGCCACCGTGACGGTACACCATGGCCACCGTGACGGTACGAGTTAGGCACCGCGACGGTACACCATGGCCACCGTGACGGTACACCATGGCCACCGTAACGGTACACCATGGCCACCGTGCCGGTACACCATGGCCACCGTGACGGTACGAGCTAGCCACCGTGACGGTACACCATGGCCAACGTTACGGTACACCATGGCCACCCTGACGGTACACCATGGCTACCGTGACGGTACACCATCGCCACCGTGACGGTACGAGTTAGGCACCGTGACGGTACACCATGGCCACCGTGACGGTACACCATGGCCACCCTGACGGTACACCATGGCTACCGTGACGGTACACCATCGCCACCGTGACGGTACGAGTTAGGCACCGTGACGGTACACCATGGCCACCGTGACGGTACACCACGGCCACCGTGACGGTACACCATGGCCACCGTAACGGTACACCATGGCCACCGTGACGGTACGAGCTAGCCACCGTGACGGTATACCATGGCCACCGTGACGGTACACCATGGCCACCGTGACGGTACACCATGGCCACCGTGACGGTACACCATGGCCACCGTGACGGTATACCATGGCCACCGTGACGGTACACTACGGCCACCGTAACGGTACACCATGGCCACCATAATGGTACACCATGGCCACCGTGACGGTACGAGCTAGCCTCCATGACGGTACACCATGGCCACCGTAAAGGTACACCATGGCCACCATAATGGTACACCATGGCCACCGTGACGGTACACCATGGCCACCGTAACGGTACACCATGGCCACCGTGACGGTACGAGCTAGCCACCGTGACGGTATACCATGGCCACCGTGACGGTACACCATGGCCAACGTGACGGTACGCCATGGCCACCGTGACGGTACACCATGGCCACCGTGACGGTACACAATGGCCACCGTGACGGTACACCATGGCCACCGTTACTGTACACAATGGCCACCGTGACGGTACACCATGGCCACCGTGACGGTACGCCATGGCCACCGTGACGGTACACCATGGCCACCGTGACGGTACACCATGGCCACCGTGACGGTACACCATCGCCACCGTGACGGTACGAGCTAGCCACCGTGACGGTACACCATGGCCACCGTGACGGTATACCATTGCTACCGTGACGGTACACCATGGCTACCGTGACGGTACACCATGGCCACCGTAACGGTACGAGCTAGCCACCGTGACGGTACACCATGGCCACCTTGACGGTATACCATGGCCACCATGACGGTACACCATGGCCACCGTGACGGTACACCATGGCCACCGTGACGGTACACCATGGCCACCGTGACGGTACACAATGGCCACCGTGACGGTACACCATGGCCACCGTGACGGTACACAATGGCCACCGTGACGGTACACCATGGCCACCGTGACGGTACGAGCTAGCCACCGTGACGATATACCATGGCCACCGTGACGGTACACCATGGCCACCGTGACGGTACGCCATGGCCACCGTGACGGTACACCATGGCCACCGTGACGGTACACAATGGCCACCGTGACGGTACACCATGGCCACCGTTACTGTACACAATGGCCACCGTGACGGTACACCATGGCCACCGTGACGGTACGCCATGGCCACCGTGACGGTACCCCATGGCCACCGTGACGGTATACCATGGCCACCGTGACGGTACACCATAGCCACCGTGACGGTACGAGCTATCCACCGTGACGGTATACCATGGCCACCGTGACGGTACACCATGGCCACCGTGACGGTACCCCATGGCCACCGTATCGGTACACCATGGCCACCGTGACGGTACACCATGGCCACCGTAACGGTACACCATGGCCACCGTGACGGTACGAGCTAGCCACCGTGACGGTATACCATGGCCACCGTGACGGTACACCATGGCCACCGTGACGGTACACCATGGCCACCGTGACGGTACACCATGGCCACCGTGACGGTACACAATGGCCACTATGACGGTACACCATGGCCACCGTGACGGTACACCATGGCCACCGTGACGGTACACAATGGCCACCGTGACGGTACACCATGGCCACCGTGACGGTACACCATGGCCACCGTGACGTTACGAGTTAGGCACCGCGACGGTACACCATGGCCACCGTGACGGTATACCATGGCCACCGTGACGGTACACCATGGCCACCGTGACGGTACACCATGGCCACCGTGACGGTACACAATGGCCACCGTGACGGTACACCATGGCCACCGTGACGGTACACCATGGCCACCGTGACGGTACGAGTTAGGCACCGCGACGGTACACCATGGCCACCGTGACGGTACACCATGGCCACCGTAACGGTACACCATGGCCACCGTGCCGGTACACCATGGCCACCGTGACGGTACGAGCTAGCCACCGTGACGGTACACCATGGCCACCGTGACGGTACGAGTTAGGCACCGCGACGGTACACCATGGCCACCGTGACGGTACAGCATGGCCACCGTGACGGTACACCATGGCCACCGTGACGGTACGAGTTAGGCACCGCGACGGTACACCATGGCCACCGTGACGGTACACCATGGCCAACGTTACGGTACACCATGGCCACCCTGACGGTACACCATGGCTACCGTGACGGTACACCATGGCCACCGTGACGGTACACCATGGCCACCGTAACGGTACACCATGGCCACCGTGCCGGTACACCATGGCCACCGTGACGGTACACCATGGCCACCGTGACGGTACACCATGGCCACCGTGACGGTACGAGTTAGGCACCGCGACGGTACACCATGGCCACCGTGACGGTACACCATGGCCAACGTTACGGTACACCATGGCCACCCTGACGGTACACCATGGCTACCGTGACGGTACACCATCGCCACCGTGACGGTACGAGTTAGGCACCGTGACGGTACACCATGGCCACCGTGACGGTACACCATGGCCACCGTGACGGTATACCATGGCCACCGTGACGGTACACCATAGCCACCGTGACGGTACGAGCTAGCCACCGCGACGGTATACCATGGCCACCGTGACGGTACACCATGGCCACCGTGACGGTACGCCATGGCCACCGTGACGGTACACCATGGCCACCGTAACGGTACACCATGGCCACCGTGACGGTACGCCATGACCACCTTGACGGTACACCATGGCCACCGTAACGGTACACCATGGCCACCGTTACTGTACACCATGGCCACCGTGACGGTACGAGCTAGCCTTCGTGACGGTACACCATGGCGTCCGTGACGGTACGAGTTAGCCACCGTGACGGTACACCACGGCCACCGTGACGGTACACCATGGCCACCGTAACGGTACACCATGGCCACCGTGACGGTACGAGCTAGCCACCGTGACGGTATACCATGGTCACCGTGAAGGTACACCATGGCCACCGTGACGGTACGCCATGGCCACCGTGACGGTACACCATGGCCACCGTGACGGTACACAATGGCCACCGTGACTGTACACAATGGCCACCGTGACGGTACACCATGGCCACCGTGACGGTACGCCGTGGCCACCGTGACGGTACGAGCTAGCCACCGTGACGGTATACCATGGCCACCGTGACGGTACACCATGGCCACCGTGACGGTACACCATGGCCACCGTGACGGTACGCCATGGCCACCGTGACGGTACACCATGGCCACCGTGACTGTACACAATGGCCACCGTGACGGTACACCATGGCCACCGTTACTGTACACAATGGCCACCGTGACGGTACACCATGGCCACCGTGACGGTACGCCGTGGCCACCGTGACGGTACGAGCTAGCCACCGTGACGGTATACCATGGCCACCGTGACGGTACACCATGGCCACCGTGACGGTACGCCATGGCCACCGTGACGGTACACCATGGCCACCGTGACGGTACACAATGGCCACCGTGACGGTACCCCATGGCCACCGTGACGGTACGCCATGGCCACCGTGACGGTACACCATGGCCACCGTGACGGTATACCATGGCCACCGTGACGGTACACCATAGCCACCGTGACGGTACGAGCTAGCCACCGTGACGGTACTCCATGGCCACCGTTACGGTACACCATTGCTACCGTGACGGTACACCATGGCTACCGTGACGGTACACCATGGCCACCGTGACGGTACGCCATGGCCACCGTGACGGTACACCATGGCCACCGTGACGGTACACAATGGCCACCGTGACGGTACACCATGGCCACCGTTACTGTACACAATGGCCACCGTGACGGTACACCATGGCCACCGTGACGGTACGCCATGGCCACCGTGACGGTACCCCATGGCCACCGTGACGGTATACCATGGCCACCGTGACGGTACACCATAGCCACCGTGACGGTACGAGCTATCCACCGTGACGGTATACCATGGCCACCGTGACGGTACACCATGGCCACCGTGACGGTACGCCATGGCCACCGTGACGGTAATCCATGGCCACCGTATCGGTACACCATGGCCACCGTGACGGTACACCATGGCCACCGTAACGGTACACCATGGCCACCGTGACGGTACGAGCTAGCCACCGTGACGGTATACCATGGCCACCGTGACGGTATACCATGGCCACCGTGACGGTACACCATGGCCACCGTGACGGTACACCATGGCCACCGTGACGGTACGAGCTAGCCACCGTGACGGTATACCATGGCCACCGTGACGGTACACCATGGCCAACGTGTCGGTACGCCATGGCCACCGTGACGGTACACCATGGCTACCGTGACGGTACACCATGGCCACCGTGACGGTACACAATGGCCACCGTGACGGTACACAATGGCCACCGTGACGGTACACCATGGCCACCGTGACGGTATACCATGGCCACCGTGACGGTACACCATGGCCACCGTGACGGTACACCATGGCCACCGTGACGGTACACAATGGCCACCGTGACGGTACACCATGGCCACCGTGACGGTACACCATGGCCACCGTGACGGTACGAGTTAGGCACCGCGACGGTACACCATGGCCACCGTGACGGTACACCATGGCCACCGTAACGGTACGAGCTAGCCACCGTGACGGTACACCATGGCCACCGTAACGGTACACCATGGCCACCGTGCCGGTACACCATGGCCACCGTGACGGTACGAGCTAGCCACCGTGACGGTACACCATGGCCAACGTTACGGTACACCATGGCCACCCTGACGGTACACCATGGCTACCGTGACGGTACACCATGTCCACCGTAACGGTACACCATGGCCACCGTGACGGTACACAATGGCCACCGTCACGGTACACCATGGCCACCGTGACGGTACACCATGGCCACCGTGACGGAACACCATTGCTACCGTGACGGTACACCATGGCCACCGTGACGGTACGAGCTAGCCACCGTGACGGTACGAGTTAGGCACCGTGACGGTACACCATGGCCACCGTAACGGTACACCATGGCCACCGTGCCGGTACACCATGGCCACCGTGACGGTACGAGCTAGACACCGTGACGGTACTCCATGGCCAGCGTGACGGTACACCATTGCTCCCGTGACGGTACACCATGGCTACCGTGACGGTACACCATGGCCACCGTGACGGTACACCATGGCCTCCGTAACGGTACACCATGGCCACCGTGCCGGTACACCATGGCCACCGTGACGGTACGAGCTAGCCACCGTGACGGTACTCCATGGCCAGCGTGACGGTACACCATTGCTACCGTGACGGTACACCATGGCTACCGTGACGGTTCACCATGGCCACCGTTACGGTACGAGCTAGCCACCGTGACGGTACACCATGGCCACCGTAACGGTACACCATGGCCACCGTGACGGTACACCATGGCTACCGTGACGGTACACCATCGCCACCGTGACGGTATACCATGGCCACCGTGACGGTACACCATAGCCACCGTGACGGTACGAGCTAGCCACCGTGACGGTACTCCATGGCCACCGTTACGGTACACCATTGCTACCGTGACGGTACACCATGGCTACCGTGACGGTACACCATGGCCACCGTGACGGTACGAGCTAGCCACCCTGACGGTATACCATGGCCACCGTGACGGTACACCATGGCCACCGTGACGGTACGCCATGGCCACCGTGACGGTACACCATGGCCACCGTGACGGTACACAATGGCCACCGTGACGGTACACCATGGCCACCGTTACTGTACACAATGGCCACCGTGACGGTACACCATGGCCACCGTGACGGTACGAGCTAGCCACCGTGACGGTACACCATGGCCAACGTTACGGTACACCATGGCCACCCTGACGGTACACCATGGCTACCGTGACGGTACACCATCGCCACCGTGACGGTACGAGTTAGGCACCATGACGGTACACCATGGCCACCGTGACGGTACACCATGGCCACCGTAACGGTACACCATGGCCACCGTGCCGGTACACCATGGCCACCGTGACGGTACGAGCTAGCCACCGTGACGGTACACCATGGCCAACGTTACGGTACACCATGGCCACCCTGACGGTACACCATGGCTACCGTGACGGTACACCATGTCCACCGTAACGGTACACCATGGCCACCGTGACGGTACACAATGGCCACCGTCACGGTACACCATGGCCACCGTGACGGTACACCATGGCTACCGTGACGGAACACCATTGCTACCGTGACGGTACACCATGGCCACCGTGACGGTACGAGCTAGCCACCGTGACGGTACGAGTTAGGCACCGTGACGGTACACCATGGCCACCGTAACGGTACACCATGGCCACCGTGCCGGTACACCATGGCCACCGTGACGGTACGAGCTAGACACCGTGACGGTACTCCATGGCCAGCGTGACGGTACACCATTGCTACCGTGACGGTACACCATGGCTACCGTGACGGTACACCATGGCCACCGTGACGGTACACCATGGCCACCGTAACGGTACACCATGGCCACCGTGCCGGTACACCATGGCCACCGTGACGGTACGAGCTAGCCACCGTGACGGTACTCCATGGCCAGCGTGACGGTACACCATTGCTACCGTGACGGTACACCATGGCTACCGTGACGGTACACCATGGCCACCGTTACGGTACGAGCTAGCCACCGTGACGGTACACCATGGCCACCGTAACGGTACACCATGGCCACCGTGACGGTACACCATGGCTACCGTGACGGTACACCATCGCCACCGTGACGGTATACCATGGCCACCGTGACGGTACACAATAGCCACCGTGACGGTACGAGCTAGCCACCGTGACGGTACTCCATGGCCACCGTTACGGTACACCATTGCTACCGTGACGGTACACCATGGCTACCGTGACGGTACACCATGGCCACCGTGACGGTACGAGCTAGCCACCATGACGGTATACCATGGCCACCGTGACGGTACACCATGGCCACCGTGACGGTACGCCATGGCCACCGTGACGGTACACCATGGCCACCGTGACGGTACACAATGGCCACCGTGACGGTACACCATGGCCACCGTTACTGTACACAATGGCCACCGTGACGGTACACCATGGCCACCGTGACGGTACGAGCTAGCCACCGTGACGATATACCATGGCCACCGTGACGGTACACCATGGCCACCGTGACGGTACGCCATGGCCACCGTGACGGTACGCCGTGGCCACCGTGACGGTACGAGCTAGCCACCGTGACGGTATACCATGGCCACCGTGACGGTACACCATGGCCACCGTGACGGTACGCCATGGCCACCGTGACGGTACACCATGGCCACCGTGACGGTACACAATGGCCACCGTGACGGTACACCATGGCCACCGTTACTGTACACAATGGCCACCGTGACGGTACACCATGGCCACCGTGACGGTACGCCATGGCCACCGTGACGGTACACCATGGCCACCGTGACGGAACACCATTGCTACCGTGACGGTACACCATGGCCACCGTGACGGTACGAGCTAGCCACCGTGACGGTACGAGTTAGGCACCGTGACGGTACACCATGGCCACCGTGACGGTACACCATGGCCACCGTAACGGTACACCATGGCCACCGTGCCGGTACACCATGGCCACCGTGACGGTACGAGCTAGACACCGTGACGGTACTCCATGGCCAGCGTGACGGTACACCATTGGTACCGTGACGGTACACCATGGCTACCGTGACGGTACACCATGGCCACCGTGACGGTACGAGCTAGCCACCGTGACGGTACACCATGGCCACCGTGACGGTACACCATGGCCACCGTAACGGTACACCATGGCCACCGTGACGGTACACCATGGCCACCGTGACGGTACACCATGGCCACCGTGACGGTACACCATGGCCACCGTGACGGTATACCATGGCCACCGTGACGGTACACCATGGCCACCATAATGGTACACCATGGCCACCGTGACGGTACACCATGGCCACCGTGACGGTACACCATGGCCACCATAATGGTACACCATGGCCACCGTGACGGTACGAGCTAGCCTCCATGACGGTACACCATGGCCACCGTAAAGGTACACCATGGCCACCATAATGGTACACCATGGCCACCGTGACGGTACACCATGGCCACCGTAACGGTACACCATGGCCACCGTGACGGTACGAGCTAGCCACCGTGACGGTATACCATGGCCACCGTGACGGTACACCATGGCCAACGTGTCGGTACGCCATGGCCACCGTGACGGTACACCATGGCCACCGTGACGGTACACAATGGCCACCGTGACAGTACACCATGGCCACCGTTACTGTACACAATGGCCACCGTGACGGTACACCATGGCCACCGTGACGCTACGCCATGGCCACCGTGACGGTACACCATGGCCACCGTGACGGTACACCATGGCCACCGTGACGGTACACCATAGCCACCGTGACGGTACGAGCTAGCCACCGTGACGGTACACCATGGCCACCGTGACGGTATACCATTGCTACCGTGACGGTACACCATGGCTACCGTGACGGTACGAGTTAGGCACCGTGACGGTACACCATGGCCACCGTGACGGTACACCATGGCCACCGTAACGGTACACCATGGCCACCGTGCCGGTACACCATGGCCACCGTGACGGTACGAGCTAGCCACCGTGACGGTACACCATGGCCAACGTTACGGTACACCATGGCCACCCTGGCGGTACACCATGGCTACCGTGACGGTACACCATGTCCACCGTAACGGTACACCATGGCCACCGTGACGGTACACAATGGCCACCGTCACGGTACACCATGGCCACCGTGACGGTACGCCATGGCCACCGTGACGGTACACCATGGCCACCGTGACGGAACACCATTGCTACCGTGACGGTACACCATGGCCACCGTGACGGTACGAGCTAGCCACCGTGACGGTACGAGTTAGGCACCGTGACGGTACACCATGGCCACCGTAACAGTACACCATGGCCACCGTGCCGGTACACCATGGCCACCGTGACGGTACGAGCTAGACACCGTGACGGTACTCCATGGCCAGCGTGACGGTACACCATTGCTACCGTGACGGTACACCATGGCTACCGTGACGGTACACCATGGCCACCGTGACGGTACACCATGGCCACCGTAACGGTACACCATGGCCACCGTGCCGGTACACCATGGCCACCGTGACGGTACGAGCTAGCCACCGTGACGGTACTCCATGGCCAGCGTGACGGTACACCATTGCTACCGTGACGGTACACCATGGCTACCGTGACGGTACACCATGGCCACCGTTACGGTACGAGCTAGCCACCGTGACGGTACACCATGGCCACCGTAACGGTACACCATGGCCACCGTGACGGTACACCATGGCTACCGTGACGGTACACCATCGCCACTGTGACGGTATACCATGGCCACCGTGACGGTACACCATAGCCACCGTGACGGTACGAGCTAGCCACCGTGACGGTACTCCATGGCCACCGTTACGGTACACCATTGCTACCGTGACGGTACACCATGGCTACCGTGACGGTACACCATGGCCACCGTGACGGTACGAGCTAGCCACCGTGACGGTATACCATGGCCACCGTGACGGTACACCATGGCCACCGTGACGGTACACAATGGCCACCGTGACGGTATACCATGGCCACCGTGACGGTACACAATGGCCACCGTGACGGTACACCATGGCCACCGTTACAGTACACAATGGCCACCGTGACGGTACACCATGGCCACCGTGACGGTACACAATGGCCACCGTGACGGTACACCATGGCCACCGTGACGGTACGCCATGGCCACCGTGACGGTACCCCATGGCCACCGTGACGGTACACCATGGCCACCGTGACGGTACACAATGGCCACCGTGACGGTATACCATGGCCACCGTGACGGTACACCATAGCCACCGTGACGGTACGAGCTATCCACCGTGACGGTATACCATGGCCACCGTGACGGTACACCATGGCCACCGTGACGGTACGCCATGGCCACCGTGATGGTACCCCATGGCCACCGTATCGGTACACCATGGCCACCGTGACGGTACGCCATGGCCACCGTGACGGTACACCATGGCCACCGTGACGGTACACAATGGCCACCGTGACGGTATACCATGGCCACCGTGACGGTACACCATAGCCACCGTGACGGTACGAGCTATCCACCGTGACGGTATACCATGGCCACCGTGACGGTACACCATGGCCACCGTGACGGTACGCCATGGCCACCGTGACGGTACCCCATGGCCACCGTATCGGTACACCATGGCCACCGTGACGGTACACCATGGCCACCGTGACGGTACGCCATGACCACCGTGACGGTACACCATGGCCACCGTGACGGAACACCATTGCTACCGTGACGGTACACCATGGCCACCGTGACGGTACGAGCTAGCCACCGTGACGGTACGAGTTAGGCACCGTGACGGTACACCATGGCCACCGTGACGGTACACCATGGCCACCGTAACGGTACACCATGGCCACCGTGACGGTACGAGCTAGCCACCGTGACGGTACACCATGGCCACCGTGACGGTACACCATGGCCACCGTAACGGTACACCATGGCCACCGTGACGGTACGAGCTAGCCACCGTGACGGTACGCCATGGCCACCGTGACGGTACCCCATGGCCACCGTATCGGTACACCATGGCCACCGTGCCGGTACACCATGGCCACCGTGACGGTACGAGCTAGACACCGTGACGGTACACCATGGCTACCGTGACGGTACACCATGGCCACCGTGACGGTACGAGCTAGACACCGTGACGGTACACCATGGCTACCGTGACGGTACACCATGGCCACCGTGACGGTACGAGCTAGCCACCGTGACGGTACACCATGGCCACCGTGACGGTACACCATGGCCACCGTAACGGTACACCATGGCCACCGTGACGGTACACCATGGCCACAGTTACTGTACACAATGGCCACCGTGACGGTACACCATGGCCACCGTGACGGTACGCCGTAGTCACCGTGACGGTACGAGCTAGCCACCGTGACGGTATACCATGGCCACCGTGACGGTACACCATGGCCACCGTGACGGTACGCCATGGCCACCGTGACGGTACACCATGGCCACCGTGACGGTACACAATGGCCACCGTGACGGTACACCATGGCCACCGTTACTGTACACAATGGCCACCGTGACGGTACACCATGGCCACCGTGACGGTACGCCATGGCCACCGTGACGGTACACCATGGCCACCGTGACGGAACACCATTGCTACCGTGACGGTACACCATGGCCACCGTGACGGTAGGAGCTAGCCACCGTGACGGTACGAGTTAGGCACCGTGACGGTACACCATGGCCACCGTGACGGTACACCATGGCCACCGTAACGGTACACCATGGCCACCGTGCCGGTACACCATGGCCACCGTGACGGTACGAGCTAGACACCGTGACGGTGCTCCATGGCCAGCGTGACGGTACACCATTGCTACCGTGACGGTACACCATGGCTACCGTGACGGTACACCATGGCCACCGTGACGGTACGAGCTAGCCACCGTGACGGTACACCATGGCCACCGTGACGGTACACCATGGCCACCGTAACGGTACACCATGGCCACCGTGACTGTACACCATGGCCACCGTGACGGTACACCATGGCCACCGTGACGGTACACCATGGCCACCGTGACGGTATACCATGGCCACCGTGACGGTACACTACGGCCACCGTAACGGTACACCATGGCCACCATAATGGTACACCATGGCCACCGTGACGGTACGAGCTAGCCTCCATGACGGTACACCATGGCCACCGTAAAGGTACACCATGGCCACCATAATGGTACACCATGGCCACCGTAACGGTACACCATGGCCACCGTGACGGTACGAGCTAGCCACCGTGACGGTATACCATGGCCACCGTGACGGTACACCATGGCCAACGTGTCGGTACGCCATGGCCACCGTGACGGTACACCATGGCCACCGTGACGGTACACAATGGCCACCGTGACAGTACACCATGGCCACCGTTACTGTACACAATGGCCACCGTGACGGTACACCATGGCCACCGTGACGGTACGCCATGGCCACCGTGACGGTACACCATGGCCACCGTGACGGTACACCATGGCCACCGTGACGGTACACCATAGCCACCGTGACGGTACGAGCTAGCCACCGTGACGGTACACCATGGCCACCGTGACGGTATACCATTGCTACCGTGACGGTACACCATGGCTACCGTGACGGTACACCATGGCCACCGTAACGGTACGAGCTAGCCACCGTGACGGTACACCATGGCCACCGTGACGGTACGCCATGGCCACCGTGACGGTACCCCATGGCCACCGTATCGGTACACCATGGCCACCGTGACGGTACACCATGGCCACCGTGACGGTACGCCATGACCACCGTGACGGTACACCATGGCCACCGTGACGGAACACCATTGCTACCGTGACGGTACACCATGGCCACCGTGACGGTACGAGCTAGCCACCGTGACGGTACGAGTTAGGCACCGTGACGGTACACCATGGCCACCGTGACGGTACACCATGGCCACCGTAACGGTACACCATGGCCACCGTGACGGTACGAGCTAGCCACCGTGACGGTACACCATGGCCACCGTGACGGTACACCATGGCCACCGTAACGGTACACCATGGCCACCGTGACGGTACGAGCTAGCCACCGTGACGGTACGCCATGGCCACCGTGACGGTACCCCATGGCCACCGTATCGGTACACCATGGCCACCGTGCCGGTACACCATGGCCACCGTGACGGTACGAGCTAGACACCGTGACGGTACACCATGGCTACCGTGACGGTACACCATGGCCACCGTGACGGTACGAGCTAGACACCGTGACGGTACACCATGGCTACCGTGACGGTACACCATGGCCACCGTGACGGTACGAGCTAGCCACCGTGACGGTACACCATGGCCACCGTGACGGTACACCATGGCCACCGTAACGGTACACCATGGCCACCGTGACGGTACACCATGGCCACAGTTACTGTACACAATGGCCACCGTGACGGTACACCATGTCCACCGTGACGGTACGCCGTGGTCACCGTGACGGTACGAGCTAGCCACCGTGACGGTATACCATGGCCACCGTGACGGTACACCATGGCCACCGTGACGGTACGCCATGGCCACCGTGACGGTACACCATGGCCACCGTGACGGTACACAATGGCCACCGTGACGGTACACCATGGCCACCGTTACTGTACACAATGGCCACCGTGACGGTACACCATGGCCACCGTGACGGTACGCCATGGCCACCGTGACGGTACACCATGGCCACCGTGACGGAACACCATTGCTACCGTGACGGTACACCATGGCCACCGTGACGGTAGGAGCTAGCCACCGTGACGGTACGAGTTAGGCACCGTGACGGTACACCATGGCCACCGTGACGGTACACCATGGCCACCGTAACGGTACACCATGGCCACCGTGCCGGTACACCATGGCCACCGTGACGGTACGAGCTAGACACCGTGACGGTACTCCATGGCCAGCGTGACGGTACACCATTGCTACCGTGACGGTACACCATGGCTACCGTGACGGTACACCATGGCCACCGTGACGGTACGAGCTAGCCACCGTGGCCAGCGTGACGGTACACCATTGCTACCGTGACGGTACACCATGGCCACCGTAACGGTACACCATGGCCACCGTGCCGGTACACCATGGCCACCGTGACGGTACGAGCTAGACACCGTGACGGTGCTCCATGGCCAGCGTGACGGTACACCATTGCTACCGTGACGGTACACCATGGCTACCGTGACGGTACACCATGGCCACCGTGACGGTACGAGCTAGCCACCGTGACGGTACACCATGGCCACCGTGACGGTACACCATGGCCACCGTAACGGTACACCATGGCCACCGTGACTGTACACCATGGCCACCGTGACGGTACACCATGGCCACCGTGACGGTACACCATGGCCACCGTGACGGTATACCATGGCCACCGTGACGGTACACTACGGCCACCGTAACGGTACACCATGGCCACCATAATGGTACACCATGGCCACCGTGACGGTACGAGCTAGCCTCCATGACGGTACACCATGGCCACCGTGACGGTACACCATGGCCACCGTGACGGTACACCATAGCCACCGTGACGGTACGAGCTAGCCACCGTGACGGTACACCATGGCCACCGTGACGGTATACCATTGCTACCGTGACGGTACACCATGGCTACCGTGACGGTACACCATGGCCACCGTAACGGTACGAGCTAGCCACCGTGACGGTACACCATGGCCACCGTGACGGTACGCCATGGCCACCGTGACGGTACCCCATGGCCACCGTATCGGTACACCATGGCCACCGTGACGGTACACCATGGCCACCGTGACGGTACGCCATGACCACCGTGACGGTACACCATGGCCACCGTGACGGAACACCATTGCTACCGTGACGGTACACCATGGCCACCGTGACGGTACGAGCTAGCCACCGTGACGGTACGAGTTAGGCACCGTGACGGTACACCATGGCCACCGTGACGGTACACCATGGCCACCGTAACGGTACACCATGGCCACCGTGACGGTACGAGCTAGCCACCGTGACGGTACACCATGGCCACCGTGACGGTACACCATGGCCACCGTAACGGTACACCATGGCCACCGTGACGGTACGAGCTAGCCACCGTGACGGTACGCCATGGCCACCGTGACGGTACCCCATGGCCACCGTATCGGTACACCATGGCCACCGTGCCGGTACACCATGGCCACCGTGACGGTACGAGCTAGACACCGTGACGGTACACCATGGCTACCGTGACGGTACACCATGGCCACCGTGACGGTACGAGCTAGACACCGTGACGGTACACCATGGCTACCGTGACGGTACACCATGGCCACCGTGACGGTACGAGCTAGCCACCGTGACGGTACACCATGGCCACCGTGACGGTACACCATGGCCACCGTAACGGTACACCATGGCCACCGTGACGGTACACCATGGCCACAGTTACTGTACACAATGGCTACCGTGACGGTACACCATGTCCACCGTGACGGTACGCCGTGGTCACCGTGACGGTACGAGCTAGCCACCGTGACGGTATACCATGGCCACCGTGACGGTACACCATGGCCACCGTGACGGTACGCCATGGCCACCGTGACGGTACACCATGGCCACCGTGACGGTACACAATGGCCACCGTGACGGTACACCATGGCCACCGTTACTGTACACAATGGCCACCGTGACGGTACACCATGGCCACCGTGACGGTACGCCATGGCCACCGTGACGGTACACCATGGCCACCGTGACGGAACACCATTGCTACCGTGACGGTACACCATGGCCACCGTGACGGTAGGAGCTAGCCACCGTGACGGTACGAGTTAGGCACCGTGACGGTACACCATGGCCACCGTGACGGTACACCATGGCCACCGTAACGGTACACCATGGCCACCGTGCCGGTACACCATGGCCACCGTGACGGTACGAGCTAGACACCGTGACGGTACTCCATGGCCAGCGTGACGGTACACCATTGCTACCGTGACGGTACACCATGGCTACCGTGACGGTACACCATGGCCACCGTGACGGTACGAGCTAGCCACCGTGGCCAGCGTGACGGTACACCATTGCTACCGTGACGGTACACCATGGCTACCGTGACGGTACACCATGGCCACCGTGACGGTACGAGCTAGCCACCGTGACGGTATACCATGGCCACCGTGACGGTACACCATGGCCACCGTGACGGTACGCCATGGCCACCGTGACGGTACGCCGTGGCCACCGTGACGGTACGAGCTAGCCACCGTGACGGTATACCATGGCCACCGTGACGGTACACCATGGCCACCATAATGGTACACCATGGCCACCGTGACGGTACACCATGGCCACCGTGCCGGTACACCATGGCCACCGTGACGGTACGAGCTAGCCACCGTGACGATATACCATGGCCACCGTGACGGTACACCATGGCCACCGTGACGGTACGCCATGGCCACCGTGACGGTACGCCGTGGCCACCGTGACGGTACGAGCTAGCCACCGTGACGGTATACCATGGCCACCGTGACGGTACACCATGGCCACCGTGACGGTACGCCATGGCCACCGTGACGGTACACCATGGCCACCGTGACGGTACACAATGGCCACCGTGACGGTACACCATGGCCACCGTTACTGTACACAATGGCCACCGTGACGGTACACCATGGCCACCGTGACGGTACGCCATGGCCACCGTGACGGTACACCATGGCCACCGTGACGGAACACCATTGCTACCGTGACGGTACACCATGGCCACCGTGACGGTACGAGCTAGCCACCGTGACGGTACGAGTTAGGCACCGTGACGGTACACCATGGCCACCGTGACGGTACACCATGGCCACCGTAACGGTACACCATGGCCACCGTGCCGGTACACCATGGCCACCGTGACGGTACGAGCTAGACACCGTGACGGTACACCATGGCCACCGTGACGGTACACAATGGCCACCGTGACGGTACACCATGGCCACCGTGACGGTACGAGCTAGCCACCGTGACGATATACCATGGCCACCGTGACGGTACACCATGGCCACCGTGACGGTACGCCATGGCCACCGTGACGGTACACCATGGCCACCGTGACGGTACACAATGGCCACCGTGACGGTACACCATGGCCACCGTTACTGTACACAATGGCCACCGTGACGGTACACCATGGCCACCGTGACGGTACACCATGGCCACCGTGACGTTACGAGTTAGGCACCGCGACGGTACACCATGGCCACCGTGACGGTATAACATGGCCACCGTGACGGTACACCATGGCCACCGTGACGGTACACCATGGCCACCGTGACGGTACACAATGGCCACCGTGACGGTACACCATGGCCACCGTGACGGTACACCATGGCCACCGTGACGGTACGAGTTAGGCACCGCGACGGTACACCATGGCCACCGTGACGGTACACCATGGCCACCGTAACGGTACACCATGGCCACCGTGCCGGTACACCATGGCCACCGTGACGGTACGAGCTAGCCACCGTGACGGTACACCATGGCCAACGTTACGGTACACCATGGCCACCCTGACGGTACACCATGGCTACCGTGACGGTACACCATCGCCACCGTGACGGTACGAGTTAGGCACCGTGACGGTACACCATGGCCACCGTGACGGTACACCATGGCCACCCTGACGGTACACCATGGCTACCGTGACGGTACACCATCGCCACCGTGACGGTACGAGTTAGGCACCGTGACGGTACACCATGGCCACCGTGACGGTACACCACGGCCACCGTGACGGTACACCATGGCCACCGTAACGGTACACCATGGCCACCGTGACGGTACGAGCTAGCCACCGTGACGGTATACCATGGCCACCGTGACGGTACACCATGGCCACCGTGACGGTACACCATGGCCACCGTGACGGTACACCATGGCCACCGTGACGGTATACCATGGCCACCGTGACGGTACACTACGGCCACCGTAACGGTACACCATGGCCACCATAATGGTACACCATGGCCACCGTGACGGTACGAGCTAGCCTCCATGACGGTACACCATGGCCACCGTAAAGGTACACCATGGCCACCATAATGGTACACCATGGCCACCGTGACGGTACACCATGGCCACCGTAACGGTACACCATGGCCACCGTGACGGTACGAGCTAGCCACCGTGACGGTATACCATGGCCACCGTGACGGTACACCATGGCCAACGTGACGGTACGCCATGGCCACCGTGACGGTACACCATGGCCACCGTGACGGTACACAATGGCCACCGTGACGGTACACCATGGCCACCGTTACTGTACACAATGGCCACCGTGACGGTACACCATGGCCACCGTGACGGTACGCCATGGCCACCGTGACGGTACACCATGGCCACCGTGACGGTACACCATGGCCACCGTGACGGTACACCATCGCCACCGTGACGGTACGAGCTAGCCACCGTGACGGTACACCATGGCCACCGTGACGGTATACCATTGCTACCGTGACGGTACACCATGGCTACCGTGACGGTACACCATGGCCACCGTAACGGTACGAGCTAGCCACCGTGACGGTACACCATGGCCACCTTGACGGTATACCATGGCCACCATGACGGTACACCATGGCCACCGTGACGGTACACCATGGCCACCGTGACGGTACACCATGGCCACCGTGACGGAACACCATTGCTACCGTGACGGTACACCATGGCCACCGTGACGGTACGAGCTAGCCACCGTGACGGTACGAGTTAGGCACCGTGACGGTACACCATGGCCACCGTGACGGTACACCATGGCCACCGTGACGGTACGAGCTAGCCACCGTGACGGTACGAGTTAGGCACCGTGACGGTACACCATGGCCACCGTAACGGTACACCATGGCCACCGTGACGGTACGAGCTAGCCACCGTGACGGTATACCATGGCCACCGTGACGGTACACCATGGCCAACGTGACGGTACGCCATGGCCACCGT
Source organism: Melanotus villosus (assembly GCA_963082815.1). Lineage (NCBI taxonomy): Eukaryota > Metazoa > Arthropoda > Insecta > Coleoptera > Elateridae > Melanotus > Melanotus villosus. The sequence goes on along the minus strand of OY720425.1, from coordinate 14,663,991 downwards.
GACGGTACACCATGGCCACCGTGACGGTACACAATGGCCACCGTGACGGTACACCATGGCCACCGTTACTGTACACAATGGCCACCGTGACGGTACACCATGGCCACCGTGACGGTACGCCATGGCCACCGTGACGGTACACCATGGCCACCGTGACGGTACACCATGGCCACCGTGACGGTACACCATCGCCACCGTGACGGTACGAGCTAGCCACCGTGACGGTACACCATGGCCACCGTGACGGTATACCATTGCTACCGTGACGGTACACCATGGCTACCGTGACGGTACACCATGGCCACCGTAACGGTACGAGCTAGCCACCGTGACGGTACACCATGGCCACCTTGACGGTATACCATGGCCACCATGACGGTACACCATGGCCACCGTGACGGTACACCATGGCCACCGTGACGGTACACCATGGCCACCGTGACGGAACACCATTGCTACCGTGACGGTACACCATGGCCACCGTGACGGTACGAGCTAGCCACCGTGACGGTACGAGTTAGGCACCGTGACGGTACACCATGGCCACCGTGACGGTACACCATGGCCACCGTAACGGTACACCATGGCCACCGTGCCGGTACACCATGGCCACCGTGACGGTACGAGCTAGACACCGTGACGGTACACCATGGCCACCGTGACGGTACACAATGGCCACCGTGACGGTACACCATGGCCACCGTGACGGTACGAGCTAGCCACCGTGACGATATACCATGGCCACCGTGACGGTACACCATGGCCACCGTGACGGTACGCCATGGCCACCGTGACGGTACACCATGGCCACCGTGACGGTACACAATGGCCACCGTGACGGTACACCATGGCCACCGTTACTGTACACAATGGCCACCGTGACGGTACACCATGGCCACCGTGACGGTACACCATGGCCACCGTGACGTTACGAGTTAGGCACCGCGACGGTACACCATGGCCACCGTGACGGTATAACATGGCCACCGTGACGGTACACCATGGCCACCGTGACGGTACACCATGGCCACCGTGACGGTACACAATGGCCACCGTGACGGTACACCATGGCCACCGTGACGGTACACCATGGCCACCGTGACGGTACGAGTTAGGCACCGCGACGGTACACCATGGCCACCGTGACGGTACACCATGGCCACCGTAACGGTACACCATGGCCACCGTGCCGGTACACCATGGCCACCGTGACGGTACGAGCTAGCCACCGTGACGGTACACCATGGCCAACGTTACGGTACACCATGGCCACCCTGACGGTACACCATGGCTACCGTGACGGTACACCATCGCCACCGTGACGGTACGAGTTAGGCACCGTGACGGTACACCATGGCCACCGTGACGGTACACCATGGCCACCCTGACGGTACACCATGGCTACCGTGACGGTACACCATCGCCACCGTGACGGTACGAGTTAGGCACCGTGACGGTACACCATGGCCACCGTGACGGTACACCACGGCCACCGTGACGGTACACCATGGCCACCGTAACGGTACACCATGGCCACCGTGACGGTACGAGCTAGCCACCGTGACGGTATACCATGGCCACCGTGACGGTACACCATGGCCACCGTGACGGTACACCATGGCCACCGTGACGGTACACCATGGCCACCGTGACGGTATACCATGGCCACCGTGACGGTACACTACGGCCACCGTAACGGTACACCATGGCCACCATAATGGTACACCATGGCCACCGTGACGGTACGAGCTAGCCTCCATGACGGTACACCATGGCCACCGTAAAGGTACACCATGGCCACCATAATGGTACACCATGGCCACCGTGACGGTACACCATGGCCACCGTAACGGTACACCATGGCCACCGTGACGGTACGAGCTAGCCACCGTGACGGTATACCATGGCCACCGTGACGGTACACCATGGCCAACGTGACGGTACGCCATGGCCACCGTGACGGTACACCATGGCCACCGTGACGGTACACAATGGCCACCGTGACGGTACACCATGGCCACCGTTACTGTACACAATGGCCACCGTGACGGTACACCATGGCCACCGTGACGGTACGCCATGGCCACCGTGACGGTACACCATGGCCACCGTGACGGTACACCATGGCCACCGTGACGGTACACCATCGCCACCGTGACGGTACGAGCTAGCCACCGTGACGGTACACCATGGCCACCGTGACGGTATACCATTGCTACCGTGACGGTACACCATGGCTACCGTGACGGTACACCATGGCCACCGTAACGGTACGAGCTAGCCACCGTGACGGTACACCATGGCCACCTTGACGGTACACAATGGCCACCGTGACGGTACACCATGGCCACCGTGACGGTACACAATGGCCACCGTGACGGTACACCATGGCCACCGTGACGGTACGAGCTAGCCACCGTGACGATATACCATGGCCACCGTGACGGTACACCATGGCCACCGTGACGGTACGCCATGGCCACCGTGACGGTACACCATGGCCACCGTGACGGTACACAATGGCCACCGTGACGGTACACCATGGCCACCGTTACTGTACACAATGGCCACCGTGACGGTACACCATGGCCACCGTGACGGTACGCCATGGCCACCGTGACGGTACCCCATGGCCACCGTGACGGTATACCATGGCCACCGTGACGGTACACCATAGCCACCGTGACGGTACGAGCTATCCACCGTGACGGTATACCATGGCCACCGTGACGGTACACCATGGCCACCGTGACGGTACCCCATGGCCACCGTATCGGTACACCATGGCCACCGTGACGGTACACCATGGCCACCGTAACGGTACACCATGGCCACCGTGACGGTACGAGCTAGCCACCGTGACGGTATACCATGGCCACCGTGACGGTACACCATGGCCACCGTGACGGTACACCATGGCCACCGTGACGGTACACCATGGCCACCGTGACGGTACACAATGGCCACTATGACGGTACACCATGGCCACCGTGACGGTACACCATGGCCACCGTGACGGTACACAATGGCCACCGTGACGGTACACCATGGCCACCGTGACGGTACACCATGGCCACCGTGACGTTACGAGTTAGGCACCGCGACGGTACACCATGGCCACCGTGACGGTATACCATGGCCACCGTGACGGTACACCATGGCCACCGTGACGGTACACCATGGCCACCGTGACGGTACACAATGGCCACCGTGACGGTACACCATGGCCACCGTGACGGTACACCATGGCCACCGTGACGGTACGAGTTAGGCACCGCGACGGTACACCATGGCCACCGTGACGGTACACCATGGCCACCGTAACGGTACACCATGGCCACCGTGCCGGTACACCATGGCCACCGTGACGGTACGAGCTAGCCACCGTGACGGTACACCATGGCCACCGTGACGGTACGAGTTAGGCACCGCGACGGTACACCATGGCCACCGTGACGGTACAGCATGGCCACCGTGACGGTACACCATGGCCACCGTGACGGTACGAGTTAGGCACCGCGACGGTACACCATGGCCACCGTGACGGTACACCATGGCCAACGTTACGGTACACCATGGCCACCCTGACGGTACACCATGGCTACCGTGACGGTACACCATGGCCACCGTGACGGTACACCATGGCCACCGTAACGGTACACCATGGCCACCGTGCCGGTACACCATGGCCACCGTGACGGTACACCATGGCCACCGTGACGGTACACCATGGCCACCGTGACGGTACGAGTTAGGCACCGCGACGGTACACCATGGCCACCGTGACGGTACACCATGGCCAACGTTACGGTACACCATGGCCACCCTGACGGTACACCATGGCTACCGTGACGGTACACCATCGCCACCGTGACGGTACGAGTTAGGCACCGTGACGGTACACCATGGCCACCGTGACGGTACACCATGGCCACCGTGACGGTATACCATGGCCACCGTGACGGTACACCATAGCCACCGTGACGGTACGAGCTAGCCACCGCGACGGTATACCATGGCCACCGTGACGGTACACCATGGCCACCGTGACGGTACGCCATGGCCACCGTGACGGTACACCATGGCCACCGTAACGGTACACCATGGCCACCGTGACGGTACGCCATGACCACCTTGACGGTACACCATGGCCACCGTAACGGTACACCATGGCCACCGTTACTGTACACCATGGCCACCGTGACGGTACGAGCTAGCCTTCGTGACGGTACACCATGGCGTCCGTGACGGTACGAGTTAGCCACCGTGACGGTACACCACGGCCACCGTGACGGTACACCATGGCCACCGTAACGGTACACCATGGCCACCGTGACGGTACGAGCTAGCCACCGTGACGGTATACCATGGTCACCGTGAAGGTACACCATGGCCACCGTGACGGTACGCCATGGCCACCGTGACGGTACACCATGGCCACCGTGACGGTACACAATGGCCACCGTGACTGTACACAATGGCCACCGTGACGGTACACCATGGCCACCGTGACGGTACGCCGTGGCCACCGTGACGGTACGAGCTAGCCACCGTGACGGTATACCATGGCCACCGTGACGGTACACCATGGCCACCGTGACGGTACACCATGGCCACCGTGACGGTACGCCATGGCCACCGTGACGGTACACCATGGCCACCGTGACTGTACACAATGGCCACCGTGACGGTACACCATGGCCACCGTTACTGTACACAATGGCCACCGTGACGGTACACCATGGCCACCGTGACGGTACGCCGTGGCCACCGTGACGGTACGAGCTAGCCACCGTGACGGTATACCATGGCCACCGTGACGGTACACCATGGCCACCGTGACGGTACGCCATGGCCACCGTGACGGTACACCATGGCCACCGTGACGGTACACAATGGCCACCGTGACGGTACCCCATGGCCACCGTGACGGTACGCCATGGCCACCGTGACGGTACACCATGGCCACCGTGACGGTATACCATGGCCACCGTGACGGTACACCATAGCCACCGTGACGGTACGAGCTAGCCACCGTGACGGTACTCCATGGCCACCGTTACGGTACACCATTGCTACCGTGACGGTACACCATGGCTACCGTGACGGTACACCATGGCCACCGTGACGGTACGCCATGGCCACCGTGACGGTACACCATGGCCACCGTGACGGTACACAATGGCCACCGTGACGGTACACCATGGCCACCGTTACTGTACACAATGGCCACCGTGACGGTACACCATGGCCACCGTGACGGTACGCCATGGCCACCGTGACGGTACCCCATGGCCACCGTGACGGTATACCATGGCCACCGTGACGGTACACCATAGCCACCGTGACGGTACGAGCTATCCACCGTGACGGTATACCATGGCCACCGTGACGGTACACCATGGCCACCGTGACGGTACGCCATGGCCACCGTGACGGTAATCCATGGCCACCGTATCGGTACACCATGGCCACCGTGACGGTACACCATGGCCACCGTAACGGTACACCATGGCCACCGTGACGGTACGAGCTAGCCACCGTGACGGTATACCATGGCCACCGTGACGGTATACCATGGCCACCGTGACGGTACACCATGGCCACCGTGACGGTACACCATGGCCACCGTGACGGTACGAGCTAGCCACCGTGACGGTATACCATGGCCACCGTGACGGTACACCATGGCCAACGTGTCGGTACGCCATGGCCACCGTGACGGTACACCATGGCTACCGTGACGGTACACCATGGCCACCGTGACGGTACACAATGGCCACCGTGACGGTACACAATGGCCACCGTGACGGTACACCATGGCCACCGTGACGGTATACCATGGCCACCGTGACGGTACACCATGGCCACCGTGACGGTACACCATGGCCACCGTGACGGTACACAATGGCCACCGTGACGGTACACCATGGCCACCGTGACGGTACACCATGGCCACCGTGACGGTACGAGTTAGGCACCGCGACGGTACACCATGGCCACCGTGACGGTACACCATGGCCACCGTAACGGTACGAGCTAGCCACCGTGACGGTACACCATGGCCACCGTAACGGTACACCATGGCCACCGTGCCGGTACACCATGGCCACCGTGACGGTACGAGCTAGCCACCGTGACGGTACACCATGGCCAACGTTACGGTACACCATGGCCACCCTGACGGTACACCATGGCTACCGTGACGGTACACCATGTCCACCGTAACGGTACACCATGGCCACCGTGACGGTACACAATGGCCACCGTCACGGTACACCATGGCCACCGTGACGGTACACCATGGCCACCGTGACGGAACACCATTGCTACCGTGACGGTACACCATGGCCACCGTGACGGTACGAGCTAGCCACCGTGACGGTACGAGTTAGGCACCGTGACGGTACACCATGGCCACCGTAACGGTACACCATGGCCACCGTGCCGGTACACCATGGCCACCGTGACGGTACGAGCTAGACACCGTGACGGTACTCCATGGCCAGCGTGACGGTACACCATTGCTCCCGTGACGGTACACCATGGCTACCGTGACGGTACACCATGGCCACCGTGACGGTACACCATGGCCTCCGTAACGGTACACCATGGCCACCGTGCCGGTACACCATGGCCACCGTGACGGTACGAGCTAGCCACCGTGACGGTACTCCATGGCCAGCGTGACGGTACACCATTGCTACCGTGACGGTACACCATGGCTACCGTGACGGTACACCATGGCCACCGTTACGGTACGAGCTAGCCACCGTGACGGTACACCATGGCCACCGTAACGGTACACCATGGCCACCGTGACGGTACACCATGGCTACCGTGACGGTACACCATCGCCACCGTGACGGTATACCATGGCCACCGTGACGGTACACCATAGCCACCGTGACGGTACGAGCTAGCCACCGTGACGGTACTCCATGGCCACCGTTACGGTACACCATTGCTACCGTGACGGTACACCATGGCTACCGTGACGGTACACCATGGCCACCGTGACGGTACGAGCTAGCCACCGTGACGGTATACCATGGCCACCGTGACGGTACACCATGGCCACCGTGACGGTACGCCATGGCCACCGTGACGGTACACCATGGCCACCGTGACGGTACACAATGGCCACCGTGACGGTACACCATGGCCACCGTTACTGTACACAATGGCCACCGTGACGGTACACCATGGCCACCGTGACGGTACGAGCTAGCCACCGTGACGGTACACCATGGCCAACGTTACGGTACACCATGGCCACCCTGACGGTACACCATGGCTACCGTGACGGTACACCATCGCCACCGTGACGGTACGAGTTAGGCACCATGACGGTACACCATGGCCACCGTGACGGTACACCATGGCCACCGTAACGGTACACCATGGCCACCGTGCCGGTACACCATGGCCACCGTGACGGTACGAGCTAGCCACCGTGACGGTACACCATGGCCAACGTTACGGTACACCATGGCCACCCTGACGGTACACCATGGCTACCGTGACGGTACACCATGTCCACCGTAACGGTACACCATGGCCACCGTGACGGTACACAATGGCCACCGTCACGGTACACCATGGCCACCGTGACGGTACACCATGGCCACCGTGACGGAACACCATTGCTACCGTGACGGTACACCATGGCCACCGTGACGGTACGAGCTAGCCACCGTGACGGTACGAGTTAGGCACCGTGACGGTACACCATGGCCACCGTAACGGTACACCATGGCCACCGTGCCGGTACACCATGGCCACCGTGACGGTACGAGCTAGACACCGTGACGGTACTCCATGGCCAGCGTGACGGTACACCATTGCTACCGTGACGGTACACCATGGCTACCGTGACGGTACACCATGGCCACCGTGACGGTACACCATGGCCACCGTAACGGTACACCATGGCCACCGTGCCGGTACACCATGGCCACCGTGACTGTACGAGCTAGCCACCGTGACGGTACTCCATGGCCAGCGTGACGGTACACCATTGCTACCGTGACGGTACACCATGGCTACCGTGACGGTACACCATGGCCACCGTTACGGTACGAGCTAGCCACCGTGACGGTACACCATGGCCACCGTAACGGTACACCATGGCCACCGTGACGGTACACCATGGCTACCGTGACGGTACACCATCGCCACCGTGACGGTATACCATGGCCACCGTGACGGTACACAATAGCCACCGTGACGGTACGAGCTAGCCACCGTGACGGTACTCCATGGCCACCGTTACGGTACACCATTGCTACCGTGACGGTACACCATGGCTACCGTGACGGTACACCATGGCCACCGTGACGGTACGAGCTAGCCACCATGACGGTATACCATGGCCACCGTGACGGTACACCATGGCCACCGTGACGGTACGCCATGGCCACCGTGACGGTACACCATGGCCACCGTGACGGTACACAATGGCCACCGTGACGGTACACCATGGCCACCGTTACTGTACACAATGGCCACCGTGACGGTACACCATGGCCACCGTGACGGTACGAGCTAGCCACCGTGACGATATACCATGGCCACCGTGACGGTACACCATGGCCACCGTGACGGTACGCCATGGCCACCGTGACGGTACGCCGTGGCCACCGTGACGGTACGAGCTAGCCACCGTGACGGTATACCATGGCCACCGTGACGGTACACCATGGCCACCGTGACGGTACGCCATGGCCACCGTGACGGTACACCATGGCCACCGTGACGGTACACAATGGCCACCGTGACGGTACACCATGGCCACCGTTACTGTACACAATGGCCACCGTGACGGTACACCATGGCCACCGTGACGGTACGCCATGGCCACCGTGACGGTACACCATGGCCACCGTGACGGAACACCATTGCTACCGTGACGGTACACCATGGCCACCGTGACGGTACGAGCTAGCCACCGTGACGGTACGAGTTAGGCACCGTGACGGTACACCATGGCCACCGTGACGGTACACCATGGCCACCGTAACGGTACACCATGGCCACCGTGCCGGTACACCATGGCCACCGTGACGGTACGAGCTAGACACCGTGACGGTACTCCATGGCCAGCGTGACGGTACACCATTGGTACCGTGACGGTACACCATGGCTACCGTGACGGTACACCATGGCCACCGTGACGGTACGAGCTAGCCACCGTGACGGTACACCATGGCCACCGTGACGGTACACCATGGCCACCGTAACGGTACACCATGGCCACCGTGACGGTACACCATGGCCACCGTGACGGTACACCATGGCCACCGTGACGGTACACCATGGCCACCGTGACGGTATACCATGGCCACCGTGACGGTACACCATGGCCACCATAATGGTACACCATGGCCACCGTGACGGTACACCATGGCCACCGTGACGGTACACCATGGCCACCATAATGGTACACCATGGCCACCGTGACGGTACGAGCTAGCCTCCATGACGGTACACCATGGCCACCGTAAAGGTACACCATGGCCACCATAATGGTACACCATGGCCACCGTGACGGTACACCATGGCCACCGTAACGGTACACCATGGCCACCGTGACGGTACGAGCTAGCCACCGTGACGGTATACCATGGCCACCGTGACGGTACACCATGGCCAACGTGTCGGTACGCCATGGCCACCGTGACGGTACACCATGGCCACCGTGACGGTACACAATGGCCACCGTGACAGTACACCATGGCCACCGTTACTGTACACAATGGCCACCGTGACGGTACACCATGGCCACCGTGACGCTACGCCATGGCCACCGTGACGGTACACCATGGCCACCGTGACGGTACACCATGGCCACCGTGACGGTACACCATAGCCACCGTGACGGTACGAGCTAGCCACCGTGACGGTACACCATGGCCACCGTGACGGTATACCATTGCTACCGTGACGGTACACCATGGCTACCGTGACGGTACGAGTTAGGCACCGTGACGGTACACCATGGCCACCGTGACGGTACACCATGGCCACCGTAACGGTACACCATGGCCACCGTGCCGGTACACCATGGCCACCGTGACGGTACGAGCTAGCCACCGTGACGGTACACCATGGCCAACGTTACGGTACACCATGGCCACCCTGGCGGTACACCATGGCTACCGTGACGGTACACCATGTCCACCGTAACGGTACACCATGGCCACCGTGACGGTACACAATGGCCACCGTCACGGTACACCATGGCCACCGTGACGGTACGCCATGGCCACCGTGACGGTACACCATGGCCACCGTGACGGAACACCATTGCTACCGTGACGGTACACCATGGCCACCGTGACGGTACGAGCTAGCCACCGTGACGGTACGAGTTAGGCACCGTGACGGTACACCATGGCCACCGTAACAGTACACCATGGCCACCGTGCCGGTACACCATGGCCACCGTGACGGTACGAGCTAGACACCGTGACGGTACTCCATGGCCAGCGTGACGGTACACCATTGCTACCGTGACGGTACACCATGGCTACCGTGACGGTACACCATGGCCACCGTGACGGTACACCATGGCCACCGTAACGGTACACCATGGCCACCGTGCCGGTACACCATGGCCACCGTGACGGTACGAGCTAGCCACCGTGACGGTACTCCATGGCCAGCGTGACGGTACACCATTGCTACCGTGACGGTACACCATGGCTACCGTGACGGTACACCATGGCCACCGTTACGGTACGAGCTAGCCACCGTGACGGTACACCATGGCCACCGTAACGGTACACCATGGCCACCGTGACGGTACACCATGGCTACCGTGACGGTACACCATCGCCACTGTGACGGTATACCATGGCCACCGTGACGGTACACCATAGCCACCGTGACGGTACGAGCTAGCCACCGTGACGGTACTCCATGGCCACCGTTACGGTACACCATTGCTACCGTGACGGTACACCATGGCTACCGTGACGGTACACCATGGCCACCGTGACGGTACGAGCTAGCCACCGTGACGGTATACCATGGCCACCGTGACGGTACACCATGGCCACCGTGACGGTACACAATGGCCACCGTGACGGTATACCATGGCCACCGTGACGGTACACAATGGCCACCGTGACGGTACACCATGGCCACCGTTACAGTACACAATGGCCACCGTGACGGTACACCATGGCCACCGTGACGGTACACAATGGCCACCGTGACGGTACACCATGGCCACCGTGACGGTACGCCATGGCCACCGTGACGGTACCCCATGGCCACCGTGACGGTACACCATGGCCACCGTGACGGTACACAATGGCCACCGTGACGGTATACCATGGCCACCGTGACGGTACACCATAGCCACCGTGACGGTACGAGCTATCCACCGTGACGGTATACCATGGCCACCGTGACGGTACACCATGGCCACCGTGACGGTACGCCATGGCCACCGTGATGGTACCCCATGGCCACCGTATCGGTACACCATGGCCACCGTGACGGTACGCCATGGCCACCGTGACGGTACACCATGGCCACCGTGACGGTACACAATGGCCACCGTGACGGTATACCATGGCCACCGTGACGGTACACCATAGCCACCGTGACGGTACGAGCTATCCACCGTGACGGTATACCATGGCCACCGTGACGGTACACCATGGCCACCGTGACGGTACGCCATGGCCACCGTGACGGTACCCCATGGCCACCGTATCGGTACACCATGGCCACCGTGACGGTACACCATGGCCACCGTGACGGTACGCCATGACCACCGTGACGGTACACCATGGCCACCGTGACGGAACACCATTGCTACCGTGACGGTACACCATGGCCACCGTGACGGTACGAGCTAGCCACCGTGACGGTACGAGTTAGGCACCGTGACGGTACACCATGGCCACCGTGACGGTACACCATGGCCACCGTAACGGTACACCATGGCCACCGTGACGGTACGAGCTAGCCACCGTGACGGTACACCATGGCCACCGTGACGGTACACCATGGCCACCGTAACGGTACACCATGGCCACCGTGACGGTACGAGCTAGCCACCGTGACGGTACGCCATGGCCACCGTGACGGTACCCCATGGCCACCGTATCGGTACACCATGGCCACCGTGCCGGTACACCATGGCCACCGTGACGGTACGAGCTAGACACCGTGACGGTACACCATGGCTACCGTGACGGTACACCATGGCCACCGTGACGGTACGAGCTAGACACCGTGACGGTACACCATGGCTACCGTGACGGTACACCATGGCCACCGTGACGGTACGAGCTAGCCACCGTGACGGTACACCATGGCCACCGTGACGGTACACCATGGCCACCGTAACGGTACACCATGGCCACCGTGACGGTACACCATGGCCACAGTTACTGTACACAATGGCCACCGTGACGGTACACCATGGCCACCGTGACGGTACGCCGTGGTCACCGTGACGGTACGAGCTAGCCACCGTGACGGTATACCATGGCCACCGTGACGGTACACCATGGCCACCGTGACGGTACGCCATGGCCACCGTGACGGTACACCATGGCCACCGTGACGGTACACAATGGCCACCGTGACGGTACACCATGGCCACCGTTACTGTACACAATGGCCACCGTGACGGTACACCATGGCCACCGTGACGGTACGCCATGGCCACCGTGACGGAACACCATTGCTACCGTGACGGTACACCATGGCCACCGTGACGGTAGGAGCTAGCCACCGTGACGGTACGAGTTAGGCACCGTGACGGTACACCATGGCCACCGTGACGGTACACCATGGCCACCGTAACGGTACACCATGGCCACCGTGCCGGTACACCATGGCCACCGTGACGGTACGAGCTAGACACCGTGACGGTGCTCCATGGCCAGCGTGACGGTACACCATTGCTACCGTGACGGTACACCATGGCTACCGTGACGGTACACCATGGCCACCGTGACGGTACGAGCTAGCCACCGTGACGGTACACCATGGCCACCGTGACGGTACACCATGGCCACCGTAACGGTACACCATGGCCACCGTGACTGTACACCATGGCCACCGTGACGGTACACCATGGCCACCGTGACGGTACACCATGGCCACCGTGACGGTATACCATGGCCACCGTGACGGTACACTACGGCCACCGTAACGGTACACCATGGCCACCATAATGGTACACCATGGCCACCGTGACGGTACGAGATGGCTACCGTTACGGTACACCATGGCCACCGTGACGGTACGAGCTAGACACCGTGACGGTACACCATGGCTACCGTGACGGTACACCATGGCCACCGTGACGGTACGAGCTAGCCACCGTGACGGTACACCATGGCCACCGTGACGGTACACCATGGCCACCGTAACGGTACACCATGGCCACCGTGACGGTACACCATGGCCACAGTTACTGTACACAATGGCCACCGTGACGGTACACCATGTCCACCGTGACGGTACGCCGTGGTCACCGTGACGGTACGAGCTAGCCACCGTGACGGTATACCATGGCCACCGTGACGGTACACCATGGCCACCGTGACGGTACGCCATGGCCACCGTGACGGTACACCATGGCCACCGTGACGGTACACAATGGCCACCGTGACGGTACACCATGGCCACCGTTACTGTACACAATGGCCACCGTGACGGTACACCATGGCCACCGTGACGGTACGCCATGGCCACCGTGACGGTACACCATGGCCACCGTGACGGAACACCATTGCTACCGTGACGGTACACCATGGCCACCGTGACGGTAGGAGCTAGCCACCGTGACGGTACGAGTTAGGCACCGTGACGGTACACCATGGCCACCGTGACGGTACACCATGGCCACCGTAACGGTACACCATGGCCACCGTGCCGGTACACCATGGCCACCGTGACGGTACGAGCTAGACACCGTGACGGTACTCCATGGCCAGCGTGACGGTACACCATTGCTACCGTGACGGTACACCATGGCTACCGTGACGGTACACCATGGCCACCGTGACGGTACGAGCTAGCCACCGTGGCCAGCGTGACGGTACACCATTGCTACCGTGACGGTACACCATGGCCACCGTAACGGTACACCATGGCCACCGTGCCGGTACACCATGGCCACCGTGACGGTACGAGCTAGACACCGTGACGGTGCTCCATGGCCAGCGTGACGGTACACCATTGCTACCGTGACGGTACACCATGGCTACCGTGACGGTACACCATGGCCACCATGACGGTACGAGCTAGCCACCGTGACGGTACACCATGGCCACCGTGACGGTACACCATGGCCACCGTAACGGTACACCATGGCCACCGTGACTGTACACCATGGCCACCGTGACGGTACACCATGGCCACCGTGACGGTACACCATGGCCACCGTGACGGTATACCATGGCCACCGTGACGGTACACTACGGCCACCGTAACGGTACACCATGGCCACCATAATGGTACACCATGGCCACCGTGACGGTACGAGCTAGCCTCCATGACGGTACACCATGGCCACCGTGACGGTACACCATGGCCACCGTGACGGTACACCATAGCCACCGTGACGGTACGAGCTAGCCACCGTGACGGTACACCATGGCCACCGTGACGGTATACCATTGCTACCGTGACGGTACACCATGGCTACCGTGACGGTACACCATGGCCACCGTAACGGTACGAGCTAGCCACCGTGACGGTACACCATGGCCACCGTGACGGTACGCCATGGCCACCGTGACGGTACCCCATGGCCACCGTATCGGTACACCATGGCCACCGTGACGGTACACCATGGCCACCGTGACGGTACGCCATGACCACCGTGACGGTACACCATGGCCACCGTGACGGAACACCATTGCTACCGTGACGGTACACCATGGCCACCGTGACGGTACGAGCTAGCCACCGTGACGGTACGAGTTAGGCACCGTGACGGTACACCATGGCCACCGTGACGGTACACCATGGCCACCGTAACGGTACACCATGGCCACCGTGACGGTACGAGCTAGCCACCGTGACGGTACACCATGGCCACCGTGACGGTACACCATGGCCACCGTAACGGTACACCATGGCCACCGTGACGGTACGAGCTAGCCACCGTGACGGTACGCCATGGCCACCGTGACGGTACCCCATGGCCACCGTATCGGTACACCATGGCCACCGTGCCGGTACACCATGGCCACCGTGACGGTACGAGCTAGACACCGTGACGGTACACCATGGCTACCGTGACGGTACACCATGGCCACCGTGACGGTACGAGCTAGACACCGTGACGGTACACCATGGCTACCGTGACGGTACACCATGGCCACCGTGACGGTACGAGCTAGCCACCGTGACGGTACACCATGGCCACCGTGACGGTACACCATGGCCACCGTAACGGTACACCATGGCCACCGTGACGGTACACCATGGCCACAGTTACTGTACACAATGGCCACCGTGACGGTACACCATGTCCACCGTGACGGTACGCCGTGGTCACCGTGACGGTACGAGCTAGCCACCGTGACGGTATACCATGGCCACCGTGACGGTACACCATGGCCACCGTGACGGTACGCCATGGCCACCGTGACGGTACACCATGGCCACCGTGACGGTACACAATGGCCACCGTGACGGTACACCATGGCCACCGTTACTGTACACAATGGCCACCGTGACGGTACACCATGGCCACCGTGACGGTACGCCATGGCCACCGTGACGGTACACCATGGCCACCGTGACGGAACACCATTGCTACCGTGACGGTACACCATGGCCACCGTGACGGTAGGAGCTAGCCACCGTGACGGTACGAGTTAGGCACCGTGACGGTACACCATGGCCACCGTGACGGTACACCATGGCCACCGTAACGGTACACCATGGCCACCGTGCCGGTACACCATGGCCACCGTGACGGTACGAGCTAGACACCGTGACGGTACTCCATGGCCAGCGTGACGGTACACCATTGCTACCGTGACGGTACACCATGGCTACCGTGACGGTACACCATGGCCACCGTGACGGTACGAGCTAGCCACCGTGGCCAGCGTGACGGTACACCATTGCTACCGTGACGGTACACCATGGCTACCGTGACGGTACACCATGGCCACCGTGACGGTACGAGCTAGCCACCGTGACGGTATACCATGGCCACCGTGACGGTACACCATGGCCACCGTGACGGTACGCCATGGCCACCGTGACGGTACGCCGTGGCCACCGTGACGGTACGAGCTAGCCACCGTGACGGTATACCATGGCCACCGTGACGGTACACCATGGCCACCATAATGGTACACCATGGCCACCGTGACGGTACACCATGGCCACCGTGCCGGTACACCATGGCCACCGTGACGGTACGAGCTAGCCACCGTGACGATATACCATGGCCACCGTGACGGTACACCATGGCCACCGTGACGGTACGCCATGGCCACCGTGACGGTACGCCGTGGCCACCGTGACGGTACGAGCTAGCCACCGTGACGGTATACCATGGCCACCGTGACGGTACACCATGGCCACCGTGACGGTACGCCATGGCCACCGTGACGGTACACCATGGCCACCGTGACGGTACACAATGGCCACCGTGACGGTACACCATGGCCACCGTTACTGTACACAATGGCCACCGTGACGGTACACCATGGCCACCGTGACGGTACGCCATGGCCACCGTGACGGTACACCATGGCCACCGTGACGGAACACCATTGCTACCGTGACGGTACACCATGGCCACCGTGACGGTACGAGCTAGCCACCGTGACGGTACGAGTTAGGCACCGTGACGGTACACCATGGCCACCGTGACGGTACACCATGGCCACCGTAACGGTACACCATGGCCACCGTGCCGGTACACCATGGCCACCGTGACGGTACGAGCTAGACACCGTGACGGTACACCATGGCCACCGTGACGGTACACAATGGCCACCGTGACGGTACACCATGGCCACCGTGACGGTACGAGCTAGCCACCGTGACGATATACCATGGCCACCGTGACGGTACACCATGGCCACCGTGACGGTACGCCATGGCCACCGTGACGGTACACCATGGCCACCGTGACGGTACACAATGGCCACCGTGACGGTACACCATGGCCACCGTTACTGTACACAATGGCCACCGTGACGGTACACCATGGCCACCGTGACGGTACGCCATGTCCACCGTGACGGTACCCCATGGCCACCGTGACGGTATACCATGGCCACCGTGACGGTACACCATAGCCACCGTGACGGTACGAGCTATCCACCGTGACGGTATACCATGGCCACCGTGACGGTACACCATGGCCACCGTGACGGTACCCCATGGCCACCGTATCGGTACACCATGGCCACCGTGACGGTACACCATGGCCACCGTAACGGTACACCATGGCCACCGTGACGGTACACCATGGCCACCGTGACGGTACACCATGGCCACCGTGACGGTACACCATGGCCACCGTGACGGTATACCATGGCCACCGTGACGGTACACCATGGCCACCATAATGGTACACCATGGCCACCGTGACGGTACACCATGGCCACCGTGCCGGTACACCATGGCCACCGTGACGGTACGAGCTAGACACCGTGACGGTACTCCATGGCCAGCGTGACGGTACACCATTGCTACCGTGACGGTACACCATGGCTACCGTGACGGTACACCATGGCCACCGTGACGGTACGAGCTAGCCACCGTGACGGTATACCATGGCCACCGTGACGGTACACCATGGCCACCGTGACGGTACGCCATGGCCACCGTGACGGTACGCCGTGGCCACCGTGACGGTACGAGCTAGCCACCGTGACGGTATACCATGGCCACCGTGACGGTACACCATGGCCACCATAATGGTACACCATGGCCACCGTGACGGTACACCATGGCCACCGTGCCGGTACACCATGGCCACCGTGACGGTACGAGCTAGCCACCGTGACGATATACCATGGCCACCGTGACGGTACACCATGGCCACCGTGACGGTACGCCATGGCCACCGTGACGGTACGCCGTGGCCACCGTGACGGTACGAGCTAGCCACCGTGACGGTATACCATGGCCACCGTGACGGTACACCATGGCCACCGTGACGGTACGCCATGGCCACCGTGACGGTACACCATGGCCACCGTGACGGTACACAATGGCCACCGTGACGGTACACCATGGCCACCGTTACTGTACACAATGGCCACCGTGACGGTACACCATGGCCACCGTGACGGTACGCCATGGCCACCGTGACGGTACACCATGGCCACCGTGACGGAACACCATTGCTACCGTGACGGTACACCATGGCCACCGTGACGGTACGAGCTAGCCACCGTGACGGTACGAGTTAGGCACCGTGACGGTACACCATGGCCACCGTGACGGTACACCATGGCCACCGTAACGGTACACCATGGCCACCGTGCCGGTACACCATGGCCACCGTGACGGTACGAGCTAGACACCGTGACGGTACTCCATGGCCAGCGTGACGGTACACCATTGCTACCGTGACGGTACACCATGGCTACCGTGACGGTACACAATGGCCACAGTGACGGTACACCATGGCCACCGTTACTGTACACAATGGCCACCGTGACGGTACACCATGGCCACCGTGACGTTACGCCATGGCCACCGTGACGGTACACCATGGCCACCGTGACGGTACACCATGGCCACCGTGACGGTACACCATAGCCACCGTGACGGTACGAGCTAGCTACCGTGACGGTACACCATGGCCACCGTGACGGTATACCATTGCTACCGTGACGGTACACCATGGCTACCGTGACGGTACACCATGGCCACCGTGACGGTACACCATGGCCACCGTGACGGTATACCATTGCTACCGTGACGGTACACCATGGCTACCGTGACGGTACACCATGGCCACCGTGACGGTACACCATGGCCACCGTGACGGTACACCATGGCCACCGTGACGGTACACAATGGCCACCGTGACGGTACACCATGGCCACCGTGACGGTACACAATGGCCACCGTGACGGTACACCATGGCCACCGTGACGGTACGGGCTAGCCACCGTGACGATATACCATGGCCACCGTGACGGTACACCATGGCCACCGTGACGGTACGCCATGGCCACCGTGACGGTACCCCATGGCCACCGTGACGGTACACAATGGCCACCGTGACGGTACACCATGGCCACCGTTACTGTACACAATGGCCACCGTGACGGTACACCATGGCCACCGTGACGGTACGCCATGGCCACCGTGACGGTACCCCATGGCCACCGTGACGGTATACCATGGCCACCGTGACGGTACACCATAGCCACCGTGACGGTACGAGCTATCCACCGTGACGGTATACCATGGCCACCGTGACGGTACACCATGGCCACCGTGACGGTACCCCATGGCCACCGTATCGGTACACCATGGCCACCGTGACGGTACACCATGGCCTCCGTAACGGTACACCATGGCCACCGTGACGGTACGAGCTAGCCACCGTGACGGTATACCATGGCCACCGTGACGGTACACCATGGCCACCGTGACGGTACGCCATGGCCACCGTGACGGTACACCATGGCCACCGTGACGGTACACAATGGCACCCGTGACGGTACACAATGGCCACCGTGACGGTACACCATGGCCACCGTGACGGTATACCATGGCCACCGTGACGGTACACCATGGCCACCGTGACGGTACACCATGGCCACCGTGACGGTACACAATGGCCACCGTGACGGTACACCATGGCCACCGTGACGGTACACCATGGCCACCGTGACGGTACGAGTTAGGCACCGCGACGGTACACCATGGCCACCGTGACGGTACACCATGGCCACCGTAACGGTACACCATGGCCACCGTGCCGGTACACCATGGCCACCGTGACGGTACGAGCTAGCCACCGTGACGGTACACCATGGCCAACGTTACGGTACACCATGGCCACCCTGACGGTACACCATGGCCACCGTAACGGTACACCATTGCCACCGTGACGGTACGCCATGACCACCGTGACGGTACACCATGGCCACCGTAACGGTACACCATGGCCACCGTTACTGTACACCATGGCCACCGTGACGGTACGAGCTAGCCTTCGTGACGGTACACCATGGCGTCCGTGACGGTACGACTTAGCCACCGTGACGGTACACCACGGCCACCGTGACGGTACACCATGGCCACCGTAACGATACACCATGGCCACCGTGACGGTACGAGCTAGCTACCGTGACGGTATACCATGGCCACCGTGACGGTACACCATGGCCACCGTGACGGTACGCCAAGGCCACCGTGACGGTACACCATGGCCACCGTGACGGTACACAATGGCTACCGTGACGGTACACCATCGCCACCGTGACGGTACGAGTTAGGCACCGTGACGGTACACCATGCCACCGTGACGGTACACCATGGCCACCGTGACGGTATACCATGGCCACCGTGACGGTACACCATAGCCACTGTGACGGTACGAGCTAGCCACCGCGACGGTATACCATGGCCACCGTGACGGTACACCATGGCCACCGTGACGGTACGCCATGGCCACCGTGACGGTACACCATGGCCACCGTAACGGTACACCATTGCCACCGTGACGGTACGCCATGACCACCGTGACGGTACACCATGGCCACCGTAACGGTACACCATGGCCACCGTTACTGTACACCATGGCCACCGTGACGGTACGAGCTAGCCTTCGTGACGGTACACCATGGCGTCCGTGACGGTACGACTTAGCCACCGTGACGGTACACCACGGCCACCGTGACGGTACACCATGGCCACCGTAACGATACACCATGGCCACCGTGACGGTACGAGCTAGCTACCGTGACGGTATACCATGGCCACCGTGACGGTACACCATGGCCACCGTGACGGTACGCCAAGGCCACCGTGACGGTACACCATGGCCACCGTGACGGTACACAATGGCCACCGTGACGGTACACCACGGCCACCGTGACGGTACACTATGGCCACCGTGACGGTACGCCATGGCCACCGTGACGGTACACCATGGCCACCGTGACGGTACACAATGGCCACCGTGACGGTACACCATGGCCACCGTTACTGTACACAATGGCCACCGTGACGGTACACCATGGCCACCGTGACGGTACGCCGTGGCCACCGTGACGGTACGAGCTAGCCACCGTGACGGTATACCATGGCCACCGTGACGGTACACCATGGCCACCGTGACGGTACGCCATGGCCACCGTGACGGTACACCATGGCCACCGTGACGGTACACAATGGCCACCGTGACGGTACACCATGGCCACCGTTACTGTACACAATGGCCACCGTGACGGTACACCATGGCCACCGTGACGGTACGCCATGGCCACCGTGACGGTACACCATGGCCACCGTGACGGTATACCATGGCCACCGTGACGGTACACCATAGCCACCGTGACGGTACGAGCTAGCCACCGTGACGGTACTCCATGGCCACCGTTACGGTACACCATTGCTACCGTGACGGTACACCATGGCTACCGTGACGGTACACCATGGCCACCGTGACGCTACGCCATGGCCACCGTGACGGTACACCATGGCCACCGTGACGGTACACAATGGCCACCGTGACGGTACACCATGGCCACCGTGACGGTACGAGCTAGCCACCGTGACGATATACCATGGCCACCGTGACGGTACACCATGGCCACCGTGACGGTACGCCATGGCGACCGTGACGGTACACCATGGCCACCGTGACGGTACACAATGGCCACCGTGACGGTACCCCATGGCCACCGTGACGGTATACCATGGCCACCGTGACGGTACACCATAGCCACCGTGACGGTACGAGCTATCCACCGTGACGGTATACCATGGCCACCGTGACGGTACACCATGGCCACCGTGACGGTACCCCATGGCCACCGTATCGGTACACCATGGCCACCGTGACGGTACACCATGGCCTCCGTAACGGTACACCATGGCCACCGTGACGGTACGAGCTAGCCACCGTGACGGTATACCATGGCCACCGTGACGGTACACCATGGCCACCGTGACGGTACGCCATGGCCACCGTGACGGTACACCATGGCCACCGTGACGGTACACAATGGCACCCGTGACGGTACACAATGGCCACCGTGACGGTACACCATGGCCACCGTGACGGTATACCATGGCCACCGTGACGGTACACCATGGCCACCGTGACGGTACACCATGGCCACCGTGACGGTACACAATGGCCACCGTGACGGTACACCATGGCCACCGTGACGGTACACCATGGCCACCGTGACGGTACGAGTTAGGCACCGCGACGGTACACCATGGCCACCGTGACGGTACACCATGGCCACCGTAACGGTACACCATGGCCACCGTGCCGGTACACCATGGCCACCGTGACGGTACGAGCTAGCCACCGTGACGGTACACCATGGCCAACGTTACGGTACACCATGGCCACCCTGACGGTACACCATGGCTACCGTGACGGTACACCATCGCCACCGTGACGGTACGAGTTAGGCACCGTGACGGTACACCATGCCACCGTGACGGTACACCATGGCCACCGTGACGGTATACCATGGCCACCGTGACGGTACACCATAGCCACTGTGACGGTACGAGCTAGCCACCGCGACGGTATACCATGGCCACCGTGACGGTACACCATGGCCACCGTGACGGTACGCCATGGCCACCGTGACGGTACACCATGGCCACCGTAACGGTACACCATTGCCACCGTGACGGTACGCCATGACCACCGTGACGGTACACCATGGCCACCGTAACGGTACACCATGGCCACCGTTACTGTACACCATGGCCACCGTGACGGTACGAGCTAGCCTTCGTGACGGTACACCATGGCGTCCGTGACGGTACGACTTAGCCACCGTGACGGTACACCACGGCCACCGTGACGGTACACCATGGCCACCGTAACGGTACACCATGGCCACCGTGACGGTACGAGCTAGCTACCGTGACGGTATACCATGGCCACCGTGACGGTACACCATGGCCACCGTGACGGTACGCCATGGCCACCGTGACGGTACACCATGGCCACCGTGACGGTACACAATGGCCACCGTGACGGTACACCATGGCCACCGTTACTGTACACAATGGCCACCGTGACGGTACACCATGGCCACCGTGACGGTACGCCATGGCCACCGTGACGGTACACCATGGCCACCGTGACGGTATACCATGGCCACCGTGACGGTACACCATAGCCACCGTGACGGTACGAGCTAGCCACCGTGACGGTACTCCATGGCCACCGTTACGGTACACCATTGCTACCGTGACGGTACACCATGGCTACCGTGACGGTACACCATGGCCACCGTGACGCTACGCCATGGCCACCGTGACGGTACACCATGGCCACCGTGACGGTACACAATGGCCACCGTGACGGTACACCATGGCCACCGTGACGGTACGAGCTAGCCACCGTGACGATATACCATGGCCACCGTGACGGTACACCATGGCCACCGTGACGGTACGCCATGGCCACCGTGACGGTACACCATGGCCACCGTGACGGTACACAATGGCCACCGTGACGGTACACCATGGCCACCGTTACTGTACACAATGGCCACCGTGACGGTACACCATGGCCACCGTGACGGTACGCCATGGCCACCGTGACGGTACCCCATGGCCACCGTGACGGTATACCATGGCCACCGTGACGGTACACCATAGCCACCGTGACGGTACGAGCTATCCGCCGTGACGGTATACCATGGCCACCGTGACGGTACACCATGGCCACCGTGACGGTACGCCATGGCCACCGTGACGGTACCCCATGGCCACCGTATCGGTACACCATGGCCACCGTGACGGTACACCATGGCCACCGTAACGGTACACCATGGCCACCGTGACGGTACGAGCTAGCCACCGTGACGGTACACCATGGCCAACGTTACGGTACACCATGGCCACCCTGACGGTACACCATGGCTACCGTGACGGTACACCATCGCCACCGTGACGGTACGAGTTAGGCACCGTGACGGTACACCATGGCCACCGTGACGGTACGAGTTAGGCACCGCGACGGTACACCATGGCCACCGTGACGGTACACCATGGCCACCGTAACGGTACACCATGGCCACCGTGCCGGTACACCATGGCCACCGTGACGGTACGAGCTAGCCACCGTGACGGTACACCATGGCCAACGTTACGGTACACCATGGCCACCCTGACGGTACACCATGGCTACCGTGACGGTACACCATCGCCACCGTGACGGTACGAGTTAGGCACCGTGACGGTACACCATGGCCACCGTGACGGTACACCATGGCCACCGTAACGGTACACCATGGCCACCGTGCCGGTACACCATGGCCACCGTGACGGTACGAGCTAGCCACCGTGACGGTACACCATGGCCAACGTTACGGTACACCATGGCCACCCTGACGGTACACCATGGCTACCGTGACGGTACACCATGTCCACCGTAACGGTACACCATGGCCACCGTGACGGTACACAATGGCCACCGTCACGGTACACCATGGCCACCGTGACGGTACGCCATGGCCACCGTGACGGTACACCATGGCCACCGTGACGGAACACCATTGCTACCGTGACGGTACACCATGGCCACCGTGACGGTACACCATGGCAACCGTAACGGTACACCATGGCCACCGTGCCGGTACACCATGGCCACCGTGACGGTACGAGCTAGCCACCGTGACGGTACTCCATGGCCAGCGTGACGGTACACCATTGTTACCGTGACGGTACACCATGGCTACCGTGACGGTACACCATGGCCACCGTTACGGTACGAGCTAGCCACCGTGACGGTACACCATGGCCACCGTAACGGTACACCATGGCCACCGTGACGGTACACCATGGCCACCGTGACGGTACACCATGGTCAACGTGACGGTACACCATGGCCACCCTGACGGTACACCATGGCTACCGTGACGGTACACCATCGCCACCGTGACGGTACGAGTTAGGCACCGTGACGGTACACCATGGCCACCGTGACGGTACACCATGGCCACCGTAACGGTACACCATGGCCACCGTGACGGTACGAGCTAGCCACCGTGACGATATACCATGGCCACCGTGACGGTACACCATGGCCACCGTGACGGTACGCCATGGCCACCGTGACGGTACACCATGGCCACCGTGACGGTACACAATGGCCACCGTGACGGTACACCATGGCCACCGTGACGGTACACCATGGCCACCGTAACGGTACACCATGGCCACCGTGCCGGTACACCATGGCCACCCTGACGGTACGAGCTAGCCACCGTGACGGTACTCCATGGCCAGCGTGACGGTACACCATGGCCACCCTGACGGTACGAGCTAGCCACCGTGACGGTACACCATGGCCACCGTGACGGTACACCATGGCTACCGTGACGGTACACCATGGCCACCGTTACGGTACGAGCTAGCCACCGTGACGGTACACCATGGCCACCGTAACGGTACACCATGGCCACCGTGACGGTACACCATGGCCACCGTGACGGTACACCATGGTCAACGTGACGGTACACCATGGCCACCCTGACGGTACACCATGGCTACCGTGACGGTACACCATCGCCACCGTGACGGTACGAGTTAGGCACCGTGACGGTACACCAAGGCCACCGTGACGGTACACCATGGCCACCGTGACGGTACACCATGGCCACCGTGACGGTACACCATGGCCACCGTGACGGTATACCATGGCCACCGTGACGGTACACCATGGCCACCATAATGGTACACCATGGCCACCGTGACGGTACACCATGGCCACCGTGCCGGTACACCATGGCCACCGTGACGGTACGAGCTAGACACCGTGACGGTACTCCATGGCCAGCGTGACGGTACACCATTGCTACCGTGACGGTACACCATGGCTACCGTGACGGTACACCATGGCCACCGTGACGGTACGAGCTAGCCACCGTGACGGTATACCATGGCCACCGTGACGGTACACCATGGCCACCGTGACGGTACGCCATGGCCACCGTGACGGTACGCCGTGGCCACCGTGACGGTACGAGCTAGCCACCGTGACGGTATACCATGGCCACCGTGACGGTACACCATGGCCACCATAATGGTACACCATGGCCACCGTGACGGTACACCATGGCCACCGTGCCGGTACACCATGGCCACCGTGACGGTACGAGCTAGCCACCGTGACGATATACCATGGCCACCGTGACGGTACACCATGGCCACCGTGACGGTACGCCATGGCCACCGTGACGGTACGCCGTGGCCACCGTGACGGTACGAGCTAGCCACCGTGACGGTATACCATGGCCACCGTGACGGTACACCATGGCCACCGTGACGGTACGCCATGGCCACCGTGACGGTACACCATGGCCACCGTGACGGTACACAATGGCCACCGTGACGGTACACCATGGCCACCGTTACTGTACACAATGGCCACCGTGACGGTACACCATGGCCACCGTGACGGTACGCCATGGCCACCGTGACGGTACACCATGGCCACCGTGACGGAACACCATTGCTACCGTGACGGTACACCATGGCCACCGTGACGGTACGAGCTAGCCACCGTGACGGTACGAGTTAGGCACCGTGACGGTACACCATGGCCACCGTGACGGTACACCATGGCCACCGTAACGGTACACCATGGCCACCGTGCCGGTACACCATGGCCACCGTGACGGTACGAGCTAGACACCGTGACGGTACTCCATGGCCAGCGTGACGGTACACCATTGCTACCGTGACGGTACACCATGGCTACCGTGACGGTACACCATGGCCACCGTGACGGTACGAGCTAGCCACCGTGACGGTACACCATGGCCACCGTGACGGTACACCATGGCCACCGTAACGGTACACCATGGCCACCGTGACGGTACACCATGGCCACCGTGACGGTACACCATGGCCACCGTGACGGTATACCATGGCCACCGTGACGGTACACCATGGCCACCATAATGGTACACCATGGCCACCGTGACGGTACACCATGGCCACCGTGACGGTACACCATGGCCACCGTGACGGTACACCATGGCCACCGTAACGGTACACCATGGCCACCGTGACGGTACGCCATGGCCACCGTGACGGTACACCATGGCCACCGTGACGGTACACCATGGCCACCGTGACGGTACACCATAGCCACCGTGACGGTACGAGCTAGCCACCGTGACGGTACACCATGGCCACCGTGACGGTATACCATTGCTACCGCGACGGTACACCATGGCTACCGTGACGGTACACCATGGCCACCGTAACGGTACGAGCTAGCCACCGTGACGGTACACCATGGCCACCTTGACGGTACACCATGGCCACCGTGACGGTACACAATGGCCACAGTGACGGTACACCATGGCCACCGTTACTGTACACAATGGCCACCGTGACGGTACACCATGGCCACCGTGACGTTACGCCATGGCCACCGTGACGGTACACCATGGCCACCGTGACGGTACACCATGGCCACCGTGACGGTACACCATAGCCACCGTGACGGTACGAGCTAGCTACCGTGACGGTACACCATGGCCACCGTGACGGTATACCATTGCTACCGTGACGGTACACCATGGCTACCGTGACGGTACACCATGGCCACCGTGACGGTACACCATGGCCACCGTGACGGTATACCATTGCTACCGTGACGGTACACCATGGCTACCGTGACGGTACACCATGGCCACCGTGACGGTACACCATGGCCACCGTGACGGTACACCATGGCCACCGTGACGGTACACAATGGCCACCGTGACGGTACACCATGGCCACCGTGACGGTACACAATGGCCACCGTGACGGTACACCATGGCCACCGTGACGGTACGGGCTAGCCACCGTGACGATATACCATGGCCACCGTGACGGTACACCATGGCCACCGTGACGGTACGCCATGGCCACCGTGACGGTACCCCATGGCCACCGTGACGGTACACAATGGCCACCGTGACGGTACACCATGGCCACCGTTACTGTACACAATGGCCACCGTGACGGTACACCATGGCCACCGTGACGGTACGCCATGGCCACCGTGACGGTACCCCATGGCCACCGTGACGGTATACCATGGCCACCGTGACGGTACACCATAGCCACCGTGACGGTACGAGCTATCCACCGTGACGGTACACCATGGCCACCGTTACTGTACACAATGGCCACCGTGACGGTACACCATGGCCACCGTGACGTTACGCCATGGCCACCGTGACGGTACACCATGGCCACCATGACGGTACACCATGGCCACCGTGACGGTACACCATAGCCACCGTGACGGTACGAGCTAGCTACCGTGACGGTACACCATGGCCACCGTGACGGTATACCATTGCTACCGTGACGGTACACCATGGCTACCGTGACGGTACACCATGGCCACCGTGACGGTACACCATGGCCACCGTGACGGTATACCATTGCTACCGTGACGGTACACCATGGCTACCGTGACGGTACACCATGGCCACCGTGACGGTACACCATGGCCACCGTGACGGTACACCATGGCCACCGTGACGGTACACAATGGCCACCGTGACGGTACACCATGGCCACCGTGACGGTACACAATGGCCACCGTGACGGTACACCATGGCCACCGTGACGGTACGGGCTAGCCACCGTGACGATATACCATGGCCACCGTGACGGTACACCATGGCCACCGTGACGGTACGCCATGGCCACCGTGACGGTACCCCATGGCCACCGTGACGGTACACAATGGCCACCGTGACGGTACACCATGGCCACCGTTACTGTACACAATGGCCACCGTGACGGTACACCATGGCCACCGTGACGGTACGCCATGGCCACCGTGACGGTACCCCATGGCCACCGTGACGGTATACCATGGCCACCGTGACGGTACACCATAGCCACCGTGACGGTACGAGCTATCCACCGTGACGGTATACCATGGCCACCGTGACGGTACACCATGGCCACCGTGACGGTACCCCATGGCCACCGTATCGGTACACCATGGCCACCGTGACGGTACACCATGGCCTCCGTAACGGTACACCATGGCCACCGTGACGGTACGAGCTAGCCACCGTGACGGTATACCATGGCCACCGTGACGGTACACCATGGCCACCGTGACGGTACGCCATGGCCACCGTGACGGTACACCATGGCCACCGTGACGGTACACAATGGCACCCGTGACGGTACACAATGGCCACCGTGACGGTACACCATGGCCACCGTGACGGTATACCATGGCCACCGTGACGGTACACCATGGCCACCGTGACGGTACACCATGGCCACCGTGACGGTACACAATGGCCACCGTGACGGTACACCATGGCCACCGTGACGGTACACCATGGCCACCGTGACGGTACGAGTTAGGCACCGCGACGGTACACCATGGCCACCGTGACGGTACACCATGGCCACCGTAACGGTACACCATGGCCACCGTGCCGGTACACCATGGCCACCGTGACGGTACGAGCTAGCCACCGTGACGGTACACCATGGCCAACGTTACGGTACACCATGGCCACCCTGACGGTACACCATGGCTACCGTGACGGTACACCATCGCCACCGTGACGGTACGAGTTAGGCACCGTGACGGTACACCATGCCACCGTGACGGTACACCATGGCCACCGTGACGGTATACCATGGCCACCGTGACGGTACACCATAGCCACTGTGACGGTACGAGCTAGCCACCGCGACGGTATACCATGGCCACCGTGACGGTACACCATGGCCACCGTGACGGTACGCCATGGCCACCGTGACGGTACACCATGGCCACCGTAACGGTACACCATTGCCACCGTGACGGTACGCCATGACCACCGTGACGGTACACCATGGCCACCGTAACGGTACACCATGGCCACCGTTACTGTACACCATGGCCACCGTGACGGTACGAGCTAGCCTTCGTGACGGTACACCATGGCGTCCGTGACGGTACGACTTAGCCACCGTGACGGTACACCACGGCCACCGTGACGGTACACCATGGCCACCGTAACGGTACACCATGGCCACCGTGACGGTACGAGCTAGCTACCGTGACGGTATACCATGGCCACCGTGACGGTACACCATGGCCACCGTGACGGTACGCCATGGCCACCGTGACGGTACACCATGGCCACCGTGACGGTACACAATGGCCACCGTGACGGTACACCACGGCCACCGTGACGGTACACTATGGCCACCGTGACGGTACGCCATGGCCACCGTGACGGTACACCATGGCCACCGTGACGGTACACAATGGCCACCGTGACGGTACACCATGGCCACCGTTACTGTACACAATGGCCACCGTGACGGTACACCATGGCCACCGTGACGGTACGCCGTGGCCACCGTGACGGTACGAGCTAGCCACCGTGACGGTATACCATGGCCACCGTGACGGTACACCATGGCCACCGTGACGGTACGCCATGGCCACCGTGACGGTACACCATGGCCACCGTGACGGTACACAATGGCCACCGTGACGGTACACCATGGCCACCGTTACTGTACACAATGGCCACCGTGACGGTACACCATGGCCACCGTGACGGTACGCCATGGCCACCGTGACGGTACACCATGGCCACCGTGACGGTATACCATGGCCACCGTGACGGTACACCATAGCCACCGTGACGGTACGAGCTAGCCACCGTGACGGTACTCCATGGCCACCGTTACGGTACACCATTGCTACCGTGACGGTACACCATGGCTACCGTGACGGTACACCATGGCCACCGTGACGCTACGCCATGGCCACCGTGACGGTACACCATGGCCACCGTGACGGTACACAATGGCCACCGTGACGGTACACCATGGCCTCCGTGACGGTACGAGCTAGCCACCGTGACGATATACCATGGCCACCGTGACGGTACACCATGGCCACCGTGACGGTACGCCATGGCCACCGTGACGGTACACCATGGCCACCGTGACGGTACACAATGGCCACCGTGACGGTACCCCATGGCCACCGTGACGGTATACCATGGCCACCGTGACGGTACACCATAGCCACCGTGACGGTACGAGCTATCCACCGTGACGGTATACCATGGCCACCGTGACGGTACACCATGGCCACCGTGACGGTACCCCATGGCCACCGTATCGGTACACCATGGCCACCGTGACGGTACACCATGGCCTCCGTAACGGTACACCATGGCCACCGTGACGGTACGAGCTAGCCACCGTGACGGTATACCATGGCCACCGTGACGGTACACCATGGCCACCGTGACGGTACGCCATGGCCACCGTGACGGTACACCATGGCCACCGTGACGGTACACAATGGCACCCGTGACGGTACACAATGGCCACCGTGACGGTACACCATGGCCACCGTGACGGTATACCATGGCCACCGTGACGGTACACCATGGCCACCGTGACGGTACACCATGGCCACCGTGACGGTACACAATGGCCACCGTGACGGTACACCATGGCCACCGTGACGGTACACCATGGCCACCGTGACGGTACGAGTTAGGCACCGCGACGGTACACCATGGCCACCGTGACGGTACACCATGGCCACCGTAACGGTACACCATAGCCACTGTGACGGTACGAGCTAGCCACCGTGACGGTACACCATGGCCAACGTTACGGTACACCATGGCCACCCTGACGGTACACCATGGCTACCGTGACGGTACACCATCGCCACCGTGACGGTACGAGTTAGGCACCGTGACGGTACACCATGCCACCGTGACGGTACACCATGGCCACCGTGACGGTATACCATGGCCACCGTGACGGTACACCATAGCCACTGTGACGGTACGAGCTAGCCACCGCGACGGTATACCATGGCCACCGTGACGGTACACCATGGCCACCGTGACGGTACGCCATGGCCACCGTGACGGTACACCATGGCCACCGTAACGGTACACCATTGCCACCGTGACGGTACGCCATGACCACCGTGACGGTACACCATGGCCACCGTAACGGTACACCATGGCCACCGTTACTGTACACCATGGCCACCGTGACGGTACGAGCTAGCCTTCGTGACGGTACACCATGGCGTCCGTGACGGTACGACTTAGCCACCGTGACGGTACACCACGGCCACCGTGACGGTACACCATGGCCACCGTAACGGTACACCATGGCCACCGTGACGGTACGAGCTAGCTACCGTGACGGTATACCATGGCCACCGTGACGGTACACCATGGCCACCGTGACGGTACGCCATGGCCACCGTGACGGTACACCATGGCCACCGTGACGGTACACAATGGCCACCGTGACGGTACACCACGGCCACCGTGACGGTACACTATGGCCACCGTGACGGTACGCCATGGCCACCGTGACGGTACACCATGGCCACCGTGACGGTACACAATGGCCACCGTGACGGTACACCATGGCCACCGTTACTGTACACAATGGCCACCGTGACGGTACACCATGGCCACCGTGACGGTACGCCGTGGCCACCGTGACGGTACGAGCTAGCCACCGTGACGGTATACCATGGCCACCGTGACGGTACACCATGGCCACCGTGACGGTACGCCATGGCCACCGTGACGGTACACCATGGCCACCGTGACGGTACACAATGGCCACCGTGACGGTACACCATGGCCACCGTTACTGTACACAATGGCCACCGTGACGGTACACCATGGCCACCGTGACGGTACGCCATGGCCACCGTGACGGTACACCATGGCCACCGTGACGGTATACCATGGCCACCGTGACGGTACACCATAGCCACCGTGACGGTACGAGCTAGCCACCGTGACGGTACTCCATGGCCACCGTTACGGTACACCATTGCTACCGTGACGGTACACCATGGCTACCGTGACGGTACACCATGGCCACCGTGACGCTACGCCATGGCCACCGTGACGGTACACCATGGCCACCGTGACGGTACACAATGGCCACCGTGACGGTACACCATGGCCACCGTGACGGTACGAGCTAGCCACCGTGACGATATACCATGGCCACCGTGACGGTACACCATGGCCACCGTGACGGTACGCCATGGCCACCGTGACGGTACACCATGGCCACCGTGACGGTACACAATGGCCACCGTGACGGTACACCATGGCCACCGTTACTGTACACAATGGCCACCGTGACGGTACACCATGGCCACCGTGACGGTACGCCATGGCCACCGTGACGGTACCCCATGGCCACCGTGACGGTATACCATGGCCACCGTGACGGTACACCATAGCCACCGTGACGGTACGAGCTATCCGCCGTGACGGTATACCATGGCCACCGTGACGGTACACCATGGCCACCGTGACGGTACGCCATGGCCACCGTGACGGTACCCCATGGCCACCGTATCGGTACACCATGGCCACCGTGACGGTACACCATGGCCACCGTAACGGTACACCATGGCCACCGTGACGGTACGAGCTAGCCACCGTGACGGTATACCATGGCCACCGTGACGGTACACCATGGCCACCGTGACGGTACGCCATGGCCACCGTGACGGTACACCATGGCCACCGTGACGGTACACAATGGCCACCGTGACGGTACACAATGGCCACCGTGACGGTACACCATGGCCACCGTGACGGTATACCATGGCCACCGTGACGGTACACCATGGCCACCGTGACGGTACACCATGGCCACCGTGACGGTACACAATGGCCACCGTGACGGTACACCATGGCCACCGTGACGGTACACCATGGCCACCGTGACGGTACGAGTTAGGCACCGCGACGGTACACCATGGCCACCGTGACGGTACACCATGGCCACCGTAACGGTACACCATGGCCACCGTGCCGGTACACCATGGCCACCGTGACGGTACGAGCTAGCCACCGTGACGGTACACCATGGCCAACGTTACGGTACACCATGGCCACCCTGACGGTACACCATGGCTACCGTGACGGTACACCATCGCCACCGTGACGGTACGAGTTAGGCACCGTGACGGTACACCATGGCCACCGTGACGGTACACCATGGCCACCGTAACGGTACACCATGGCCACCGTGCCGGTACACCATGGCCACCGTGACGGTACGAGCTAGCCACCGTGACGGTACACCATGGCCAACGTTACGGTACACCATGGCCACCCTGACGGTACACCATGGCTACCGTGACGGTACACCATGTCCACCGTAACGGTACACCATGGCCACCGTGACGGTACACAATGGCCACCGTCACGGTACACCATGGCCACCGTGACGGTACGCCATGGCCACCGTGACGGTACACCATGGCCACCGTGACGGAACACCATTGCTACCGTGACGGTACACCATGGCCACCGTGACGGTACACCATGGCAACCGTAACGGTACACCATGGCCACCGTGCCGGTACACCATTGCCACCGTGACGGTACGAGCTAGCCACCGTGACGGTACTCCATGGCCAGCGTGACGGTACACCATTGTTACCGTGACGGTACACCATGGCTACCGTGACGGTACACCATGGCCACCGTTACGGTACGAGCTAGCCACCGTGACGGTACACCATGGCCACCGTAACGGTACACCATGGCCACCGTGACGGTACACCATGGCCACCGTGACGGTACACCATGGTCAACGTGACGGTACACCATGGCCACCCTGACGGTACACCATGGCTACCGTGACGGTACACCATCGCCACCGTGACGGTACGAGTTAGGCACCGTGACGGTACACCATGGCCACCGTGACGGTACACCATGGCCACCGTAACGGTACACCATGGCCACCGTGACGGTACGAGCTAGCCACCGTGACGATATACCATGGCCACCGTGACGGTACACCATGGCCACCGTGACGGTACGCCATGGCCACCGTGACGGTACACCATGGCCACCGTGACGGTACACAATGGCCACCGTGACGGTACACCATGGCCACCGTGACGGTACACCATGGCCACCGTAACGGTACACCATGGCCACCGTGCCGGTACACCATGGCCACCCTGACGGTACGAGCTAGCCACCGTGACGGTACTCCATGGCCAGCGTGACGGTACACCATTGCTACCGTGACGGTACACCATGGCTACCGTGACGGTACACCATGGCCACCGTTACGGTACGAGCTAGCCACCGTGACGGTACACCATGGCCACCGTAACGGTACACCATGGCCACCGTGACGGTACACCATGGCCGCCGTGACGGTACACCATGGTCAACGTGACGGTACACCATGGCCACCCTGACGGTACACCATGGCTACCGTGACGGTACACCATCGCCACCGTGACGGTACGAGTTAGGCACCGTGACGGTACACCATGGCCACCGTGACGGTACACCATGGCTACCGTGACGGTACACCATGGCCACCGTTACGGTACGAGCTAGCCACCGTGACGGTACACCATGGCCACCGTAACGGTACACCATGGCCACCGTGACGGTACACCATGGCCACCGTGACGGTACACCATGGTCAACGTGACGGTACACCATGGCCACCCTGACGGTACACCATGGCTACCGTGACGGTACACCATCGCCACCGTGACGGTACGAGTTAGGCACCGTGACGGTACACCAAGGCCACCGTGACGGTACACCATGGCCACCGTGACGGTATACCATGGCCACCGTAACGGTACACTATGGCCACCGTGACGGTACACCATGGCCACCGTGACGGTACCCCATGGCCACCGTGCCGGTACACCATTGCTACCGTGACGGTACACCATGGCTACCGTGACGGTACACCATGGCCACCGTTACGGTACGAGCTAGCCACCGTGACGGTACTCCATGGCCAGCGTGACGGTACACCATTGCTACCGTGACGGTACACCATGGCTACCGTGTCGGTACACCATGGCCACCGTTACGGTACGAGCTAGCCACCGTGACGGTATACCATGGCCACCGTAACGGTACACCATGGCCACCGTGACGGTACACCATGGCCACCGTGACGGAACACCATTGCTACCGTGACGGTACACCATGGCCACCGTGACGGTACGAGCTAGCCACCGTGACGGTACGAGTTAGGCACCGTGACGGTACACCATGGCCACCGTGACGGTACACCATGGCCACCGTAACGGTACACCATGGCCACCGTGCCGGTACACCCTGGCCACCGTGACGGTACGAGCTAGCCACTGTGACGGTACTCCATGGCCAGCGTGACGGTACACCATTGCTACCGTGACGGTACACCATGGCTACCGTGACGGTACACCATGGCCACCGTTACGGTACGAGCTAGCCACCGTGACGGTATACCATGGCCACCGTAACGGTACACCATGGCCACCGTGACGGTACACCATGGCCACCGTGACGGTACACCATGGCCACCGTGACGGTACACAATGGCCACCGTGACGGTACACCATGGCCACCGTGACGGTACGAGCTAGCCACCGTGACGGTACACCATGGCCACGGTGACGGTACACCATGGCCACCGTAACGGTACACCATGGCCACCGTGACGGTACACCATGGCCACCGTTACTGTACACAATGGCCACCGTGACGGTACACCATGGCCACCGTGACGGTACGCCGTGGCCACCGTGACGGTACGAGCTAGCCACCGTGACGGTATACCATGGCCACCGTGACGGTACACCATGGCCACCGTGACGGTACGCCATGGCCACCGTGACGGTACACCATGGCCACCGTGACGGTACTCAATGGCCACCGTGACGGTACACCATGGCCACCGTTACTGTACACAATGGCCACCGTGACGGTACACCATGGCCACCGTGACGGTACGCCATGGCCACCGTGACGGTACACCATGGCCACCGTGACGGTATACCATGGCCACCGTGACGGTACACCATAGCCACCGTGACGGTACGAGCTAGCCACCGTGACGGTACACAATGGCCACCGTGACGGTACACCATGGCCACCCTGACGGTACACCATGGCCACCCTGACGGTACACCATGGCTACCGTGACGGTACACCATGGCCACCGTTACGGTACGAGCTAGCCACCGTGACGGTACACCATGGCCACCGTAACGGTACACCATGGCCACCGTGCCGGTACACCATGGCCACCGTGACGGTACTCCATGGTCAGCGTGACGGTACACCATTGCTACCGTGACGGTACACCATGGCCACCGTGACGGTACACAATGGCCACCGTGACGGTACACCATGGCCACCGTGACGGTACACCATGGCCACCGTGACGGTACGCCATGGCCACCGTGACGGTACACCATGGCCACCGTGACGGTACACAATGGCCACCGTGACGGTACACCATGGCCACCGTTACTGTACACAATGGCCACCGTGACGGTACACCATGGCCACCGTGACGGTATACCATGGCCACCGTGACGGTACACTACGGCCACCGTAACGGTACACCATGGCCACCATAATGGTACACCATGGCCACCGTGACGGTACACAATGGCCACCGTGACGGTACGAGCTAGCCTCCGTGACGGTACACCATGGCCTCCGTGACGGTACGAGTTAGCCACCTTGACGGTACACCACGGCCACCGTGACGGTACACCATGGCCACCGTAACGGTACACCATGGCCACCGTTACTGTACACCATGGCCACCGTGACGGTACGAGCTAGCCTTCGTGACGGTACACCATGGCGTCCGTGACGGTACGAGTTAGCCACCGTGACGGTACACCACGGCCACCGTGACGGTACACCATGGCCACCGTAACGGTACACCATGGCCACCGTGACTATACGAGCTAGCCACCGTGACGGTATACCATGGCCACCGTGACGGTACACCATGGCCACCGTGACGGTACGCCATGGCCTCCGTGACGGTACACCATGGCCACCGTGACGGTACACAATGGCCACCGTGACGGTACACCACGGCCACCGTGACGGTACACCATGGCCACCGTGACGGTACGCCATGGCCACCGTGACGGTACACCATGGCCACCGTGACGGTACACAATGGCCACCGTGACGGTACACCATAGCCACCGTTACTGTACACAATGGCCACCGTGACGGTACACCATGGCCACCGTGACGGTACGCCGTGGCCACCGTGACGGTACGAGCTAGCCACCGTGACGGTATACCATTGCCACCGTGACGGTACACCATGGCCACCGTGACGGTACGCCATGGCCACCGTGACGGTACACCATGGCCACCGTGACGGTACACAATGGCCACCGTGACGGTACACCATGGCCACCGTTACTGTACACAATGGCCACCGTGACGGTACACCATGGCCACCGTGACGGTACGCCATGGCCACCGTGACGGTACCCCATGGCCACCGTGACGGTATACCATGGCCACCGTGACGGTACACCATAGCCACCGTGACGGTACGAGCTATCCACCGTGACGGTATACCATGGCCACCGTGACGGTACACCATGGCCACCGTGACGGTACGCCATGGCCACCGTGACGGTACCCCATGGCCACCGTATCGGTACACCATGGCCACCGTGACGGTACACCATGGCCACCGTGACGGTACGCCATGACCACCGTGACGGTACACCATGGCCACCGTAACGGTACACCATGGCCACCGTGACGGTACACCATGGCCACCGTGACGGTACCCCATGGCCACCGTGCCGGTACACCATGTCCACCGTAACGGTACACCATGGCCACCGTGACGGTACACAATGGCCACCGTCACGGTACACCATGGCCACCGTGACGGTACGCCATGGACACCGTGACGGTACACCATGGCCACCGTGACGGAACACCATTGCCACCGTGACGGTACACCATGGCCACCGTGACGGTACGAGCTAGCCACCGTGACGGTACGAGTTAGGCACCGTGACGGTACACCATGGCCACCGTGACGGTACACCATGGCCACCGTAACGGTACACCATGGCCACCGTGCCGGTACACCATGGCCACCGTGACGGTACGAGCTAGACACCGTGACGGTACTCCATGGCCAGCGTGACGGTACACCATTGCTACCGTGACGGTACACCATGGCTACCGTGACGGTACACCATGGCCACCGTGACGGTACGAGCTAGCCACCGTGACGGTACACCATGGCCACCGTGACGGTACACCATGGCCACCGTAACGGTACACCATGGCCACCGTGCCGGTACACCATGGCCACCGTGACGGTACGAGCTAGCCACCGTGACGGTACTCCATGGCCAGCGTGACGGTACACCATGGCCACCGTGACGGTACGCCATGGCCACCGTGACGGTACACCATGGCCACCGTGACGGTACGAGCTAGCCACCGTGACGATATACCATGGCCACCGTGACGGTATACCATGGCCACCGTGACGGTACACTACGGCCACCGTAACGGTACACCATGGCCACCATAATGGTACACCATGGCCACCGTGACGGTACACAATGGCCACCGTGACGGTACGAGCTAGCCTCCGTGACGGTACACCACGGCCTCCGTGACGGTACAAGTTAGCCACCGTGACGGTACACCACGGCCACCGTGACGGTACACCATGGCCACCGTAACGGTACACCATGGCCACCGTTACTGTACACCATGGCCACCGTGACGGTACGAGCTAGCCTCCGTGACGGTACACCATGGCCTCCGTGACGGTACGAGTTAGCCACCGTGACGGTACACCACGGCCACCGTGACGGTACACCATGGCCACCGTAACGGTACACCATGGCCACCGTGACGGTACGAGCTAGCCACCGTGACGGTATACCATGGCCACCGTGACGGTACACCATGGCCACCGTGACAGTACGCCATGGCCACCGTGACGGTACACCATGGCCACCGTGACGGTACACAATGGCCACCGTGACGGTACACCATGGCCACCGTTACTGTACACAATGGCCACCGTGACGGTACACCATGGCCACCGTGACGGTACGCCATGGCCACCGTGACGGTACACCATGGCCACCGTGACGGTATACCATGGCCACCGTGACGGTACACTACGGCCACCGTAACGGTACACCATGGCCACCATAATGGTACACCATGGCCACCGTGACGGTACACAATGGCCACCGTGACGGTACGAGCTAGCCTCCGTGACGGTACACCATGGCCTCCGTGACGGTACGAGTTAGCCACCGTGACGGTACACCACGGCCACCGTGACGGTACACCATGGCCACCGTAACGGTACACCATGGCCACCGTTACTGTACACCATGGCCACCGTGACGGTACGAGCTAGCCTTCGTGACGGTACACCATGGCCTCCGTGACGGTACGAGTTAGCCACCGTGACGGTACACCACGGCCACCGTGACGGTACACCATGGCCACCGTAACGGTACACCATGGCCACCGTGACGGTACGAGCTAGCCACCGTGACGGTATACCATGGCCACCGTGACGGTACACCATGGCCACCGTGACGGTACGCCATGGCCACCGTGACGGTACACCATGGCCACCGTGACGGTACACAATGGCTACCGTGACGGTACACCACGGCCACCGTGACGGTACACCATGGCCACCGTAACGGTACACCATGGCCACCGTGACGGTACGAGCTAGCCACCGTGACGGTATACCATGGCCACGGTGACGGTACACCATGGCCACCGTGACGGTACGCCATGGCCACCGTGACGGTACACCATGGCCACCGTGACGGTACACAATGGCCACCGTGACGGTACACCATGGCCACCGTTACTGTACACAATGGCCACCGTGACGGTACACCATGGCCACCGTGACGGTACGCCATGGCCACCGTGACGGTACACCATGGCCACCGTGACGGTATACCATGGCCACCGTGACGGTACACCATAGCCACCGTGACGGTACGAGCTAGCCACCGTGACGGTACTCCATGGCCACCGTTACGGTACACCATTGCTACCGTGACGGTACACCATGGCTACCGTGACGGTACACCATGGCCACCGTGACGGTACGAGCTAGCCACCGTGACGGTACACCATGGCCACCGTAACGGTATACCATGGCCACCGTGACGGTACACCATGGCCACCGTGACGGTACACCATGGCCACCGTGACGGTACACAATGGTCACCGTGACGGTACACCATGGCCACCGTGACGGAACACCATGGCCACCGTGACGGTACACCATGGCCACCGTGACGGTACACAATGGCCACCGTGACGGTACACCATGGCCACCGTGACGGTACACCATGGCCACCGTGACGGTATACCATGGCCACCGTGACGGTACACCATGGCCACCGTGACGGTACACAATGGCCACCGTGACGGTACACCATGGCCACCGTGACGGTACACCATGGCCACCG
Organism: Melanotus villosus; assembly: GCA_963082815.1. Taxonomy (NCBI): domain Eukaryota; kingdom Metazoa; phylum Arthropoda; class Insecta; order Coleoptera; family Elateridae; genus Melanotus; species Melanotus villosus. Next base: position 14,622,464 of record OY720425.1, on the reverse strand, counting down.
TGACGGTACGAGTTAGGCACCGCGACGGTACACCATGGCCACCGTGACGGTACACCATGGCCACCGTAACGGTACACCATGGCCACCGTGCCGGTACACCATGGCCACCGTGACGGTACGAGCTAGCCACCGTGACGGTCCAATGGATGGATGGAATGGATGGATGGAATGGATGGATAGATGGATGGATGGATGGATGGCTGATCGGATGGAAAGATAGATGGTGTAGATGGATTGATGGATGGTTGGATGGATGGAATGAATGGATGGACGGAAGGGATGGATGGATGGATAGATGGATGGATGGATGGAGTAGATGGATGGATGGATGGATGGATGGAAGGATGGATGGATGGATAGATGGATGGATGGATGGACGGATGGATGGACGGTTGGAAGGGATGGATGGATGGATGGATGGAAGGATGAACGGATGGAAGGGATGGATGGATGGATAGATGGATGGATGGATGGATGGCTGAACGGATGGAAAGATGGATGGTATAGATGGATGGATGGATGGATGGAATGAATGGATGGATGGATGGATGGATGGATAGATGGATGGATGGATGGATGGCTGATCGGATGGAAAGATAGATGGTATGGATGGATGGATGGATAGATGGATGGATGGATGAGTGGATGGAGTGATGGATGGATGGATGGAATGGATGTATGGAATGGATGGATGGAGATGAATGGATGGAACGGATGGATGGATGGATGGATGGCTGTACGGATGGAAAGATGGATGGTGTAGATGGATTGATGGATGGTTGGATGGATGGAATGAATGGATGGACGGAAGGGATGGATGGATGGATAGATGGATGGATGGATGGAGTAGATGGATGGATGGATGGATGGATGGAAGGATGGATGGATGGATAGATGGATGGATGGATGGACGGATGGATGGACGGTTGGAAGGGATGGATGGATGGATGGATGGAAGGATGAACGGATGGAAGGGATGGATGGATGGATAGATGGATGGATGGATGGAATAGATGGATGGATGGATGGATGAATGGATGGATGAATGGATGGAATAGATGGTTTGATGGATGGATGGATGGAATGGATGGATGGATGGATGGATAGAAGGATGGATGGATGGATGGCTGAACGGATGGGAAGATGGATGGTATAGATGGATGGATTGATGGATGGATGGATGGCTGAACGGATGGAAAGATGGATGGTATAGATGGATTGATGGATGGTTGTATGGATGGAATGAGTGGATGGATGCATGGATGGATAAATGGATGGATGGATGGATGGCTGAATGGATGGATGGATGGATGGTATAGATGGATGGATGTATGGATGGAATGAATGGATGGATGGATGGATGGATGGATAGATGGATGGATGAGTGGATGAAGGGAAGGATGGATGGATGGAATGGATGGATGGAATGGATGGATGGAATGGATGGATGGAATGGATGGATAGAGATGAATGGATTGAACGGATTGATGGATGGATGGGTAGTTGGATGGATGGATGGATGGCTGAACGAATGGAAAGATGGATGGTATAGATGGATGGATGAATGGATGGAATGAATGGATGGATGGATGGATGGATGGATAGATTTATGGATGAATGGATGGCTGATCGGATGGAAAAATAGATGGTATGGATGGATGGATGGAATAGAAGGATGGATGGAATGGATGGATGGATGGATGGATGGATAGATGGATGGATGGATGGATGGAATGAATGGATGGATGGATGGATTGATGGATAGATTTATGGATGGATGGATGTCTGATCGGATGGAAAGATAGATGGTATGGATGGATGGATGGATGGATGGATGGATGAGTGGATGGAGTGATGGATGGATGGATGGAATGGATGGATGGAATGGATGGATGGAGATAAATGGATGGAAAGAATGGATGTATGGATGGATAGATGGATGGATGGATGGATGGATGGCTGAACGGATGGAAAGATGGATGGGATGGATGGATGGATGGATGGATGGATGGATGGATGGATGGATGAGTGGATGGAGGGATGGATGGATGGATGGATTGGATGGATGGAATGGAAGGATGGAGGGAATGGATGGATGGATGGATGGATGGCTGATCGGATGGAAAGATAGATAGGATGGATGGATGGATGGATGGAATGAATGGATGGATGGATGGATGGATGGATGGATGGATGGATGGATAGATGGATGGATGGATGGATGGATGGCTGATCGGATGGAAAGATAGATGGTATAGACGGATGGATGGATGGATGGATGGATGGAATGAATGGATGGATGGATGGATGGATGGATGGATGGATGGATGGATAGATGGATGGATGGATGGATGGCTGATCGGATGGAAAGATAGATGGGATGGATGGATGGATGGATGGATGGATGGATGGATGGATGGATGGATGGATGGATGGCTGATCGGATGGAAAGATAGATGGTATAGACGGATGGATGGATGGATGGATAGATGGATGGATGGATGGATGGCTGATCGGATGGAAAGATAGATGCTATGGATGGATGGATGGATGGATGTATGGATGAGTGGATGGAGTGATGGATGGATGGATGGATGGAATGAATGGATGGATGGATGGATGGATGGATAGATTTATGGATGGATGGATGGCTGAACGGATGGAAAGATAGATGGTATGGATGGATGGATGGAATAGAAGGATGGATGGAATGGATGGATGGATGGATGGATGGATAGATGGATGGATGGATGGATGGAATGAATGGATGGATGGATGGATGGATGGATAGATTTATGGATGGATGGATGGCTGATCGGATGGAAAGATAGATGGTATGGATGGATGGATGGATGGATGGATGGATGGATGGATGAGTGGATGGAGTGATGGCTGGATGGATGGATGGAATGAATGGATGGATGGATGGATGGATGGATAGATTTATGGATGGATGGATGGCTGATCGGATGGAAAGATAGATGGTATGGATGGATGGATGGAATAGAAGGATGGATGGAATGGATGGATGGATGGATGGATGGATGGCTGATCGGATGGAAAGATAGATGGTATGGATGGATGGATGGATGGATGGATGGATGGATGAGTGGATGGAGTGATGGATGGATGGATGGAATGGATGGATGGAATGGATGGATGGAGATGAATGGATGGAAAGGATGGATGTATGGATGGATAGATGGATGGATGGATGGATGGCTGAACGGTTGGAAAGATGGATGGTATAGATGGATGGATGGATGGATGGAATGAATGGATGGATGGATGAATGTATGGATAGATGGATGGATGGATGGATGGCTGATCGGATGGAAAGATAGATGGTATGGATGGATGGATGGATGGATCGAATAGAAGGATGGATGGAATGGATGGATGGAATGGATGGATGGAATGGATGGATGGATGGATGGATGGAATGGATGGATGGATGGAAAGATGGATGGTATAGATGGATGGATGGATGGATGGAATGAATGGATGGATGGATGGATGGATGGATGGATGGATGGATGGATGGATGGATGGATAGATGGATGGATGGATGGATGAGTGGATGGAGTGATGGATGGATGGATGAATGTAATGAATGGATGGATGGATGGATGTATGGATAGATTTATGGATGGATGCATGGCTGATCGGATGGAAAGATAGATGGTATGGATGGATAGATGGAATAGAAGGATGGATGGAATGGATGGATGGATGGATGGATGGATGGATGGAATGAATGGATGGATGGATGGATGGATAGATTTATGGTTGGATGGATGGCTGATCGGATGGAAAGATAGATGGTATGGATGGATGGATGGATGGATGGATGGATGGATGAGTGGATGGAGTGATGGATGGATGGATGGACGGAATGGATGGATGGAATGGATGGTTTGGAAATGAATGGATGGAAAGGATGGATGTATGGATGGATAGATGGATGGATGGATGGATGGCTGAACGGATGGAAAGATGGATGGTATAGATGGATGGATGGATGGATGGAATGGATGGATGGATGGATGGATGGATGGATAGATGGATGGATGGATGGATGGCTGATCGGATGGAAAGATAGATGGTATGGATGGATGGAAGGATGGATGGGTGGATCGAATAGAAGGACGGATGGAATGGATGGATGGAATGGATGGATGGATGGATGGATGGATGTTTAGATGGATGGATTGATGGATGGCTGACGGATGGAAAGATAGATGGAATGGATGGATGGATGGATGGATGGATGGATGGATGAGTGGATGGAGGGATGGATGGATGGATGGAATGGATGGATGGAATGGAAGGACGGATGGAATGGATGGATGGATGGATGGATGGATAGATGGATGGATGGATGGATGGCTGATCGGATGGAAAGATGGATGGTATAGATGGTTGGATGGATGGATGAGTGAATGGAGGGATTGATGAATGGATGGAATTGATGGATGGAATGGAAGGATGGAATGAATGGATGGATGGATGGATGGATGGATGGATAGATGGATGGATGGATGGATGGCTGATCGGATGGAAACATAGATGGTATGGATGGATGGATGGATGGATGAGTGAATGGAGGGATGGATGAATGGATGGAATGGATGGATGGAATGGAAGGATGGAATGAATGGATGGATGGATGGATGGATGGATAGATGGATGGATGGATCATTTCCAATCCATCCATTCCATCCATCCATTCCATCCATCCATCCATCCATCACTCCATCCACTCATCCATCCATCCATCCATCCATCCATCCATACCATCTATCTTTCAATCCGATCAGCCATCCATAAATCTATCCTTCCATCCATCCATCCATCCATACATTCCATCCATCCATCCATCCATCTAACCATCCATCCATCCATCCATCCATCCATCCATTCCATCCATCCTTCTATTCCATCCATCCATCCATACCATCTATCTTTCCATCCGATCAGCCATCCATCCATCCATAAATCTATCCATCCATCCATCCATCCATCCATCCATTCATTCCATCCATCCATCCATCCATCTGTACCATCCATCTTTCCAACCGTTCAGCCATCCATCCATCCATCCATCTATCCATCCATACATCCATCCTTTCCATCCATTCATCCATCACTCCATCCACTCATTGATCCATCCATCCATCCATCCATCCATACCATCTATCTTTCCATCCGATCAGCCATCCATCCATCCATAAATCTATCCATCCACCCATCCATTCACTCCATCCATCCATCCATCCATCTATCCATCCATCCATCCATCCATCCATTCCATCCATCCTTCTATTCCATCCATCCATCCATACCATCTATCTTCCCATCCGATCAGCCATCCATCCATTCATCCATCCATTCATTCCATCCATCCATCCATCCATCACTCCATCCACTCATCCATCCATCCATACCATCTATCTTTCCATCCGATCAGCCATCCATCCATCCATCCATCTATCCATCCATCCATCCATTCCATCCATTCATCT